>JAUPFT010000011.1:37103289-37815585 GCA_036936625.1 Parnassius smintheus behrii
CTATTGGATATTGTCTTGCCGCAACATCGTGCGCCAACGCATACATCGCTGTGTCCGTTGCTTTCGTGCTCGTCCAACGCGTGATCAACCGATTATGGGACCACTACCAGCTTCGAGAATACGTCCGGCGCGTCCTTTCCTTAAAACGGCCGTAGATTATGCCGGTCCATTTTTTGTTCGTGCAAATAAAGTACGTAACGCGAAAATAGTGAAGTGTTATGTTTCGTTAGTATGTCGATACATCTCGAAATCGTTTCGGAGCTTTCCACTGATGCATTTTTAGCAGCTCTGCGACGCTTCACGTCCCGTCGAGGATTATGTACGGATATATATTCGGACTGCGGAAAGAATTTTGTCGGTTGTAACAATTATCTTAAAGACCTATACGCGTTTTTACGTAGTGATGTCGTTCAAAATACAATTAATCAACAAACCCTGCAACAGGGATTTACGTGGCACATTCAACCTCCGTATGCTAGTCATTTTGGAGGTCTCTTCGAAGCCAGTGTTAAAAGTTTCAAACACCACCTACATCGTGTGGTTGGAACTCGTACTCAAACTTACGACGAGATGCATACTCTTCTCTGTCAAATCGAAGCCGTGTTAAACTCTCGTCCCCTTTGCGCCATAAGTTCGGCTTCTACCGATTCCCTCCCTTTAACACCGTCTCATTTTTTAATAGGAGAACCCTTAACGGCTCTACCTGATGTATTTTTGTTGGATGAAAATCCTAACCGTCTCACTCGTTGGCGCTGGATACAACAGTCGGTCCAGCACTTTTGGAAAAGATGGAGTAGAGAATATCTCCATCACTTACAACAAAGTAGTAAGTGGCTTCATGATCGCGGCTCCGCCATTCGTGAAGGCACTGTTGTTGTGGCATGTGACGAGCACCTTCCGCCATTACAATGGAAGCTCGCGCGTGTACATGCTGTTCATCCTGGCTCCGATCAAGTCACTCGTGTAGTGACCTTAAAGGCTGGGAATACTATTTTTAAACGACCTGTAGTAAAGGTTTGCCCACTTCCGTTAGAGTAATGCGTTATACTTACAACCTTAATCTTAGTACTTAAGTTATTTTTTTTTCTTACATTTGTACTATAAGTTAGTGATTTTTTAAAAGAAATTGCTTCTTTTAAGGTGAGCGGCATGTTCCGTACTGGAACAGATTATTTATATATTATGTTTTTTGTTTCTTACTTTTTTTCGTATATAATAATAAGTACAAGGCAACACAATTTCGAAGATAGTATTTTTTCTATACTTCTATTAAATTCATTGGGTTGGCGATCAACTGTTTTCATTCTGAATGCAGCCATAATCTTGCGGGTTACGGCTCTCTGTGCGACACAAGCGCCATATCGATTGGCGGCAATTGTGAACAGTCTAATTAAAACCACCGACGCGCACGCATACAAATATACCTCGTGTTTCTCAAGCTCATCTATCAAGATCTCTTTCACCCTGAAAGTGTTGTGCTTGTGCCCTATGGACTCTTTTGTGCGATACACTCTGCTGAACTTGGATACTACTATCATTGCATTGACTGCCCAGAGCTCCTTTAGCCAGCCCCTGGATTCGTGGTTGCAGGGAGATTGTAGCGGTAAGTCAACAAACCCAGTAGAATATCGTACAACTTGCTTATATACTTGCTTATATACATGCTTATATACTTGCTTATATACTTGCTTATATACTTGCTTATATACTTGCTTATATATATGCTTATATACTTGCTTATATACTTACATAATTCCTTATAAACTTGCTCATATACTTCCTTATATAAATGCTTATGTACTTGCTTAAATACTTGCTTATATACTTGCTTATATACTTGCTAATATACTTGCTTATATACTTGCTTATATACTTGCTTAAATATTTCCTTATGTACTTGCTTATATACTTGCCTATATACTTGCTTACATACTTGCTTATATACTTCCTTATATACTTGCTAATATACTTGCTTATATACTTGCAAATATTCTCGTTTATATACTTGCTTATATACTTGCTTATATACTTGCTTATATACTTGCTTATATACTTGCCAATTTATTTGCTTATATACTTGCATATATACTGGCTTATATACTTGCTTGTATACTTGATTATATACTGGCTTATATACTTGCTTATATACTTGCTAATATACTTGCATATATACGGGATTATATACTTGCTTATATACTTGATTATATACTGGCTTATATACTTGCTTATATACTTCCTTATACACTTACTAATATACTTGCTTATATACTTGCCTATATACTTGCTTATTTACTTGCTTATAAACTTGCATTTATACTCATTTATATACTTGCTTATATACTTGCTTATTTACTCTCTTATAAACTTGCTTAAATACTGGCTTATATACTTGCTTATAAGCTTGCTTATATTTTTGCTTATATGCTTGCTTATATACTTGATTATATACTGGCTTATATACTAGCTTATACACTTGCTTATATACTTGCTTATATACTTGTTTACATAATTCCTTACATAATTGCTCGTATACTTGCTTATATAAATGCTTATGTACTTGCTTATATACTTGCTTATTTACTTGCTTATATACTTGCTTATATACTTGCTAATATACTTGCTTATATACTTGCTTATATACTTGCCTATATACTTCCTTATATAATTGCTTATATACTTGCCTATATACTTGCTTATGTACTTCCTTATATACTTCCTTATATATTTGCTTATATACTTGCTTATATACTTGATTATATACTTGCTTAAATACTTGCTTATATACTTGCTTATATACTTGCTTATATACATGCTTATATACTTGCTTATATACTTGCTTATATACTTGCTTATAAACTTGCTTATATACTTGCTTATATACTTGCTTACATACTTCCTAATATACTTGTTTATATACTTGCTTATATACTTGCTTATATACTTGCTTATATACTTGCTTATATACTTGCTTATATACATGCTTATATACTTGCTTATATATTTGCTTATATACTTCCTTATATACTTGCTTATATGATGGCTTATAAACTTGCTTATATACTTGCTTATATACATGCTTATATACTTGCTGATATACTTGCTTACATACTTGCTTATGTACTTGCTTATATACTTGCTTATATACTAGCTTACATACTTCCTTATATACTTGTTTATATACTTGTTTATATATTTGCTTATTATACTTGTTTATATACTTGCCTATATATTTCCTTATATACTTGCTTATATACTTGCCTATATACTTGCTTACATACTTCCTTATATACTTGTTTATATACTTGTTTATATACTTGCTTATATACTTGCTTATATACTTGCTAATATACTTGCTTGTATACTTGCTTATATACTTGCTTATATACTTCCTTATATACTTGCTTATATACTTGCTTATATACATGCTTACATACTTGCTTATATACTTGCTTACATACTTGCTTATAAACTTGCTTATATATATGCTTATATACTTACATAATTCCTTATAAACTTGCTCATATACTTGCTTATATAAATGCTTATGTACTTGCTTAAATACTTGCTTATATACTTGCTTATATACTTGCTTATATACTTGCTAATATACTTACTTATATACTTGCTTATATACTTGCTTAAATACTTCCTTATGTACTTGCTTATATACTTGCCTATATACTTGCTTACATACTTGCTTATATACTTGCTTATATACTTCCTTATATACTTGCTAAAATACTTGCTTATATACTTGCAAATATTCTCGTTTATATACTTGCTTATATACTTGCTTATATACTTGCTTACATACTTGCTTATATACTTGCCAATTTACTTGCTTATATACTTGCATATATACTGGCTTATATACTTGCTTATATACTTGATTATATACTGGCTTATATACTTGCTTATATACTTGCTAATATACTTGCATATATACGGGATTATATACTTGCTTATATACTTGATTATATACTGGCTTATATACTTGCTTATATACTTCCTTATACACTTACTAATATACTTGCTTATATACTTGCCTATATACTTGCTTATTTACTTGCTTATAAACTTGCATTTATACTCATTTATATACTTGCTTATATACTTGTTTATTTACTCTCTTATAAACTTGCTTATATACTGGCTTATATACTTGCTTATAAGCTTGCTTATATGTTTGCTTATATGCTTGCTTATATACTTGATTATATACTGGCTTATATACTAGCTTATATACTTGCTTATATACTTGCTTATATACTTGTTTACATAATTCCTTATATACTTGCTCGTATGCTTGCTTATATAAATGCTTATGTACTTGCTTATATACTTGCTTATTTACTTGCTTATATACTTGCTGATATACTTGCCTTTATACTTCCTTATATAATTGCTTATATACTTGCCTATGTACTTGCTTATATACTTCCTTATATACTTCCTTATATATTTGCTTATATACTTGCTTATATACTTGATTATATACTTGATTATATACTTGCTTATATACTTGCTTATATACTTGCTTATATACATGCTTATATACTTGCTTATATACTTGCTTATATACTTGCTTATATACTTGCTTATATACTTGCTTACATACTTCCTAATATACTTGTTTATATACTTGCTTATATACTTGCTTATATACTTGCTTATATACTTGCTTATATACTTGCTTATATACATGCTTATATACTTGCTTATATACTTGCTTATATACTTCCTTATATACTTGCTTATATGATGGCTTATAAACTTGCTTATATACATGCTTATATACTTGCTGATATACTTGCTTACATACTTGCTTATATACTTGCTTATATACTTGCTTATATACTTGCTTATATACTAGCTTACATACTTCCTTATATACTTGTTTATATACTTGTTTACATAATTCTTTATATACTTGCTCGTATACTTGCTTATATAAATGCTTATGTACTTGCTTATATACTTGCTTATTTACTTGCTTATATACTTGCTTATATACTTGCTAATATACTTGCTTATATACTTGCTTATATACTTGCCTATATACTTCCTTATATAATTGCTTATATACTTGCCTATATACTTGCTTATATACTTCCTTATATACTTCCTTATATATTTGCTTATATACTTGCTTATATACTTGATTATATACTTGCTTAAATACTTGCTTATATACTTGCTTATATACTTGCTTATATACATGCTTATATACTTGCTTATATACTTGCTTATATACTTGCTTATAAACTTGCTTATATACTTGCTTATATACTTGCTTACATACTTCCTAATATACTTGTTTATATACTTGCTTATATACTTGCTTATATACTTGCTTATATACTTGCTTATATACTTGCTTATATACATGCTTATATACTTGCTTATATATTTGCTTATATACTTCCTTATATACTTGCTTATATGATGGCTTATAAACTTGCTTATATACTTGCTTATATACATGCTTATATACTTGCTGATATACTTGCTTACATACTTGCTTATGTACTTGCTTATATACTTGCTTATATACTAGCTTACATACTTCCTTATATACTTGTTTATATACTTGTTTATATATTTGCTTATATACTTGTTTATATACTTGCCTATATATTTCCTTATATACTTGCTTATATACTTGCCTATATACTTGCTTACATACTTCCTTATATACTTGTTTATATACTTGTTTATATACTTGCTTATATACTTGCTTATATACTTGCTAATATACTTGCTTGTATACTTGCTTATATACTTGCTTATATACTTCCTTATATACTTGCTTATATACATGCTTATATACATGCTTACATACTTGCTTATATACTTGCTTACATACTTGCTTATAAACTTGCTTATATATATGCTTATATACTTGCTTATATACTTACATAATTCCTTATAAACTTGCTCATATACTTGCTTATATAAATGCTTATGTACTTGCTTAAATACTTGCTTATATACTTGCTTATATACTTGCTTATATACTTGCTAATATACTTACTTATATACTTGCTTATATACTTGCTTAAATACTTCCTTATGTACTTGCTTATATACTTGCCTATATACTTGCTTACATACTTGCTTATATACTTGCTTATATACTTCCTTATATACTTGCTAAAATACTTGCTTATATACTTGCAAATATTCTCGTTTATATACTTGCTTATATACTTGCTTATATACTTGCTTACATACTTGCTTATATACTTGCCAATTTACTTGCTTATATACTTGCATATATACTGGCTTATATACTTGCTTATATACTTGATTATATACTGGCTTATATACTTGCTTATATACTTGCTAATATACTTGCATATATACGGGATTATATACTTGCTTATATACTTGATTATATACTGGCTTATATACTTGCTTATATACTTCCTTATACACTTACTAATATACTTGCTTATATACTTGCCTATATACTTCCTTATTTACTTGCTTATAAACTTGCATTTATACTCATTTATATACTTGCTTATATACTTGTTTATTTACTCTCTTATAAACTTGCTTATATACTGGCTTATATACTTGCTTATAAGCTTGCTTATATGTTTGCTTATATGCTTGCTTATATACTTGATTATATACTGGCTTATATACTAGCTTATATACTTGCTTATATACTTGCTTATATACTTGTTTACATAATTTCTTATATACTTGCTCGTATACTTGCTTATATAAATGCTTATGTACTTGCTTATATACTTGCTTATTTACTTGCTTATATACTTGCTGATATACTTGCCTTTATACTTCCTTATATAATTGCTTATATACTTGCCTATATACTTGCTTATATACTTCCTTATATACTTCCTTATATATTTGCTTATATACTTGCTTATATACTTGATTATATACTTGCTTAAATACTTGCTTATATACTTGCTTATATACTTGCTTATATACATGCTTATATACTTGCTTATATACTTGCTTATATATTTGCTTATATACTTGCTTATATACTTGCTTATATACTTGCTTACATACTTCCTAATATACTTGTTTATATACTTGCTTATATACTTGCTTATATACTTGCTTATATACTTGCTTATATACTTGCTTATATACTTGCTTATATACATGCTTATATACTTGCTTATATACTTGCTTATATACTTCCTTATATACTTGCTTATATGATGGCTTATAAACTTGCTTATATACATGCTTATATACTTGCTGATATACTTGCTTACATACTTGCTTATATACTTGCTTATATACTTGCTTATATACTTGCTTATATACTAGCTTACATACTTCCTTATATACTTGTTTATATACTTGCTTACATACTTCCTTATATACTTGTTTATATACTTGTTTATATACTTGCTTATATACTTGCTTATATACTTGCTAATATACTTGCTTATATTATTGCTTATATACTTGCCTATATACTTCCTTATATACTTGCTTATATACTTGCCTATATACTTGCTAACATACTTGCTTATATACTTGAAAATATTCTGGTTTATATACTTGCTTCTATACTTGCTTACATACTTGCTTATATACCTGCCAATATACTTGCTTATATACTTGCATATGTACTGGCTTATATACTTGCTTATATACTTGATTATAAACTGGCTTATATACTTGCTTATATACTTACTTATATACTTGCTTATATACTTGCTTATATACTTGCTTATATACGTGCTAATATACTTGATTATATACTGGCTTATATACTTGCTTATATACTTGATTATACACTGGCTTATATACTTGCATAAATACTTGCTTATATACTTGCTTGTATACTTGCTTATGTACATGATAATATACTTGCTTATATACTTGCTTACATACTTGCTTATATACTTGCTTATATACTAGCTTACATACTTCCTTATATACTTGTTTATATACTTGTTTATATACTTGCTTATATACTTGCTTATATACTTGATTATACACTGGCTTATATACTTTCTTATATACTTGCTTAAATACTTGTTTATATACTTGCTTGTATACTTGCTTATATACATGCTAAAATACTTGCTTATATACTTGCTTACATACTTGCTTATATACTTGCTTATATACTAGCTTACATACTTCCTTATATACTTGTTTATATACTTGCTTACATACTTGCTTATATACTTGCTTATATACTAGCTTACATACTTCCTTATATACTTGTCTATATACTTGTTTATATATTTGCTTATATACTTGCTTATATACTTGATTATATACTTGCTTATATACTTGCTTATATATATGCTTATATATATGCTTATATACTTGCTTATATACTTGCTTATATACTTGCTTATATACTTGCTTATATACTTGCTTATATACTTGCTTACATACTTCCTAATATACTTGTTTATATACTTGCTTATATACTTGCTTATATACATGCTTATATACTTGCTTATATACATGCTTATATACTTGCTGATATACTTGCTTACATACTTGCTTATATACTTGCTTACATACTTGCTTATATACTTCCTTATATACTTGCTTATATACTTTCCTATATACTTGCTTATATGCTTGCTTATATACTTCCTTATATACTTGCTAATACACTTGCTTAAATACTTGCTTATATACTTGCTTATATACTTGCTTATATACTTTCTAATATACTTGCTTATATACTTGCTTATATACTTGCTAATATACTTGCTTATATACTTGCTTATATACTTGCTTATATACTTGCTTATATACATGCTTATATACTTGCTTATATACTTGCTTATATACTTCCTTATATACTTGCTTATATGATGGCTTATAAAATTACTTATATACTTGCTTATATACATGTTTATATACTTGCTGATATACTTGCTTACATACTGGCTTATATACTTGCTTATATACTTGATTATATGCTGGCTTATATACTTGCATATATACTGGCTTATATACTTGCTTATATACTTGATTATATACTGGCTTATATACTTGCTTATATACTTGCTTATATAATTGCATATATACGGGATTATATACTTGCTTATATACTTGATTATATACTGGCTTGTATCCTTGCTTATATACTTCCTTATACACTTACTAATATACTTGCTTATATACTTGCCTATATACTTGCTTATTTACTTGCTTATAAACTTGCATTTATACTCATTTATATACTTGCTTATATACTTGCTTATTTACTCTCTTATAAACTTGCTTATATACTGGCTTATATACTTGCTTATAAGCTTGCTTATATGTTTGCTTATATGCTTGCTTATATACTTGATTATATACTGGCTTATATACTAGCTTATATACTTGCTTGTATACTTGCTTATATACTTGTTTACATAATTCCTTATATACTTGCTCGTATACTTGCTTATATAAATGCTTATATACTTGCTTATATACTTGCTTATATACTTGCTTATATACTTGCTTATATACTTGCTTATATACTTGCTAATATACTTGCTTATATACTTGCTTATATACTTGCCTATATACTTCCTTATATACTAGCTTATATACTTGCCTATATACTTGCTTATATACTTCCTTGTATACTTCCTTATACATTTGCTTATATACTTGCTTATATACTTAATTATATACTTGCTTAAATACTTGCTTATATACTTGCTTATATACATGCTTATATACTTGCTTATATACTTGCTTATATACTTCTTTATATACTTGCTTATATACTTGCTTATATACTTGCTTATATACATGCTTATATACTTGCTTATATACTTGCTTATATACTTCCTTATATACTTGCTTATATGATGGCTTATAAAATTACTTATATACTTGCTTATATACATGTTTATATACTTGCTGATATACTTGCTTACATACTTGCTTATATACTTGCTTATATACTTGCTTATATACTGGCTTACATACTTCCTTATATACTTGTTTATATACTTGTTTATATACTTGCTTATATACTTGCTTATATACTTGCCTATATACTGCCTTATATACTTGCTTATATACTTGCCTATATACTTGCTTACATACTTCCTTATATACTTGTTTATATACTTGTTTATGTACTTGCTTATATACTTGCTTATATACTTGCTAATATACTTGCTTATATACTTGCTTATATACTTGCCTATATATATCCTTATATACTTGCTTATATACTTGCCTATATACTTGCTTACATACTTGCTTATATACTTGCTTATATACTTCCTTATATACTTGCTTATATACTTGCAAACATTCTCGTTTATATACTTGCTTCTATACTTGCTTACATACTTGCTTATATACCTGCCAATATACTTGCTTATATACTTGCATATATACTGGCTTATATACTTGCTTATATACTTACTTATATACTTGCTTATATACTTGCTTATATACTTGCTTATATACGTGCTAATATACTTGATTATATACTGGCTTATATACTTGCTTATATACTTGATTATACACTGGCTTATATACTTTCTTATATACTTGCTTAAATATTTGCTTATATACTTGCTTGTATACATGCTTATATACATGCTAATATACTTGCTTATATACTTGCTTACATACTTGCTTATATACTTGCTTATATACTTGATTATACACTGGCCTATATACTTTCTTATATACTTGCTTAAATACTTGCTTATATACTTGCTTGTATACTTGCTTATATACAAGCTAATATACTTGCTTATATACTTGCTTACATACCTGCTTATATACTTGCTTATATCCTAGCTTACATACTTCCTTATATACTTGTTTATATACTTGCTTACATACTTGCTTATATACTTGCTTATATACTAGCTTACATACTTCCTTATATACTTGTTTATATATTTGCTTATATACTTGTTATATACTTGATTATATACTTGCTTAAATACTTGCTTATATACTTGCTTATATACTTGCTTATATATATGCTTATATACTTGCTTATATACTTGCTTATATACTTGCTTATATACTTCCTTATATACTTGCTTATATACTTGCTTATATACTTGCTTACATACTTCCTAATATACTTGTTTATATACTTGCTTATATACTTGCTTATATACTTGCTTATATACTTGCTTATATACTTGCGTATATACTTGCTTATATACATGCTTATATACTTGCTTATATACTTGCTTATATACTTCCTTATATACTTGCTTATATGATGGCTTATATACTTGCTTATATACTTGCTTTTATACATGCTTTTATGCTTGCTGATATACTTGCTTACATACTTGCTTATATACTTGCTTACATACTTGCTTATATACTTCCTTATATACTTGCTTATATACTTTCTTATATACTTGCTTATATACTTGCTTATATACTTCCTTATATACTTGCCAATATACTTGCTTATATACTTGCAAATATACTCGTTTATATACTTGCTTATATACTTGCTTACATACTTGTTTATATACTTGCCAATATACTTGCTTATATACTTGCATATATACTGGCTTATATACTTGCTTATATACTTGATTATATACTGGCTTATATACTTGCTTATATACTTGATTATATACTTGCTTATATACTTCCTTATATACTTGCCAATATACTTGCTTATATACTTGCAAATATACTCGTTTATATACTTGCTTATATACTTGCTTACATACTTGTTTATATACTTGCCAATATACTTGCTTATATACTTGCATATATACTGGCTTATATACTTGCTTATATACTTGATTATATACTGGCTTATATACTTGCTTATATACTTGCTTATATACTTCCTTATATACTTGCTAATATACTTGCTTATATACTTGCAAATATACTCGTTTATATACTTGCTTATATACTTGCTTACATACTTATTTATATACTTGCCAATATACTTGCTTATATACTTGCATATATACTGGCTTATATACTTGCTTATATACTTGATTATATACTGGCTTATATACTTGCTTATATACTTGATTATATACTTGCTTATATACTTGCTTATATACATTCTTATATGCTTGCTTATATACTTGCTTATATATTTGCTTATATACTTGCTTATATACTTGCTTATATACTTACTTATATACATACTTATATACTCCCTTATATACTTGTTTATATACTTGCTTATATACTTGCTTATATACTTGCTTATATATATGCTTATATACTTGCTTATATACTTGCTTATATACTTGCTTATATACTTCCTTATATACTTCCTTATATATTTGCTTATATACTTGCTTATATACTTGATTATATACTTGATTATATACTTGCTTAAATACTTGCTTATATACTTGCTTATATACTTGCATATATATATGCTTATATACTTGCTTATATACCCTCTTTTATAATTCCTTATATACTTGCTAATATACTTGCTTATATACTTGCAAATATACTCGTTTATATACTTGCTTATATACTTGCTTACATACTTATTTATATACTTGCCAATATACTTGCTTATATACTTGCATATATACTGGCTTATATACTTGCTTATATACTTGATTATATACTGGCTTATATACTTGCTTATATACTTGATTGTATACTTGCTTATATACTTGCTTATATACATTCTTATATGCTTGCTTATATACTTGCTTATATATTTGCATATATACTTGCTTATATACTTGCTTATATACTTGCTTATATACATGCTTATATACTCCCTTATATACTTGCTTATATACTTGCTTATATACTTGCTTATAAACATACTTATATACTTGCTTATATACTTGCTTATATACTTGCTTATATACTTCCTTATATATTTGCTTATATACTTGCTTATATACTAGATTATATACTTGTTTAAATACTTGCTTATATACTTGCTTATATACTTGCTTATATATATGCTTATATACTTGCTTATTTACTTGCTTATATACTTGCTTATATACTTCCTTATATACTTGCTTATATACTTGCTTACATACTTCCTAATATACTTGTTTATATACTTGCTTATATACTTGCTTATATACTTGCTTCTGTACTTGCTTATATACTTGCTCATATACATGCTTTTATACTTGCTTATATACTTGCTTATATACTTCCTTATATACTTGCTTATATGACGGCTTATATACTTGCTTATATACTTGCTTATATACATGCTTATATACTTGCTGATATACTTGCTTACATACTTGCTTATATACTTGCTTACATACTTGCTTATATACTTTCTTATATACTTGCATATATACTTGCTTATATACTTGCTTATATACTGGCTTATATATTTGCTTATATACTTGCTTATATACTTGCTTATTTACTTGCTTATATACTTGCATATATACTCATCTATAAACTTGCTTATATACATGCTTATATACTTGCTTATATACTTGCTTATATACTTGCTTATATACATGCTTATATACTTGCTTATATACTTGCTGATTTACTTGCCTATATATTTGCTTATTTACATGCTTATATACTTGCTTATATACTTGCTTATATACTTGCTTATATACTGGCTTATATATTTGCTTATATACTTGCATATATACTGGCTTATATACTTGCTTATATACTTGATTATATACTGGATTATATACTTGCTTATATACTTGCTTATATACTTGCTTATATACTTGCTTATATACATGCTTATATGCTTGCTTATATACTTGCTTATATACTTGCTTATATCCTTGCTTATATACTTGCTTATATACATGCTTATATACTCATTTATATACTTGCTTATATAATTGCTTATATACTTGCTTATATACATGCTTATATACTTGCTTATATACTTGCTTATATACTTCCTTATATACTTCCTTATATAATTGCTTATATACTTGCTTATATACTTGCTTAAATACTTGCTTATTTACTTGCTTATATACTTGCTTATATACATACTTATATACTTGCTCATATACTTGCTTATATACTTGCTTATATACTTCCTTATATACTTGCTTATATACTTGCTTATATACTTGATAACATACTTCCTTATATATCTGTTTATATACTTGCTTATATACTTGCTTATATACTTGCTTATATACTTGCTTATATACATGCTTATATACTTGCTTATATACTTGCTTATATACTTTCTTATATACTCGCTTATATACTGGCTTATATACTTGCTTATATACCTGCTTAAATGCTTTAAGTTAATGGGCGTAGATAAGTCTATGCCCTCAGAATTAACAACCCTTCCCATTTCAACACGGAGGACCGCACACATATCCATCCCCAGCTTCATTCTAATAGAATTGCTAAAATCACAAGTGATGTTTAGCAATTCCATAAGGTGGGAGCGACTGGAAGCGAATAATTTGAAATCATCCATATAGAGGTGAGTCACTTTTGTACCCTATTTCCGAAGCTGGAATCCGCTCTCAGAGCGCTCCAGTAAGGTACACTCTGGAACATACCCCTTTTTATCCTTATGCGGTTCCCCGCAGCCGTTATCTGCTCGCCCAGATGATAAAGGATCGTACTCCACTGCCCCATAAACTGCCCGAAGAAGTCTCTAGCTGTTCAGTCAACCTTGTTCGCTTTTTAGCCGTGTACTCGTATGGGGCACTAAGTCAAATGCCTTTCTGTAGTCTTTATTATTATTATTCGGGTATTTACAGAAAATTCTCATCTGGTTGGGCTGAATAAATATATAAAAGAAAATGATAAATATATATTTAATATACTAACAAACAAATAATAGAATAAAATAATTGTTATTCAATATAGATTATATGTAATTCTTATTAAAAGTCATTTTTCACTCTACCACTGGTTCGAGAAAAACCTCTGTCCTGGGAAGAACCAGCGAGAAACCCAATGGGACTTTTTTAAATAAATTTACAATGTGAATGTTTACAAAATATTTACAAAATTTATTTTAGAGACAGCTTGGAAGCGACCACCTCGTTTCCAGGGGTTATTATCCACCGTGTATTCATTTATACTTTAATAACTCTTTTTATAGTTTTTGTTTAATTGTATATTTAAACTTGCTAACAAACCTTGTATATTTTATGGGACTTTGTTGTAATAGCACATACTTTGCCCCAAGAATAAATTACTCTGTGTCGTATGTACAAATGGGCGTGCGTGCCTCAGGGCTCAATTCTCGACCCTTTTCTACTTCTTGTATATATTAATGACTTACCTTACATGGTGGGGGATAACCATGACATAGTATTATTTGCTGATGATACTTCATTATTTATCAAATTAAAACGACAGTTATTAAATTACGACGAAGTAAATAATGCTATAGCTAAGTTAGTTAATTGGTTTAATGTTAATATTTGAAGGGAACTAAAACTAAATGTATGAAATTCGTACTCCTAATGGGGTGTGATGTGTGGCTCCTGGGGATGGATATGTGTGCGGTCCTCCGTGTTGAAATGGGAAGGGTTGTTAATTCTGAGGGCATAGACTTATCTACGCCCATTAACTTAAAGATGCTTTCCGAGGCTGAAACATCCCAACACCTGGATATGTCACAGAACATCGGTATTGATGAGGTGGGTATGAAACGGTGTGTTTGCGAAGTGTTTTATGCACGCTTGACCAAAGTGCTTTACAGCCTTTTGTCCGGTGTGAATAAGACACATGCATATAACGGTTGGGTCATGCCGGTACTCATATATACCTTTGGCTTACTTAGGTGTACTCAAACTGAACTTAACGCCCTGGATAGAAAAGTCGTCACTACTATGACGTCCCATAAGGTGCTACACACGAGTTCGTCGTCGTCGTCGTCGTGGGTTTGTTTACAGAATCTCAAGAAACGTATTAACTTTTTCATTATTCCACTCCATCATAGCCATACGTGCGACCCCGTTGCGCTCACCGTGCACAACGAGACAAACGTAGTGTGGCCGCTTCAACGCGTTATTTCGTGCTTTAATTAATCCCTTTGAGGTACCGTCACTCGAGTTATCGCCAAACGACAAACGGCATTGTTAATGCCGTTGTCAAATTAACGCGTTAAGTCGTGGCCACACCTACATTCAACAACCATCAACGCGATTATTAACGGCATTACTCGTTAGTGTGGTCCCAGCATAAATAACTGCACTTCGTTCATTGCGAATGTAAGAGGTTTATGATGGGTGAAAATAAATTCGCGTTCATCGAATATTTTTACAAAATATTTTATGGCCATCTGTATATATAGTAGCTCTCGATCATATGTCGAATACTTCTTGGAAGCACTGGTAAATTTTTTTGAGAAATAACCGAGTGGCTGCCATTTTTCATTAATATATTGTTGTAGTATAACTACTCCCGCTGACTTGTCTGAGGCGTCGCGTCGGTGAATGTAACGAGTACCGCTTGAAGCGAGGGACGTGCAGTGCAGAGTATAACTGCGTTGGCTTGGTTATGCTTGCTTTACACGTTTCGAATGCCTGTTTTGCTTCGTCTGTCCATTCAATACCTAATTGTTTTATCACGCTTCTGTGTGTTGTGTGGATAAGAGTTTATTTAGTGTTTGTTTTATCATTACTATAGGGCTTGTATTACTATGCGGCGTTGGGTCACGGTGGAAGTTAAGCATGCCTAAGAAACGTCGGAGATCTTTTGTTTAGATTGGTGATACTCGTTAATGGCCTTGACCTTTTCTTCGGGTAGTTTTATTTCTTATTGCGAGACTGTTTGACCAAAAACGTGACTATTGCCTGGCCTAGGTTGCATTTGGATGGATTAGTAGTGATACCGTTTTAGCACCGATGAAGCGATTAGTTGGTCGTCGATGAATGTCGATGAATTCCCGTAGTACATCGTATATATAGCGTTTAAAAGTTTATTCGGGTGGTTTTTAAGTCTGGACACATATGAGGAAATTGATATAATCCGAACGGTGTTTTAATGGGTGCTTTTTCTATGTCTTCTGACTTTACGTTATAATTTTAATATGCGTGGATGAAACATATAGTTGAAAATATTGTTTTGTCTGACAGATGATGTGTGTGAAGTCCTTGACTTGCGGGACGGGGTAGCAATCGGCTATTGTTATCGCGTTGAATCGCCACATACTCGTTAGATAAAATTGAGGTACCGAATCCAGGAATAACTTCATCAGGCATGATTGTTTTAGGAACTTATTCGATGAGGGATCAAAGGCGAGGTTTTTTGTTAGTTCTGGTTTCTTTACTAAGGGACATGCAATCTCAAAGTTTTGCAAAGAAGTGGCGTTGATTTCTAGCCCGGTTTTCGAGGTAGAACGGATATATTTGCCCCGATGTCTACCAAGAAAGAGTATTTCGTCTTGTTGTCCCTGAGGAATAGGCGGTATGACCTGTTGTGAACGCTGGTTTCCGCCCCAGCTAGGTTCCATTTAGTTTTCCGCTGGCTCAGTATAGCTACATGGTGTAGTACAGCGTCCAGGTCGGCTCTTGAATCGGCGATGGTAATAGACTATCAGTGACAGTGGTGTTGCAGTCGATTGAGATTGTAGATGTTCGATGGTGATAATGGTAAGCATGACGTCTTTTGACGTCATTTGGGCTCTGCGATCTCTAATTATAGCTTTCTTATCTCGTCGATGAGGAACTGTGTATTGGACCGAGTTATTGAACCTGAGGGTAGTAATGGTGATGGTGAAGAATTTGGCTGTGAAAATATGGCTGCGACTTATTGGGCTTGTTTTAGCATTTTGTCAGCTAGTAGTGCAAGTTTTTCTAAAGTCGTCTGACATCTTATACCCTGCATGGTTTAACATCCGCCTTAGTAGCTGCGTTGGTTTCTAGTCGCCGAGTTGAAGTATTAGTTGAAAGATAATTTTGACGTTAATTTTGTATTTGTAGGCGCTTCAATAACGGATTCAAGTGATGAAGTTTTATTTTTTTTTAACTCCCAGTACGTTATATTTACACAAAAATGTTTCAAAGAACAAGGGTTCTGGACATGCAACTTTTTGAACAATATTAAGAGATATATCCATTGAAAAACGGCCACAAACATTTCAAATCGTATCAGATAATGTTGAGCCTGAAAAAGAAAGATGTATTTATGAAAAATGTAAACATTACATGACATAATTCTGCCAATTGCATAATCACATCAAAACCTTAAAGTTAAAATTAAATTAAATGTTTTAACTAATGACAATACAGTAAGTAATTGTCCAAGAAAATAACATCAAACATTTGCGCTGTAATTATAGACTCAAATAAGAAATTAAAAAAAAGCTACAGGACACAGATGGACAGAAGAGGAAAAAATTATAGCCTTGAGACTTTATAAAAGGACACCCACCTTTTATAAAGTCCCAAGGCCATAATTTTTTAGAGGCAGGCTATTAAGGCTATATTATAGTCACAACTGGGTACTCTTTGGAATCAATCAACCAGTATTTAAGGTGCTGTCAGATTTTTATTAGATTATGTAACCATCAGACAATCAATTTGTATGGATATTTTATGAAATGTCTTTAAAAACAACACGTCTATATCCCAAAATAAGATTTGATTGAAGGTTATACATGATACCCAAGGAAGATCTCCAGTCATTGCATCATATGCATTGGTATTTATGATTGTTAGTATTAGGAAGACGGTGAAACAGCCCATTGCCCACTATTTCTACAATGCCATTTTGCTGCAGATGGACTTGCTAATGAAGAGGTAATCATTAGTACTTTGTATGATATGTTTTATTTTATTCAAATAGTTGAAATTAAAGTTGACTAAAAAAGCTCAACAGCAGTAAAAATATTTCATTTTTAATTTCAGGTCTTGAATCTGTACTTTCAGGCTGTGTCACCCGAAAAAATACACCAAATAAAATCCCTCCCCAAAAAAGGGCAAAATTCTGCCTCTCGCCACACGAGAGAATTGCCGGTAGTCTGACTATGGATGGAGTTAGTGGGTATATAACACATTTATTTTATTTTATATAACGTTATCGTTCTTCTCCGCTAGGGGTATTTTGTGATGCTTAACAACTAAATAGGATAACAAAAAAACACGATTTAAAACAAATCGCGAAACATAGAAAACAACAGTTGACGGATTGTTGTTCCTGTTTTATCGTTTAAATAATGGTTTGAAGTGGATTTTGATTCGTAAAAGTGATGCGATTTTGTGAATTAAGTATCTGCGCGTGTAAACTGTTAGAAAGACGACAAAACAAGTACTTTGATGTTGATATAAACCTCAAGTTATTTTGATCGCTTAGGCGCTTCGTGAACTTGAGTGACTATCGTCATCAACTATATGCTGGGTTGAGCTGTCGTCAAAATCTCTCAAAAACTTCACAATGTGGAAGTCGCATTAGCATATTGTGAAGAAAAAATGTATAAAAATGAAGATCTCGAAAGAAATGATAGGCTCAGAAGGGCTAGAACCCAGAGCCGTAAAGCCAGTTAAATAAAAATAAATTCATTGGATCTGGTCTGCTATATGTATTATGTATATGTACAGTGTTGCCGTTTTAGCGACTTTCTCGCTAGATCTAGCGGATTTTAACAATGTTTAGCGGATAAAAAAATCGTTTTAGCGAGAAATAATTATTTAGCGACTTCTAGCGACATTTGGACTTTTGAGATGGCGACTTTCTTTTATGAAGTAATTCATTTCAAATAAGTAATTTATCATATGTCCAATTTTGTAATCTACCGTTGGTAGCATTCTATATATAATTTCACGGGAATTCCCGAACATAAACTAACAATTCAATGTCGTTAATTCACTTTCTCTGTTTCGACCTGAGACCATGTTCTAAGGTTTCGACATACAAAAATGCAGCAGGAGTAAACATATTCGAAGATTTATGTAATTTTGCAATAGTAATATTATCACTACCGCACTCAAATGCAGAATTTGAACGCGTATTTGGTGCCATGAATGTAGTTAAAAGCAAACTGTAAAACAAGCAATCAGAAAAACCTTTAAATTCCATTCGTCTAATTAAAAATCAGTTAAGGATTAAAAAAGAATTGCGCAACGTATGATATTCCCGAAGATCTTGTCAACCAAGTCGGTAAAGATAAACCAAAGATGGGAACTGGAGACATTGGCGAAGCTTCAGCTTCCGCTGAAGTTCTTTTTGAAGATCTGGATCCATACTTCGCTATTAATTTTGAAATTTAGGTACAAGAACATACTGAGCTAATTGTTTTATTTTTAATAAGATGACTAATGTTTAAACGTGGTTTAAAGAGATTTATTTTTTTACAATATTTTTTATTTTGTACATGAATAGTTTTTGTTTTGGTTGTTATGTCATTAACCTACACTATATATAAGTAATTTATATGAAATAGAGTCCGCTCTTTTTAAGGTTTTCTGAATTTATAGATTTAGATTTTCGGTATTCATTGTATGTATATATATATATATATATATTTATATTGTATACCATTTGGCAAGATTTTTCAGTTAGACAGTTAGTTTAGTTAACGGTACCACGAAAATGTACCTAGGGACATCTAGCGGATTTTAAGAAAAAGAAAAATCCTGTTTCTGGCGGATTTCTTCTGTTAGTCTAGGGACTTTAAAATTTATAGAACGGCAACCCTATATATGTACGATATGTACCAAACTACCAAATACAAATACCAATACCATATAACCTATAAAACCATTTATTCTTTGTTTCTTTGACAAATTAACAAAATATTTTCATTATTGTTTTTTACCTTGCCCTAAAACCCAAAACCAAAAAAAAGTACATAAAATATTATGCTTTTGCCGTCTATGTTTACCCTGTTTACCATGCAAAATGCAAATTGTATTTTGCTGGGTTAGCTCACTGAAGACTAATAATTAACCTTTCCGATTTTGGTGGTAAAAATTGCCAAATCTTTCTGAAAACTGAATTTTTGGAGATATTCGCAATAACAGTTCACATAAAATGTTGATAAACTAAAAAGGATTTTTATATGTGGAAGGGTAAGGTACATTATGATTTCAAGAGAAGACTACATTTTTGAACCTTTTAAGGTTACTGAGGTTAGATTTCGGGGATCAGAATATCCTAGACCTCGCAGTGGTCATAGAATAGTATGTGATGATGTAAATATTTATTGTTTCGGTGGCTATAATCCCGTTTTACCACTTAATAGTATCCAGAGAATTAATCCGACATGGAGTCCACAGCGGCCTTTGTTTAAAGAATTATGGAGTTTTTGCATTGCAACACGAAAATGGAAACAACACGAAGTTGTCGAGAATATGCCTGAAGAGCTTGCATCTAATGCTATGTGTATGAATGGAAGATTTCTTATGGTTTGTGTTTCTGCTTATACATAAAGTCTTAACTGTACAATACTTGCTTACAATGTATTTGTAGGTATAGCGTGAAATAATAATATACTTTGTACTTATTAAGTCGTCTCTCAATACTTGCTTACAATGTATCTGTAAGTAAGGAGTGGAATAATATAGTTTATACTTATTAAGTGAGTGATCAAACTGTGAGGTGACTACTTAGATCTCTATAGGCCACAACCACAGGTTAATTTCTTTTCTTAATACTTATAGCCATTGTAGCTCCTTTTTTTACACAATGTAGAAGCTCCGAATCAATAAAGAGACTGCATTAACAGTATATCATCTGTCAGGTGAATAGGAAGTAATTATAAGTAGTATTATCGAGGCATAAAGTAGAGTCCAGGGAGTGGAGGGTTTTACACATTGAGCGCTAAATGTCCTTTTACCTGATCAGAAAATGTCATTGAAAAAAAAAAATTTGTCTGACAGTTGATTTGTTTTCCATGTATTTTTTATCTTAAATGATATATGTAAGTAGTCCATGTCATTACCAGAAGATTCAAGTCTCTTTTATTGGGAGAGATTTTTTAATAAATTGTGTAAGCTCATTTCGGCCATCTAGTGATGGTTTAAGAATATTCACTACTCTATATTGTCCTGAGGGAGTTGTAAGAAGTGACAGAGGAAAACAAACCTGGAGAGGGGCAGCAGCATCTTCCTAATAAGAACTACAAAATAGAAAACTGTAGATCCAGCTCACCAGTGAAATTTAGCTATGCCAAATATTCCTCTATAAGGCGCTCTATGGGGTAGGCCTATGTTCAACAATAGACTTTTGATAAACTAATGATAGTACCTAAGGGAAGTTCATAAGCTCATAGTTTTTTTTAATTATTAATTTTTATGGAATTATCTATTTAATAGCTAGAAATTTATGGTTCTTTAGTAAAATAAAAAAATCAAGAAATTTATTATAGGTACTTAAAAAGTTAATTTTTAAAAAATTATAAATTTGTGTTATTTATGAAGTTAATTGTTTTGTTTACCTAAGAACCATAAAAAAGAAGTTTAAAAAGTAAGAGGTAAAAATTATAGATAAATAGGTAGCAAACCTATTTATCTATATTTTTTACCTCATCTTTCTGCATTTTTTGGCATATTAATTGTGTTAAGACATTTTATGTGTACAGCCTACATTTGTGTATGTTTTGTGTGTACTGTTGTTATATTTGTATGCCTGTTAAATTTTGCTTTATATAATTTTTACTTACCACCTATTATTATATTTACTTACTTTTGTCAACAAAATAGTTTTTATTGCCTTTTTATTGATTACTATTTCCCTTGATGGTTAATGGTGATATAGTCACAGATGGTAAAGTTACTGCATATTAATAGTACATTCTTGAAAAATTTAGATTGCGATTGCAATGAAGGAGCTACAAGCTGAGCAGTATGGGCCTGTAGGGGCTGTCGATACACCAGAAATTTATTCTTAAATTTTTATTTCATTTATTTGAGGTGACAGCTATCAACTTAAAATATTACATAATGAATTACAATTTTGTTATTACGTCCAGTCCAGGCCTATTTTGTCCAGTGTCCATAAACAAACTTTTAACATACCTTTATAGTAGCTCTCTCTCTATTGCTAGTTTAAAGTGCTAAAAGTTGTGTAATGCTTTTGATGTCAGGTAATGCCACTCCCTGCATAAAGACCAATGCGGGCGTAGTGTGTATGTTGTCAAAAAACGGGAAAAAAAATTTTTGGATATTATAATACTCATTATCATTTGTTAACACGTAACATAGTGTTAACAAATGATAATGAGTATTATAATATCCAAAATTTGATAATGTATCTGTAAGTAAGGAGTGGAATAATATAGTTTATACTTATTAAGTGAGTGATCAAACTGTGAGGTGACTACTTAGATCTCTATAGGCCACAACCACAGGTTAATTTCTTTTCTTAATACTTATAGCCATTGTAGCTCCTTTTTTTACACAATGTAGAAGCTCCGAATCAATAAAGAGACTGCAATAACGGTATATCATCTGTCAGGTGAATAGGAAGTAATTATAAGTAGTATTATCGAGGCATAAAGTAGAGTCCAGGGAGTGGAGGGTTTTACACACTGAGCGCTAAATGTCCTTTTACCCGATCAGAAAATGTCATTGAAAAAAAAAATTTGTCTGACAGTTGATTTGTTTTCCATGTATTTTTTATCTTAAATGATATATGTAAGTAGTCCATGTCATTACCAGAAGATTCAAGTCTCTTTTATTGGGAGAGATTTTTTAATAAATTGCGTAAGCTCATTTCGGCCATCTAGTGATGGTTTAAGAATATTCACTACTCTATATTGTCCTGAGGGAGTTGTAAGAAGTGACAGAGGAAAACAAACCTGGAGAGGGGCAGCAGCATCTTCCTAATAAGAACTACAAAATAGAAAACTGTAGATCCAGCTCACCAGTAAAATTTAGCTATGCCAAATATTCCTCTATAAGGCGCTCTATGGGGTAGGCCTATGTTCAACAATAGACTTTTGATAAACTAATGATAGTACCTAAGGGAAGTTCATAAGCTCATAGTTTTTTTTAATTATTAATTTTTATGGAATTATCTATTTAATAGCTAGAAATTTATGGTTCTTTAGTAAAATAAAAAAATCAAGAAATTTATTATAGGTACTTAAAAAGTTAATTTTTAAAAAATTATAAATTTGTATTATTTATGAAGTTAATTGTTTTGTTTACCTAAGAACCATAAAAAAGAAGTTTAAAAAGTAAGAGGTAAAAATTATAGATAAATAGGTAGCAAACCTATTTATCTATATTTTTTTACCTCATCTTTCTGCATTTTTTGGCATATTAATTGTGTTAAGACATTTTATGTGTACAGCCTACATTTGTGTATGTTTTGTGTGTACTGTTGTTATATTTGTATGCCTGTTAAATTTTGCTTTATATAATTTTTACTTACCACCTATTATTATATTTACTTACTTTTGTCAACAAAATAGTTTTTATTGCCTTTTTATTGATTACTATTTCCCTTGATGGTTAATGGTGATATAGTCACAGATGGTAAAGTTACTGCATATTAATAGTACATTCTTGAAAAATTTAGATTGCGATTGCAATGAAGGAGCTACAAGCTGAGCAGTATGGGCCTGTAGGGGCTGTCGATACACCAGAAATTTATTCTTAAATTTTTATTTCATTTATTTGAGGTGACAGCTATCAACTTAAAATATTACATAATGAATTACAATTTTGTTATTACGTCCAGTCCAGGCCTATTTTGTCCAGTGTCCATAAACAAACTTTTAACATACCTTTATAGTAGCTCTCTCTCTATTGCTAGTTTAAAGTGCTAAAAGTTGTGTAATGCTTTTGATGTCAGGTAATGCCACTCCCTGCATAAAGACCAATGCGGGCGTAGTGTGTATGTTGTCACAAAACGGGAAAAAAAATTTTTGGATATTATAATACTCATTATCATTTGTTAACACGTAACATAGTGTTAACAAATGATAATGAGTATTATAATATCCAAAATTTGATAATGATATATATAATAAATAATTAATTAATTTGACATATGAGTTAAAAGCATTTATTGAACAAGATCAATTTACATTTGCAAGTGTTGCACTGCCAAACAAAAAAAATTTTTGTGACACTTTCTTTTTATAAATGTTTACAGTTTTTGATTATTAATTTTAATTATATAGTGTATTTCTCAATCCGATAAACAATTTTATGAAAAAAAAAACATTAGGGAAACATTAGCATGGCCATCATTTGAATTCAATTACTTAGTAACTCATATAATTAAAATAGTAATTTACTACAGATATTATATTTTTTGCAAATGACACTTAAAATTAGTTAAATAAGTACTATAAAACATGCTCGCCTCAACGACATTTATTGTATAGTAGACTTAGTAGAGTGAGCTAGAACGAATTTTGTTTCCCAAGTGCTAGTGCTTAGGTATTTTAAGTTGTACATTAGATATAAAATGCATTAGGTAAGACAAAATATAATAAACATAATATTAAACTTAAAAATATTGCTTGCTTTCTAATATTGATTTTATTTTATTTTAGATATTTGGTGGTACAGGAGCTCCATTTGGCAATAAATGCAGCAATGATGTTTTAGCATGGCGTACATGCCCCGGTGATGCAGAGTTACAAATATTAGAAGTGACGGGAACTAGACCACCTGGGCAATATGGGCAATCAATATTGTGTTATGATGGCTATTTCTATACAATTGGTGGTACAAATGGATTTGCATACAACTGTGATATATATAGGTTTGTATTTTTTAGAATTGTATTTAACAAAAAGAAACTGCTTCATTGACATTCTGAATAGATTTAAAGATATTGATGTCTTTAAATAACCCTTCAACAGTATCTTTCTAAATGACATCATTTCCAATATGTCACAACTGCAATGGCTTGCATTTATTGCCCGGGAAAAATAATTCAATTAATTTCTTGTTTTCTTTAAATTTAAGGGTATACTTAATGTTATGATTTATACAATAAAATATAATAAACATGTGTTTCTCATCTAAATTTATGGATTACTATAACATTAGTGCTAAAAGCGAAGTAAAGTAATAATTAATGTATTTAAAAAAAATAGCTAGAACTGAATGGATGACAGTTACTGTCAATAGATTCAGTCACTCTGATTCTACAGCACATATCGTAATTTTTAAGTTTATCACGCAGAGAAACTCCAAGCATAAGCCTCTCCATAGCTTGCTAAACGACCTTGTCTACGACTTTTGTCTTGTCCATGTTTATCTTTAGACCTATCTATTGCTAGTTGATCATAGATAGTACAGCACAGCACAGCACTCTAACAATTACATAGGTGCCAGAGGAGACCAAACGCAGTTTCATTTGTTTAGTTTAGTACACTTATCCTATAAGCTACCATTGTTTATGCTAGATATAAATGAAGTAATGCTTTAGTTTTTAATTACAATTATGTTACTTTGATTGATTATTAATTCTTTATGCAGGTTAAATCTACGGACTATGACTTGGGAACCAGTATTTGTAGGAACTGGCCAGGAAGGTGAACCATTTGGCAGATATCGGCATGAAATAGCTCGTGTTGGGAATAAGATATATATTATTGGTGGTGGTACTGGGGAATGGGCATTCGAACTCATGGAAATACCAATGTACGACCTTGAAACCAATACATGGACTGTTTTAACTCCAAAAGCTGATGATACAATAAAGAATACTCTAGCTCCGTTACCTAGAAAGTGTCATAGTGCTGTGCAAATTGACACACCAAATGGTCCTCAGGTGTTTGTTGTGGGAGGTTCAGACGGACAATCAATGTTTGAAGATGTGTGGAGGTTGAATATTTCTGATCTTCAATGGAATTTAATGCAAAAGACTGTATTACCTCATCCACTTTCCTTTCATTCTTCTACAGTCACTTCATATGGCTGCATGTATATTTTCGGTGGCATTGAACCAAAAGAAGAAGCAACCTGTAGAAATAATACCATGTATAAAGTTTGGATTTGTATACCGAAATTAAGTGAGATTTGCTGGGAGGCTTTGTTGACTTTTCATCCTAATTTAGACCAAGTTAAAAGAAAAACTCTTTTAAATATTGGAATTCCTATTCACCTTGTTGATAGATTACAGCCACAGTGAATCTTGGTTATACAATTGCTTAATGTGTGTGTGTGTGTGTTATATATTCCATAAATATTTACTGTACAAATTTAATCTGGTGGTACATATTATGTATTTATATAGCGCAATAAAGGTACAATTTACCTTAATATGTGAATAAATGTATATAACTAGTCTTGAAATTAACTACATTAATGTACATTTGACATATTTTGATCATGAGGTGTTCATTTTATTTAGTAAAAGATGCATAATGTTCTAAAAGCTTTAGTTAATAATTTTACTAGTGACAATTTAAAAAATTGATTTATTTTTCTTTTGCGCTACAAGTGTACGAAACTAGGATATTCTTTTTATGTATGACATTGAAAATTACAATTTTAAATGTGATAATTGACAACCTACCTATTTAAATAAAACTCTTATATTGTCATGTCGACTTTCCTTAAAAATTATAAATTTCCTAAAATATTGTAAGCCAGTGCTCGACTACTATCACATTCCCACCTGATGGCGAATGGTGATGTTTTCTTTATTTGTCATCAAATTATTAAAATCTTTTACAAAAAAAGGCAAATACTAAGCAAATACTAATATTAGTGCTACCACAGCGACCACCACTGTTACCAACCCCAACCCTACTGTTTTAACAGTAGACATAGATTACTGACTAACAGTAGATTTGCTGTTTTCACTTTGATTTCTGTTTTCTGTTTCATTCCTATTTTCTACTGTTTTTCAACTAGCGTTCAGCGCCACCTATTACACTGCTATGCAAACATATTTTGATAACCACTACCTAATAAAACGCAAGTATTATAGGTGATAGTACATAGGCAGTAATCTATGGGTGGCAGCGTGGCAGTATCTTGTATTTGTTTGACAATCATATTTTTATGCACGGGGAAATCACAATTTATAAATGACAGCTCGTATTGTTTTATAGCGTAGACAGAGACACCTATAGACTAATGATCGGCGTGGCCTCGAGTGAGAAAGGACGATAACGAATTTTTAGGTTATACAATAATCTTTATGACTTTTAAACACATTTAGAAAAAAATTTTAATTGTTCTAAGAACTGAACTGAACAAGATTCACTAATCTTAAGCTCACAAAACACTTTTCTCACTTAAACCAACTTGTAAACTCCTTAAATCGCTACGCTGTTAAAGTAAAAAGAAAAAAAAACCGACACGGAGAAAGGGACAAATAATCACACCGCTCTATCTCATTTCTATGCAAGACGTATGTTCGTGTGCGAATGCGAAAGAAGGCGTCAATTTGTCTATAGGTTTCTCTGTCTACGTTTTATAGTCACAAACATAGATAAGAGTGTATAGTCACAAGCATAGATTACTGACTATGTGTACTAGAGAGTAGCGGTGGGTAGAAGCGGCTTTTTTGAGTAACGAAACTAAACGAAATCTATCGAATATCAATAGCGGCTTTTGCAACACTCTATTTTAATAGAGGGTTTTGAAACACTTAATAGCGGCTTCAATAGAGTGTTTCACGACGTGTTCAATTGAAAAACGTTGCGACCGTTGTTACCGTTTCGTATAGAATTAGCATTGGTGTTAATGGTTAAATTTATTTATTTGTTAAATCAGTTCGCACGGTTTGATAAAAATATCACTTGAAAAGTACATTGGCATTACTTAGAGACATTTTTGATAACTATCACATAAAGTTTTAGTATTATTTTTACACTTAGTTACTTACACTACCTAATTACTGTACAATTATTATTATTAACACTAATATATACAATTGTATTTAGTCCTTATTTTACTAAAAATATTATTATTGCACAAAAAGAAAACAAAAATATTAACAAACGCGCCTAAAAAGTAAAAACAAACCGTGTCATTAAACTTAAACACAAGACTAATTTAAACCGGGCCAAGGCCACTTAAATTATGGTATTTGAACTATTTTTTGTTAAAAACATGTGCACTCACTTTCTCATTTCTGATATCGCATCAGTCAAATACAAAAGCATCCGCACTTACTTGACTTTCGACGACCGGTGGTACTTCTACCACAGCGAAAAGAGTCGGTTCCTTTACTCATGTACTTCTACTTCAACAGCCGAAGTCGTCACCGATGCGTCGCGAAAATAGCCGAATAAACGTTTTGTTACTGATCGCTCTTTCGTGATTCGTGAAACGTGAATCGTGTTAGTGTGTAAAACATCCACTGTAATAGATAGTTTCGTTGCACTGCAATAACCCGCTACCCGCTATTGTGTGAATAGACAGTTTCAGTAACTAGTTACGTTTTGTACCGACCACTCCTACTAGAGAGTCACAAGTCACAACACCTTGAACAGTTTCTTTGAATTGCGGCGTCTATTTAAAAAAAAAACAATAATTACAACGTTTTTGACAAAATGGGTAGTGATTCATCGACTGGGAAAAGTCCTCCTAAGAAGAAAAATGTGAAATATAAACAGAAATTCGTAAATTTGTGGTTAAAATATAATAGGTTCAAAGGCTGGTTAAAGAAAAGCACTAAAGGTGAGACTTATTTCTTTTGTTCTGCGTGTAATTGCGACAGAAAATGTGGTATACACGAACTGTTACGACACAAAGATTCAACAAAACACGCGAAGAATAGTTTGAAATTACAAAACCAACAAACACTGACATCAAGTTAACCTCAGCTGCCAACTCATAAGATACAAAAATTATAGCTAAAGCGGGTGAAGTAAAAATGGCCTGCTTTATTGCTGAGCATGATCTGTCTTTTTACATAGCATCTTATTTGAATAAATTGATTTGCGCTGTATGTCCAGATCCGAAAATTGCGGAACAATTATCAATGAGCCGCACAAAAGCTAGAGCTTTTATTGTTAATGTAACTGCTAGTAATATATAGGTCAATGAACTGGGCAGACAGCAGAAGAAAATATAATAGAGATGTTACAGAACAATTGCTTTGTATTAACTTGTTGACGAAAGCACAGATAAGTCTACGATAAAACATTTAGCGCTTGTCATAAGAATAGTAAAATTAGATTTCAGCGTTGAAGATAGATTTCTGACTTTACCAATCGTAGATGGTACATCAACAGCGTTGTATGGCAAAATAGTAGAATATTTTGTTGAAAAAAGTATTCTTACAAATCAAACTTGATAGGCTTTGCTTCTGATGGCGCTAACGTTATGTTTGAAGATAAACATTCATTGGTCACTTTGTTTAAAAATGACATACCTAACCTTTTTACTATGAAGTGCATTTGTCATTCTTTTAACCTTTGCGTATCATACGCTTGTGAGAAATTGCCAAGGGGCGTGGAAGATTTCTGTAGAGACGTATATAATCATATACAAAATTCTCCAAAACGTATTTGAGATTTCGAAACATTTCAAGCATTCACAAATATTAAACTAACACACACATACCGGGTGCTTCAAAAAAATGTATACACACTTTGAACTTCCATAGAAAATTTATTTACCGTTCTACAAAGTTAAATTTCAGGAAAATAGAAAGCTGAAAGTCCAATGTAAATGAAACATAAATAACAAATGTTAATACTGTTCAAATTGGTGACCTGCAGCATCAATACAATTCTGAGTACGAGTCACCACAGATTCTGTACATCGTATCAAAACGTCCAATGAGATTTCTCTACACACTGCTTGAATCTCATTCCAAAGAATGTCTAGGTTACGTGGTTTACGTTTGTACACCTCATCTTTTACTGTGCCCCACAAGAAGAAATCCAGTGGTGTAAGGTCTGGAGAGCGTGCTGGAAACTCGATTGGCCCTCTGCGTCCTATCCACTGGCCCGACAAATTTTGATCTAGGTAAGCTCGTACGTCCCTGTGATAGTGCGGCGGAGCACCATCTTGTTGAAAATAAAAATCATCATTACCGTATAATGCACGAATGGCAGGAAATATGGAATCAGCAAGCATTGTTAGGTAATTAATACCAGTTACAGTGCCTTCAAATCGAAAAGGTCCAATGAGTCCCCTTGAAGACAAACCGCACCACGCTTGTAGCTGTTCGAGGCCGACCTGAATGACCTTTATGCACATCACACACTGTTCCATGAACTTCGAATTTGTCTCGTATGCGTGTAATTGTTAATCTTGAAGGTGGTTCTGTATCATACTCCCTTCTCCACTGTCTTTGAACTTCATTTACATTCTCAAACTTCCAGTACCACTTAATAACCTGCTTACGTTCTTCAAAACTCAAACGTACGTCCCCCATGTTGATATTACAAATTCCAACTGATAATATAACATAGAGGGACTATTATGCTGGCACCTGGCGAAGAAATATAACATTAGCCTTGTAGAGCGGAAAAACTACAATAGTTTAAAGTGTGTATACATTTTTTTGAAGCACTCGGTATTTAACTAAAAAAATTCGATACACAGTCTACATGGTCTTAAAAAATTTGCTTTTAGTCTTCGGAAAGCATTCGTATTTTCTTTGATTTTGTCTGCGCACTGTCTCAATTTTTCCCTTAATTCATTTTCCGAATTAATTTCTCTAGCATACACCATCCCTTTGGAGAATCCCCAAATAAAAAAATCAATAGGGTTTAAATCTGGTGAGCGTGCAGGCTGTGTGTATCAAATTTAATGGCCTTCATTTCGAAAATTTACTTTAAATAAATTTATCTTAAATTATTTACTAGTTTTATTATGAATCTTGAAATCATTTGTCCAGAACGTAGTAAAATGATACCTTGTTTTCAATAAATTTTAAACAATACGTAAGTAAAGACACTGGATGCTATTTTTGCTAACCTGAAGCATTTACTATCTTAGTTTAGCCTTAGAAATGATAAAAAGATTTTTTAAATCAAATTAACTATTCAGGTAGTTTTCTGCCTGAGTAACTTCAAAAGTCTGTAACAGAAAAACTGGCCTATTAAGTGTCATTTTTTTAATGTTACTATGAAAGATTAAGGTACTGCCAAGTTTTTAAAATTAATTAGAAAGTATGAAATCATTTATTACTATTTTTCATTTAATGTTGAAAATTCAAGCCCCACTCTCCTGACAGAACATTTTTAAGTTTCGATTAAAATTATTGTATCTTCGGTGAATGTTAGGAAGCTAATTATTTTATTCATAATAGAGCAACTCATAAGGATCGTGCTACAAACAAACTATTACTATACATTTTGTCTTATATTTATTAAAACAGATGTCTAATCTACTTATTTCTTTTTGTTTATATCATGTTACGTATAAACCTTTAATTTAACACCAGTTTTTAAGCATTACACAAAACTTAAATTTTTTATAAGTATTTATAATACAAATTCTTGCTTAAAAAACTTACTTACAAAATTATCATTAAAAGCTAACCTTTCAATTTTGTAATTATATTTAAATTATATTCTGATAAGAATTAATAAGCTAAATACACTAATTGCGAAATTATAATAGTTTTAAAATAAAGTTCGTCACTTGGTAAATTGACACTACACTAATTAAGGAAATGAAATAGTCTTAAGCACAGTTCGTCACTGGTTGATTATAATGCTTATCGCCGACTTTGCTCATTCCACATGACAACAGCTATAAAATAAATTTGGTCATTGGTCGGCTCCACGCGCCAATAAAATCTTTTACATTTGATAATTTAACTACATACTCCCCATGAAACATTTACAAAATAAATTTGGTTATTGGTCGGCTCCACACGCCAATAACATCTTTTACATTATATTTGGTCATTGTACGACTCAACATGTCAAGAACATCTTTTTTTTTTGTAATGTGCTACCTAGTAATTTATGTGTGATTGTTAAGTAAGAATATAACATGAAAGGTTCTCACCGGGATGGAATCCATATTTTCCTATGTAATCAGACGATTACTGACGAAACCCTAAACTAGCACTAGCTAGTTTTGACGCAGGTTGGGTTGGTGCCGGTGCTGTCACCAGCGTGTTAACAATGCCGGATGCTTCTTGATGCTCGTCTGTGTCTGTAGGCGACATGGCCGCCTGTTGGTTTAAGACTGCACCTAGTTGTGGGGCACGTCGTAACTGGTCATGAGGAACTTTTCGGGGGTCGTTATAGAGTACTCTATGAACATCGTAGGGCACGCAAATTTTTTTTATTAAGGGGAAATAATAAAAATACTACCTCAAATGGCATAGCAAGATCCTCCGTTATGCCAAAAATATTTAAAGTTGAGGATTAACGTTAAGTACTATGTTAGATGAAAACACGATTCCGTAAAATTTTCTCGATAGAAAAAAGATCCAAAGTTACCTCCAAACTGAACAATAAACCGCTGGTATTCATAAAATACTTTAAATTAGATCATGAAACTTTGTATACTAACTGAACTAACTATAAGGCAGGGATTATATTTTTTTTAAATTACCATTACTTTCACTGTAAAAAGAAATTACCTTAACTATCGGCGTCTTGAAGCTTGTTTCCTGCCGCCCAATCAATCTCCATCAGTCTTTCGAAAGGCCCTTACAATCAGAATGTAAGTTAAAACCGTAATTGTTAATTAATTTACATGTTGCTAAAAATGTTAAAACTTTATTAGCCAAGATCGGAGTAATTAAATAAAATGTTGTGTTTTACATACATATTACGTAACAGGAGAGGAATAGTCGTAACATGGCCGGTTGTGGAGACAAACGTGGCCATCATTTTTTTTTGAAACACTCCGTGAACGAACAATTTTTGCTGACTTTAACTCATTTCCGAACACCCAAACTCGTGACTGGTTTTTTTTGTTTCAAGTTCGTAGGCGTATATTCAGGATTCGTCACCTGATACGATGTTATATACAGCATTTGAGAATCCTACGTGGAATCATTCGAGAGTTCTGACGCACCAAGTAACGCGAGCCGCTTTTTGCTCTTCACAGAGCGAATGCGGTATCCATCGGGAAAACAACTTTTTACACCTAATTGTTCATGCAAGATTATTTGTATTTGACTCATGCCAATGTTTAAAGTTGCCTGAATTTCGCGGTATGTCACATGCCGATCTTCCTCAATCAGCTTACGCACAGCTTCAACGTTTTCTTGGGTGACTGCAGTTTTTGGACAACCTTGACGGGGATCATCACTGAGCTTGACACGTCCACGTTGAAATTCAGCAAACCAGCGATAAATTGTGGTTTTGGATGGGGTTTCATCACCACAAGAGTACTAACGTAGTAGCGAGAATGCGTTTTTCTTCTTCATAATACTCATTGACACTACCTAACACTAGTTGTGTTTTTAACAAGTTAACAGAATATAAAACTTTGTTGTTGTTGAAGAACACTTGTAGTTGACCGCCATTACGAAGTTCTTCTAGAATCAATGCAGATAATCCACATTCCTTTCTTTTTAAAATCCATGGTTTCATGCAGTAGAAGTAAAACTTTCGAATGAAATTAATACTATTTATAAATCAGATGCTGCCGACTAACCGTTCATCACTCGAGGATGGCTAGATCGATTTCAATAAAAAAAATTCGTTTGATTTTGCTGCCATAATCCTGAAATCACCCACGCTAAGGCGTATCAAGCGGGATATAAAATAAAAATTATTGCTACGTGCCTAAGTCGACGTCACTAGCGCCATCTAGTCTCGAACCGAAGAACTAAACTTCTTGAAGTTGGAACTCGAACTCTCGGTACCTTGCGCGTGTTTACTCGAATATTCTGGATATTTCGGCGCTAATTTATATTTATAGGCGCTGCAAGATGCGATCGGGGGGATAGTATTGAAGTTGGCGAGACAAGCGAAGCTTCGGAGCGGAATAAAGTGAATCAGTGTGATTAATTATTAGTGTTTTTTAACTTTAATTAGTGTAAAGTGAATTAAAGTGTTAATTTAGGTAATTCTATCGGCAATTTTTATTGTCACGAACCTCAAGCTCGTAACAATTGGTGTCAGAAGTGGGATCGAGATCCTTTTCGGTTTCGACAACGACTTGCTGAAGTACGCTATCACGATCTCTTGGTCGCCAATCCGTTGAGACAACACACCGCCAAGTCTTATATCACTTGAATCTGTGTCAACTATAAATTCTTTGCTTGCATTAGGGTATCCCAAAACACCTGTTTTGCACAGACGGTCCTTGAGCTCCTGGAATGCGATATTGCAACTTTCATTCCAGCAGAAATGTCGCTTCTCCTCGGTTAGCTTGTGCAGAGGTTTGGCTATATCTGCCAAGTTCTTTACAAATCGCCAGTAGTAGGAACACAAACCCAAAAATGCTCTAACCTGTGTCTTGTCTTTTGGAACCGGCCAATCCTTGACAGCGGCGATTTTCTCTGGATCCGTGCGGATACCTTATTTCGATACTACATACCCCAAAAAGTTAACTCGCCGTTTGAATAGTGACATTTCTTCGGACTCAACTTGAGGTTGGCACTCTGAATCTTCATGAGCACGCGTTCCAGGTTTTGACAAGTTATCCTTGCGTCGTCGGCGGCCGAGTTGCAAATGATGGTTACATTAATGAACAGATCATTAAAAGAAAGGGGTATGAAAGTGAACGCAAGTAAGACGAAGGTTATGGTTTTTGAAAGAGAAGAAAGTAAAACGATTTGTGAAATAAGAATAGAAGGGGAGTTGATCGAGCAAGTAGATGAGTTTGTATATTTGGGCTGCGTATTTAGCAGGGATGGGAGATATGATAAGGATATAGAACGACGAGTGAATGCGGGAAATAGAGTAAATGGGACCCAGCACTCTATTGTGAAGAGTCAAAATGTGTCGAAAAAGGCACGTATGACGTAAGCTCGTAACAATTGGTGTCAGAAGTGGGATCGAGATCCTTTTCGGTTTCGACAACGACTTGCTGAAGTACGCTATCACGATCTCTTGGTCGCCAATCCGTTGAGACAACACGCCGCCAAGTCTTATATCACTTGAATCTGTGTCAACTATAAATTCTTTGCTTGCATCAGGGTATCCCAAAACACCTGCTTTGCACAGACGGTCCTTGAGCTCCTGGAATGCGATATTGCAACTTTCATTCCAGCAGAAATGTCGCTTCTCCTCGGTTAGCTTGTACAGAGGTTTGGCTATATCTGCCAAGTTCTTCACAAATCGCCAGTAGTAGGAACACAAACCCAAAAATGCTCTAACCTGTGTCTTGTCTTTTGGAACCGGCCAATCCTTGACAGCGGCGATTTTCTCTGGATCCGTGCGGATACCTTCTTTCGATACTACATACCCCAAAAAGTTAACTCGCCGTTTGAATAGTGACATTTCTTCGGACTCAACTTGAGGTTGGCACTCTGAATCTTCATGAGCACGCGTTCCAGGTTTTGACAAGTTATTCTTGCGTCGTCGGCGGCCGAGTTGCAAATGATGGTTACATTAATGAACAGATCATTAAAAGAAAGGGGTATGAAAGTGAACGCAAGTAAGACGAAGGTTATGGTTTTTGAAAGAGAAGAAAGTAAAACGATTTGTGAAATAAGAATAGAAGGGGAGTTGATCGAGCAAGTAGATGAGTTTGTATATTTGGGCTGCGTATTTAGCAGGGATGGAAGATATGATAAGGATATAGAACGACGAGTGAATGCGGGAAATAGAATAAATGGGGCCCTGCACTCTATTGTGAAGAGTCAAAATGTGTCGAAAAAGGAACGTATTCACAATGCTGTGTTGGTCCCTACTTTAACGTATGGTAGTGAAAGTTGGGTATGGCAGAAGAAGCACGAGAGTAGAATGAACGCAGTAGAAATGCGGTCGTTAAGGAGTATGTTAGGGCTGAATCTTAATGACAGGGTAAAAAATTGTGTAATAAGAGAAGAGTGTGGTTTGCAAGATGATGTTGTGACCAGGATTAAGAAAGGAATGCTTCGGTGGTTTGGTCATGTGGAAAGAATGAATGAGGAAAGAGTGACAAAAAAATGTATGTTGCAAAGTGAATGGCAGAGTCGGAAAGGGACGTCCTAGGCGAAAATTTATCGACCAAGTTGGCGATTTATTGAAAACGGGCCAAATTAGGAGTACCCTTAACCGACGAGCATGTATGCGGAGGTGTATGGATGTGAAGGAGGCGAGAGAGGTGTGTCAGGATCGTGCCAAATGGAAGTCTGTAGTCTCTGCCTACCCCTCTGGGTGACAGGCGTGAGTGTTTATATATTTTTTTTGTATATATATTGATATTTTGGTTATTGTAGACAATAAATCTTATGTATTATATTTGTCATTTTTTGAAATATTGTAAGCAATATTGATTTTCTTTTCACGTTTAAACCCATCAAATGTCTTTATAGAAAGAACTAAGCTGCTGGAGAAATTTTGTCTTAAGTTATGTACTTATGTGTTTTTAATTTCCATTTGCATTTTTATTTTGATTAAATAAATAGAAATTTTGTAATTATTGTTCTTTTATTTCGCTTTGAGATAGGCAACCCAAAAATACCTCAAATAAAAAAACCGAAAAAGACTACGTTCAAATTTTTCCGCTACACGAGAATTACAAATAGGCTAACGATAGATAGCACTAGTGGGTATATATATCACATTTCTTAAATTTTGTATGAAGTTGTCGTTCTTCTCTGACAGGAGTAATAGTGTTCTGTGAAATTAATGCTAACAAGTTATAATACGATCAACATTTGCATTGACAGCTGCAAGCACTTTTATCAACACAAAATAAGCAATGACGGGTGAGTGACATTGACATCACAAAATGGCGTGCTTGGAGTTTGCGGGGGTGAAGAAGGCTAAAGAGAGGCGCTGAACGTCAGATTCAATTCTTGCAATGTTATTCTATACGAACCATTTTTTTGTTAGGACATTACCTGGCGTGGTAGTAGGTAAAGTGCGCAATGCGCATGGAACATAGATTGTTTCGTATGCATAAACTTAATATATAAACGTGCCCTCTAGTTGGGTAAAAATAAGTCTAGTCTACGGCTTTGCAATGTAGATGACAGTACAAAAAATATCACTTTATTCTCAAAATAATGTTCTAAGTTGCATGCCCATGATAAAACCTTTTAAAAAAAAAAAGGCAAAAACTAAGCAAATACTAATATTAGTGTTACCACAGCAACCACCACTGTTATCAACCCTACTGTTTTAACAGTAGATTTGCTGTTTTCAAACTGATTTCAATGTTTTCTGTTTCATTCCTATTTTCTACTGTTTTTCAACTAGCGTTCAGCGCCACCTATTGCACTGCTATGCAAACATTTTTTTGATAACCACTACCTAATAAAACGCAATGACACTAGGTGGCAGTATCTTATATGTGTTTGACAATCATATTTTTGTGCACGGGGAAATCACAATTTATGAACGAATATCACAATTTATGAATGACAGCTCGTATTGTTTTATAGTCACAACCATAGATAAGAGTGTATAGTCACAACACCTTGAACAGTTTCTTTGAATTGCGGCGTCTATTTAAAAAAAACAATAATTACAACGTTTTTGATAAAATGAGTAGTGATTCATCGACTGGGAAAAGTCCTCCTAAGAAGAAAAATGTGAAATATGAACAGAAATTCGTAAAGTGGTTAAAAGATAATGATAGGTTCAAAGGCTGGTTAAAGAAAAGCACTAAAGGTGAGACTTATTTCTTTTGTTCTTCGTGTAATTGCAACAGAATTGTGTTATACACGAACTGTTACGACACAAAGATTCAAAAAAACACGCGAAGAATAGTTTGAAATTACAAAACCAACAAACACTGACATCAAGTTAACCTCAGCTGCCAACTCATAAGATACAAAAATTATAGCTAAAGCGGGTGAAGTAAAAATGGCCTGCTTTATTGCTGAGCATGATCTGTCTTTTTACATAGCATCTTATTTGAATAAATTGATTTGCGCTGTATGTCCAGATCCGAAAATTGCGGAACAATTATCAATGAGCCGCACAAAAGCTAGAGCTTTTATTGTTAATGTAACTGCTAGTAATATATAGGTCAATGAACTGGGCAGACAGCAGAAGAAAATATAATAGAGATGTTACAGAACAATTGCTTTGTATTAACTTGTTGACGAAAGCACAGATAAGTCTACGATAAAACATTTAGTGCTTGTCATAAGAATAGTAAAATTAGATTTCAGCGTTGAAGATAGATTTCCGACTTTAATACCAATCGTAGATGGTACAGCAACAGCGTTGTATGACAAAATAGTAGAATATTTTGTTGAAAAAAATATGCCTTACAAATCAAACATGATAGGCTTTGCTTCTGATGGCGCTAACGTTGTGTTTGGAGATAAACATTCATTGGTCACTTTAAAAATGACATACCCACCATTTTACTATGAAGTGCATTTGTCATTCTTTTAACCTTTGCGTATCATACGCATGTGAGAAATTGCCAAGGGGCGTGGAAGATTTCTGTAGAGATGTATATAATCATATACAAAATTCTCCAAAACGTATTTGAGATTTCGAAACATTTCAAGCATTCACAAATATTAAACCACACAAATTGCTCCACCCTAGCCAAACCAGATGGTTGTCACTTATGGAGGTAATAAATAGGCTTCTGGAACAATTACCAGCTATAAAATTGTATTTCATCATCAAGCTGCAGTTCATGTAGATAGATTACTTTCTGCGCAATCAATTCTCTCCAAGGCTCTCGAACCGACAACTGAATTGTACCTAGAGTTTTTAAAATTTGCATTACCTATATTTACCGATCTCGATAAAGAAATGCAATCCGAGACTCCGCAATTATATTTACTATACGACAAAATACTGACCGCATACACAACTATCTTGGAATGCTTTGTACAAACTGATTATTTGAATCGCACTGAACAAGAAAAAAATGAAGCACAAAATACTTTAGACGCAAAGGGAACTAAAATATTAAACCTTGACTTCTCGAGTGAACAGAAAAATTTACAGTTGCAACATATATACGTTGGTGGAATGGTGCCAAATCTGATCAGAAGAAGGAGAGAAATAGGAGAACTAGAGAAAGAACAGCTGAAAATTTTCTACTTAAAGTGTAAGGAGTTTTATATGGAGGCTGCAAAACAGATATTAAAAGGGTTTCCTTTTGACAACAAAGACCGTCAAGCATTAAAATGTCTGAAGATGCTAAATCCTACAGCAATTCTGGATCCTGAAATAAAAAAGAAATTCCCTACCATTACAGATTTACATTATTTATTCCCAAAGATTTGTCCAAATAATATAACGGAACTGGATAGATAATGGCGAATGTTAAGAAATGTCGATTTTTCTTTCAACCAAAACAAAACTCCCGATATTATCGACTTTTGGAAACATTTACAAGAATTAACAAATGGATACGAATCTCAAGCATTCCCTTCATTGTGTGAATTGGTAAAAAAGCTTTTGTGCCTACCACATAGCTGCGCCGTCGTGAAAAGGTTATTTTCTGCTATAAATATTATGAAAACCAAATTATGCAACAGAAAATCGACTACAGCTATTAAATGAGTATTACACACTAAATCCGAAATAACCGATTGCTATTCATTTGAAGCCACAGAGAGGCACATGAAGAAATTCAATAAAAATATGTATGATTTTAAAAATAAAAATGAGTGAAAATATTGAAGATGAGGCAATTGAAAATGAAATAGAAAAATAATAATTTACTTTGATCAGAGATCAGAGTCAGGAACATAGACATTAGAACAAGAACAAAACCCACAGACATTCATACCCGGATAGACGTCCAAAAATGGAGATGGGCTGGACATTTGCTACACCACCACATTAACAAATGGAGCAAGCAAGTCACTCTCTGGCAACCAAGATATGGCAAAAGAGGCAGGGGTCGTCAAGTCAGGAGATGGGATGACGACTTGAAACAGACAGCGGGACCATTCTGGCTGAGAGTAGCAAGGGGCACGAACCGTTGGAAGGAATTGGAGGAGGCCTATGCCAAAAGGCACACTGAACTTAGGGACCTACAAGAGGTCTCTTGTCACCCTATGTTTAGGAATAAAAGGCTATTATTATTATATTATTAGTATGTAAGTTCTAGTAACTAAGAAAATTGTTTATTATTTAATTATATGAGCAAAATTATGAAATCTGCCATTTTTTCTTTACCTACTGCTTTTTACTGTTTTTTTAGGCGAGTTGTTGTTTTTTTAGTTTTTTTAAGGTTGGCAAAACTGAGCGTGCTATTGATTTATAGTCGTTTTCAACAAATTTACTGCTGGCTGGTTAGCATAGAGTAGAGTAATATACACAGAATTAGAGAGCCATCTCCTAGGATTTTTTGTCACCCAATATGAATAGTGTCGCCGTCTGGTATCATATCCCTTGAACTAATCTCAATATCATGTTGACTATATATATATATATATATATATATATATATATATATATATATATATATATATATATATATATACTATAGGCGGTTATATTTATATGACTACCGCGGTATCAGCTTGCTTAGTATTGTGGGTAAACTGTATGCTAAGGTGTTAATTGAAGGAGTTATGAAAGAAACTGATGGAAAAATTTGGGATGTGCAAGCGGGTTTTAGAGAGGGAATGGGGTGTACAGATCAAGTCTTTTCCATGCGCATGATTGCGGAGAAGTTTTTGGCCAAAAACCAGAAAGTTTTTTTGTGCATTCATGGACTTGGAAAAGGCTTATGACAGAGTGGACAGGAATGTGTTATGGCAAACACTGAACTCATATGGGTTGAGCGATGGTTTGATACAGGCATTAAGGTCTCTTTATAGGGACTCTAGTGCTTGTGTCAGGATCAATGGGGTCTACTCGGACTGGTTTGGCATCCAAAAAGGTGTCAGACAGGGCTGTGTAGCTTCCCCTTGGCTGTTCAACCTATTTATGGACCGGTGTTTGCAAACTTTGAAAGATGAAGAATGTGGGTTAAGAATGGGCGAGTTAACCGTCAAATGCCTTTTGTATGCCGATGATCAACTCATATTTGCGTCATCGCCGGCTAAGTTGCAAATGATGGTTACATTAATGAACTGGGAATTAAAAGAAATGTGAAATAAGAATAGAAGGAGAGTTAATTGAGCAAGTGGATGAGTTTGTGTATTTGGGATGTGTATTTAGCAGGGATGGTAGATATGATAGGGATATAGAACGACGAGTAAATGCAGGGAATAGAGTGAATGGGGCACTACACTCTATTATGAAGAACCAGAATGTGTCAAAACAGGCACGAATGGTAATTCATAATGCTGTGTTAGTCCCTACTTTAATGTATGGTATTGAAAGCTGGGTGTGGCAGAAGAAGCACGAAAGTTGAATAAATGCTGTAGAAATGCGGTCTTTAAGGAATATGCTAGATTCCTTAATATTATAATAACCCTTTTTATACAAACTTATTTTAATAACATTTTTCTTCGTGTATGACAAATTTTGTATATTGTCTGGGATTTTGTTGCAAAAGTGTATACATACCGCCCCAAGAATGAATTGCTGACTCGGTGGAGTCGAGTAACTGGTACTACTAGCTTGTGTCTGTTCCTGGTATTTACAGAATGAATATCACTTATTTTCGCAAAACTACTTTTATTTTTGTGTACGTACATTATATATATATATATATATATATATATATGGTTGCGCGGAAACCCATTCGTATTTATTTATTTTGACGGTAGGACTTGCCGAATCGTTATCCCTTTCCAAACGATATCATTCATACCCTCCTTTCGACACATCGGGGTGGTGGGGTGGGAGGGGAAAGAAGATGATTCTAGAATGTCACGTAATCATCGGAACCGAAGATATATAAGGCACGCGCGACCGACGCGCAGCGTCTTCCCGCCGCGCTCGTCGTTGAAACCACACCGCTAGTAGAAACCGCTTTAGCCTGGAAGCAATCGAGCTCCAGGAAACCCGCCTCACCTCGTGTGAGATATAGTCGCGCACCGCCTCTCTCCGGAGTGTTCCAGAAGAAGTTCCAGAAGTCGCAGCTATAGTGCTCAACAGAATAGAAGAAACCCCGGTGAGTCAATATTCCTAATAATACTGCCTGATTGATATAATTGTTTTAACCCGCTCCAATTTTGTTTTCTCCTAATCAGGCAGGATTTCTTTTCATCGATTTGGCAAAATAATAGTTTTAGTTTTAGGGAAGAGCGAGTGCGTTGTACCGCATGCTATAGTAGTCGACGTTATATAAGCGTAGAATCATTTAGTAGATACAGTCCACTTAGATTAATATTTCGCGTAATAGGTTTAAGGTTCGACCGGGAAACTAGATTTCGGCAGCCTTAGACACGTGGCTCCACCATTTTATGGTCACTTCGGCAGGATTTGGACTGGTGTTTAGTGGTCCTCCAACCATTTTCTGGTCGAATTATTAAATTAATTATTTAGATAATGCACTCTAATTTATGGAATAGACTTAAATAGTGTTCGCTTAAATTTAAATTTTGATTAGGTACTCGCAAACAGAATTATTCATTTTATAGCGCTCGTATTTGGTTAAATTTAAAGCTTATTAAATAATTGAAACAGCGTAATCGCAACCATTTCGTTTTCCCGACGCTTACCCGACAATTTTGATAAAAAAATATTGAGTTTAGCGAACAACGCGTCACCTCGACTCGCTGTAACAGGTGTTCGATTTAATTACGTAATTCGGCATACCGAGTGTCCATCCTTCATTGTTTGTGCGTTGTGAGATTAATTGTGATTAATATAACTTTATTATAATAATTTAAAATGGCAGTTAGTGGAAATGAATTTAAAATTAAAACGCTTTATGCCAAGAGGGACATACTTTTTTCGCATATGCAAAATATAAGTGATCATATAAAGAACATTAATGTAGAAGCAGTGCGGGAAATGTTTTTAAATGAAATTGAAACGGTGGATTCTTTGCGGACGGATTACGAAAGAACATTAGACCAAATTAATCATTTGGAATTACAAATCGACCCGAAATACATAGTGAACTACCAACCGCTGCTGGCATCCGAAGATATGTTGTGTCGCGTGAAAAGAACGGCGAAACTCTTACAGTCTCCATCTCATAACGAAGCAAAGCCGGAAATACAGGTACGTCCACGTGACTCAATTAGGTTGCCGCCAATAGATATTACGGTATTCAATGGTGATATTAAGACATGGCCCTTTTTCTTCAGTAGTTTTCAAAACAATATACACAATAACCCATCGTTATCGGACGCTGAAAAATTATATTACTTAATTAGTAAACTTAGTGGCAGGGCACAGTCGATCTGCTCGGGTTTTACGCCTACAGCAAACAATTACTTATTAATATTCGAAACGCTTAAAACTAAATATGAAGATAGGAGAATGTTAGCTTCCGAATATTCGAACCAGATATTCGATCTTAAACCTATATCATCCGCGAACATCAACGGCTTAGAGCAGTTTCTAGATATATTTGTGGCATCGGTGGCTGCACTTAAGAATTTTAATGACCTTATGGACGTGGTGTTTCTCCATATTGCACTAAGGAAATTAGACCCCGACACCGTGCGTGCGTTTGAAATGGAGCATCGTAGCTCGGAGATGCCTTCCTTTCATTCATTAGCATCGTTCGTGCGAGATCAAATAAAGGTGATACAGCGCTCTCCGAACGTTAAACAGGAGATTAAAAGGTGCGTCGACCGTAGACAGACTCAACCATCTAAAACAGCAGGGTCGTTAACTTACGTAACCGCTACGTCAACATCACTTCAGCATACTTGTATCGTATGTAAAGATAAACACGGTAATTTATATAATTGTACGACGTTTCGTAAATATTCACCAAGCGAACGTTATAAATTAGTAAAGACAAACAACCTATGTTTGAACTGCTTAAGCGATAAGCATTTAGTTGCAAAATGCAATTCGAGTTCCGTATGTAGCAAGTGCGCCGGGAAACATCACACGCTATTACATTTTGAAAATAGCAACATAGCGGCGTCAAGTAAAGCGGACAAGGAATTCACCCCTACTAAGGTCAACGATTCTAGCGGTCGACCTGGTGATGTCGCTCTGTGCTCATTGGCAAATATGGGAGCACAATCTCCTTCAACCGTGTTACTGGGTACGGCACGTATTTTGGTTAGGGGTTCGCGTGGATACGAACAAAGCGTCCGTGCACTGCTGGACAGCGGAGCCCAAAATAGCTTTATAACGCGACAATGTTGTCAGCGCTTAGGCTTAGTAATAAATAGGTCACTTTCATGTCCTGTAGTTAAAGGCATCGGAGGTACTAGTAAAGTTACCCAGGGATATATAAATTTAAAATTTTATTCTCGGATAGATCGTAATGTTAACTTTGATATAAATGCACTAGTAGTAGATAGGGTCACTGAACGGTTGCCAACCGTTTCGGTTACACCTCGGCAATGATTGAATTTAAGAATTTGACTCTAGCAGACGACACTTACGCCGTTCCTGGAAACATAGACATGCTCATTGGAGCATCGCTTTTCCCTCATCTTTTGTTAAACAACAAGGTCAGGGGCAACTCCTCACATACCGCGCCTTACGCACTGGAAACCGTATTGGGCTATGTTATCATTGGCTCCGCCCCCATCATAGATAGTATTTCGGCAACCTCTTATTGTGGTATGGCTGTCGAACCGCTCGAGTCGTTAGTCCGCAAATTTTGGGAGATGGAGCTCAGATGACAGCTTATGCGAAGAAATTTACGTCCGCACGACCGTTCGTGATCGCGACGGTAGATATAGTGTAGCGCTAACCTTTAAAGGAGATGTTTTATCTCTCGGCGATTCGCGTCAAATGGCGGAAAAACGTTTCTACAGCTTGGAGCGTAGGATGCTCGCTTCACCCCAGTTAAAGGAAGCTTACGACGGCGTCATTAACGAATATATAAGAGAAGGTTACATGTCACTTGTGGCTTCGAAATTAGATAACTACGAAGACACACCGTCGTATTTCATACCACACCACGGGGTCATTAGGGAGGACAAACTTACATCTAAGTTACGTGTAGTGCTCGACGCTAGTGCTAAAACTAGCACTCACCTGTCGCTTAACGATATCCTCCATAGTGGGCAAAATTTACAGGGCAGTTTATTTAATATAATAGCCAATTTTCGTTTGTTTAGTATAGCACTATCCGCCGATATTCGCCAAATGTTTCTTTGCATAGGGGTCCGTGAATGCGACCGTAGATTCCAACGCATTTTATATCGTTTCAACCCAAAGGAACCTCTAATGGTGTTTGAATTTAACCGCGTTTGTTTTGGTTTAAAGTCGAGCCCATTTCATGCGTTACGCACGGTGAGACAGCTCGCTCACGATGAAGGTCCCTCTTATCCTAAAGCTAAGAGGGCAATTGAGAGCGGATTATATATGGATGATTTTGTGTACTCGGTCGATAGCGTGGAGGAGGCAACCCTAACCACCGCCGAGGTTATAAAGCTCATGAAATCGGGTCAATTCGATCTTGTGAAGTGGACTAGTAATTCGCGTCCGGTTTTAGATACAATCCCACTATCACACCGTCTTCCGGCGATAAAGGAATTCGATGATTCTGATACACACAAGGTGCTCGGTCTGTGTTGGTCACCAGAGTCCGACGTGTTTAGCCTTAAGGTAAACCCGCCCGTAGAAAAATGCACAAAGCGCACAATACTCTCATGCGTTGCTAGATTATGGGACGTCATGGGTTTCGTAGCTCCGGTGGTATTATACGCTAAGCTTTTGATTAAACAACTTTGGTTATTTGAATGCGATTGGGATGACTCGCCGCCTGACAGCATTGTTCGGTTGCGGCAGCGTTTTAGAGAGGAACTTCCTTCACTAAGAGAAATTAAAATACCGCGTCATATAAACGTAGATAGAAATAGCGTCATAACGGTCGTTGGGTTTGCAGACGCCAGCGAGAAGGCTTACGGGGGCGTTCTATATTTCCACGTCCAGAATAATGGTAGAAATTCGATTAGCCTCATTAGTTCTAAGCCGAGAGTCTCCCCCCGTAAGGTTGTCTATCTGGCGCGCTTAGAGCTTTGCGCAATATTAGTACTCACCAAGCTTATTACCGCAGTTATCAGCGCATGTAAGGATATAGTTCACATAGAAAGGATATTTGCCTTTTCCTACTCCACCGTCGCCTTATGCTGGGTTCATTCTGCACTCCACCGTTGGGATACGTTTGTCGCGAACCGAGTGGCCAAGATCCAAGACGAGTTAGAAACGCGGAACTTTTATCACGTGTCCGGTACGGAAAACCCTCCCGATTGTCTATCCCGGGGACTCACCCCGATGCAAATAATGGACCATCCGCTTTAGTTCACTTGGATCCCTCGCAATGGCCGATAACCGATTTCGAACCTTCGTCAGTGTCACAACCGCCGGAAGAGAAGAGACACGCTCTAGTGGCGAACGTTTCGAGCGAGGTTTCTCCAATCATTGCTCTGGCGAACCGCTTGTCCTCTTGGTCGAAATTATTGCGTAGCGTAATTTACGTTTGTCGATTCACGAAGCTTTTACCGCGACGTTCGTATGTCTTAGCGTCCGATTACAACTATGCCGAGTCGCTAGTATTACGTGAACTTCAACGTGCGCACTTCTCTGAAGAAATTACAAGATTACAATCGATTAGAGCTTGTAGTCGCGCCTTTCAACGCCTTAAGCCATTTTTACAGGATGGGATTGTAAGGGTAGGTGGACGCTTGTCCAACTCGCAATTGAGTTTCGACCAACGGCACCCTATAGTTTTACCGCGTAAAGACCATATCATGAACTTATTAGTCGATTACCATCATAAATTGAACTCGCACGCTGGCCCCGACTTGTTGATGTCGATTTTGCATCAGAATTATTGGATTCTTTCTGCACGTAGTTTAATACGCAATCGGGTGCACAGATGTATAGCTTGCTTTCGGGCACGCCCCAAGCCGTCATTTCCGGAAATGGCGGAACTTAAATCTTGTAGAGTAATACAATCGGTAAAGCCCTTCACGCACATCGGGTCTGATTTCGCTGGTTCGTTTAAGGTCACGCTCACTCGCGGGCGTGGTATAAGATCCACAAAGGCTTACGTCTGCATTTTCGTATGTCTAACTACTCGAGCGGTGCATATAGAACTCGTTGGTGATCTAAGCACAGCAGGCTTTATGGGTGCATTTAAAAGATTTCTATCCCGCAGAGGCCCTGTAAGTAAATTATATTCGGATAACGGTACGAACTACGTCGGTGCAAAACGTATTTTATCAGAACTACATGAGCTCTTAGCTAGCAATTATTATAATTCGGAGTTCGCTCACATTCTAGCCGAGAACCGCATTGAGTAGTCTCTGAACGTCCCAACCGCGAGTCATTTTGGGGGCAATTGGGAGACTAATATTAAGAGCCTAAAGAGTCACTTATACCGAGTAATAGGAGATCAAATTTTGTCCTTCGAAGAGCTAAGTACGGTGCTCGCTCAAATTGAATGCGTAATGAATAGCCGCTCACTTTGTCGTACGTTGTCTAGTGATCCCTCGGAACCGCTGGCTCTAACTCCAGCACATTTTTTAAATTTAACGCCTTTAAAGTATTTGCCCGCCGCAGATATGGATGTGAACAGACTTTGCATTTCCGCACGCCACAAATTATTAGACCGGTTAGTGCAATCGTTTTGGAAACGATGGAGGATGGGGCAAAAATGGAACACAGCAACTGAGCCTTTAGCTGTAGGAACTGTAGTTGTGCTCACCAAAGAGAATACGCCGCTTCTCCACTGGCCGTTAGAAATTGTCGAAGAGGTCTTTCCCGGTTCCGACGGAGTAATTAGGATAGCTCGCGTTAAGACCACGGTTGGGTCTTACCTGCGTCCTGTTGTCCGTTTGTGCCCCTTGCCTCTTCCATAATTTAAATTAGCTTTCTAGATTAAAATTGTAGTTGAATTTAGGTAATCTTAGCGTTAGTTAGTTATTTTGTTAGTTGATCTTAGCTCTAGTTGTTTTAGTTATTTTTGAAGGAAATCCTTCAAGGGCGGGGGAGATGGTTGCGCGGAAACCCATTCGTATTTATTTATTTTGACGGTAGGACTTGCCGAATCGTTATCCCTTTCCAAACGACATCATTCATACCCTCCTATCGACACATCGGGGTGGTGGGGTGGGAGGGGAAAGAAGATGATTCTAGAATGTCACGTAATCATCGGAACCGAAGATATATAAGGCATGCGCGACCGAGTAACTGGTACTACTAGCTTGTGTCTGTACAGAATAAATATCACTTATTTTCGCAAAACTACTTTTATTTTTGTGTACGTACATTATATATATATATATATATATATATATATATATATATATATATATATATATATATATATATATATATACACACAACGTGTCCCAAAATTCAACGATAAACCAACACCGGAGGATAGACCTGCCCCGGACTAATCGGGAAAAAAAGAAAAAAAATATATCCCAATTATATTTTAAGTTATATAAAAAAATGAAATTCTTCAGAAATTGAGACCGTTTATGATATTTTTCACTACCATGACCACAATTTTTTTAATTTTTTTTTATAGGCAACCTGAATAGTACTGCTATCTACCACAATTCTTAAAAACTCCAGAATAACTCTTGTTTTATCACGAAAAGTAATGAAACTTATTTTATTCCCTAAATTTTTTGAAGACTTTTACTTTTAACCAAATTTAACGTATCGGTGGTATGTAAAAAAAAGTATAAACACTAGTATGGCAAGTTTTTTTAAAAATTGACGCAACTAACCAACATTCCAAAATGGTATAATACTCTAGGAAAACAAGTTATAAAAAATATGGGCTTATTATTTCTAAACAGGGGCCAAATTCCTTAAATTGTAATTGTCAGTAATCACTTTTACTACATGCCCAAAATGGGTTCTTATTACAATTTCTAGGAATTTGAATGGGGCATTAGATGTTAGAGAGTGACCTTAGATGTTAGAGAGAGATGGATAGATAGAGATATTTACGTTAAAAAGAGACAACAACAGGGCAGGTAGAAAAGCTGTTATTATTCTCAGTAAGTCAGTTCAGTACGCTCTGCTCCTTTGTTTACTGCGCACCGTTCCCAATTCAACTTACGTGGCTCTCGTACATACTATCGACTTTTGGCTTAGCTTTTTGGATTGGAATCGACCCGCAAACTTAACTGACCTGGCATTATTTGGACTGGAAGTGATCTGCAAACTGAACTGACCTGGCATTATCTTGGACTACGATTGTGTGTTTTATGATTTAGAGTTCTGGCGCATTTTGGACTGTTTGGCGTTTAACATGCCGCAACCGTACACACCACAGAAATACGCTAATATGCATTTAATCTACGGAGAATGCCGATGTAATGCTAACGCTGCTAGCAGACTGTATCGAGAAAGATACCCAAATGCTCAAAAATATCCTGATTATCGAGTGTTTATTAATGTGCATCAAGCGTTTTCGGAGGGTCGTATGCCATCCAATAGGAGAAGCGCTGGAAGACCTAGATTGGATCGTGATGAAGAAGTTCTCAATGAGATATAAAATGACTCGACTACTTCGGTACGTGCCATAGAAGAAGCTACAGGAATCCCGAAAAGTTTCGAATATTAAAACGTCACAAGCTTCACCCATATCACTACAGGCGTGTGCAGACGTTATTACCGCGGGACTATCCGCTACGAGTCACATTTTGCCGTGTAATGCTGCAAAGGCACAGTGAAGATCCCCAATTCCTAGACAAAATTCTATGGTCGAATGAAACAACATGCAAGAAAGATAAGTATTTAAATCTTCACAATCTACATAGTTGGAGTAATGAAAATCCACACTTGATGAGACAAGACAAATCCCAGTATCAATTCAAGGTTAACCTATGGACCGGCATATTAAATGGAAAAGTAATTGGGCCCTTTGAGTTACAAGGAAACTTGGATGGCAATAGTTATTTAAACTTTTTACAAAATGACTTGCAAGACGACGACGTGCCCTTAAGTGATCTTCAAAACATGTGGTTCCAAAATGATGGTTGCCCAGCACATTATGCCCGTCCTGTGCGAGAATATTTAAATCAAGAGTATCCAGGGCGTTGGATCGGGCGACTTTGTCCTATCTTATGGCCACCCCGTTCACCCGATTTGAACCCCCTGGACTTCTTCTATTTGGGGTTGTCTTAAAAACAGGGTCTACTCAAAACCCATTGCGACATTGGACGAGCTTCGTCGAAATATCACTCAGGCTGCTGATTACATTAATAGCAGAAGATGTGCAAGACAAATAAAACGATCATTTTTAGGGCGATGTCGTGCATGTATTAATGCTAGTGGCAAATAGTTCGTACATTTGCTATAATGTTAATAACTTAATAAATTACACGTGAAACTGTTTGTACCATTTGTTTTGAAAAATTAAACATTTTTCAAGAACTAATACTTTTATTACACCCGACCGTCATTTGGTCCCTGTTAAGAAATAATAGGCCCATATTTTTTTATAACTTGTTTTCCTGGAGTATTATACCATTTTGGAATGTTGGTTAGTTGCGTCAATTTTTAAAAAAACTTGCCATACTAGTGTTCATACTTTTTTTTACACCACGATAAGTAAAATTTGGTTAAAAGTAAAAGTCTTCAAAAAATTTTGGGAATAAAATAAGTTTCATTAATTTTCGTGATAAAACTCCTATCGACACATGGGGGTGGTGGGGTGGGAGGGGAAAGAAGATTATTCTAGAATGTCACGTAATCATCGGAACCGAAGATATATAAGGCACGCGCGACCGACGCGCAGCCTCTTCCCGCCGCGTTCGTCGTTGAAACCACACCGCTAGTAGAAACCGCTTTAGCCTGGAAGCAATCGAGCTCCAGGAAACCCGCCTCACCTCGTGTGAGATATAGTCGCACACCGTCTCTCTCCGGAGTGTTCCAGAAGAAGTTCCAGAAGTCGCAGCTATAGTGCTCAACAGAATAGAAGAAACCCGGTGAGTCAATATTCCTAATAATACTGCCTTATATAAGCGTAGAATCATTTAGTAGATAGAGTCCACTTAGATTAATATCTCGCGTAGTAGGTTTAAGGTTCGACCGGGGAACTAGACTTCGGCAGCCTTAGACACGTGGCTCCACCAATATATATATATATATATATATATATATATATATATATATATATATATATATATATATATTCATTAGAGAAATTATAATACCTATGTCTATACCGAATTATTACCATTACATAAGAAATCATACAGAATTGACACAGAAACCTTGGCTACGGAATAATAAGAAACTGGCGCTGCTCCCAAAAATGAACGTTTTCGACGAAATCCCCCATCACAAAGAGGCAGGGGTCATATTGACAAACGATCCCGCGCTCGTGCAACTAATTTTATTTTGGGTGGAACGCAGAACACCAGGTAAAGTCAAAACAAATTTTATTAATAATAATTTATTGCTCATTCTATATGTACCTAAAATAATTTGCTACCTGCATGTATTCATTATAGCAGAAGTAATAACATTTTGCTTATGTTATTAATTTTTACAGGATAGAACAAGATGAAGAGCCTGAAATAGGCTCAGTGTATCGGCCTGGAAGCAAAAAGCAAAACCTGAATCATTTGCTTAACTTCATGTATCCCACACGTGGAGGTTCTGATCGAAGGGGCAATGTCCCACGCCGTTCTGTTCAAAATACGGCTCATAAACATCAGCATGATCTTTATCTTCGTGCTTAGTAAGTGCATTTGTTCTTTTATAATATTTTTTTATTACAGCAATATCGGTGTAGACAAGGTCTTATTTGGCCGTAATTAGGATCTAATCTGAACTTCATCATATGTGAGACATGTAATGATAAATTGTATAATAAGTGTAAGTGACATAAGATTATTTTTAAACTTTTATCCTAATTAAAAAAAAATCAATAGCAATTCTTTTATATATACATACATATATATAGCAATTCTTTTATATATATTAGAGTACGAAGGTAAATTTTGCTAATGTTTCGAAGATTACTATAGCTCAATCGGCGGGCCCGAATCCGTGGTTCGAATCCGAATGTCATCGGCCCGACTTTTTTTCAAGTTCCCTTCTTTTGTGAGAAAATCTATTATTAAGAGCCCTTTTTTAGTATTTTTTAAAACACGAAAAATTAAATTAAAACTAGGTAATTGAACTCATGATTTTTATTTAAATAACCAGTTAAGTTTTTTATTATGTTGGTAAGATCGAAAAATATTATTCATATTACATAAGTATGTAATTTGTATCCCAATATAATTTCCGAAAAAGAAATACCGAGTAAAGCTGGGTCATCCAGGTAGATACTAAATACATGTCTTTGACGACAAGTGACGTAATTATTCAATTTGTTTGTGTTTCTTTGCAATTTTATTATACTTATTGCATATTGTATGTAGACATTTACTAGGTACTAACTACATATACCTTATAGAAGTGAGCTGTTATTTTTATATGTAAGTATCCACCTATCTAAATCTGCCAAAGGCAAAAATGTCAGCTTTTACGATGAGTATTAAATTCATTCAAATAAAATTAATTTATACCTTTTAGAATGGAAGAAAATGATTATAGACGACGAAAAAAAAGTCGACCGTGTTTATCAACAAAACGAACAAAAATTCAATTTTCTTCGTAAATCGAAAGGATAGGTAACGCCAACTTTTGAAATCAACAGGTGTACCTACCACATAACATACTATTGCACATAGGTATCATACGTAATATCCTATACTATTAAACGAGCAATTCTTGTATATATGTATATATATATATATAATCGGGATCTCGGAAACGGCTCCAACGATTTTCATAAAATTTAGTGTCCAGGGAGTTTCGGGGATAATAAATCGATCTAGCTAAGATTTATTTTTAGAAAATGTCTTTTTGTCCGTGTTTTTAGGCAATTAAAAACTGCTACAATATAGTTAGAATAAGAAGGTAAATTTTGACAGTTTGGTAATGATTATAAATAGCTTATTGGTATAATGGGCGGTCACAAAATCGTAAAACCCCGGTTCGAGCCCAGACCGACCGACCGACTTTTTTATTTTTTTTTTCAAGTTTCTTTCTTTTTTGAGGAAATATATTTTTTCGAGCCCTTTTTTTAGTATTTTTTAAAAACACGAAAATTTAAATAAAAATAATTGCACTCATGATTTTTTATTCAAATAACCAGTTCAGTTTTTTCTGTTATGTCGCTAAGATCAAAAAATATTATTTATAATTCATCAGTATGTAATTTGTATCTAAATATAATTTCCAAAACACACGAATTAAAAAAATCGAGCGAAAAATACCGAGCAAAGCTCGGTCAACCGGGTACTATTATTTATTCTGTGATCATACTTTGATTGGTAGGTGATAGACCGAAATTTATTTCGCCAAAATATAAAATTATTGAATAGCTGATGTTGATTTTTAAGACTTCATAAAAGGACGAGGTTCTATTTTCGGCTGTATGCTTTTTCTTTTATATTATTTTTTATGTATGTTCACTGATTTCTCTATCAATTGTGAACCGATTTTGAATACCTATTCACTTTTTCTTCGATAATATATGTCTCACATTTGGACCCATATAAATGTCATAGAAATCATTTCAACCATGACAAACAAACAACAAACAAGTGGTAAAATTGAAAATTTTGTACATGTCGGTTGTACAAAATTTTCAATTTTACCACTTGTCAAATATTAGTCCGTTAGAAAATGTTGTTCGTATTACTAATTCTAATTACTAATTTACTAATCTAAATTTTAACAATTAACCGAATTAAAGGTAAACTAGCTTTTGCCCGCGTTAGTTAGCCATAAAATATATTTTTAACTATTATCATTCTATTCATTTTTTAGTGACTCTGAGCTTGACAAAAAATTACCGGACAATAATATGCAGGGACGATGGACTCCTAATATTCGTCGAATGAATATTAGAGTCTAACAGTCAGAGAGTAACAAGTCTAACAGCGCTACATCGATGGAAGAAGGCATAATAGTGGAGGGTTTCCAAAAAAGCGTTGAAAAACATGGCGTTAAATATCACATGCTGATTGGCGATGGCGACTCTGGTATCATAAATGGACTATTAATTACTATGCCATACGGTTCTAACCTCATGGTTAAAAAAGTAGAATGCAAAAATCACCTTTTCAGAAATGTTTGTTCCAAATTTAAGCAGTTGGGGAAGAAAACTAACAACCAATAAGGTTATTTACCGGAAGGTACCTGCAAGGAAAAGAGTTGTGAGCAATGTTTTGCGTCGCTTTTACGTGGTAGAGCCATGCTGCAGTTATATAAGTAGTAGAGTTGTAGCACGAATGGGTCGGCTCGACCGGGGAAGGACCACGCTCTCACAGAATACCAGCGTCAAATAGTAGCTTAATGCTGTTGTGTTTCATATAGTGAGTGTAGAGAACCGGAGACTCTTTTTACTGGAAACGAGGCATTCCACCTAAGTCCTCACGGATGACAACGCATCTGCATTTTGATTCGTAATCGAGGATAGATGTAGATGTCTATGGGCCACAGCAACCACTTACCATCAGGTGGGCTGTGTGCTCGTTTGTCATCCTATTCCATAAAAAAAGCAGTAGTTGGCGACGTGAAACATTGTAAGAACGAAGACATCAGTGACGTGGAAAAAATTAAAAACATCAAAAATGCCATAAAAATCAGTGCCAATCATCCTTTTAAGAAAAGAAAGAAGAGTTTTTGGCTTCTTAGCAAAAAAACGAGGCCGAAATAAAAGAATTAGAATTGGCTACTAGAGGTCAAAGAGACAACGATTTGTGGCGCACTGAACGGAGAAAAAGGCTAACTGCATATAAATTTGAAAAACTTATTTCAGAGGAAACACGGCAACCGAATATGGAAACCAACACGAACCGAAGGCCATACGAGAATTTTCCACAACTACCAATCTGAAAGTTTCGGTGTGTGGACTGTTTATTGATTAAGAAAGATGATTATTATTTAGGAGCAAGTCCCGATGGACTTATCGGAGATGACTCTCTAATTGAAGTCAAATGTCCTATTTCTGCTTCTAATATGCCACCTCTGGAGGCCATAAATGAAAAAAGATCAAATTTTGTTTGATACGAGAAGGACAGATGATTTTAAAAAGAAATCATGATTACTATTATCAGATCCAGGGAAAATTCCACATCACTGGTAGGCAATTTTGTTTTTTCGTAGTATGGACGCTACATGTTTTGGCGTATGAAAAAATTAAGTACGATGACCACTTTAGCACATTTTAGGAAAAAGTGCAGCCAAAACGTAACTAATTTTATTTTCAGTGTTTATTACCAAAACTGATTGACCCTCGAGTACCTAGAAATATGGCAGCTCGAGAAAGAGTGTAATAAAGTAATATGTAGTAATAAAAAAATAATTTCCACAAGTTGTTACTTTTTTATTTATTCACCTAATTAAGTGCCTAATTGACTACCTAATTAAGTGTAATCTCGAAATCTTTTTAAGTTACAGTCCTTATTCAATAAAGACTAAAATAAAAAGACTAAATACCTATTGAAGTTATTCACAGATATTATTTTTTCATAAGAAGTATTATTCGTGTAGGTTTTCGGTATTACTTTTTTCTCCCTAGGCTATAATAATATCTTTTTTAATTATAATTTTTTACGTTACCCCCACACTAGGACTTTCTCCTGTATCGTGGATGCAGTTTTTACATACATAAATTGCACAAGGACAAACACACAGACCCGGAACAATTACTTGTAGGTTATGCAAATACTTGTGCCGTGCGGGATTGGAACCCGCGACCCTAAGCGCTATAACTCATTGCTGAGCTACTCCGCTACGTAGCCGTCAAATCTATACATATATGTATATCGATAAAATCTCCAACATCAAATAACAACAAACCACAACTACAGCAGTATGCGTGTGCCTCTGCCTCCCGACCCGTATCGTGTGGTAGAGAGAGTTGCAAGTCTTGGAAGCAATTGCCTACATTTCTTTAATGAAATATTGTTCCGGGCGATAACATTTTTACCCCCCTAAACCTTTACAAAATGAGATAATTTTAGTAATTTTAGATTCAGTACATCTTATACTAGGTCTGTACGTTTTTCTTTCATTATAAATCAGTTTAGATTAATTAAGAAAAATAAAAACGCTCGAGGAAGTTTTTAAGTCTAAAATATAGATATTTAGATGCTAATAACTTACATCGTACGTAATATTTCTCTAAAATTAAACAGAAACAGAAACTTTTTTATTCAATGTAGGATATAACAATACTTATTGAAAGTCACTTTTTTCATTTACCACTGGTTCGCAAAAAAATAACCTCTGTCCTGGGAAGAACCAGCAAGAAACCCAGCGGGACTATTTTTTTTCCAATAATAGCTTACAATAATGTTTACAATAAACAACACAAGACAAATTAGAAATAGCTTGGTAGCGATCACCCTTCCCAACGTACGGACCTAGTTTTTTGTTATATCTACATTTCCAAAAATTATGAAAATTAGACTATGTTTACTGGTGGGAAAACTTTATCGCTTTTTGTATGAAAATTTACAGCTTCACAATCCTCTTAAGAATCAAAATGCAGAGGCGTTATCACCCCTGAGAACTAAGATGGAGTGCCTCGTTTCCAGTACATATGGTCTCCGGCTCTTTACACTTACCGTACGAAACACAGCTACCTTAAGCTGCTATTTTACGCTAGTATTCTGTGAGACCGTGATGCTACCTCGGTTGAGCTGACCCATTCGTGCTACAATACAGCTACAGCGTGGCTTTAACACGTATGAAGTTTGATTATTACAGTTTCAAAAATCAACCAGTGGTGCAATTAACCGTAAAATAAACCTTTAAAATTTATCGTTACAACCTATCAAAGTCCACTGCTGAACGTAGGTCTCATCATAGATTGTTTCCTTAGAAGGATATTTGCCATTATTTCTACGCTTAGTTGGAGAGTTGGCCATCGCATTTTTTATTTATAGTTATTAGAGAAAGGCTGCCCATCTCTTCACTTGTTTCTTTTTGTCACCTTTCCCACACCCACGGAATATATGGGGTACTGGGATACACTTACACCGTCACGACCGTGCCGAATGAAAGTCCGTAGTCTCTGCCTACTCCTCTGCGTGACAGGCGTAAAGTTTATGTATGTATGTAAAATATGTCTAAAAACATAAGAAAGTTCTTATAGTCCCTACAAACTAACAATAAATAGAAATCGCAATGGGTTTTGGAAAAAAAGCATTATTTTCAAATTTCGGTGCCCCTCATATTCCACTGTCAAGCATTATTTTCTTTCGGCGCCCCTCATATTCCACTGTCCTAGACCTAGGGCAAAGAATAAATAATTCGACAACTTTTGTTGAATATGTCAAGATGTCAAATCAAAGCGGCAGACTTATACTTTCGCGTTTTTTTCGGTCATTTTTTATACCTTTAACACCTGAGCGTCTCTATAACAAGCACCGGTCAAACTAACGAGTCCCCATTTCATGTACCTCAGGTATAGGGGACTAACGGAAAAAAGAACTGGAAGCTTGTTGAAATACCGAAGTGTGCCGCTCACTGGCTCTTAGACCAATAGGTAAATGTAATGAACTAATAAAGTCGGTCAATTCAGTTATCAAGGGCAAGCGGCAGTTTGCGATCGCAACAAGTGCTACATGCGTCGGCGTAGACCGCGTAGGGCGTGCGTCCAGCCGCCTGACGTTTCGCGCCAATTCGCGGTCGCAGTGATGGGAAGCACTCCCCGCGAGCGGGACACGACACGTAATACCGTTTGTGCACAACCGCGATTTCATATACGATAAAACTTTAATCGGTGATCCAATTTATGATTAGTTTTATTTCATGCCGAAAAAAAAATAAAAATATGCTTTCACAGACACACAAATCTTAATGTACAAAAGCGAATGTTTTTGAGATAAAGTTAATAATGGTGGCGACGTTAATTTTAAATAAATGTTTGTTCTTGAAAATGAGTTCAAAATTCAAACGATACTTTGGTGCTGTAATATAAAGTTGTGGTTGAAATGTCTGAAGAAATGGTCACGGATGCGGCAACAGCCGATGCGGCAACAGCCGATCCGGCTCCGCATCGCTCTCCAACACCTGAGTTACACGCGACGTATACTTCTTTGGAAATTCTAGTGGCTTTGGTGGCGGTGGTGGGTAACGCAATGGTGATACATGTATTCCGCGGTGACCGAAGATTGCGTCGCCGAACAAATTACTATATAGTGTCTCTTGCTGTGGCAGACTTACTGGTTGGACTTTTGGGAATACCTTTCGCCATTCTGGCCTCAGTGGGTCTACCAAGAAACCTTCATGCCTGCCTTTTCACGGTGTCATTACTGGTGATGCTTTGCACTATAAGTATCTTCTGCCTAGTTGCAGTGTCTGTAGACCGGTACTGGGCTATTTTATACCCAATGTGCTACTCCAGAAACGTGCGCACCAGGACTGCTATTTGTGAGTATTCATTTTATTTAGAATTGATTGATGATGTAGATTTTTTTAATTTTGCTTTAAATAGTATAATTGGTCATTGTGAAAAGTTATCGATATATTTTATCACAGGTCATTGGTTATTATAATTGATAGTATAATTTGAATACAATAGTCACCAATTACTAACATGGTAGGTTATACATAAAATTAGTTTTGCAGACTAATTATTTTATACTGATTCATAGAGTTAAATTTTATGTGTCTATAGAATAAACCAAGTTACATTCGGGCACACTTAAGTTTTTTACTTTTTTTCAGTACGCAACGTACGTAATGTTGCTGCTAAGTTCCGTAAATTTATAGTTAATAATATACATATTTTTATCATTTAACATACGTTACATGCATTTTAAACTATTGTTTAAGGACGTGCTATACGTGCAAATGGATTGACAATACCCAAAAAAAATTATACGTGGTAGAGTCACGCTGCAGCTATATTAATAGCACGAATGGGTCGGCTCCGTGAGAGCATGGACAGAAAATTAGAGCTAAATAGCAGCTTAATGCTGCTGTGTTTCGTATGGTGAGTGTGGAGATCCGGAGACCCTTTTTTACTGGAAACGAGGCATTCCATCTTAGTTCTCAGGGGTGATAACGCATCTGCATTTCAATACTTAATCGATGATAAATGTAGATGACTATGGACCACAGCATCCACTTACCATCAGGTCGACTGTGTGCCCGTTTGTCACCCTTATTCTATAAAAAAATGAATAGGTATATTAATTTTGTTATTATAGCAAGCTGTAGCAAAAATTTATGTATTTTTCGCTTTTTCTGGATAACATTTAAAAAAATACCAAAATTCGACAAAATACAAATTTTATCAGTATAATATCATACTCATATTAATATACTCGTGTTAGAGCCACGTTCAACCTGATAGAGACACGCTGCAGCTATTTGGTTGCAGCACGAGTGGGTCGGCTCGTTCGGGGAAGGACCAGTAACTTAGTGTAACTACAGGTTTACGTCGGCCGCAAATACTCAGGAACAGCGCTGAAGGTGCGAGACGTTTGACACAGCAATCACTTGTCAAGCATGGCGATTGAGGCAGTTATTCCTTACAACGGTAGTGTCAACGTCCAGATGTGGACGTTTAAGATGAGGATGGAGAAGTATAAAAAATAAGAAAAAAGAGTATGCCAACCAGCACACGATCCGCTCTTCCGATTTTAGCAGCATTATTACTACAAGGGTATCAGCTTTGCGCGTAAAAACCTTTCTGCCCAGCGCCCGATGTCGTGAGTTTGGGTAAATCTAAAAACTAATGTGTGCCAGCTGCTATATTCTTGGAAAGGTCTAAGTCTAGCCGTGCATTTAGAAGGATGTTGTTAATGATTAGATATTTTGTTTTTACATTGTTGTCCTACTCTTATGGTGCAGTAGCGACGTAAGAACATCCACTTTCCCATATTATCCCATGGGTGTCGAAAGAAGCGAGGAAACAAACCAGAAGATGAGCAACAACGTTTTCCTAATATTGACTAAAATTAAAAAAAAAACTGTGGTTGGCAACCCGTTGGCCAAGCATGGCAATTATGGCAAATATCCCCCTAACGAGGCATTCTATGGGGGAGGCCTACGTTCAGCAGTGAATTTTAATAGGCTGTAACGGTAACATTGTTCTTTAAAGAACCTAATACGTAATATGTTTTCTCTTGAGATTTTGTAAAGAGATATTATTTAATACATTACCGTAATCAAAGTAGCAGGTACTGGATTGGGAGACGTATGTACTATGTTCTGACAAATTAAAATGCGGCTTAAAACAGAAGCATGGTTTTGAAGTGTTTCGTATAGTAAGTGTAGCGAACTGGAGATCCTTTTTACTGGTAACGAGACACCTTAGTCTTCTTAGATGGCAACGTATCTGCACTTTGATGGTTAATCGAGAACAAATGTAGGTGCTTACGGATTACGGATACACAGTATTCTCTTACGATCAGATGGACTGAGAGCTCGTTTGACTTTTCCTTTGGTTTCGTTCGTTCGCACGCATATTTCTCATACACTGATAATCATAAATATTATATTTTCATAAATATTATAGTTTTTATTCGTGTAATGCGTTATTTTGGCCAGGGTGGCGAGAATTATTACGAAACTTGGTACAGATATCTAATATGAACTGGAATACTCTAAAAATATACCGTTTATAATTAAATGCTGTAGTAGTTATTAGAATTCTGTGACGTTATTCAAACGTTCATTTTAGTATGTTTATCATTATACAATTCTAAGCGATTTGCCACTACTTATAGAATACATTATCCCCACTAATAGCTTTTGTGGGATTTGATAGTCTTTCGGGCTAGATTGCTTTGATTGAAATTGTATCGTCCGTTTGCCGGATGATTTGATTTTATTTGTATTGGACGCACAACTTCCTTGTGGAATCGACTACCACCAGAGATTTTTCCGGACTGACTTAGAGACCTTCAAGAAAAGAGCCTACTCCTTTTTAAAAGGCCGGCAACGCATCTGCCATTCCCCTGGTATTACAGTTGTTCATGGGCGGCGGTAATCACTTACCATTATGTGAGCCGCATGCTCGTTTGCCCTTTCTCCTATAAAAAAAACCCAATACTCCATATAGTTTCGGGGGTGCTGTAAGAGGCGACAGAGGGAAATAAAACACGAGAGTTAGCTGGTGAGCACTAGCATCTTTCCGATGACAACTCAAAGTAACAAAAACTGCGGTTGCCAACTCGCCTGAAAAACGTAGTAGCTATGGCAAATATCCTCCCTCTAAGGAAAACTCTCTCAGTCCAATGTCACAACGTCTGTGTTTAGCGGAGGACTTTTCAGAGGCTGTAACGAATTAATGAATGGATGAATGAATGAATGATGAATAATTACTGTTAAGAACAATGTAGCTCGAAGAACCGATAACTGATGGGGAAAACAGGTTCTCGAGTGGCAGCCTTGTACCGGTAGGCGTAGTGTAGGGCGTCCCCAACTAGATGGAGTGACAACCTGGTATGGCATGCAGGAAGTCTATGGATGCAGGTGGCATGCTCTGTGGGAGGCTTATGATCAGCAGTGGACTTGTGAAGGGGTGTAGTGATGATGAAATGATGAAGAACAATATTAATAAGTTAAAGCTGTAAAGTACCATAACCGCAAAGATTAATATAACGATGATAAATTTCGAGGACCTAGCAATATTGGATACAGCATCGGACTGAAATAATCTATCTGTGTAACAAGCGGCTTAGAGTATGAAGGCCTTGGGCGACAAATATGATACAGTTGAGCATTAGTGGGTTACATACGGGTCTTATATTTCATTTTTTATTAAAAAAGAGTATGTGAGATCCTTAGACCTGGTTTCTTCAAAACAATTTCGCATTTACAACATATGATATTGATACATTTTATATATTTATACTTGGTGGAGCCAGGATGCAGCTATATTACGGTTGTAGCACGAATGGGTCGGCTCGACCGGGGAAGGACCACGCTCTCACAGAATACCAGTGTAAAATAGCAGCCTAATACTGCTGTGTTTCGTATGGTGAGTGTAGAGATCTGGAGATCCCTTTTTACTCGAAACTAGGTATTCCATCTTAGTCCTCAGGGGTGACAACGTATCTGCGTTTTGATTCTTAATCGGGGATAAATGTAAATGTCTATGGGCCACAGCTTCCACTTACCATCAGGTGGAATGAGTGCTCGTTTGTCACCTTATACTATAGAAATAAAAAAAGATGTTGTTTTATTGTCTTCAGTTAGTATAAATATAGTTATCTATATATTAAAACATCGATTATTATATTAAAAAAAACTATTTTTATGGATTTTGTTGCGTTTGATTTTAACTTTTAACCAAAGGTCTTTAACCGACCCGTATTATTTTTATGTATGTTCACCGATATTTCGGAAACATCTGAACATATTTAAATGATTTATTTAAAATTAAATAGCTTACATTTCAAGAATGGCTCGACATAATATAAATTTTGAGAAAAAATGTCACCTCTTTAATGGTGGAAATAGGGCATGAAGTTTCTAATGTAACTATTTAGATGACGGTCTAGTTCCTAGCTTTTTTTTTACAGATTAAAGGTGTCAAACGAGCACACAGTCCACCTAATGGTAAGTCTACATTTATCCTCGATTAAGAATCAAAATGCAGATGCCTTGTTACCCCTGAAAACTAAGATAATTTAATTTAAGGCATCTGCATTACAGAATGAATGCCTTGTTTCAAGTAAGAAGGATCTCCGGTTCTCTACACTCACCATTCGAAACACAGCAGCCTTAAGCTGCTAGTGAGAGAATGGTCCTTCCCAGGTCTAGCTGACCCATTCGTGCCACAATTATTATGAAGATGCATGCCTTTGAGTACGTGATTGCATGTAATTACAGCAAGTTGAGCATGGTTTTGAAATGCTCCGTCTTTGAATGCACTTAAAATGCTTGAAATTCTCCGTCTATCTTTCTTTGTTGGTCCGCGAGCCATACAAAAACATATTTTTAACAAATGTCCGTTCGAATTGTATTGTAAAAATACTTGAGATTTTCTTTACAATAACGTCTGCAGAACTTCTTAATTAAGTAGGAAAGTGCGCGTTCCATTTTCAACAAAGAGGTTTTAATAAAACCTTACAAGAAAACGAATTGTGTTGACTTCATAAGCGTGCTTTATGGTTTCAATTTCGTTATACGGTTGGACAGTGCCCTCCATTATTAGTTAATAGCAAACAAGAATACTTGACATGTACTATTTTGTACAATAAGCATGAGAAACGAGCACATAGTCCACCTGATGGTAAGTGTATGTTGTGGCTCATAGACATCTACATTTATCCTCGATTGAGAATCAAAATGCAGATGCGTTGTCAACCCTGAGGACTAAGATGGAATGCCTCATTTCTAGTAAAAAGGGGTCTCCGAATCTCTATACTCACCATACGAAACACAGCAGTATTAAGCTACTATTTTACACTGGTATTCTGTGAGAGCGTGGTCTTTCCCCGGTCGAGCCGCCCCATTCGTGCTACAACCATAATATAACTGCAGCGTGGTTCCTGCAGGTATAAATATATAAAATGTATCGATATCATCTGTTGTAAATGAGAAATTCTTTTAAAGAAACCAGGTCTAAGGTTCACTCACTCACTCTTTTTAACTTGTAATATTCATAAGTCCATCTAAAATTCTAAAACAGTTAAACCTTTAAACACTAAGGAAACGACTTCAAAAACTAAAAAGACTGATAAAATTTCCACTTAATAGCTTCTGAATTCGGTGAACACAAAGCGTATTGAGAATTAACGACCCAACTTTAGAAGCTAATGAACGAAGTCGCCTCCATATTACAGGAAAATATCCTAGTGTTAAAATGTAGATTTTTCAACGAATGTTCAAATGAATTTGTTTTCTGCATCACTGATTCGAAATTTTCTGTATGCTTTAGTAATTCTATAAGTAATAACGTCGGGGTATATCATAAAATTGACTTTCTCTTAGAATGCTACTAGGTAAGGGGATTAATTTTCTGCTTGCTTTCTATTTGTGCTGCTAAATAGCGGTGTTTATATTTTTATTTTATTTTATAGGATAGGGTGGCAAACGAGCACACAGTCCACCTGATGGTAAGTGGTTGCTGTGGCCAATAGACATCTACAATCTATCCCCATTTGCGAATAAAAATGCAGATGCGTTGTCAGCTGTGAGGAAGAAGATGCAATGCCTCTTTTTCAGTAAAAAGCGTCTCCGATTCTCTACACTCACTATACTACACTCACCATTCGAAACACAGCAGCTTCATGCTGCTGTGTTTCGTATGGTGAGTGTAGTATTTAACGCTGGTATTCTGTGCAGGCGTGGTCCTTCCCCGGTCGAGCCGAACCATTCGTGCTACAACTACACTTTTTTGATTGAGAATAAGAGAATTAAAATTAATAATGAATTTAACTTTTTTTTTTAAATTTCTATTGGTTAGAAATTCAAAAGTGTAGAAATGATATTTAAAATTCATGGCCTCTTGCGGTATAGGCCTCCTCCAAGTGCCTCCATTCGTTCCTGTTAGTTGCCACGTCTATCCAGTTCCTCCCCGCTGTCTTTTTTATGTCGTCGCTCTATCGATTTCTAGGTCGGCCTTTGGATCTTCTTTCTCCTGGACCTTTCCAGAGTGTGGCTTGTTTAGTCCACCTATCGCCGGGCGTTCTAGCCAGATGCCCTGCCCATCTCCATTTCAAGCGCAGTATGTGTTGTACTGCATCAATGACTTTTTTTTATTTCTGATGTCCGAGATTTTTTGTTTGTCAATGAGTTTAAGGCCCATGATGCTTCTTTCCATAGCGCGTTGACAAGAACGTATTTTACTTAATATATTTTTATTGATGGCCCATGTTTGAGCACCGTATGTAAGACTGGGTAGTAGACATAAGTTCATAATTTTCTTCTTTAGTTTTAAAGGAAGTTTCGACTTTAGTATTTCTTTGTTTGTCTTAGTAAATTAATTAATACTCTAGATATTTTTTTATATTTGCTAAGATTAAATAATAATAAATAAAATGAAACCGTGCAAATTTACACAATGAGTGTTTAATGTAAATTCTTTATTATTATTGATGTAAATCTATATCAAATTTCTTTTCATTTTATAGAAAATTAAATTTATTTGGTAAAATTTATTGAAATTTAAATAACGTTCAATGTATTAACATTCGACGTAAGAACTTGAACGCTTGAGTAACATAGTCTAAGATGTATTTTCACGTGTTTTATAAAAAAAAAAACTGTTTCTGAACGTTTCCTTGCTACTAATTTTTTTTTTTGTTTTTTAAGAGTTGTCATTCTGTTCCAGGATGGGATAGTAGTAGTTTCACATATTTTTTTCATCTCAATACTTATGTCTTCACGATGTTTTTTCTTTGGCCACATAAAAATTTGATTTGCATGTTTTTTATTTTGGTTTAAGGAACGCCTCTGTTCGCTATACCTATGTAAACATTACAATACAATACCGCGACAGATGGCTTCTCGGAGAAGAAATAGTAATATGTAAGTTCTTTGCAACAAATTGTTTGCAACAAGTTTGTCGTGAAACTGTGGTCGTTATAAGGGTTGCAACCTTTTTTTTTAACAAATGTAGTATTTTTTCCCAAAAAAGATGGAAAAATATAGTACTTTTCAGAAATTCAGGAGAAAAAAGTACACATTTATTTTTAACTTATTATATATTTTTTCATATATATATATATATATATATATATATATATATATATATATATATATATATATATATATATATATATATATATATATATATATATATATATATATATATATATATATATATATATTTGTTATAATTCTTTGCTTTGATCATCAATGATCTAACCACTTAACCTTTTACCTCACCTTAAAAATAATTATAGAAGTCTAAGCAATATATGTAGATCTATACATATTAAAATAATTTAACAATTAATTTTTAATTAAATTAATACTTGCTCTTTATCTTTCTACTTTCAATTTTACAATCATAATTCATGATGGAAAAAAATCCTTTACGTAAAATTTCTTGTTCCAGACTTCCAATCACAGTTAATATAAAAAAACGCGTCAGTTGAATTAGGGATAAAGATACGAGTATAGTATTTTTCGTACTATATTATTTTTCTATAATATATAGTACAATTGACTGAAATATAGTACATTATATATAGTACGGGTGGCAGCCCTAATCGTTATGCGCATCCCTGTGTTGCCCAAGAAATATATATGGGTAGCTTATTAAATAGTTCAGTTACAGCAATATATTTAGAATTTCACCAACGTTCCATTTTATTTCACAGAGCTTTTTAACAATTTTAGTTGGGAGCATCTTTTAATCGCTTTTCTTCCTAGATAGACGGAGAACGTACATTTCAAGTGACGCCGAATTCACGCTTAACTTTTTGGACGACCCACACGGTCAGTTCAACTGATCATTCCAACTGATCAGTTCAAACTAGGACTGTTGATATTTTTTTGAAATATCAGGTTTTCGATATATCGATAAATAAACTTATATATAAAACTCCGATATTAATATATTTATAATTATCGATATATCGAAAATCCGATATTTTAAGAAATATCAACAGTCCTCGTTTGAAGTCATCAGTTGGAATGATCACTTGAACTGACCCTGTGTGTTGTCCGCATGCATTCACGCACACATCTTTTTTCTTTTTTTCTTTAATACTCCTTAAAATCAACTGCTGAACAACGTAAAATCAAGTTATTGATTGCTAACGATTGAAGATGCATGCCTTTGAGTACGTGATTGCGTGTTCTTACAGCAAGTTGAGCATGGTTTTGAAATGCTCCGTCTTTGAATGCACTTAAAATGCTTGAAATTCTCCGTCTATCTTTCTTTGTTGGTCCGCGAGCCATACAAAAACATATTTTTAACAAATGTACGTTCGAATCGTATTGTAAAAATACTTGAGATATTCTTTACAATAACGTCTGCAGAACTTCTTAATTAAGTAGGAAAGTGCGCGTTCCATTTTCAACAAAGAGGTTTTAATAAAACCTTACAATAACCTTACCTGTTGACTTCATAAGCGTGCTTATAGTCTCAATTTCGTTATATAGTTGGACAGTGCCGTCCATTATTAGTTAAAAGCAACTATAATACTTGACATGTAGATACTATTTTTTGTACAATAAGGGTGATTAAGGAGCACATAGTCCTGATGGTAAGTGGATGTTGTGGTCCATAGACATCTACATTTATCCTCGATTAAGAATCAAAATGCAGATGCGTTGTCAACCCTGAAGACTAAGATGGAATGCGTCGTTTCCAGTAAAAAGGGTCTCCGGTTCTCTACACTCACCATACGAAACCCAGCAGCATTGGGCTGCTATTTTACGCTAGTACTCTGTGAGAGCATGGTCCTGTCCCCGGTCGAGTCGAGCCATTCATTCAAAAACCATTAGTTGCAGCGTAAGTTGCAGCGTGGTTCCACCACATATATACGTTCCTTGACAAATTATAAACTTAAAATAAAAACACTATAGAATTTCTGTCTACCTGTCTGTCACACACGTTATTCTCAGAAATAATTACCTTTAATTAAATAAAAAAAGGTACCTAAGCTCAAAAAAAAAACTAATTAATAATTAAAATTAATTATTAATTAGTTTTTATTTGAGGTTAGGTACCTTAATACATACATGAGGTTTGAACTTTGAATTTCTACTTAAGGCGTACTTTTGGAGGTAATATAGCAAAATAAAAATCTTACTTAACTTCTTATTTTAGATGAAGGGTGAGCAAAGATTATTTGGATTGAAAATTTTTACTGCACGGTAAATTGTTACAATGTTTAATAATTATTGTGGTGGACTAATGACGCTGAACACTTAATTTGCGGGTATGTATTGCACCTCTATAATTTTTTTATTTAACAAGAAGTAAAATAAAAAAATTATACATCCTTGACTTGAGACTTGTATATCAGTTAAAACTAGAACATCATCAATGTATTCGAAGTCAATTAAATACGCACTATTAAAGATAACTCAAAAACTACTGGTCAGATCTTGATTAAATTTTTATGGGACCACACGAGAAGCATCAGCTTTTAGATACAGAATCAATAAAATCGGTTCAACTAGAGAAAAGTCATGATGCCTACCCAGGCTATTTTCTAGGTAGGAAAAGCGTCCTACTTCTTCTCATGTAAATCCACATAAAGTACCATTAAAAATTCCGGTGGTCCGTTATAGAAAGTTAAAATTAAATAGCTCACTATCAGCAGCAAGGAGCAGTTAGTTTCTTATTACTGTTACGAGCTTGAGGTTCGTGACACTAAAAATTGCCGATAAAATTACCTAAATTAACACTTTAATTTTCCTTACATAAATTAAAACTTAAAACACTAATAATTAATCACACTAATTCACTTTATTTCGCTCCGAAGCTTCGCTTGTCTCGCCAACTTTAATATTTCCCCGATCGCATCTTGCAGCGCCTATATAAATTAGCACCGAAATATCCAGAATATTCAAGTAAACACGCGCAAGGTACCGAGAGTTCGAGTTTCAACTTCAAGAAGTTTAGTTCTTCGGTTCGAGACTAGATGGCGCTAGTGCCGTCGACTAAGGCGCGTAACAATGCCCCCTCCTAAGACATGCTCGTCCCGAGCATTATCGGCCCCATAATAACGCGCCAGGCGATCCACATGGGCGATCTTAGGAGTCCCTCTTGCGCCTTTCTGTAACGGCTCTCCAATGTCAAGGGCTGTCCCATCCCATGGTGCACCAACATTGTAGAATTTCGGTGCTCCTCTACTACGTGTCTGAGGTCCCCTCACGGCCACACAACTTGTACATGTACGACACCAAGCCTCGACATCGTCACGATAATGGACCCAGTAAAACTGTTCTCGGACCTTCAGCAGAGTTCGTTTAACTCCCAGATGGACTCTTGAACGACCATTATGGCACAGCTGTAGAACATTCGGCACTTTAGCTTTAGGGACAACCATTTGCAAACGATAGCTGTCTCCTCGACAATTGTCCCATTTACGGCACAGGACTCCATCCTGAATCAGCAAGCTGTCCCATTGGGCCCAATAGCTTTTCGTGGTTGAACTCATCGCTGAGACGTCGCTCCACTAAGGCTTGATAGCACGGGCCTTCATCCATTCCAGAATCGGCTTGATGTCCGGATCTTCCTGCTGTGCAGGTCGTAGGCTGTCCTTCCACTCGTTGCTGAGGTGGTCTGTCCTGAGCATTCTCACGGATACCACTTCCTTACTCTCTTGCTACCTTAGCTCTGACAGCGCGCGACATGTTACACTCCCGTTCCCTCAGGACCTTAATGGCGGGAAAATTTGTAAGTTAGGAAATTTTTTGCTATATTGCAAATTTTGCTATATTTTCACTTTGAGACAATATTTATGGATAAAACTTACAGGAATTCTTGTTGAATGTATAAACTATCGAATAAAATTATTTTTGGTTGCTAGAAATTATAATAAAATACATAAATTACCCTGTATAGCATAGTAGTAGTATATACTTCAATTTTAGTGACAAAATTACTACTAATTTGAATTCTACACTTTTGTTTTTGGAGAAATTTATATGAAAATGTTTGGAAATATGTATATTTTTATGTTTTATGTGTTTCCATTCGTTACTCATACCAAAATATTAAAATATTAAAAAATAAAAAAAATAATCATATTTTATCTGTATGACATTTCGAACAATATTTCTAAAATATGTTTGTGTGAATTTGAAATAAATACAACGTCATGTTATTTGAAATATGTAGGAAAACTATTTCTACTTTTATTTTACATTAAAAATAAATGAGAATTTGAAAAATAACACATTTATGACCCACCCGCCAAAACGGGCCTTTCGGATTTTGAAGTACTTTTGGCAATTTACTTTTCACCTTTTATACCACAAATTACATATCTACGTGTTTACTATATTACAAGGAATATAAAAAAGTATAATACTTTCGTTTTTAGTCCTGACACAAATATAAAATTCTATAAAAAAGACGGAGCACCTTCATCAAAGCGACACGTGGAACGCCGGAAGTTCAGAGTGATTTCTTTTTTTTTTTGCTAAGAAACATTGCCAGGTTATGGTTTAAAATAAAAGAGCATATCTTTGTCTTTGATACTATTATCTATTGCATATTGTCTTTGGTTTTGTTTTAAAGGAAAAATAGTTTTTTCATAAGGCAGTACTTCTGATCTAATCTGATCTAAGTAGACCCGTACTAGAGCCGACGTAAGGTAGGTATTGTATGATCTGATTAGATCCGTAGCCGAGTGAAAGGAATGTTTCCGATCTTCAGGACAAGGTCTTCTTGACAATGCATCTGCGTTGCCATGAGATTTCCCGCTGCGATGTCTGATAGTAAAGTCGTGTCCCGGCTGCTGCTGGGCGGTGATGTTAGTCGCACTTCCCTTCTGAGATCGTTCACCTTCCCTTTATAGGGTTCGCTTAGGGCAGCTGGATCGATGTAGGCCCCTTTCCCCACAGCCATAGCACCTAGGGCTGTATCCTTTATTGTGGTCGCAAACCGTAACTGCTGCAACCTCCCTAGCGCGAGGGGAACGACGATCCTGCCACCGCCAGGCGGTGCCGTTAGCTGCACTACCCTCTCGAGATCGATCAACTCTCCTTTCTACGGTTTGCTTAGGGCAGCTGGAGCGAAGATGGCCCCTTTTCCCACAGCCATAGCACCTAGGGCTGTATCTTTTGTTGCAGTCGCGAACTGTAGCTGCTGCAAACTCCCTGACGCGATAGGAACGATAATCCTGCCGCACGGCCTCCACCTCCAGTGCATGGGCCAAGGCGTCCTTAAGCGTTTTGTGGTGCCCGAGCCTCACAGCAGCTCTGACTTCCAGGTCATGTCGATGAATGTCTGCACCAGGTTCCCTTCAATGAGCGCAGGTACAGACCGGTATGCTTTTCGCACCAGCTTCTCCACCTCTAGAGCCCACTGCTGCAGGTTTTCGTTGATGCGCTGCACGCGATCTTTAAGCTGCGCAAGAAAGACGTGTTCCAGATGAGCGTCGCCATATCTCGCCTCCAATGCCTCAAGGAGTTGCTCATAAGTCACTTCCTCACCGAGAGCTTCCAGAACTGTTAAGGCCTGGTCGCGCAGGCCTAGTGTGAGAGCAGTTATGGCCTGACTTTTATTCCAGCCGTTCGCCTTCATAACAGCCTCGAACTGGATTTTGTAGGCTGACCAGGAAGAGGTACCGTCGAACGGTGGCACCTTGAACCCACGTAGCGAAGGTATTGTAGCTACTACGGGAGCTGTAGCTCCATCTCCAAGTTTGAGTTCGTCCAGTGATTTCTTCATGTCAGCCATTACGTTGTCAACCCGACTGTTTACTTGGTCGATTCGGGTTTCAGCTTTCTCGATTCGGTTTTCAGCTTTCGCGATTTGGGTTTCAGCTTCCGACAGGCGGTTGTCATGCTGAGCAACCCTATCCTTCACCTCCTTTATCTCCTTCCCGAAGGTAGCGTGAAGGTCCTTCATGAAGAGCATCTGCTCTTCCAACCGACGGGCCTGTTCCTCCTGTCCGCCCCGCAGCTGCTCTTCCTGTCGGCGAGCCTGCTCCTGCAGCATCACCATCAGAGCACCTAAGTCAGGTGCTGCAGATGTAGGGGCTACTGACGGGCCTGCAGCCGGTGGATGGCCCTCCGACGTCTGCGGCGTTGCACCACCAAATCTTCTTTGGTCCGTCTCCTGCTGGCGTTGACTTCGGGTACGGACACCCTCCGTTTCCTTCTTAGGCAAAATCGGCATGATTTTATCCCACTTCTGACACCAATTGTTACGAGCTTGAGGTTCGTGACAATAAAAATTGCCGATAAAATTACCTAAATTAACACTTTAATTTTCCTTACATAAATTAAAACTTAAAACACTAATAATTAATCACACTAATTCACTTTATTTCGCTCCGAAGCTTCGCTTGTCTCGCCAACTTCAATATTTCCCCGATCGCATCTTGCAGCGCCTATAAATATAAATTAGCACCGAAATATCCAGAATATTCAAGTAAACACGCGCAAGGTACCGAGAGTTCGAGTTTCAACTTCAAGAAGTTTAGTTCTTCGGTTCGAGACTAGATGGCGCTAGTGACGTCGACTAAGGCGCGTAACATTACCTTATCCAGTTGCTGCCGGTCATCATGCGAAAACTGTAGTTCCATCTAGCCGGGTCTCTACGCTATGACACGCTCGTCACTTCTACGACGGACTCACCAGCTAACCATCAAGTTAGTTAACCATTGCTCGCATAGATATTTATTGCGAGCAATCACCTTCTGTGACATTATGTAACCTAACACATAGAAATTATTTAAGTTATGATTTCTGCGATTTAGATACTTGTTCACAGATGATGTCGGTTGTGATAGTAGATATGATGTATACTAAAGTTAATGCAATTGTCTTAGTATACGCTAAACGTAGTTATAAATAACCAATAACAAGCTTTTATTTGCGGTTACTAACGATGGGTTTGATTTGGATTGGTTTCCACAACATAGCTTTTTTTTTTTCTTAAACTCTATAAATCGAAATCATTACATCGCACATGTGTATTAAAAACTATTGAAGTATATATACCATGTACATGTAAGATCAGGGAAAAAGTTTCTTCTTATTTTGTTTGTATAAAATTGAAGAAAAATCTCTTTGGTTGTACTGTTCGTATCTGGCTAGTTTTAATATCAAAACATAAAGGACATTAAGTAAAAGAAAAATAAAAATAAAAACACTTTCTCGCCATTTTTCCATTGGATTAATATGTACGTAGTACATAATAGCTCAATGCATTTTTCAAATGTTTTTCTATCCTCCAAAATGAGTGAATCTAACGAAGAAGTTCGATACATACTAATTTTTATTATAAAAAGGGAAAAATGCGACAAGCCGCGAAGTTTATGGAACTATGCGATGTCAGTAAGAGTAGCACAAAATTTGTTCAAGCGTTTTCAGTCCGGGTAGATGCCGCTCGCTATGATCGCCGTCATACGGAAAAGTCAACGCCATTTTTGAAAAAGTGGAGCAAGGCCAGCATATTAGTTGGTTACGACATAGCCGAGGAATTGAGAATTGACCACACTTTGCACCCACAGTTTTACACCTGTTTCCGTCTCTTTCGAATTCTTTGAGTAGTGTTAGATTACTATCAAGAGAAGACTGTCAAAAGTTGTCGCAATTTTTGATCAAAAGTTCCAAGACGGGATTATATCACTACCTACAAGATGGCAACAAGTTATCGAACAAAATGGCACAAAATGTACATTATAATCAATTGTAATGAAACTGAAAAAAAAATTCTTGAATCTGTATATAATATATGTAGAAACTTTTTGTCGAATATTATCTAATCTTGATATATTTATCCGCTGCGCCGCTGTGCCAGTGCGCATTGCCGGTAATACCTGTTCTCAATACATTTAATTCCTCGTGAATGCAAACTTCCTTACGATATTTTCCTCAATTCCCGAGCACGTGATAAAGCAGCACTTAAAATTGCAATTAACAATTAACATTAGTGCCGGGGATCAGACCCGAGTTGTACGCATACTGTGAATTTTAATGCGAGCGCCTAGCCTCTGTTACTACCGGCTCTCAGTGTGCTACGGATTTGATTTCTTATTTGTCGTGGTAGAGTCATACTGAGGCCAGGGAAGTATCACGTTGTCATGCTATCACCAATATAATGCTGTTGCGTTTCCAATGGTGAGTAATGAGAAACGAACACCCTTTTTACCTTAAGGCTTTTCAGCTTAGTCCTCAGAGGTGACAATAAAGCTCTATTTTGATTTTTAATCGAAGATAGACGTTCTATAATTTTATTCAACGATCTATGGAAACAGAAACAGAAACTTTTTTATTCAATGTAGATTATAACAATACTTATTGAAACTCACTTTTTTTAATTTACCACTGGTCATGGATCATAGTATTCACAATAAAGGACTTTATTTTTAACTTTTTGATAAAAACGTTCTCTCTACTTTATTACAAGAAAGCAAAGGTTGTCGAATGATCGCTTCGAGGCAGGTTCAGTGTCCGGCAGCTATATTCACCACGTGCTCCAATGTACGATTGTAAAGTTAGAGAAAAAAACTCTTTCGTGGACTAAAAGATTATCAGGTTGTCAGTGTTTTCACATGAAGTTTAAAAAAAATAATGTGAGAGAACGCCTCGTACACTAGGGTCGAGAATAGGTGACGTTATTTTAGTAGTTAGTTGAAAAACGTTTACGTAATAACGGAACGCCTCACAACCATAAAAATGTACTACGTGGTAGCATTTTTATTTCCTCTGGGACTACATGGTATTCTTTTACCTGCATTAGTCACTGCAGAGTTGCGGTATAAACTTTATGAGGATCAATATAATCAATTTATTAATAGGATTAAGGTGACGAACGAGCACACAGCCCACCAGTAAGTGTTATGGCCTATAGACCATTGAGTTACAATACCTATAGAGTCACAATCTCTAACTGACAATACTCAAAAAATGTCCGAGCGCCGTTCCATATACCTATATATTTTGATATTATATAGTTCAAAATGACATTTGCTCGAATTTAGACGTTAACCTGCTTGTACAATGTTCAAAGTCGCTCGTATGCAATGTCATCATCATTCACTCAAGGGCACGTTATCGCGGCGCCGCGCGGTCGGCGGTGAGTGATTTAGTTTGCTACTAAAATGAAAATTATTGAAATTTAAATGAAAACATGCACTGTGGATACATAAATACGTAAATTTGGTATGATACTTACCTAAAATATGAAACACCATCCTTTTTTCGCACGTGTCTGCTGTTATTTGGGCAGGAAATCACCGAACACTTTGGCATCGCGGACGTTGTACGAGGATTGTGGTCGCCTTACAACTAAACAAAAACTCTGCGCACTTCGCAGCGTGCGCCGAGTTTTGGCGCGGACATTTTATTTGTCTGTTTGTGACTCTATAGGTATTGTAACTCAATGCTATAGACATGTACATCTATAGCTATAGCGACTGAGACTAAGATGGAACGTGAAACGATAAGATGGAATGCCTCGTTTCTATCAAAATAGGTCTTCGGTTTTCTACACCCACCATTCGTAACACAGCAGCATTATGATGCTATTTAACGCTGGTATCCTGTTCGAACCTGGTTCTTCCCTGGTCGAGCCGACCCATACACGCTACAGCCATAATATAGCTGAAATATAGCTCAACCAGGTAAAAGCCTATAGAGGATATATGGCTATAAATGACAGGCTGTAAAGCATTTTATCTTAGTTCTTAAAAGTACTTCCATAGTTTTTTTTTATAGAAGGTGGTTGTAGTTACACAAGAGAAGCAGTGGTATATGAATTTGTTGTGTGTGTGTGTATTTTGTAATGTGTGTGTTAATTATGAAGTACCTAGTGCGATGGTGTGGCCACGTCCTCTCTCCACGGACATCTGAGGAGGTCAGACGTGTCGACCAAAATACGTGTCCAATACTCGCAATCCTAATATTATAAAAAAACTAATCAAATATTAGAAATATACAAATATTAACTAAAAATCAACTTAAAAAATAAGGGTCCATAAACAAGAAGTGCTTTGCCACCCGATACTCAAAGCCGTTGTAAGCATAGAAATCTATAATACACAATAGAATGGCTGACCTTATTTTGTACCGAGGTTCGGCGTCGCCGGGAGCACACATATAAGCAATTACGTCGTATTATCTGTTAATCACTACTACAAACCCGATTCGCTGTGTTGACAGATGGATTTTAATACATATTTATTTGTAAATAGCGCGCAATTTGGCATTTTATAAATAATTTGCATGCGAAATTTGGAAACGTGTGAATTGACGTCTTGTGGCATTTTAGTGGTTACACGGGCTCCGCCCTCACCCCCGTTCTATTATGTATGTATTATAGTATTCTATGGTTGTAAGTTAACATCCTAGAGTCTGCGCCGGCAGGCTCGTGACACCACTACAACAAATCACCGAGCGACTGAGAAACTACGACCAGCACTACTTCTGCGTCTTCTGTTGCTCTGATACTGTTAAGAGCATAAAGGCAAGTGAGAGTTCGTATTATTCGACGGCGCCATTAGCAGCATAATTCTGTTATTATTTTGCCCTGGTACCCATGGCGTTTTACAACATACATTTGTATCAGCGTATGATAACGCCATTGTCCACGGTATATTTCTTGTATTTCCTAGTACCAGTAACTGCATAAAGCGTGTGAGAGAGTGATTATCTGAAACCGCCTTCAACAAGTGACATAACTATTGGTCGCTTAGAAAACGAGCGCATCAGGGCACTTATGACATCGCGCGGCTGTGATATCTGCAAGTTATACCTCCTGTATTTCCATGTTATTTATATAGAGAGCGCATCAGAGCGCTTGTTCTTACCCGCGACCCCGTGACAGTACCGTCAGCAAGTGGTTTTTATACATCCTGTACTCTTCTGTCATCTTAATACAAGCGAGTGTACAGTTATTTATAATGCCACTAAAACATACCCCACCGCACGCATCTAAAGAGACGTGTACAAGTTATCTCCATCACAGCAAATCAGAGTCAAACATGACTACAGCTCAAGAGCAAGAAGACGAGCCGGCATTGCAATGCGCAGTACTAACAGTCTCTGTTATCCACGATGAAAGAGATCAAGGAACAAAATAAAAAAATTCAAAAATCCATTGAGTTTTTTGCCCAAAAGTATGACGAACTTACTCTAAAAGTAAGTTCTTTAGAAAATGAAAATAAGCACCAACTAGAATATATCAACTCACTGGAATCTGAAATTTACATTTTAGAACCCAGTTTAGAAGCAACAACAATTTAGTTACGTAATATACCGCCTAACCAGAAAGAGACAGAAGAAGACATACTGAAAATCGTACGAGACAGGAAATCTAATAAATCTAGTCATAGACAAAAAATATCAGTGATGTCCATGAACTTAGAATATACTGGCATGTAAGTCTATAATGATGTCTATAGAATTAATAAACAACCACAATAAACGTACACAGAAACTATGAATCAAAAACCCATAATAGTACATTTTAGTAGCATACTACGAAGGAAAATTTCATAAAATCTGTAAAAAAAACGTCAACAAGTGTAATCCTGGAAATACTCTTAATATAACGCACTTGAAAATAGACAATACATCCACGCCATCTCCAAAGGCCTAAGAGCGAAAATCAGGAAGCTTTTCTTTTTGGCTAGAGAATTCACTAAAACGCATCAATACTCCTTCTGTTGGACGTCTATTTCTCCATCATGGTATGTAAAAATACATACCATATTTTTACATACCATGACATTATCAGCTTCACTAGTAAAAATAACTATATACAAAACTTAAACATGATCTATTGTTATTCGCAACCTAACAATAGTGTCTTGCTTTATACACTAGAATGTAGAATTACCATAAGGAACAAAAGTAATATAGTTACTTTTTTAATTATCACTAGAATGAAATGTCTAGTTGTTTGCATGCTCTAAGTGTTAAGTTTCTTTTTTGTCAACGAAATTATTATTTTCCGAACAATTCAAGTGCATCATCTAATTATTAATAATAATAAAATAGTAGAAGGTGCTAATATAAATCATATCTCTATGGAAATTGATTCATTTTCCGTAGCGACAGTTTATAGCTGCCCGCGGATAAATGTCTCGATTTCTTAACTAAACCAAATCTTGCACTCAAAATTATTCAACATTCGTAGTAACAATAGTTTTTAAAAAAGTTTTCATGAATAAATCACTATGTTTTTTACCGAATGTTGGCTTAAATCTGCTGTAACAACTCCGCATCTTGATAGTTTCGCGTCTATGGCTGTGTTAATGCTATACAAAACGACGGCGTTGTTGTATATGCGAGGCGAGGTCTAAAATTTACGAGCCAATCACAATACTCAGTGAAGAAAATTTCCTTATGTTACACCAAAGACATAGCGGTTATTTGCATTGGCCGTTGTCCGTCATATGGGGCAACAACGATTTTCTTAACAGCTTGGAAAACTTAATATCGACCCTAAGCTCTTATAAAAAAATATTTTAAATGGGAGATGTTAACATTGATATTAAGGATGATAATCATGACAACCGCTTAAATGAATACCTAAATTCTCTTGCCATGCTAGGTTTTTGCTTATAATAATCCGACTTGTTTGAAAAACTATCTTGACCATACTTTGCTCAAAAGCAAGCTGGATGCACTCTTCTGTTACTGTATAAATAGCGTAAATGGCTACGTCATGCCCCGGAAACCAAAAAATATTTTTTTTGTTAAAAAAAACCTTACCCCAGACTAGGATTTTCTGCTGTATCGTGAAGGCAGTTTACAAACATAAATTGCACAAAAGACAAACATCCAGACCCGGAACAATTATTTGTAGGCCATACAAATAATTGTTCCGTGCAGGATTCGAACTCGCGGACCCCAGCGCAGCCACTCATTGTTAAGCCACTGCGCCACAGAGCCGTGATTTAAATCTTGTATAAGTCAAACGCGAATTAGATAATTATGATTTTGAAGTTGTTTTGAAAGAATCAGATCCTAATATTACAACTAATATATTTATAGCTTTTTACCCGCGGCTTCGCTGGCGTGGGCTTCAATTTAGCAACATTAATAAATGTTGTTCTGTGCCATATTTAGCTAAATTTGATCACTAACAGAGTCACCTCTGTGTCTGTGTCTCTATGTCTGTTTGTTAAAGATTTTTTTGAATTCTCAAGAACCATTGGACGTAGGTAATTGATAGTTGGCATAGATATAATATGTTAGAGGAACACGTGAATAAATAAGTATTTCATAATTGCACTAATATCTTATGTCTCTCTCTGCCTCGTTGGTCTAGTGGTTGTAGCGGTGTGACTGCTGCTCATGAGGTCCTGGGTTCGAATCCAGGGTCGGGCCAAAAAAAATTTAAGTTTTTCCTACAAGAAATTCTCAGTAGTTGCCCGGAGTCAGGAAGTTGGCGGTGTCTCACCCCCGTGCCTCGGAAAGCACGTAAAGCCGTTGGTCCTGCGTCTGATCTCTCTCCGATCGTGTCGGTTTACCGTCCCATCTGATTATGAGAGTAAGGGAATAGAGAGTGCACCTGTGGTTGCGCATACACTAGGACACTATAATCCTGTCCTGCGCCGATAGTAGTATTTTCTGTTATATGATATGATAGTAGTCTCCGTTGAGGCAGGCCGCCATGGCCGAAATTCGGTCTGGATGACATTATTATTAATATGTTATGTCTATATACACCTACTATTTTTATATCACGTGTGTCTTCCAATGTATATATAATATCGCCTCTACACGTCAGCCAACACAGTGGCGAATGTAGTGGCGAATATATTGGCCGAGAGTTGGTGACGGCGTCCACACGTTGGAAGGTCGTTCAGTTTACTTCGGTTCGAGCCAATGTGCGGACGAATTTATTTTATTTTAGACGACGGCTCCGTGGCGCAGTGGCTTAGCGATGGGTGGCTGTACCGGGGGCCGCGGGTTCGAATCCCGCACGGAACGAGTATTTGTATATCCTACAAATATTTGTTGGTAAGTGGTTACTGTGGCCCACAGACATCTACATCTATCCTCGATTACGAATCAAAATGCAGATGCGTTGTCACCCGTGAGGACTAAGATGAAATGCCTCGTTTCCTTTAAAAAGGGTCTCTGGTTCTCTACGCTCACTATACGAAACACAGCATCATTAAGCTACTATTTTACGCTGATATTCTGTGAGAGCGTGGTCCTTCCCCGGTTGAGCCGACCCATTCTTGCTACAACTATATTTCTAATATAACTGCATGGTTCTACCACGTATAAACGACGTGGGTTTTTTTTTCATTTTAAAATTGTTCTCGTAACAATCTGATTGTAAATAAATGTTCGTTATTTTTTTTTGATAAATAGCTTATCGATTAAAACAAATGTTTAAAAATAATTAAATCGCGCTAATTAAAGTAGTAGGAATGTTTAAAGTTGAAATTGGCACTAAAGGGGTGGTAATTGGGGCATCCACCCTACAAAGCTTGAATATAAAATTTAAATCAGATGCGTGTAATCACTCTGGGAGCTTGTAGCAAACTAAACGCCCGGCCAACGTGTGGACGCGGCAACGAAACTCTGCCAACAATCCTTTGATCTTTTGTAAAAAACCGACACCACACGGATCTCGCGCCAACTTTTTTTTTTTTTTTTTGCGCCCGAAGCAATTAAAGGGCTACCCTGTACATAGGGAGGCGGAAAATGCATTACGCATACCACGATAGCCGGTCTATCGTGGTTATGAGGGACTCACTGTCCTACCGGGGACCCTAAGTGATACCCTCTAAAAACCGCCTTTGGGGACAGGCAGCCGGCTGATTAGCTCTATTGTGCCTTATCATGAGCGACCCTCTTTTGGGAAAAGAGGGCGCAGGCGGCTAAGAGCCGCTGAGGGAGTGCCTACGAAGGCAAATTAATATTGGTTAATGCAATAATTTAAACTAATTAATTAGAGTTGGCCTGAGCCGCCAGGAGGCAGTTCAGGTCGTTTGACAGTTTATTAGGCGGGTCCGAGAGAGAGTTTCTCGGCCTGCGGACACGATAGCGAGAGGGGGGTGGGGCTGCATAGGAAGCCGCCTCACGAATTAAATTGTTTGGGTGCGACTCTGAGGCTTTGAAGAAGTTCTCAGAGAGTTTTTTGAGGAATTGTTGAATTGTTGGGAGCTCTAAGTCCCGATGAAGGTCGGCATTACGGACGTACCAAGGTGCGTTCGCAGCTCGACGACAGAAGAGGTTCTGAACTATTTGGAGTTCATTTAAAATAATGGGGTTTGCGTGGGCAAAGACGGGGCCCGCGTAGGACATGACGGGTCGTATACAGACCTTATAAAGGGTTCGCTTGTTTCGAAGGGACATTTTACTGTGTCTGCCCAACATACTGTTGAGCCTACTCAGGTAAAACCGTGCGTGACGGGTGACTCGTTTGACGTGGGGCCTAAAAGTGAGCCCTGTGTCTAGAGTGACACCTAAATATTTGGCTGTCGTATGCCAGGGGACAGGGGTCCCTTGCATACGTATTGGAGGGGTGTTTTTAAGACGGCGTCGTTTATAATCCAAGTGAACGGCGGAGCTCTTCTCCGGGTTCACATCGATGCGCCATTTTTTGAACCAATCTCCTAGGTCATCAACTGACTTTTGGATCTTGTTCCGTATGAAGGGTAGTGAGACACCTTTGCAGTAGATGGCAGTGTCGTCTGCGAAGAGGGAGAGTTGAACACCTTTCGACGGGATGGGAATGTCGTTGGTGAACAGGATGTACAGCAGAGGAGCAAGTACTGAGCCCTGAGGGACACCAGCCTTGATAGTTCGCTGTGAAGATAGCGTGCCTTCGTGTCTAAAAGGAAAGGTACGGTGTTTCAAATAGGAGGCCACGAGACGAACTAGACGATCGGGGAGACCTATTTTGTAGAGCTTGTAGATGAGGCCTGTGTGCCAGACTCTATCGAAAGCTTTGGCTATATCGAAGAAGACCGCGATGGTTTTATGACGTCGAGGATAGAAACCGCTGAGGATATATTCCACAATGCGGTGAACTTGTTGGGGACATGAGTGTTTGGCTCGGAAACCGAATTGGTGGGGAATGATGAGAGGGTCACCGTCTGTGGGAAATAGATAGCGCCTCATCCGTGTTTGGATGACTCTTTCGAAGAGCTTGCCCATTGCCTTGAGGAGGCTAATGGGGCGATGGCTGGAGGGGAGGTTGAGAGGCTTGCCTGGCTTGGGAATTCCAATCACAGTTGCCTCTTTCCACGAAGTGGGAAAATAACTAAGGTTGAAGCAGGCGTTGAAGATAATAGATAAAAAGGTTAACACCTGCTCGGGAAAGTGTTTAAGGGCTTGGTTGGAGATGACATCCGCGCCCGGGGCCTTTTTAGGCTTAAGTCCTTTGATGAGGGATGAAATCTCATCATTGGACACAGAGATAGGTTCGGAGGCCGTAGGGGGTGAGTTCCGGCGGCGGACCTCATCCTCCACTACCTGGACGTGTGAGGGGTCGACAGGTTGAGAACTAGGGGAGCATTGAGCGGCAATGCTATCCGCAAAGCACTCAGCCTTTTCCTCGTCCTCGAAGGCAACCGTGCCGTCGGGACGGGAGAGAGGGGGAGTGTGGGTGATAGCGTCTATGCGGAGGGCTCTAGCCATCTGATAGTACGCTGTGTGAGATGGAGAGATATTCTCCATGAGCTTACTCTTTTCGAGATCTTGAAATTCAGAGAGGCGGAAGCGGAGTTTTCGTTGAAGACGATTGGCCGCGCGCCTATATTCGGGGGTGGGATATTTTGCTGCTCTCCGGAAAGCAGCTTTTTTGGCTTTTAATAGGTTGCTAATATGTAGGGGAAGCCCACTATTGTTAGCAACCGGGACGACCCTTTCGTTCTCCTTAAGGGAGGATTTAATAAGGGTGGAGAGTGCGTCGACCGCGGTGTCGATTTTTTCGGGACTGTCTAAGTCCGACGGTATGGAGATGGTAGAATCCTGTGAGTCCAGAGCTTTAGCTAGGGACTCCTTGAATCCCTTCCAGTTAGTGAAGGTTTTTGTGTGTGTTGGGGGAGGTGACTGATGGCCAAGAATGAGGGAGACCGGTCGGTGATCTGATCCTAGATCGTCTAGTGTCTCGATTGCTCCGAGGTTGAGAGAGACTCCTTGGAGTAACGCAAAATCTAACACATCGGGTGAGTGATCGGTGTTATCGGGAAAGTGAGTAACACCGAGAGGACTATGGACAGTGATATCAAGAGACTGCGTGATATCGAGCAGTATCTTGCCACTAGGGGACGTAGTGCGGCATGTCCATTCAGTATGCTTGGAGTTGAAATCTCCAAACATAATGACTGGATTGCCCAAGGATAGAATGGCCTCAAAATCTTTTTTGAGGGGATAGGTTCCTGAAGGGATGTAACAGGAGGCTATGAGGATGGACTGATGTCCAGTCATAGCTAGCCTGCATACCGTGGCTTCCATATTGGTAAGCTGCGGAGTAGAAATGGGCGAGCAATGAAGTGTCTTCTTGTAATAGATGGCCGTTCCGCCGCCTCGGCGGTCGGGTCTGTCATTACGAAGAAGAGAGAAGTTTCTAATAGAAAGGCCTCTAGTGTCCTTAGCTTTAAGATTGGTTTCCTGTAGGAGGAGGAAATCGACTTCACGATTTCGAAGAAAGAGCTTAAGCTCTGGGAGGTTATTTCGCAAGCCGCGAATATTGAATGATACAAGCGATAAACCCTTAGGTTTGATACGACCGTGGGATCTTGGTAGGTTAATATTATTCTCAGACATTGGAGTTAAGTTAATTAAGTTCACTTAACTTACAACGCTAGCAGAAGATCATTATGTTCGGCAAGAGCGAGGAGACGCTCTTGAGGGGATTTCGCCGCGCGCAGTTTGCGTGAGATTACTGTAATCTCCCTAACATCTATATTCCTAATCGCGGAATATAGCGTGTTGTAGTCATCTATTGTGGGCTCTGCCTCGTGTGCGTACGAGGTTGTCCGCGGAGGGTCTGCCTTTTTGGGCCCCCAGGGAAAGACTGGAGGCTGCATTGGCTTTGAGAAGCCCGGAGGGGGCCGAATTATGCCCTGAGGGGGCCTAGGGGGACCCTGAGGGGGCCTAGGGGGACCCTGAGGGGGCCTAGGGGGACCCTGAGAGGGTCGAGGAAAGCCCTGGATAGGCTGAGGAGGGCCCTGGCGGGGCCGTTGTTGGAGGGCCGGGAATGAGCGGTCATTCACCGACGGTGGAGCTTTCCTACTGGGGCGAGGTTGAGGTGCGCGTGGGCAACCCTTGTAGTTCGCCGGGTGTCCTGTCTGGTTGCACAGGACACAGGCGGGCGGGGATTCGGCGTCTTTGGGCCGGGGACACTCTTTGGTGTTATGTGGCTCCAGGCACTTCACGCACCTGGGTGGGGCGGAGCAGTTGGCCGCCGCGTGACCATAAAGTTGGCAGTGGTGGCACTGCGCCGGGAAACCGGGCCTATGTGGGGGCTCCACCTTCACCCTTGACAGGCCGCACACTGTGCGCACCTGCCGGAAGATGGCTTTAGCCTCCGGCACGTTGGACATGATTACTAGGGCAAGGTTGTATCTCTTGCCCGTACGGTTGTGCATTTTGTGCACTGCTTCAACTGGGAAACCTTGGGACTTAAGGTCCTCGAGGATTTCGTCGTTGGAAAACTCAAAGGGGACGCCTCGGATGACGGCCCTGACTTTACGCTCTTCAGGGAGAGCGTATGTGTGGTAAGATACCCTTTCGGCTGTGAATAGCCGGGTAATTGAGCGGAAGTCCTCGATCGAGCTAGGGATTATTTTGATTGCTTCCCCGAGGTTGACCGCATGGTCGTATTTAATACCTGCGTCGTAGCAGGTCCTGGACAGTTGGGTGAACTTGGCCTTGTCTCTTAGGAAGACAGGGGGCGGGACTTGCTTCTTCGCTAGCACTGGAGCACAGCGAGAGGCTGGTTTGGATGGTGTGGGGATGTCTAGAGACATCAGTGGGACGGGGGCAGCGTCAAGGGCTGCGGAGGTTGAAGGAGCGGCAGGGGCCGCTGAAGTAGGGGGGGTGCGTTTGATCGCAGCGCGCTTTCCGTTGCGCTTGGAGGTGACAGTGGTGAAGTTGGATTCATCGGTACCTTCGGAGTCAGAGGACTCCGATGAACCGGAGCCTGAGGTAGTGGCGGGCCTCTTCCGGGAGGTAGACGCCGAGGATTCGGAGCATGCGTACTCCATTTCTAAGGGGGCTGACTGTAGCGGGGCAAAGGAGTTCCTCGTTTCGAGGTATGCCGCTAGTACTGGCGGCGGACGATGTGCCTGAGGGGCAGGGAGGGGAGCCTGGGCGGCGATGGTGGCAATGGCGGCGAGGACCGTCTCATTGCCGTTTAACCCGTATTGGGTAATGAGGGCGGCTAGGGACTCTGTGAAACTTGAGTTGGCCATATTGGGTTGAGTGAGATAATCTAGTAAAGATGAGGACGGGTCCCTGCTCTCGGTAGAACAGGGACTAGAACGCGGGATGTACTACAACACACTATGCACGTAATAGTAAAGTAAAATGCAAGAAAAACACAAGAAAATAAAAGAGACAGTGCAGAAAAAAAATTAAAATGATAAATGAAAACTATAATGAAAAAATTATAATGAAAATGATAATGAAATGAAAAATGAAAATGAAAGCGGAGGTCAGTCAGACCTCCCTGCCCGAAGACAGGGGGGTAAGAGCTGTAGCAGAAAGTGACTCACCGGCAGCCTCAACGCTGTTCCGCGTGAGCAGGACAGCGGAGGCGCGTGGGAGCGAGACAGCACTACCGTACTGTACGGGAGCGCGGACCACCAGGAGGCGACCGTCCGAGAACGATGCCGCCGGCGGACTGAGCACTGCGTCAGCGCTGTACAGCGCGAGCGGGCCAGCGGAGGCGCGAGAGCGGGAGAGCACTACCGTACAGGAACGAAAGCGCGGACTACCTGGATGCAACCGCTCGGAAGCGATGCCACAGGCGGAATGACTCGCGCCAACTTGTGGGCCATCGTTCCAATACATACCAATGAAGCCCAAACACCCCGTCTACACGTTGGCCAATAGCATTGGCCACTACATTCGCCACTGTGTTGGCCAACGTGTAGAGGCGCCGTAAGAAAGGTCAATTGTCTTGGAATTAAAATTGCGATATGTTGAAAGAATGAAAAGTGTAAAATGTAAATGTTTTACACTTTTCATTCTTTTATCATTAAAGTTAAATTATTTTTAACAAAATAATGATGAATTTCATTGTCGTCAATTAATTTACGGCATGATGTTTATTTGCTATATTTGATTCATATCATTGGTCCCATTGAATATTGATTGGCATCATAAAATAAATGCTGATATTATTTTTACGTTTGAGCAGACTCTAAAATTTCGTAAAGAAGTTCTATAATGATTTCTTATATTTACGCAAATACTACACATGAAATAAAATGAAATTTACAATTGATTAAAACTGCTTTTACGGATTTTATCGCGTTTTATTTATTTTTAATACCCGACGTTTCGGGTGCTTTCCAGCACCCATGGTCACGGGGGACTGAGGTGACTGACGTCCCGATGTCAAAGTTAACCCGGAGTACCTTCAGCTTTTTAATTATTGTCTTTGGTCCGATCTACGCAGAATGAACTAACTGTTTTTTGAAGTCTTGCAGTGGTATGCTTGGGTTTAGTTTTAATTTTATTAATTATAGGATCCCAAGCAGGTGGTAGTACCCAGCCTCCTTTTGAGGAAGATAGTGTTCGCGTAAATATAAGAAATCATTATGAAATTTACAAATTTTATCGCTTTTAGTTTTGCCTTTTTACGTGGATTTTTTACTCATATTTGGGTGAAAGATCCTTAAAACCCGCGTAAAAGAATTTATCGCTGATGTGAAGCTCCGACGCTCCGGGAATTCCGTTCAGTATCGTCCCAACCATTATATCAGATCTGATAAAATATAAACTCTCGCCAAAGAACCACGATTTCTACCAAGAATGATTTGCAAGGCTATTGAAATTAAATAAAAACATCTTAATTTAGAACAAGTCAGAGTGCTACCATCTGCTTGGGGTTCCATAATTAATAAAATAAAATAAAATTCAAACCTGAGCTGCGCCTTGCAATAACGTCACTCCTCTCCCCCCCGCTTCCTTCCTCACTAACACCGCATAAACGGTGCGACCCAGCTGTAGTCGCGAAGGACGAGCGGACGAGAACATGTCGACATACCAATATTTTTCTTCCTCTGCGACTCCACCTCCACTGCGGCGGTAGGAGGAGAGGACAACGCTCTCCCTGCAGCCAATAAACACACATCTGAAGTTGCCTCGCCAAGCCTACTCTGAGTGGCCAACAAGGCCGGCCCATCCATGTGGGTTCCTCTTAGTTCACCGTGGGTGCCCAAGCCAAGGTTACTAAGCAAGAGCCTACCTCAACCTGGAACATGCCTAGTGTTCAAAAGAGTCGCCAGAACCCAAAACTACAAGGAGTACTTAAACAAGTTACGCAAAATTTAGCATACTTAGCGAAATTTGCACTGGTTCTATTTTCCAACGCTTCGCGTCGCAACGACGTATTTCCTGTGGACGTGATAATTATTTTAATTAATAAACGAAAAGAAATTTTTTTTGACATTGTGATTTGAAATTAATGAATAATGAATAGGTCATTGTTATGTTTCATGTAGCGAATTAACTAATTACTTACAACCTAACACAAAAACTAGATTTGCATTGACTAAGTACAAACATCTGTAAAGTGAAGAACTTTTAGGTATAATTTTCTATACCTCTAATCTATATAAAAAGAGAAATCTATACCTAATTTATGTCACGTTTTTAATTTTTTAGTTTAAGGTAGAGAGAATTCATAAGAAAACGACAATTTCATCAGTAGAATTAGTTTATTGGTAAGAAGAATACGATATTTCCTGTTACCAATAAAACCATGCGTAATCTTTACTTTTCTCTTTTCATGAGCTTTTATTTGCTTTTATTTCACGTATTTATTGTTGTTACGCATGAGTTGCCATCCCTGAGGACTAAAATTGAATACCTCGTTACAAGTAAAATGGTCTCCAGTTCTCATCATCTGTTATAAGCTTGGCCGTTAACGAAAAAGGGGAGATCTCCCGTCTGGCAGGCAACCGGTGTTCAAATCAGAGAGCAACCAACGCTTCGTGTACGTGTTTGTAGTGTACTACGGAAACTTTGATAGCGTGACATTAGTTCGTTATGCTTGAGCCGCAACGACAGCGCCCCCGTATCACCCTCTGCTCAGTTCAACCGACCGACTTATTTTCTCTGCAACCATAATAATATGCTGCAGCGTATAATGACAGGAGAGCAAACCACTAGTAACTTTTATAATAATATTTTCTATCACAAGCACGTGGTAAATCGACATTCATTAAAAAATTTATTAAAAGTCCATAAATATTTTTGATCTGTCCATCTTCTTTTTTACTTCCCTCAGTCGCGGCTTTCAATAAATCGTAAACGTTATTTTAATTAAATTTTTAACATGCCATTTAAATCTTTAAAGTTAACTACCAGAACCGTTGAGCAACGGACTTTTACTCAATTTTTTCTTACACGCGCGTCACGTTAAACGAGTACTAAGTAATGTATAATGAAATGGAGGCTGGTTTTGCGCTGGTCGGGAGTGAAATGCTACTACGCAAAATCAATATTGAATAGATATATTTCGTTAATTTGATACAACTAAGTATAGTTCAAATCACAAAATATTTTATATACACTTGCGATCGCAGACCATTAAAGTTGTATTTTATTGGTTTAACTGCCGCACTCAGAAAGGTTCATTAAATTAGTCTTAATCAATACATAACTAATTAGCATTAACTCCGTTAACGAACGGACCATCTTAGAGACATAATTTAAGGTTTCATTAGTTAATGACGACTTTAAGTATCCGTAAGGTGGAACAACGTTAAATGACGCTATCGAGTCCATATCGATAACGTGTTGGTGTAGCCACATTCAAAAAGTGATGATATTAAATAATAAAAAAATAATTTAAACACATCTAAAACTATTAGTCATTTACATACAAATGAATATTAATTCCTTTAATTTCAATTTTTTACTAAAAGACAAAACAAAACAGCTATTTTCATTAAGACGAGGCATGACCCTAAACGCAAGTTTTATAATGCCTCAAAGTAAATGATCCACTGCAGTAAACAAACCCAGAAAAATGTATGATACTGTCCAGGATATATCCTAGTTAGATAGTGTGTTGAAAACATGATACCACTAATTTAATACGATAGAAAAAAATCACAAACATACCTCCAAAAATTTCTTTTAACTAGTAAAAACCATACTAGTATACACTCAATCATTCTGATTTTTTGTCAGATTTTTATACATTCAACATATTATCGTTATAGTGTTTCAATTTTTTAGTCCAAGTAATAGTTTTTTTTAAAATCACATATTCTTATTTCTGAAATAATACGTACGGATGTTTGCGTAAACGCCTGTGCAGTCACTGCCGGCCGAGGCCTGGTGCTGTAGAGACGTGTCGCTCTTTTTGCCGCAGTATTTACGTTAAGATTTTTTAAGGACGCGTTTACAAAATTGATATAGGTATAGAATCGAACTATTACATTGACATGAGTCACGCACACAAGTGTACGCATGGTTGGCTGCGGGAATCGTAGTCAAATAAAATTATTTTAATAATTTGAAAGATCGAATTTGTTTTTGATTTCTTACACCACAAAAATATACTTAGATACATAGAGTAATAAGACTTAGTTACGAGGTACGAATACCTACTCTAGAGACTGCTTTGCACTGGGAGCCCTCTGCTGGCACTGAGAAGTTAGCTGTGGACTTTGGGCTGATTTTGTCAGTTATGATAGGACCTTACCTCCGGACTTGATGGAGTGACCTGAAAGTGAACTTCAGTAACTAATACTGGAACACCTGGACTAGTAGAACTAGGTGTGCCGACTTTGGGCTCGTTTTATTAGGTATGACGAGCCCTTACCTCCGGACTTGACGGAGTGACCTGAAGGTGTACTTTGGTAATCGGTATTGGAACAGGTCGCCAAGTACTACTAGGTGTGCCGAGTTTGGGCTCGTTTTGTTAGGTATGACGAGCCCTTACCTCCGGACTTGATGGAGTGACCTGAAGGTGTACTTTGGTAATCGGTATTGGAACAGGTCGCCGAGTACTACTAGGTGGGCCGAGTTTGAGCTCGTTTTGTTAAGTATGACGAGCTCTTACCTCTGGACTTGATGGAGTGACCTGAAGGTGTACTTTGGTAATCGGCATTGGAACAGGTCGCCGAGTACTACTAGGTGGGCCGAGTTTGGGCTCGTTTTGTTAGGTATGACGAGCCCTTACCTTCGGACTTGACGGAGTGACCTGAAGGTGTACTTTGGTAATCGGTATTGGAACAGGTCGCCGAGTACTACTAGGTGTGCCGATTTCTTATATTTACGCGAACACTACACATTGAAATAATACTAGTTTTTACGGAATTTATCGCGTATATTTAACTTTTTTACCCGACGTTTCGAGAGCTTTACAGCACCCATAAGGTCACGGGAAAGACTGAGATGTTCAACGTCCAGCTGTCATAGTTAACCGCGGTTACCATAGATTAAAATTTAACTTTTGTTCCGATCTACACAGTATGAACTTATGGTATCATGGAGGCTTGCAGTTGTATGCTTGGGTTGGGATTTAATTTTATTTATTATAGGATCCCAAGCAGATGGTAGCACCCAGCCATCTTCTCTATTGAAATTAGGATGTTTTTTGATTTCAATAGCCTCGCGAATCATCCTTGGAAGGAATCGGTGTTCTTTAGCAAGGATTTGTGGTCTATCAAATCTGATGTAGTGACGGGGGCGATCCTGTACATGTTCACAGACTGCAGACTTCCCGGAGCGTCGATTCTTCACATCAGCTATATGTTCTTTATATGTTCTTTTTAAATAAAAATTTTTAAATAAAAATTTTTTAAATAAAAATTTTTAAATAAAAAGATCAATTAAAACCCGCATCAAAGAACATATAGCTGATGTGAAGAATCGACGCTCCGGGAAGTCTGCAGTCTGTGAACATGTACAGGATCGCCCCCGTCACTACATCAGATTTGATAGACCACAAATCCTTGCTAAAGAACACCGATTCCTTCCAAGGATGATTCGCGAGGCTATTGAAATCAAAAAACATCCTAATTTCAATAGAGAAGATGGCTGGGTGCTACCATCTGCTTGGGATCCTATAATAAATAAAATTAAATCCCAACCCAAGCATACAACTGCAAGACTCCATGATACCATAAGTTCATACTGTGTAGATCGGAACAAAAGTTAAATTTTAATCTATGGTAACTGCGGTTAACTATGACAGCTGGACGTTGAACATCTCAGTCCTTCCCGTGACCATGGTTGCTGTAAAGCTCTCGAAACGTCGGGTAAAAAAGTTAAATATACGCGATAAGTTCCGTAAAAAACTAGTATTATTTCAATAGGTGTGCCAAGTTTGGGCTCGTTTTATTAGGTATGACGAGCCCTTACCTCCGGACTTGACGGAGTGACCTGAAGGTGTACTTTGGTAATCGGTATTGGAACAGGTCGCCGAGTACTACTAGGTGTGCCAAGTTTGGGCTCGTTTTGTTAGGTATGACGAGCCCTTACCTCCGGACTTGACGGAGTGACCTGAAGGTGTACTTTGGTAATCGGCATTGGAACAGGTCGCCGAGTACTGCTAGGTGTGCCTAACATACCCATACACCTTCAGGTCACTCCGTCAAGTCCGGAGGTAAGGCCTCGTCATACCTAACAAATCGAGCCCAAACTCGCCCCACCTAGAGGTACTCGGCGACCAGTTCCAATGCCGATTACCAAAGTACACCTTCAGGTCACTCCGTCAAGTCCGAAGGTAAGGGCTCGTCATACCTAACAAAACGAGCCCAAACTTGGCACACCTAGTAGTACTCGGCGACCTGTTCCAATGCCGATTAATAGAGTACACCTTCAGGTCACTCCATCAAGTCCGGAAGTAAGGGCTCGTCATACCTAACAAAACGAGACCAAACTCGGCACACCTAGTAGTACTTAGCGACCTGTTCCAATGCCGATTGCCAAAGTACACCTTCAGGTCACTCCATCAAGCCCGGAGGTAAGGGCTCGTCATACCTAACAAAACGAGACCAAACTCGACACACCTAGTAGTACTCGGCGACCTGTTCCAATACCGATTACCAAAGTACACCTACAGGTCACTCCATCAAGTCCGGAGGTAAGGTAATAGAAAACAGTAAAATAAATTTGAATTTTCTAATGGTTTTATTTGAAACTATTCTTTTTCTCTTATTTTAACTTTTTTGCAAACGAAACTTGGTTTTTTTTAGAATTTGTGAGGTGGCGTTTTAAATGTTTATGTATGTAAATAGTTGACTAAGTACCTGCTCATATCATAAAACTGACTTTAAAAAAATATTGATAATTAAAATGTAGTATGATGTCCAGACTACCGATATTGTAAACAGTTTTGATATTAGTGAGTAGGTTCTCAAAATATGATTACTATAATACCTAGTAGTGTTGAGAACAGTAAACCTCACGGAAAAGTTTTTGTTTGGAGGTGAATGGTCTGCTTGCTTTGCGCATACTGTGTTCACGCGGCGCTCTCCGACAGCCGGTTGCGCTCCGCCCACTGCGGGACGCGCGGGTGAAAAACGAATTTGAAATCGTGCTAAGAGCTCGTCTTAAAATAAAATTTAATATTTGTGCCTTTTTTCAATGGCATCAGTTACTGTATCAATTTCAAATGACATCAAGGTTAGACTTCATTCTTGAACAAGTATTTTGTAAAGGGATCAGAATAATCTCTTAAGTACCGCCTCGGTCGCACTTCCCTATACTGTCTAGCATGGTCGACAAATTCAATAAACTCTACAAGATCAGACATTTTACTTTATGTTTAAAAAAATACTAACGCGAAATCAATAGCGAAAATATCAATATAACCTCAAACGTTAATGTCAAATCGACCATTAGAAAGTTAAGTAAGGGTTTTGCTGTCCTTAACTTTGTCACTTTTTTAAATCTATACTAAGGAGCGCCTTAAGTAGCCGTTAAACGTCTCTGAGTGCGGCCGTAAGCTTGAAATTACGGTTGTGAATTTTTTTATTAACTGTTACCCGGATAAATATGAGGTCGGAGTAAAAGTTTCTTCGTATTCTATATACAAATGAAGACGTTTTTTTTCAAAGTTTAATTACATTTAATTATAACATATATGTGTCATTTTGTTCGATAACTTGTTGTCATCTCGTAGATAGTTACATAATCCCGTTGATTTAGAAATATTGAGATTTTTGATCAAAACAACGCGACAAGTAGTTTTTGACAGTTTTCTCTTGTTGGTAAACTAACACTATCCAAAGAAGAGACCGAAATAGGTAAAAATCTGAGGGTGTTTGGTCAGAATTATATGGTGGATGCATTAAAACTTCTCAACCAAGCTCTTTGGCGTTTATAACGTCTGGCGTTATCATGATGAAAGACCACTCCTTTTCTGTTGTGGCCGTGGAAGGAAAAGGGGTTCTTGAGGATAATGACGAAGGCTTGAAGTTGTAATTTCCGAAGGTTGTTGGTTGCGTTTTCAGATCACGTCGGGGTCACCACTGTGGCCGTGGGAGGAAAAGGGGGAGATCTCCCGCCGGGCAAGGTGTTCTGCCCGGGGAGCGGCTGACACTCCGTGTGATAGTTCGGAGATGTTCTATATATACTGTTTATGATTCGGAATCTTGATAGCGTGATTTAGGCTTCGGTGTGTTTCGCTTGCGGCGCGATGACAGCGCCGCCACATCACCCCCCCCCCCCCGAATGTGCCTATTGGTGAAGAGACGTGCCTTGTTATTTTCGCACGCTGACAAGCATAACATGTCTTTGTCCAATCTCGACAGTCTTTGTGAACGCTCGGCCAAATGTAACGTTGTGACACTAGCCGAGATGATGCATTAGCGCCAGGGTGGCTAAGGGCATGCAGGCTTTCATAAACGCGGTGTCTTAAGTCTCTGGGTATGTATGGTCGTACTTTCTCTGTACTGACGTCGCAATACAGGTTTCTGTTATCTGTTCCAGGTTCCTCCCACGGCCACAATGTTGATCAGTTCCGGCCGTTTTTTCCCAATTTCATGCTTGAGTCTCATTAGTTGTCAGTAGTAGAGATCTGAATCGATGGTTTTGCTCGGCGGTAAAAGTTTATATAAACTATACCCTTCCAATCCCACCGTACACACAGAATCACCTTATTACGTGTTAATCCGGGTTTCACAATAGTCTGTGAATCTTGATCACTCTTTGACCATGATCTTTTTCGCACGTTTTTGTCGTAGGTGATCTACTTTTCGTCACCAGTGATCAATGTTTTTAAAATGGTTCGGTTTCATTACGTTTAGGAATACACGATCACATTAGATTTCTCTCAGTGAGCTCGTGCGGTATCCAAATATCGAGGTTTTTTGTATAGCCAGACTTTTTTAAATGGGTCGAAACTGTGTTATGGTCAATTCTCAATTCCTCGGCTATGTCGTAACTTCTAATATAACGATCTTACTCCACTTATTCAAAAATGGCATTGACTTTATCAATATGAGAGCGACCAAAGCGAGATGCATCTTTGCCATCAAAATTTCCGAACTGAAAACGCTTGTACCAACCTTGTTCTACTTTTACTGATACTGCATTAGGTCCATAAATGTCACAAAATTTTTTCGCGGCTAGAGTCGCATTTTCCCTTTTTTGTAATAAAAGTTAACAATGTGTCGAATTAATCTTTAGATTCACTCATTTTAGCGGACAGAAAAACAATTGAAAAATGGCGGAAAAGTGTTCTTTTTTTACTTTTTAATTTTCTTTTCTTAATGTCCTGCATGTATTGATATTAAAACTAGCCAGATACAAACAGTATAACCAAAGCAATTGCTCTTCAATTTTATACAAACTAAATACGAAGAAACTTTTTCCCTGTACCTATTACATTGTGAAAAAAATTATAGAATATTACAAAATAAAATATTTATTTTTAAAGGAATATACCCATGCTTTGTTTCATTAAGCTTTTATTAAGAGCCTTACGCTTTAGTCAGCCTTATATGAGCCCCTGGCTGCAGAATCTGCAGAGCTGAATATGAGACCCCGGGTTCGAATCCCGGGTCGGGACAAAATCAGTCGGAGTTTTTCGGTCAAGAAACTCTCAGTAGCAGTTCGGAGTCTTATTATGGCTATCAATGAAGTGCCCAAGCTCACAAAGAATCACAGCCAAATAAAAAGTCAACTAAATTATGAGCTATCTCCATTCAACGATTTCCTGCGTCTAATAGGTCGCCACTCCCTCTAGTAGGAGGCCACCCAAAACTTTGCTAACTGGTACGAAGCTGCCATTAGAGATATTATTAGATATCTCTAATGGCAGCTCTGATTATCTTAAATCTAAATATTTTATAGGATAAGTGTGACCAACGAGCACACAGTCACCTGATGGTAAGTGATTGCTGTGGCCCATAGACCTACATCATTCCTCGATTACGAATCAAAATTCAGATGCGTTGCCTAAGAAAGAATGCCTCGTTTCCAGTTTAAAGGGTCTCCGGTTCTCTACACTCACCATACAAAACACAGCAACATTAAACTGCTATTTTGCGCTAGTATTCTGTGAGAGCGTGGTGCTTCCCCGGCCGAGCCGACCCATTCGTGCTACAACTATACTACTAGTATAATGGCTCTACCACGAAAAAAAATGAGAATCGCAAGTATTAAATAAATTTATATATTATCTGTACACAACAACACACAACAAACAACGACGGAAAGGAAGTATCAAAATCACATTTAGATTTCTTTGGTCAAAGTCCATTGGCAGCGCAGCAACTCGCGAGTTATACTCTAACTCGCCCCAAGTTATATATTGAGCGTACTTGTATTGATTAAGTTTTGCAAAATGAATATTTATTCCAATCTAGCTGCAAATCTCCGCAATAACACACTGTAAGATATGATACAGTGAAAGTGAGCAAAGTAGAGTAATTTGGCTGTTCTTTTATAAGTCAGCATTCTAATTATTTTGATAGCGAAGAGTGCAGAAGTTGTGTGCTCCAAATGGAGTTTGTAATCAAATCGATAGAAATTCCGAGAAACACGGTCGAACTTTTAAAACTTAAATATTATCCTGTCGAATGAGACTGTGTAAACCGCAAATTTTTTTTTCTGCATTAACTAGCAAGTTGCTTGCTGCAAATCATTTAGAAACAATATTCATTATTTAGTTGAGCCGTTTTAGTGCGAAATCGTTTCTTTTAACTTCAGGTAATAATATGGTTCAAACATTTTTGTAATATATTAGGAAGATCATTTATGTGGACCAAAAACGAAAATACCAAATATCGTTTTCTGAGGGACACTCATCCTACCCATCCTAGTCACCAATTTACTTCGAGATTTGCATAAATATTTTTTCTTTCTCCTCGATTGCCGGTGTGTCCAGGTAATTGGCCAGTCGATTGTCATTTAAGCTTACTGATCCGATGGCCTATGTTAGTTACTCTGGATTTAGTGCGTATATCTTCGTTAAGATTTTATCAGTCAGATAAACTCTGAGCAGAAATTGTTAATGACTTTAACTTTTTCTAACCATCACACAGCACTAGGGTCACAATTGAGTTATATGTAATACCAATATAATCTTTAATGAAATATACCCCATTATGTAGCAAAATTCGCAATTGACAAAAAACAAAATTACACCAATTTTCCGACGTTAGGTATATTTTAAAATCTTTTTGTATCTCTATCTTCATTTGTACTGGATTATTTTTACGGCATTTTCATATAATATGATACAAATAAAGTACATAATTGGAATATGAAGATACATTTAGATTACTTTAGATTAATGATGTTGATGACGATCGGACCTTTGTTTATCCTAACATAAACAATTTTCCGTAAACTTCGGTCTCCTATGGCGAATTTGGAAACGAAGTATCGGATAAAATATTTTACGCTGCTTTACATTGGTATATTTAACATAACGTTTCCTTATATTTCGTCATTATTAGTAAAATATAATATATGGAACTCAAGCAAGGCAGCACTTTTCTGCGTTTCAGCTGCAGCACGAATGCTCCTGGAGTCTGGATCCTAGAGATAAACTGAATCTAAGTGCATGTCCGTGTGCTGTGATGAGAAGACTATAGAATAATCGAATTTCTACTTTTAATAATGATTGACATGATGATTGTAATTTTAATTTTATTTGATTTAAATGAATAATGCATATTTAAATTCTTTGCTTGAAATAATGATTGTAGTTTTAACATTTTTAATTTATATTTATTTGTTTTAAATTAATCAATTTTTGCATGCCAGATGTGGTAAACATGTGGACCATATACAATATCCAATATTTGTCACCTCTGATGTACCATGTTTAAGCGAATAAATGATATTATTATTATTATTAATAGCTGCGCAACTCGGCGATGATTTGTTTTATTTTATGGAGCTCTGTAACAGATAAGGCATAATATTTGTTAGTCGCGACGCACTAATACTTGCTGCGGATTTGGCACATGTCTATAAAAATTTGTTATTTTGAAATACAAGTTACTTGTAAATTAAAATTAGCAGTAACATTTATTTGGCATTATTGTGAACACATTTTATTTCTAGAGATTGAGTATTAACTACTGAAATAATAAACATTTTGTTCGGTGACGTGATATAGGTCCGTAGCGACGCTCGTAGCGTACAAACGACAATGCTCAGGAAATTGTCTATCTGATACCTCGCAGGAAGCGGTCGCTTTGCGTAGAGGCGTGCATTGTCCAGCCAGATCAGCGATACTGTACACCGATCGTCTACGATGTAAGGTCATTTTGTACGGTTACAGAAATACATATTGTGTTTTCGCAAGTGCAGTTTGTATGTGAAGTCATTTTTTTGATATAATATTTGGGTAACGAACAAGAAAAACAGTCCATCCAATTGCAAGTGGACCTTGCAGCCCATGATTATTTTCAACTAAGTTCAACAAAGGAATCCGTATATTATACTTGGTAATAAGGCTACCTATCTTAAAATTCAAGCAGGAACACTGTAGTCGCAGATAGCATAATTGTGGGTGTGAGTTAACTTAATCTTCCGAGGGGACAACGTATCTGTTGACTTCTTTGTTTGAAGTTGGCTGCAGGTGTCACTGGACTACAGTAGTCACTTACTCTCAGGTGGACTGCAGTTTGATATATAAATAGAAAAATAAAGGTCTGTGGTTGTCAACGCGCTTCCCAAGTGTGGCGACTATGACTAATATCCCAATAAAGCAGTCTTTGCAGAACTTTCAGGTGTGATGAATGAATGAATGAATGAATCGTAAGACTTAAAAAAATTTTAAGAAGAAAAAAAGAATTTTCTTTAAAATTGATTTTTATTTCTATTCGCTCTGTATTCCCCTTCATTCACTTTTCCCGTGACGTACGAAATAGGGCGACAGACTGGCGCCAGTATGGCTCCCCTGGCGCCAAGCGAATTCACTTCCCCGTGCGTAGCCAGTCGCGCGTCGGGACCCGCCCTTAACGCTGCACTATGAAACCTTATCGTATAGTCCTTGTTTACACGTTATTTTCTAATATACTACTTGTGTGTGCTAAAATTAGTGGTGGACCGCGTGGACGTTTTAGTGACAATCATGGAAGACCACATGGTCACCATGTGAGTGCTTACCATCCTCATTATACTTACCATCCGCCTAGTCACATATATTTTAGGTGTAAGCACTGTTCTTCACACGTCGCGTATCCCGTATACCATGGGATACCGCCAACTTACGTTTACAAATATAGAGAATATGGTGGCAGGTACGGGGATCTGTTGACCGGATTGGCTTTATATAACCTAGGCAGGGCGGCTAATGAACAATGGCATTACACCTTATACGAAAAGCGCCCCGACGAGAAGTGTAACATGCAGATTATCGATCGGAACCTATTCGAACAGACTACGTTCCCGTGTTTTATGATGTCATCATTCGTAGACAGTTCCAGTAACTTTATGAAGGATCCTCATCCGTTGGATATAACAACGGCTCAGATTAATGTGAAGGCATTAGTCCATAATAATGGGACCCTTATTAAAGTAACTAAAAGTCAGGAGTGCGTAATCTGGCATAATTCCACGATAAACAACGATCGAGTGAATATACCTTGTGCTTTGTTGAAGGATTACGCCGATACAATGAAACCACACGGAATACCAGTGTATATTTGGCTACCTTTGACACTGGCGACTGTTATAGGTATCTACATTTTCTGCCAAAGTTGTTTTAAACAGCCGAAGTCAATTATTAATGAAACTCCGTGCAGTCCAATTGTGACGAGTAATTATATTTCTAACAATAATTAAGTCCCTTAGCATTAGAGCTCATTTATTTTGGGAATAAATAGAATTTAATAAGCTTTTTAAAAAGATATTAGATCTATAACAAAGTTTTTTTTTAAATGTATTAAGTATCAATTTATTCGTTTCCTTTGACTGTTTAGTCATATTGGAAAGAAGGATTAAAAAATAAAAAAGTATTTTATAGCTTGATATCGATAATAATTGACTAGTGAGAAAAAAATTAAAAATGTATTTAATTGTTTTTTTTTAATTCGCATAATAATAAATAAAACTAGTTATTAGGTAGTATATACTAAGTATCTTTAGCGATATGCTAGTACTACGTAGGGACTGAATGAAACATAAATAAATATGAGTTACAGAAGTTGTACTAATACTATTTATTCATAAAATGTAAATATAGTGGCTTTTTATACCTATCTCTATTAGGAGCTACAAGACTCGTTAACATAACAGTTTAATTTAGTCGACGTTTGTCGTCTAATCTAGAAAGAAGAAGGTTGTGTATTCGACGCATATATTTATTATGTATAATTAATACCTGATTTCTGGGAAACAGCTGTATCAATTTAAATTATTTGTTTTCCATTAAATAAATATTATGTTAAGAGCGATGACGTTTTTATTCTGACTATTTAGGTGACCCGATATTCTAGTTGTTACCACGAGCTTGTAATATTACTTAGTTCACGTAAAGTGTAAAAAAATAAACTTTTAATAAAAAGCTAAATCCGACTTCAAAAACCAAAAATAACATAATTTCTACATTATAGCTTCCGAAGAGGGGTCTCTAACTCTTCGATACACTGTCTTAGCATCACAGACCACCCAGCCTAGGTTTCGGTAGGCTGGGTGGTCTGTGATTAGCACTGATTTCGGAAACAATTTTGTTGAAATTTTAATTTAATTTTGTATATAGGATAGGGTGACAAACGAGCACACAGACCACCTGATGGTAAGTGGTCGCTTTAGCCCATAGACATCTACATGTATCCTCGATTACAAATCAAAATGCAGATATGTTGTCACGCGTGAGGACTAAGATGGAATGCCTCGTTTCAAGTAAAAAGGGTCTCCGGTTCTCTACACTCACCATACGAAACACAACAGCATGTGAGATAATTTAATTCTTTTTAATTTTCGAGGTCGGTTTTTATTGCTTATTTTAATAGCTAATATAATATAATAATCATTTAACTTTTAAGTTTAATTTTGTTAAATTATTCACGCAAAGGTCTTTTCTCTGAGTAGTTTGATATTATCCTCATTATGTTAGTATGGACTATCGACCACGTGGTGGTTAACCGCGCTGCTACATTAGGTCCTGGGTTTCAACAATTTGTGCAAAATATTTTAATTAGTTTTTTAACACAAATAAGTGTGTTATTAAAGCCCTCGTATCTTTAACCCCACAGAAATAGCTTAATACAAACGTTTGCCTAAATGTCAGTTTACATCTGCGCGATTGATAGCCTGCGGTTATTCGGAAATTTTTGTCGTCGATATCATAAAATAATAAATATACATACATTTTCGAGCGTAGGAAAATATCAACATAAGATCCCTCCAAATCCAAATATTTGTCTCCGGGTCCAAAACATTTGTCTTATTTGTGCTTTGTGTAGCGGAAGTTGTTTTTAGGTTCCTGCTGGGAATCTCGAGTTCACGTGATAATATTTTTCCTTATTATGTCGGAATTTTGACTTTGATATCGTTCACAGCTGATTTATATGGTCTTCAAGAAGTATTGTTGGGGTATCTATCGTTAGTGCGATACTAGAACAAATGACTGATTTTTGATGGAGTTTTTGAAGCATCTTAAAGATGACCGACTGCTCTATACCCACTTTATGCAAAGCAATGCTCTTCTATTTTCTTTAACACCCTCACCATATTGTTATTTAATGATTACGGTGAAAAATCAATCGAATTGCTTTACGTAATAAACGAATTCCAGATTTGAATTCAAAAGAAAAACGCTGGGTTGGCTATAGACGTCCGGTAGATGATTATAATGTTTTCAGTTTAGGAGTCTTCTTTGGGTTAAGCTTGAACCTATTACACGGTTTTTAGATGTCGGAAATGCATTTTTTTAATAATTACGATAAAAATAAATTTTACTAAAAATTGCTTATAACGAAACGCAAATACAGTCATTTATTTCAGTACAGACAATTTGTTTTCTTTTACACGGATACACCCTTAAAAAAGTTAATCATTTGAACCCAGACGAACCATTTGTGGCTGAATTTGAGATTCATATACAACAAATTGAGCCGCAGTGGAGAGCAGTGAAGAGGTTTTTCAGAAAACAAAATTATAAAAATTCACATTACATTGCTTCATTTACCACCATCATAGCAGTGCAATTGGTCGAATCTATTCTAAAGCCAAATTAATTAAAAATTAACCGTTTTCACATAGTCTTGTCTGACCTGCCCATAGTGTTTTGTAAAGCCGAAGGCGCTGAAGGCGGGAAGCCCCCGCCCGCCGTGGCAAATTGCAGGCCGTGCGAGCCGTAGTGGCTGAGGCTAGTCGCCGAAGGCGACCAATAAGCCAAATCTGCAGAAGTGAGCAGAGTAAGCGCGAAAGAGCTGCACTTCCCGCAGCACCGAAGCTGTTACAGCAGAAGAGAAGAGAGAGTAGAAGAAGTAACTTTGGGTCAATATACCTGTGTAAAAAGTGAGGTTATGAATTTACAAAACAAATCATTACTCATAAACTATACACTTCCATAAGGGGGAAAGAGTAGGGTGGGGGAAGAATTTGCACACAACCCCTCCACCTACCCCCTCCAATCCTCGTACGCAAGTACCGGATGTCTATAATATTTTTATACGTGGTAGAGTCATGCTGCAGTTATATTAGTAGTATAGTTGTAGTACGAATGGGTCGGCTTGACCGGGGAAGGACCATGCTCTCACAGAATACCAACGTAATATAGTAGCTTAATGCTGCTGTGTTTCGTATGGTGAGTGTAGAGAACCGGGGACCCTCTTTATTTAAAACGAGGCATTTCATCTTAGTCCTCACGGGTGACAACGCATCTGCATTTTGATTCGTAATCGAGGATAGATGTAGATGTCTATGAGCCACAGCAACCACTTACCATCAGGTGGACTGTGTGCTCGCACCCTATCCTATAAAAATTACGAAAACGCTTTTGTTACATTAATGTATATCCAGACTAGATAAATATTGAAATAATATTGGACTTATGCTTACATGGATGACAATTTTAATATTATTTAGTCTGTTTTCACTTACTACCTACTTAAAATTTTGAGTAGAATAATAAGTGACTCTTAAGGCTATATGATCCATAAATTAATAATTGAAGAGAAGAGCTATTAAATAAACCAAGATATGTATAACTGACTTATTTATAAACGCTAACGTAGTTATTAGATAACTATTCATGTGTTTATTGTGCCAAGATCAGATGCGTTAATGATTAAATAATGATTTATCTGAATTCGCAGATTCACTTAGCTATAACATTTACTCTAATTTGAATTTTCAGGTTGCTTAATTTTGCAGATAGTATGTTAATACACATAAATTTTACACAATTTCTTACGACTGAAACTACCGTCTTGTAACATTAGCGTTTTTGGATATATTACAAAAATTTACATATTATATAACATTTCATTTGGAATTCCATGACATTGGCTTTATATTGTTTATATGCGATGATATCCATACTAGTTTATTGAAAGTTATTTAAATTTAAAATGCAACTGCTTGGTTATTTTTTTAAATAAAGACACAAAATGGTTTTGAATGAAAGTATTTAAATACAAACTGAATTTAACACTAATATTTGCTCAAAGATTTTATCTCTGATATTCCGTGTATTCTTCATAATTATTTCACCAAACTAAACCAGTCGTTCAACAGGTGCAGAAATTGTTATCTAAGTATTATATTTAAGGAAAAGTGTGAAAAATCGGGAAGTTATTGTTTTTACCCCGTTTTTCGAAAATTGTTTTGAGGTTACAGGGTGCCACTCTGACAAATTTTTATGTTGTCTGTATGTTTGTATGTATGTGTGGTTTTATGTAAACTTATAACTTTTGAACAGCTTGACCGATTGAAATGAACTAAGCGGATTTCCAAAGTGTTTCATCAAACTTAGATTTCCTACGAATTTTAACTAATTCGGACGGGTATATTTTGAGAAAACTCAAAAATAAAAATTTCAAAAAACTATTTCTTTGGAATAACTTTTGAATGGCCTTACCGATCGATTCCAAAAACTAATCAGTTTTTAACTTTGAAAAACCACGTCAATCGCCGCCGGTCCCCACAAAATCGGTTGATTCGTTCGCGAGATATCGTTGATGAAAAGATTTGAAAAACTTGATTTTTTTAAATTACTCCGATATTTCATATTCAACGTCATAATTTGGTTAAATTTGTAGCGCTTTGCATTTGAAATTAGCGGGAAGTTCCAGGGATGGCGTGCAGGGTCAATCTATTTTTTCTCTCTTCTGGCGTGGCGATCACCTAATTTTGTCATTGGTTGTAATGTTTGACATTGACAAGTGTACAAAAACGGTTCCAAGTTCCAATCCAAGGTTCTAAGCAAAGTTCCAACATGATTTCAAGAGTCTGAGTTGGACATGAAATGTTATTTTTATTATCGCCCACATTAATGGGTCGTTCATAAATAAAGTAATATCGAATTTAATTTAATGTTTCTTGTTTTTACATCATTTTTACCTTTTCCATAGTAAAAAAATAAAATATACCAAAAATGTTGCTTTTTACTTACCATTTTAGAAAAGCTGCCAACTGTAAACTACAGCGTGAAATCAATCGAACTTTTTCACAAGCATGCCTTGATATATTATGAACTGTTAAAGTATATATAGTGCATAACCAATCAGTGTGAATTTGGCTATGGAAAAAAAAGTCCTCTGCTAGGAAATACCGAATTTCCTACCTGTTATATGTACCCATGAACGTAGTATAAGTGTGTTTGGTTTTATAGGGTTAAATCATGGACGGACCTATTATTTTCCTTCCTATTATACCCGTTATAAACTATTATATATAATCTATCCTATTGTATATAACCTAACCTATTATAAATAATGAATTAAAAAATAGTATATTTCATTACGAGTGCGGAAAGCCTGTCATTGCAAAAAGTTCCGACAAATCGTCTACCCAAGCCGAGGCGCAGCCGAAGGTGAGGGTTGACAGTTGGAACAAGTTGCGATGACGGTTCCGCACGTGTACTGAACAACTATTTTTAATACAGTTGCAATAAAATGAAGCAATTTATTAAATAATAAAAACACAATAAACTCAACTAACTTGGGTAGGTACTGTGGGTTGGTTGGCTTGTTCCTTATTTTCAGCATAGTTTTGATCATCGAAAACCTCGACCATAACGTAGCAAGTTTTAATTTTGCTAAGAGTTCGGAGAAGTATGCCAACACATTTTCTGAAAAATTATTTGCTTTTTTCTCTTCTCTCCAAGCAATAAATTCGTCGTATGTAGATATGTAGCGACTTTTTGACTTTTCCGGTAAAATGTTCTCCGAAGCATTTTGTGCAATTCTACTGAGTTATGGTGGTGTTAATTCAAATAAAATATCGTCGAAATTACTCATTTTGTGCAACAAACAACTAAACTCGCAAAGAACAATTTTGGAAAATGGCGCCAACCGTAAAAGAATATAAACAGAGATTTTTTTGCTTTCTTCACCCATTCAGGGTAGGCAAAGGGAACTATGCCCATACAGCCAAATCCTCAGTAGATTTTTTTATTGATATGAAATGAAATTTAATGAGATGAAATGAAATGAAACCTTACCTAACTCATTGAATAAAATCATTAAATCTGACATTGAAACAAATTAGTAGATTCTTTTTAGAAATATTTGCATGAATCATAAAAACTTTACTTTTACTAATTTTTTTAGTAAAAACTTCGTGGTTGGTTTTTCTTTTTAATAGACATTATTTTGACAGTTGGGAAAGGGAAAGCACGAGTTCGGAAAAGGTAAAGAAAAAGCATGAGTATGTAATAGCCCACATCCCGCACGCTATACGTCCCTGCAATACGCCACTTTTTGAGCAACTGTATTAAAAAAATATTATCAAAACCATTTTGCATTTTAAAATTATGTATTCATATCTCTGGTTAAAAGTTATGGGTGTTGTTAAGAGGCAACAGAGCAAAATGAATCAGGAGATCGATAGTAGCATTTTCCTGATAACAACTCAAAATACCGATGAAAAAAAAACGTCGCTAAGCAAAGCAACTACTTACTGTAAATAACGCCCTAAGGTAATCTATGGGGGAGAGATAGGCCCGGCTTACATTTTGAGAACGTGTGGACAGAGAGACAGTGATAATTGATAAGTGGGAATAAAATACGCACTTGTCACTTCTTTACACTTTGAGAAGTGACAAATGCGAATGGCAAGTGCGACTGACAAATAACAAGTGCTTAGTTCGCATTTTATTACTACTTTTCACTTGTCACTGCCTGTTCACAAGCACTAAGTACTTGTCATTTGTCAGTTACACTTGCCACTCGCACTTGTCACTTCTCAAAATGTAAATCAGGCCTTATGTTCAGCAGTGGAGTTTTGGTCTGTAACGTTATCACTTTCACTATGATAAGTAAGATAACTTTTTCACTATAATAAGTTCCATAAGCAATATCAACAACGTGTATGAATATGCATAAATGAACACACAATGTGTTTTTGGTTCAATCATTTCGCCGTGAATTTTTTTTCTTGTTTGCATTTTTCTCAACAACGACTCTGGTGAATGACTGGAGTTTCAGGTCGAATACGGAGGATTGAAAGCTGTAGAAGCAACAAAATTCAACTCAAACTACATTTGTTAGCAACAATTCTCAACCCGTCACTCGGATTTTTTATTTATTTATTTGCGTCTAACAGTTTTCCCATAAAGAAATAGCATGGCACGAACATAAGTACCATGTGAAATTTTTGAAGAAAAACAGCAAGCTCTCGTTGAAGCTTGCATAATCCATGATAAAAAGTAGCCTTTTTAATAACCATGTCTCAAAGGAAAATCGATTGAAAAAAGCAGCTTGTGTCCATATTATTGCAGGTCAAGATGGCTTTATCAATTACATTCAAGAATTGCAGGCTATGATGCTACAACAAGCTATAGTCAATTTGGTGGTGCTACAACAAGCTATAGTCAAGGTGTCGAACAATTTTTAAAGGCATTTGCTTTAATTTAAAGCTTAAGTAGAGTGACTAACGTGATTATTAAGTATTTTCTTAATATAATAGCATTGCCAGCATTATTTTTTAAGTTATTCTTTGTGTAATTCTAATTTTATAAATAAAGTAGCAATTTCATGGGACCTAATATTTCTTGTAATTATTATTTATTCTGTGCTAATACAAAAGATTCAGCTTATGTAAAAAGATTGGCAAAATCGTTTGACTTCTGTATGATTTATTTTAGGATAAGACTGACACACGAGCTGAACTAAGGTACACTTGACTGTAAACGGTTGTGTGATCTATCCTCGATTACGAATCAAAATGCAGATGCGTTTTCACCCGTGAGGAACAAAATAGGAATGCCTCGTATCCAGTAAAATGGGTCTCCGGTTCTCTACACTCACGCAACCTTGAGCTGTTATTTCACGCTGGTAATCGAGGTGACCCATTCGTGCCACAACTATACTACAGATATACCTGCAGCATGGGGTAACCACGTAAAAAAACGTGATTAGAGTTATGATTTCTGTATGATTCTTTATTTATAACGATTTATAAAAGCTTACATAAAAAATCAGATATAAGAATACGTAATCTAGAGAGTTCATTTAGAATTTTTGCATTAAAATAAAAGTAAAAATTGCTTGTTTAACTCATGCTTAAATATTATCAAAATGCCAGAAATCGCTTGCGAACGCAATGTAACGTAAACGATGTCTCTAAGTAATATTTAATAAATATCATTTATTTACAAAACATTCGAATATATACGTTATTAAAAAGTTGCAATAAAAAAACTGGGTTGGACTGGGTTGGCGCTAAGAAACAGGCATAAATATGATAAACCTAATGAAATAAGTATCTAACGACCTATCTACTTACAGTATTAGTGATTGCATATAGGTAGATAGCGTACGACGCGCGGGGAAGTGGGGGGGCGAAATTCGAATTTGAGCTGAGGTAGTATAGGCCCTTAATTTTACAATTTTACACGTAACTATTTGTTTCAATTTGTTTATCAACTGCCAACTGCTAGAAGGTCCAAGTTAGGAGGTTCTATTGACCACATTGCCCACTCCCCTAAGTTTGTTTGTCATCTCTAGTTGTTGTAAAATTAGGCGCCTGAAAACTGACCAGCTGGTCGGGACATCATAGAGGGAGTTCCAGTAAGTAAAACAACTGTGGGCAGCTACTTTGTACGTAGAGAAGCAGCGCCTCGTAAGAAGGCATCATCTTTGTTGACAGGTTTAAAAGTGAAATTGTTTACGTTATTTTATTAAATTATTTTACCATGCTGCACGAGGCTTTTCGTCCTTTTAGTTCTGTGCAGACATAAGTGGTAGAGCCGTGCTGCAGCTATTTCATGTTTATAGCACTAATGGGTCAGCTCGACCGGCGAAGGACTAAGCTCCCAAAGAATACCACTGTAACGCCGGCGCCGACTATACATGTTGGCCGAGCGAACGCGAGCACCAACTTATAGACAGCCCATTTGTCCAGCCTCGCCATTGCTCATCAACGCTCGCCTAGCTGGCCGAGTGCAGGCGAACGCCACAGCAGTTCAATGCTACTATGTTCATATTGTGAGTGTAGAAAACCGAAGACCCTTTTTAGTGGATACGAGGCATTACATCTTAATCCTCAGTGGCGGCCAACTAACCCTTCAATTCTCATAAATGCAGTTTCCCATGCAGTCGTATGCGCCTGGCAAATCCCGAGCGGTCGCATGCGACCGTACCCATCCACAGCACTTAAAATCATTAAAACTTATATTTAGAGACTATTTTTCCATAAAGAAGTTTGGCATTATAAAATCTATACATAATTTTCTATCCTGTAGTCTAGAAAAAAGTCAGGTTTTACTTAATTACAAAAAGATTTTATTGTATTTTGATTACAAAAAAAATATACCAATCGAATGTCAGCAGCGTGAAAATCACAATTATTTCTATATATTACTCGAAATTATTTACGTAAAAAGATAAATTATATTCACACAAAAACTTCTATAACAATTTTATAATAAAACACTATAGTAGAACTCTAATAAAACACTAGAAAAATCCAAAAATCAACACAACATCCAAATGAAAATGGCGTACGTACTGAACGTAGAACAGTAGAATATAAATTAATATCCATAGACTAACTGTTTTTTTATTCCACTAGAGGATAGGAAATTTCATATTGATTCTATAATGCCAAACTTCTTCTGAGAAAAGTAGTCTGTAAATATAAGTTTTTATGGGTTTAGTATATAAGTGCTATGGGTGGGTGCGGTCATATTTGACCGCTTGAATTTTGACGGAATATCGAAGCGGTCAAATTTGGCCGTTTGGTATAAATGTAGATGTCTATGGGACACAGAATTCTCTTACCATCACTTGGGCTGTGTGCTCTCTTGTCACAGCTTATTTCTGTGACTTAGATAAGCATTAGATTTAAGGGGATATTCACAGCATGTCACGTATGCAGTTTTATTTATTAATTATTTCTGTTTCATTTGTCACAGGTACAGATATTACTGACATGTCATCTGCAAACAATATACCTACTATTTTCCTTAATAATTTTAGGCAATTCATTTACAATTCATTTTACCTATCTTATCCGATTAGATAAGGCTCGTGTAATGTGCACAATATTGTTGAATAAAACAGCTACACGTGGAATTGCAGGGTTGATAGCACCTAATGTGTGCTACAATAAATTCTTAATGTGACCTCCAAATATGCTGACGCAACTACAAAAGCATCAGCAACAGTACATGTATACTTACTCGACGAATAAAATAATGATTTTTTATATTTACGCGAATACAACACGTGGAAATTTACACTTAAGGTGACTCTAGTCGACATTATTTCCATAGAAATTTCGGAGGGGTTTTACTCCGCTGTTTGACAGTGTACATCCAAAGTTAAACATGATATCGTTTTGTCTCATTATAAATTTTGTCTGTACCGAAACAGAATAGTAAAATAAAAAGTCAGTAAAAAGTTACGAGCTACCAAAGATTCGTTTTTATTGCCAATTTTAACACAACTTTGGGCGTAAATTAGTAATAAAAGCAGTGTAAAATTTCCAAAACAAAGTCGGTACCGACACAGCTTAATTATCGAAGAATTCAATAAATTTTATTGGTAATTGATTCATGCAATGGTTTTTTCATAAAACCCCTCCTTCCAAAGGCCTTTTCGTATTTTTTTACGCGCGCGTGTTTATATGAATTATCGTGCATCTCACTGAATAATGTTTCCCCCGGTGCGGTGCGGGAGGACGACACTTACACACACATGCATGCGCGGTGACGCGCGCTTATTCCAGTTTTATTCCACTCAGTCAGCCTCAGCTGCAGCCTGTGACGTTCGTATGACTATAGCTATACCTGCGCTCTAAATTACTACGCTACATTGACCCCTGCTTGAACTTTGGATTAAATCAAATTGATATAAGCACAGACAAAAATAGAGGAATATATAAATAAAATGTTGAAAAAAAAACGATCTCAAAATTTTATTAATGTTCCGCTAATTTTATCTGTACTTACCTATGTCAATTTGATTTACATTCGATTATAATTATATTCTCAGACGTGCAGGTTTCCTCAATATGTTTTCCTTCACCGCCGAGCACGTGGTAAATCAGCACAATTGCAATTAACAATTTCATTGGTACCGGCGGGGATCGAACTCGGGTCTGCATGTCTGAGAAATTAAAAAATATATATTTCGAAGAAATGTGAAGTTCGTCAACACGCATTGAGGCAGCGTGGCGGACATTTCCTTGCCTCTCAGAAATTAGAGGAGGCCTGGCCCAGCAGTGGGACGTATATAGGCTGTAACTTTACTTTTTTTTACTTTTATAAATATGTTATTTTATCGACGAAAATTTTAAAGAAAAATAAAAAAATAAGCAACCGACAACCTCCTAGGTCCCTAGGTGACTTGCGAGATGTCAGTGTAACAAAACAAAACGGCCCAGAAAAACAGACTTTCCAACTGATAGCTAAATCAGCACGCAACAATTTCATTGGTGCCAGTGGGGATCGAACCCGGGTTGCTCCCGTACTGTGATACCTATAACGAGCGCTAACCATGTGAGCTACCACGGCTCTCAACGACATCGTTCCGTTCGTGTACAGCGCTGAAGATAGCAGAGTAAAAAATTTGAGATGTTTGAAATTTGTCATCTGTGAGAGCGAATTTTATCTGTGTACTCTGTAACAAATAACTATATAGAAATAAAATGTGAAAATGACATTTCGCCATTTTTGTTTGTGTACTGGTTAGGAACTCGATCAAAAATTTGATAATGTTTCTGTTTTTATACGTTATTTCTAATGTTATTTTACATCAAATTAATTGTGAAGATATTTAGGAAATATGTTTCATTACGACGATTCAAAAACGTTTACATATAATAATTTACCTCGAAATTCACTATACGCGATTATCATTTATTGATTATATTATGTTGTTTGAAAAGTATTCCTATCAGCTTTGTGTTAAATGGATGCTAAATATAAAAGAATGCTTCAGTATTGATAGCAATTTATAAACGAAATATCTGTTGAGATGTGTCTAGAAATTATTAATACTTATTTTTATTTATTTATTAAAATAATAAATAAATAAAAATAAGTATACATTTATCTATATTGAGTACTAGTTTTTCCCCGCGATCTCGCCCGCGTGGAATATGGATTTCATGGGTTTTAATTTTTTTGCGCGGAACCCCAATTCTTTTTCTAAAACAAGTTATTCCTTATATCATCAGCTATCTGCCACTGAAAGTCCCGTCAAAATAGATCCAGCTGTTTCGGAGATTAGCTGGAACAAACAGACAGACAGACAGACCGACAGACAGACAAAAATAGTACTTTCATATGCATTTAATAAAAAACTGTTATTTTAACATTACAAACAGACACTTCAATTTTATTTATTTGTAGATATACTTAGATATAAGATATTATTCATATTGGTGTCATTTTAAAGGGAATACTACTATAATAATAAAATAATTGTCTCCAGTAAATATTATACTTTTCTTGTAAAAGTCGAAATAACAAATAAATACGATTTATTTTTATATTCCCATATGCTTTATTTTCATCCTTTATTTTTTATTTGACCAATTTTCTTTTAACAAAATTAAATTCTGAATTCGTTGAGCTTTTTGAGAATATTTTTATTAGAATGTTAGGTAGGTACCTATTTAGTTTTTCGGTAGTAGGTAATCGTTTTTGTTGCGACAGTCTCGCGCGGTCGTAAAAAAAAGTTACTGCGCGGACAGGTGGGACGAGAATCACTTGCGCGGCGTCAAAGAATATATGCGGCGTGGAGGTGGATAGGTACCTACCTACTGTTATTGCCTAGATACCCACAACCTATACAACAAAATTTGACAAACTGTCGCTGCGTCGTGGACACTAAAATCTAAACTGCCTACCTACCTGCCTAAGTACGTCGGTACTAAGGAAACAGTCTTGACGGGTCACTTCTCTTGATAAAAAAAAACATGTGTTTACATCTAGTGATATTGTGTGTATATAAAAAAGTAAGAAGACAGGTATTTTTGAAAACAATTTATAGGTAGGCAGAACTAATTACAATTATTATTTAAATATTATAAATGCGAAAGTTTGGATGGATATAGATGTATGTTACTCAATCACGCCAGAACAGCTCAAGGGATCTGGATGATATTTAGCTCAGAGATAGGTTATACCTGGTCTGGAATAACACATTTGATACCGTTTATTCAGGTATTTCGTTCCTGTGGGATAATTTTCGAGTTCACGCGTTTGAAGCCGCTGGCAACATCTAGTACGGATATAAATTGCGATGACTGTTCCAGTTCATGCTTCGGCGTCGTGAACTCTTGAGTGATCGCTGCATGACCACCCGGGGAAAACAAAACATAATAAAATAAGCAATCTATATTAGGTATCTATAGAGCCATAGAGGTATAGTATAAAGCGATAACGAGCGCCTAATAATTTAGTACGAGTTTGTAGGTAGGTAGGTATTGCTGATTTCTCAGCAAGCGTCGAGCGGCACAGAATAGGGTGGTATGTATGTGTGCATCGTGTCCGTGTAACTTCGTTTTTGTTCTAATGGTTCGGAACGCCGTACGAACAAAACGTGCGTTCTAACTGCTCTTCACTCATACTATCTCTGTCGGGCACGATGCCAGGTGAGACAACGTGCTTTTTGGCCGCGCCCACCATTGAGTTCGAGCCTGCGACTTGTTGACCTTAAGAGCACCCATGGTAACGAGAGAGGGGGCGGGGGAGGGGAAGGGGGGGGGGCTGAAAACAATAACTTTTACGAGTATGTCTGGGTGGGTCTTTCTCTCTCTCTCTCTCTCTCTCTCTCTGGGTATTAATTTTACTTTTATACAAAAGTATAATAAAAGCATACCGTCTACCTAACTAGATGTATGCGGTGGTACTCTTCTATATTTATACTCAAATGGGATTCAAAATAAAGAAAAGTTGCAAAAAGGTGCATTTACAGAATATATATTTAGAATAGAATTCGACTTTTAAAATACGTAATAAAATGTACTTACCGTTGTTATTTCTTACATTTAACCGACTTTAAAAAAGAGGTTTTTTATTAATTCAACTACATGTTTTTTTCTGTTTCATTTTGTATGCACGATATCTTCGTCAATTATAAATCAATTTTAAAGATTACATTCTTATTAAATGTGTTTTACTTCAAGAGTGATCCCACACAAACTTGAAGAAAATATTCCACCCATGGAAAAACAGAGGATAAAATGTTTAATATACTGTTTAAACAACTTTCTAGTTGTTACCTATAGCTTGTGATATTCCTTCTTATTCTATATTTTTTCTATCTTCTATTATTATTAACGCGAGGGCTTAACTCTACAATACGCTAGGTTTTATCACTGGCTTCGAAAACGTTATATGTGGTACAGCCACGCTGCAGCTATATCATGGTTGTAGCACGAATGGGTCGACTCGATCGGGGAAGGACCACGCTCTTACGGAATACCAGCGTAAAATGGCAGCTTAATACTGCTGTTTCGTATGGTGGATGTGGAGATCCGGAGACCCTTTTTTACTCGTAACGAGGCATTCCATCTCAGTTTTCAGGGGTGACAACGCATCTGCGTTTTGATTCTTAATCGAGGATAAATGTAGATGTCTGTGGGCCACAACATCCACTTAGCATCAGGTGGACTGAGTGCTCGTTTGTCACCGTTATTCTGTAAAAAAAAACATCATAAAGAAAATATTTTATGTATATTTTTAGTCAGCTTTTCTTCTTTATTTAAAGTTCAATTTTATATCTAAACACAAAAACAAACAAAGGTGTCAAATAAACATGGTAATTAATAAAAGCAAATGTAAAATCTTTTTGTATCCTCACGGTAAATTCCATTTTGTAACAATGAAAAGCCTAACGAGGTGATGTTTTTAAATAAATATGACATGTTTATATTAGTCCTTCTTAACGATCTTATTCTAATTATCGTAACTCTACAACGTTAGTGGCTTCATGTAACAAGGTGAGGTGGCATTGCTAGGTGGTAAAATGTCAGAGGTCTCCCGGAGTCTAATTAACGTAACTAAATAAAACTATAACTTATTCTAATATTCAGAATTTTATTTAGTGTAAGGTTTAAAGTGTGAGAGTTATGTCCTCTATGAAAACATTTATTACAGAGAAAAACAGAGTTTGTTTGTCTTCTAAATGATGCTTCGATAACTTCTAAATTTCTGAATGTGTTAACTTTTTTTTATAGAATACGTATGATAAACGAGCACCAATAGAAATCTACATCTATCCTCAGTTAAGGATAAAAAGACACCTGGAATGCCGCATTTGCAGTAAAAAGGACCTCCGGTTCTCTAAACGCACTGTACGAAACCCATTTTTCAGATTTGGTACTTTTTAGATGGTTATATAACCAACTACTGGATCACATTCCTGTAGTTTGAAAACACCAATTATTTTGATTAAAAGTCAATTGGTTACATTCTTATCTATTCTGGTTTAAAGGGTATGGTGGAACCAGAATAATTAAAGATATTGCCACATTCCAGTTTTGTCCGCTGAAGTGACAATGCACCTGTAGCTTTATTTATGTAAAATGCAGGTCGGCTGTTTGCTTAAAAGCCTCGTTCTTTTAAAATAAAACTGTTATTAACTGCAAAGTGCATACCACTAACCAATCTCAATGAATTCCTTTTAAAATCGATGAGCTCAATTGTCCCTTACTTACGTAAAATGAAATACATAATTTAAAATAACTTTCTAAATGCTATTTAAAGTAACCTTGTATAAAATGAAAATGTGTTAACTGCCTGTTGTGAAAACAGTGACGTATTACTCGTATATTTAATATATATCATTGAGTGAAAATGTGTTACTTGCAACGACATATAAATAGATATTTTTAGTTGGATTTGATTCTTTAAAATATTGTTGCCAAATGTTTTGAGTTACAGACAATGTTTCGGCTATTGCAGTATAATAATGCATGTATAATACGGGTAAAACGGTTTGTTATCTTTAGTTATAATAAAGGAATTTTAATGGGTTCCAAAATGACGATGTTTTTGTTCAAAAAACGTTTTATTTCTATGTCATTCGCTAAGTGAAGGGGACGTCATTTTTTCCTAAACATGGGAGAGAACCGTCTGATGATGACGATGGTGTCTTATACACACGAACGCTGTATTGAGCGACTCTATACTAAATGGATTAACGACCTGATCGACAGTTTTCTTTTATATAAGGGTGACAAATGAGGATACAATCCATCTGATGGTAAGTGGATGCTGAGGCCTATAGACACCTACAATCATCCTCAATTAAGAAACATAAGTAAGATGTGTTGTCACATCTGAGGTCTAAGATGGAAAGCTTTATTACCAGTAAAACCTACGATTTTCTACACGCACCATACGTAACACAGCATGTGGTAGGACATCTTTGAACCTTTGTCTGGTAAAGAGCTGATGATGATGTTGACCATTTAAAACAAAACTATATTGTAATAAAAAAAATGACCGGACTTATTTATTTTGTGGAGTAAAGTTACAGTCTATATACGTCCCACCATAGAATACTATAATACACAATAGATGGCTGTCAACCTTATTTTGTACGAGGATCGGCGTCGCCGGGAGCACTCATACAAGCAATTACGTCTTATTATTACTACTACTTACAAACCCGATTCGCTGTATTGACAGACTGAGCGAATTTACACATTTTAGACTTTTGATTCATGTTTTTGACACATCAATATTTCTTTATTTTTGTTTCTAATATTTACAAAATATAAATAGTTTCGACTTACTGGTTGTAGAATATGTCTCCTTTATTTTAATTCCATTTCCCTCGGTTCTTTCGACACGAAATAATTGCACAATTTGCCATTTCTTAAATAATTTGCATGAGGCGACGCTTGACACGAAAATTGAAAACGATTGATTGTGTTGACATTCATAGGTGGCAATTGACATGTTAGTGACTACACGGCTTCGCCCACTCCCCCATTCTATTATGTAATTATTATAGTGTTCGATGCGTCCCACAGCGAGGCACAGGTCCCTTCATGATTTTTTAAAGGCTGCGCGGTTGCGCTGTTCCAATAAGTGTTGATAATATTAACATTTCTTCAATATACTTTTATTTATACGATGCATGTGGTAAAAATAAAACATTTCGTCATTTTTAAGGTTTCGTTTCGATGTTTACCTCCACAGCCGAGCACGTGGAATTTTAGCGTCAAATATTATAATTAACAGTTTCACTGGTGACGGCGGAGATCGATCAAAGTCGGGTTACTCGTGAATTATGAAACATTGCGGCCAGTGTTTAGCGTATCATTGGATCTGGTTGAAAGTTATATCTTACATACGAGTAAAATTGAAAAAATCGAACACACGGCCCACGTGAATGACGTGTAACGTAACTGCACTTATTTATGAATTTAAACAGGTGGTGGGACTGCTCTTCTGACTAGGAGTCTAGTCTGGATACCACCCTCCGCACTATTTCCGCCATCAAATAGCACAACAGTTTTCACTGCCGTGTTCCAGTCAGAAGGGTATAGAGAGCCAGTAAGTATAATAACAGGCTATGAAGCATGCTTCATGCATTCTTGTGAAGCATCCATTCTTAAGGGTGACATATCTGTAGCCTTCTTTCTATAAAGTTGGCTACAGTTTTCCATAAATTGCAGTAGCCACTTGCCATCATCATCATCATTATAATCATCATTACAGCCCTTCACAAGTCCACTGCCTAACATAGGCCTCCCCCATGGAATTCCACAGAGCACGGTCTTGAGCCACCTGCATCCATCGACTTCCTGCATGACTTACCAGGTCGTCACTCAATCTATTGGGGGGTCGCTCTACACTACGCCCAGAGGTACGAGGCTGCCACTCGAGAACACTCAAGCTCAGCGAGCTATGAAGAAGGCTATGCTCGGGGTATCTCTGCGTGATAAACTTCGAAATGAGGATATCCGCAACAGAACCACAGTGACCAACATAGCCCGACGGAGTAGTAAGCTGAAATAGCAATGGGCCGGGCATATGGATCGAGGAACCGACGACCACGAGATGGAGTGTCATTTTAGTTTTAAAGGAAAAGAATCAAAATTAAAACGCGTTTCTGTCTTGTTTCTACGAGTATGATGGAATGTTTTGTAATCAGTAAAAAGGGTTACCAGTTATTACGACTTACCCTACCAAACACATCGTTATTATACCGCTATTTTACGCTGGTATTCTGTGCATTTAAGCGATCTTTTAGAACAAAACGATAACATAAACGAGATACACGAATACTATCTCTCGTGCCTACGCACGTCGCATTCCAAAACAGTGCGAATGTTACGGCACTGATTATCATGCCTTCCAAATACCTTTGCGTCACCGCGGTAGTATTGTGAGCTTCAATGGGCTATTAAGAGACTTATTATCTTTTATTCAGTGGCAAACAGTTGCAACCATTGACGTTGATAACAATTTATTTCCTTATTATGTGACTGGTATTAAATTTTTTAAATATACACCGTTTTTTTCGGGCGCTGAACCTAAAAACTGGTTTTAAGCTTCTGCTTAAACTTATACCTCAAATAACTTCCCTGTCAAGTAAGTCATTGTACAATGAGTGACTCATTTCATATATGATGAACATTAGGCCAATCTATCAAATAACTAAAAAGTTAGCGTAAAACTTCATAAGGGTCATACTTACACTACTCTTTCCCCGCGAATCCACTTCGGCTTCGGAGGGAAGGGGGAGAGGACACCCCTCCCGCCAAAGGCCACCTACGCGCATTTGGAGTGGGCTAGGCAAACCCACTCGCAGCGGCCACCTCAGGTTGTCCTACACCTTGGGCAAGCCAAGTGGGTTCCTCATTGTTCACCGTCGGTGATCAAGCCACGATTACTAAGCCTCACCCCGCCACTGCATGGTGGAAACCCGTTCGGACGAACCTGCCACTCGAGAACGTTTCGTATCCATCGGTTGTTACATCTTCGAGCTATATGACTTGCACATTGCCACTTCAGTTTACTGATATGTTTATTTCTCATACGGCCTGCAGGAAAGGATTACGTCTCAGGTCTATATTATGTTATCACTTATTGCAGCACGCATCTGTTGTACACTTGTTTTCAAGCCCATGAGAAGCCTGGGCATGGTGGATTAGTCGATTGACCCTTGGCCGAAGTTGAATTTACCTAGTTGGACTATTGTCCACTAGGTAAACCTACTCGTAAACAAATAATTAGTGTTCACAATGATCAGTTAACCGTTGTCTATGTTCATTTTAAAGCCTATCCGTTGGGTGACAATATTTAGATAAGAGCGGCTGTTCTTTAGCGACTCTGTCATAATTTCTAAACCGTCGGCTAATTGAAGGTGAGTTATTTATTTGTCATTGATGCTAAAACCGTATCTATTCCAGTTTAGCAGCTTGAAAAAGTCATCCAATGCAGCGGTGAAAAATTTTGGGAACATAATGTCACAGTGCCTCTTACATCTCTCTGCAAATGCATAGGTTTCGTACTCTTATAATGTATAGTGTTCGCGTGAACATAATAAATAATAATTTGTATTCTGTTTCTGTATTCAGATAGCCATCGTAGCCCACTGTACAAACATTTCAGCACCTCGATATACTGACAGTCAAATCTGGAATCGCTAAATATTTTAAAAATGTTTACTGAATCAAAGACTTTCTCATGGTTCACACACACAGTGGCACAGTGGCAGATTGTCCGAAATCTGGGCATGTTTAAGAAACTGGAAGTTGTCAAGTTTGAGTGTTAGACAATTCGCCGTTCTGTTACTGTTTTCTGGGGTTACTAACCCCAGAAAAAAGTTGTTTAGAAGATCAAAATCTACGCCATACAAATAAAAATAAGTCTGTTCGAAGTTCCGAAGCAATTGAAATGAAACTTCACGAATAGTTATAGAGCAATGTAAAAAAGTTTTTTAAGCTATATTTTATCCGAAAAACTATATGTTTTAAAAAACTAAAAATTGATAAAAAGATCCTAACATACACGGGCAAAGACGGGGTGGTTTGCTAATATGTAATAAATAATGATAATAACGATGACTGTAATAAAAGCTGTAAATCGAATGTCATACGCTGCAAAAGTAATAACGGAAGAATACTACTCAAATGTTTACTAGCATTAAGCTTTCACTATTCTTGAGTATCTTTTCCCATTTGTAATGCTGTATTTTGTTCATGTAACGAGGTGAGACGATGCTGTAAGGCTCGTAATAGGATAAAATTTCATTCCATTATTACCTTTATATCCTTACCTTCAAGATATTTAAAATAGAATCGTATTCTCATGTAAAATGTGTTTACATAACACTACTTGTTTTTACTTATTTCCTTATCATGTAATAACTTCTAATTTTGTACGCGCTTCAAGAACCAATGGAAATTCAAATGCGTGCACACATTTTACAAAATAAATATCCCATGCAGGCAGCGTATTTTTATGCAGGTGGGGGTACGTACAGTCCACTTATGGTAAGTAGATGTTGTTGTCCACAGACATCTACCTCTATCCTTGATTAAGAATCAAAATGCAGAAGCGTTGTTAACCCGAATGACTAATATGGAATGCTAATGTTTTCAGTTCCCAAAATGGTTCCCGCTTTACGTCTCTTAACATACGAAACACATCAGCATCATGTTGCTTTTTTAAGGGACTACCTACTTATTAACCTATACCTAGTACCCATTACCTAATAAGCGCTATTATCGTTAAATTTTAAGCATCAATTTCACCGGGGATCATTAACCGGTAAAATTTATGCTAAAAATTTAATTCTACTGGCATATTACAAAAATCCTACAACGGCGACTACCTTGTAGATTAGCTTCTGCAACCTAAAGACACTTGCAACTGACTTCGAATAACAATATTTTCTTATAAAACTGAACCACACCTTTTTATAATACGAACTTATAGTACTTATGATGATTGTTTGTACGTGGTAGAGTCGCGCTGCAGCTATATTATGGTTGTAGCACGAATGGGTCGGCTCGACCGGGGAGGGACCACGCTCTCACAGAATACCAGCTTAAAATAGCAACTTAAAGCTGCTGTGTTTAGTGTGGTGAGTGTAGAGATCCGGAGACCCCTTTTTACTGGAAACGAGACATTCAATCGTAGTTTTCAGGGGTGACAACGTATCTGCGTTTTGTTTCTTAATCGGGGATAGTCATCAGGAGGACTGTGCGCTCGTTAGTCACCCTTATTCTACAAAAAATGTGGCTAATGCTGCCTATGAGCACCTGCAATCAACTTCAAACATAGAAAGCTACAGATGCCTTGTCACCTCTGTGGACTAAGATTGAATGCCCCACAGCCTGTAACTATAAAGCACTTAAAGTTACAGCCTATATACGTTTCACTGCTGGGCACAGGCCTCCCCTCATAGAAATGAGGGAACATTTCCTTGCCCTAAAACCCCTCTCTTCTGAGAGGGAATCTAAAACCCCTCTGAGAGGGGTTTTAGGCCAAGGAAGTTTCAATGCATGTTTACGAACTTCATATGTCTTCGAAATGTATTTTTTTTTCTTTCTCAAACATGATGTGATGTGATAAATCAGCACTTAAAATTGCAATTAACAATTTCATTGGCGCCGGCGAAGATCAAACCCGGTTTGCTCGCGGACTGTGAAGTTTACAGCGAGCGCTAACCATCTGAGCTACCACGGCTCTAATTAACCTGTAACTAATAATGAATAAACAGGGAACAAAATAATAATACTGCTGCCACTGCGACAGACTCCTAAAAAGATAAAGAGCTCAAATAACACCCGAGTGCACTCCAAGCGTAATAACAAAACATTAGTATACTGTTCATTCACAAGTGTAAAGTGCCATTCGCTCTAGAATCAAGATTAATACCTGTGAATATCCTCACGGCCAAAATTTTGGCTATGGCGGCCAGTCTTAACGTAGACTACTGGTCACTTTCAACGCCGCCAAATCGCAGGCTTGTTTGTTCTCCGCAAAACAGAGTCCGTTTGATTTGACTCCTACTTTCTAAGGTACATATATAGAGAGTAAATGATCATTCTGGGCATACATTTGAGTACTAACCTCAACTTTGGCGCTAACATTGAGTCGAAAGTACAAATTGCGACGAAAACTGGGAATTCTAAAAAAGATGAATCGATACTTCACGTATGAACAGCTTATAAATTTGTCCAAAGCTCAAGTTCAAATATGCATGGAGTATTGTACCTTTGGGATAGCTCAGCAAAATATCAACTGTGGACTGTGACATAAAAAATGATTGCCACACTCGACTCAGTGGAACGCAGAGCCTGGAAGTTTATCGGTGACAAAAAGCTGATGGAAACTAAGCATCACAGCTTAGCTCCAGATGGTACTTTGGAGAGTGTGCCTATGAGCTTCATAAGCTCATATCATCATCTACATTATGCTATCGAATCTGCTACACACGTATTGCAGGTTACCACTTACAGTTACACTTGGTTGATGTTCCGAATATTTCCTAGCCTAGACGTGGAATGCTCTGCCGGCATCTGTTTTTCCGCATGCCTAAAACCTGGACCTCTTCAAGGTGCATGTTAACAGGCTTCTCCTGGGAAAACTCGCTCCAACGTAGACCTCACCTTTGCTCTCTGGCCAAATGGAGGTCAATAGAGAGGCCATTTGTAATAATAAAATAAAGACTAACCATCTGCGCAGTGTGCATTGCAATCTTTACTCCCTCATTCTCATCCGACGGGACTGGACGGCACCACGATCGAAGATAAATCAGGAGTGTGACCAACAGCTCTACCTGCTCTCCAAAACACAAGGGTAAAGCTCTGCAAACTTACTGACTCAAAGCTACTGAGAACTTCTGGATAGGGAAACCCAATAACTGATTATTTTGGCCTGACACGTGATTCGAATCCGGGACCACACGATCAGTAGTCGCGCTGACGGCCTTAGGAATAACAAGCGTACAATATTATTATAAGCTTCGCTTAACACACTACATATTCCTGATACATAAGCCAAGTAGTAAACTTTATTACACAAATATCCATTATCCCTGAGCAGTAATCATTGACATAATTAACATGAAACCTTCGCTTTGAATGTACCCTACATTATTTGTGTACTTTTATTCTGCTATGTTTCCTTTCCGAAAAATGTAGGCTGTTTTTTATCCAACTTCAAAAAAGATTTTTTTTATATGTGGTATAGCCTCTCTGCAGCTATATTACGGTTGTAGCAAAAATGGGTCGGGTCGAAAGGGGAAGGAACACGCTCTCACAGAATAACAGTATAAAATAGCAGCTTAATGCTGCCGTGTTTTGTATAGTGAGTGTATAGAACCAAAGACCCGTTTTACTGGAAACGAGGCATTCCATCTTAGTCCTCAGAGGTGACAATAAATCTGCATTTTGATCCTTAATCCAGGATAAATGTAGATTTCTATGGACCACAGCATCCACTTACCATTAGGTGGACTGCGTGCTCGCTTGTCACCCTTTTTCTCAATTTCAGTGCATGTTCTTTTTGTTTGTATTCTCGATATCTTCGTTAACTGAGAACTGATTTTTTAAATAGTTTATATTTCAGCGGCGGTTCAATATAAATATGAAGAAAAAATTACGCCCCAAAAATGGAAGAATAAAGGATGAAGTTATAATGTTTTTGAAGTTGAAATTTAGACGACATTAAGATTATATTTTAGATATTTTAGATATATTATTCCTTAGTCCGTTTTTGACAACTCCGTGGCGCAGTGGCTTAGCATTGAGTTACAGCATTTAATGGCCGCTGGTTCGAATCCTCAACGGAAAAAGTATTTCTATGACCTACAAATAATTGTTCCGGGTCTGGATGTTTGTCCTTGTGAAATTTATGTATATAAACTGCCCCCACGATACAGTAGAAAATCCTAGTGTGGGGGTAACGTTTTTTTAAATAAAAATTAAAGGGTAAAATATTACTTTTTAATACAAATGGAGAGTCGACTTCAAATAACTGAAAAGAATCAATAGCTACACATTCTTAAATCGGGACTTAGTCCTTCTATACCATCACATATCCGTATGGATTGAGGAGCCATTTTAGATTGTTTTTTTTAACTTGGTTTTCTCTTGCAGCATATGGGCCGATCCTCATTTGCCGTTCATACTTCGTTCACATTTCGTTCTCGGTGCGATCTTGCTCTCATTTATTATAATGGAATGGGATTCGAGCGAAACTTGACTGTTACGGATAGTATGAATGCACACACTCATATTTTTATTGATAATATTTTATCATACTGAAATCGGACCAAGAACGAACTGTGAACGGCATTATAATGAGGATCGGCCCTAATTAGTACAATTTACAGAACGATTGATAGAAATAATACCCGATAGAAATAGAAATAAAAATAGCTTTTTTTATTAATTATATATAATAGGTTAGGTTATGTATAATAGGATAGATTATATATATATATATATATATATATATATATATATATATATATATATATATATATATATATAATAGGTTATAGCAGGTATAATAGGAAGGAAAATATAGAAGAAATTGTGTTATAAGAGAAGAGTGTGGTTTGCAAGATGATGTTGTGACCAGGATTAAGAAAGGAATGCTTCGGTGGTTTGTTCATGTGGAAAGAATGAATGAGGAAAGAGTGACAAAGAAAATTTATGTTGCAGAAGTGAATGGCAGAGTCGGAAAGGGACGTCCTAGGCGAAAATTTATCGACCAAATTGGCGATTTATTGAAAACGGGCCAAATTAGGAGTACCCTTAACCGACGAGCATGTATGCGGAGGTGTATGGATGTGAAGGAGGCGAGAGAGGTGTGTCAGGATCGTGCCAAATGGAAATCTGTAGTAGGCGTGAGTGTTTATGTTATGTTATGAAAATAATAGGTCCGTCCATGATTTAACCTTATAATACAAAACACACTTATACTACGTTCACAGGTACCTATAAAAGGTAGGAAATTCGGTTTTTCCTAACAGAGGACTTTTTTTCCCACAGCCAAATTCACACTGATTGGTAATGCACCATTACATATTTTGACAGTTCATATATCAAGGCATGCTTATGAAAAAATTCGATTGATTTCACGCTGTAGTTTAAGGTTGGCACCCTTTCTAAAATGATAAGTGAAAAGCAACATTTTTGGTATATTTTATTTTTTTACTATGGAATAGGTAAAAATGCTGTAAAAGCAAGAAACAAAATATCCCATGTGAAAAAGCCAGAATTGATCAATAAAAAACGTGTAGTGTTCCACCAACCTAGATAATAATTTATACTTATCATAATAGTCGTTTGTTCATCCCATGCAGGTATCGGGCCTCGGGGAGTCCCCCATTACCCGGGTATTCCTCACGGCTCATAACAATGAGCCGGTCTTGGGAGCCGTACAAGTACGGCATTGTTGGTAATCTTGGTTGGCGTATTGCGCGCCACCAGGTCGGTGCTACCGGATTCGGTCGGCCATCTCAAAGCCCCGCGGAGTCCCGAGGGTAGGAGTCGACGCAGGGCCAATCTTGCCGACAGGAGGGCGTTCCAGCTGCTCCGGGCCTCCAGTGCTCCTTCCTGGCTCTAGTTGAAGGCCTGGTATTCCTAGGCAAAAAGTTGGCGTGTCTCGCGCCTCTGGGCACTTGGGCGCGCCGGGCCTTCGGAGTTCGCTTCCCAGCGTGTAGGTGATGCGCAGCGTTGGGTGATCTTCATCCCGGGTGGGGTCAGGGGCGTCCTCAAGGCTCCACCAAGCCGAGTTGGCCCCACAGCGCGCGCACCCACTGCGAAGCGACGCGCTGTACCTCTCCCACCCGGGGGGGAGTCGACGACCGGCGGACGTGACCGCTCGTTGGCGCGGTCCGGACGAGACTCAACGTGTTCTTACGATTGATTCGGAAAATACCTCTGTCCTGGGTAGAACCACCAAGAAACCCAGCGGGCCTATTAAAAAAAAAGAACAGTCTACAATCATGTATTATGTTGCACAGCTAACTGATACAAACCGTATTAAAGATAGCTTAGTAGCGATCACCTCATTCCCAAAGATGATGGGATGATGGGATCAGGGATAATAAGTGATCGCTGAAGCCCATGAACATTCGCAACAATGGGATCGCAGATGCGTTACCGACTTTTTAAAGAATTAGATTCTTTTAGTGAAGGTCCCTCAAACGGATCGATTAGATCCGCAAAATCGCTGGTAACAGCAGATTTTACAAAGTATTTGCTTTTAGACCCCTATTCGAATTATATATATATATATATATATATATATATATATATATATATATATATATATATATATATATATATATATATATATATATATATATATATATATATATATATATATTGTTATCACAGATTAACAACAGTCAATAATCCCTACTTAAACTCTGTTTTGCAATAAAAGAGGCGAAAATAAACATGCACTCGTACCACTATTATTCATTCCCCTGGACGTGATATACTCACGTCTACAAGGATTAAATGACAATGGGCTTAAATCCGAAATAATAACGGTTGATATTGTGTTATCTCCACAGTCTATGTAGGATATTGATATGATATGTATAGATTAACAAATCTTGCGATAGTTTATTCCGCGTTAATCTATTAGTCTACTAGACTATAGGACAAGTCCATGGAGTTTTATGGACTGATAAAAAAGTATATTTCAGATCCTTCCATAGTCACCTTCTACCACATCCACGAGTCGAAATGGGATGATGCAACCGTTGAAAACCAGGTAGTATTAAGCACACCAGAATATTGCGTCTACTGATCTAATGATTTTTTTTTTATAGAATATGTGTGACAAACGAGCGCACAGTCCACCTGATGGTAATTGAATCCTGTGGCCTATAGACATCTACATTTATCCTCGATTGAGAATCAAAACGCAGACGCGTTGTCACTCCTGAGGACTAAGAGGGAATGCCTCGTTTCCAGTAAAAAGGGTCTCCGGATCTCTACACTCACCATACGAAACACTCTCTTTACGTGGTAAAGCCACGCTGCAGTTATATTAGTAGTATAGTTATAGCACGAATGGGTTGACTTGACCGGGGAAGGACCACGCTCTCACCGAATACCAGCGTAAAATATTAGCTTATTCCTGTTGTGTTTCGTATGGTGAGTGTAGAGAACTGGGGACCCTTTTTACTTGAAACGAGGCATTCCATCTTAGTCCTCATGGGTGACAACGCATCTGTATTTTGATTTGTAATCGAGGATAGATGTAGATGTCTATGGACCACAGCAACCACTTACCGTCAGGTAGACTGCGTGCTCGTTTGTCACCCTATCCTATAAAAAAACACAGCAGTACTAAGCTGCTATTTTATGTTGGTACTCTTTATGAGCGTGGTCCTTCCCCAGTCGAGCCGACAGCGTGGCTCTACCACATATAATTTGTATTTTACCTCGTATAATTTATATAAATTGTGTGTTAAGAGCGATAAGCGATGCGATGCAGTTGCGGCGACATCGATTAAGGTTGTCTAAAATCAAATGCAGTTCCACTTACTGATTTGAGAAAAGTGGCTTTGACGGTAGTATTGAAGCGAGATCGTAGCGATGCGCGGCAAAATATTATATTTGACTTGTCTTGACTCCATTGTTGATCGTCTTGACGTTGTGAAGAGTATCTTTCTCGAGTTTTTCTTTACTTCTTCAGAACTTCTTTAAATGGACAGCGGTAATTTTTAAAAACTATACATTCATAAATATAAATATTTTTGTATATTTTTATACGAAGACTTTGCGTTAGAAGTACGCTTAAATTTTACGTTTGGCATATTATACAGGAATATACACAGCGATTAGTCAATGTTAATGATATCCACGCGATAAATTGATGTGAAAAATATTTTGATCGGCGAGGCGACGGGACGTGACGACTTGTACTGTAGTTGCATATCGGTGTATCAAGCTTAACGATCTTGTCAAAACTTCTTTGGTATAACAAAGATACAATTCAGCAATAAACTGATTTGGGTTGTAGAAAAAGAAAACATTAAGTTATTCATAAACATGAAGGGTGTTCAAGATAATTACTATAATGAAATAAAAACAGTCGAACATAATCGGTATCGAATCCTAACGAAGTCTTATTCTCTTTCGTGGTAGAACAAGATGCAGATGTGCTATGGCTGTGGTACGAATGAGTAGGCACGATCGGAGAAGAACCGTTGTTTCACACAATCATCATTAACAGCCTTATAAAAGGTCACATCTGAATAGGACTCCTCAATAGGTAATCTCGTAGAGGGTTTTTTTCATAGTTGCCAGTTATCACGTTTGGCAGACGGGGTACCGCAGTTTTTATCGTTTAGACTTTGACGTTAACTTTGAGCTGTTATTAGAAAGACGCTGTTTCCCTTTTCATGTTTCTGGTTTTTCTCTGTCGTCTTTTATAATACTCACGGGATATCGCCATTACACGGCCGAGAGTATTTATATTACTTCAGAATACGATGATAAGATAAGCATAATTTTTATTTTTTTCTATTTTATAGGATAGGGTGACAAACGATCACACAGTCCGCCTGATGATAAGTGGTTGCTGTGGCCCATAAACATCTACATCTATCCTCGACTACGAATCAAAATGGAGATGCATTTTCACCCATGGGGACTGAAATGGAATGCCTCGTTTCCAGTTAAAAGGATCTCCGGTTCTCTACACTCACCATACGAAACATTATACACAACATTATACATTATACACCATACCAAGCATTAAGCTACTATTTTACGCTGGTATTCTGGTAGAGCGTGGTCCTTCCCGGGTCGAGCCGACCCATTCGTGCTACAACTATACTACTAATATAATTGCAGCATGACTCTACCACGTATGAAATCACGTTGTAATGTTGTTGTGCTTCGTATGGTTAGTGACGAGAATTGAAGTCCATTCTTACTGGTAACGAGGCATTTCATCTTAGTCCATAGAGGTGGCAACGCATCCGCATTTTGATTATTAATCGAGGATATGCAAACTTCATTCTTCTATATACTCGGCTATTTTTCAAAGACTACCCAAATTTTAAATATAAGTTCAAATATATAGATAGTGATATAAAGTTATTGCAGTTTTTGAAAATACGTCTAAATAAGGCTTCTATTTTCATTTGAAATTATCCCAAATTGAATGTGATCGAATGTGGATGGGAAACAACGCTTTTGCCTACCGATCGACCCTTGACGAATGTGTGCGTGCAGCCCATATCCTTGCAATCAGTTAAATAATGCATTACGACGCATTTCGAGTTTAAAAGATTAAAAGAAAAGAGATTTAAAAGAAGGGACGGAATGTTTGACATTTTTTTTAAATTAATTTTTCTTCACCATTTGCCTATATTACTTATTCTTAACCTTATCTGCAAATTTGGCCGGTTATTGCAAAATAATCCTGTATTCTTCAAGTACTGTCACCATTACTTCTATAAAAAAACGTTACTCTAACTCTAACAGTGTATATAGTAATATATGTTTTTAAATATTTGGACTAATAATCTCCTATTACCATCATTATCACAAGTCCACTGCTGAAAATAGGCCCAAAAATAAGGCACAAAGCCCGGTCCTGAGCCACCTGCATCCATCAACTTCTTGCATGTCTTACCAGGTCGTCACTCCCTCTAGTGAGAGGTCACCCTACACCTCAAAATTTTATTACAAAATTCAGTCACAATCTCATAATGTAAGTACGAAATCATATTATTATAAAATTGCAGTCACGAATCAAAATAAGTACCAAGATATCGCTTTATTATAAACACAAAGGAAGTGCAAAGTGATGTAAATCTGTTAATAGCTAGCTATATTTATGGCAAAATGGCTACGTACAGTGTTTTCTTTATGTGGGCATTATAAACTACGATTAAATATAATTTTTGCCTTATTTTTAACCTTAATAAGCCACTTCTGGAATACTGTAAATAGTGTGAAGCTCGTGATAGTCGCCTACATCACCACTTACCATGGAGAGTAGGCGAATGCAGTTAAGCGGCCATGACAGAAAAGATAGTCATGGTGGTTTATAAATAAAGCTTGAACCTCACAGTAAACCAGTTAACCTGAATTCCATCGTCGGGGTTCGTACTGTGATCTGTTAACTAACAATATTAAAAATGTAACTACATAAAATACAAATGTGAATACAGACTTCTCTTATTTAAGTCCTTTAGAAATGCCAGGAAATTCGTGTCTTGGAGTTGAATATTTATAGACTAGGTTACTTTACTATACTTTTATTGATTAATAAATAATTTTATTTTTTATAAAATCAGTGTGAGGATCGAGAACACAGCTCACGTGGTAAGTGGATGCCCATAGACATTTACATCTATTCTTGACAAAGAATTAAAGTACTGATATTTTCTCACCCCTAAAAACAAGACGGGAGTCTCCGGTTCTCTACACTTACCATATACAAAACACTAAGCTGCTATTTTACGTTGGTAATCCTTCCCCGTTAGTGCTACAACTATAAAATAGCTGTACCACGTTTAAATTAATAGTTAGTAAATGTTAGGTCTACTCCACAGATTGCCTCATAGCATTATATTTGCCATAGGTGCCACGCTTGGCTAGCGAGTTGGCGACCGCAATTTCTTATTTTTTCAGTCGTTATTATGAAGATGTTGCCGGCTGTCTCCCGGTTCAAGTTTCCTCTGCCGCCTCTGCGGTGAATATGCCACTACGCAGTTATTTATGTGAAACTTTTAATTTTACGGGGTGGTTAACCTGAAACTTACTAAAAGTACCTACAATGTAAATAAAATAAATTAGTTCAGATGAGTGATTTCTCAAAACAAGGTCTCAATAGAGTCAGAAGGTTGTTCAATTTATATGGATAATGGTTTTTATTATTTAAAAGTTCCATTACGCTGGAAATAAAAATAATCAAACTCACATGCACAATTTCTTAAAAAATCTACATTTAGGGTCTTAAAATTAGGTGAAAAATGTGTGTGGTTAGTAGTGTAGTACAATATTGTATGGTACTTACTATAGTGGTATGGTAATATAGTGATAAAATATTGTATTATGACGCACAGCCCAAAAAGCTAAACGTAGAAATTAGGTGCAAAATGTGTGTGGTTAGTAGTGTAGTACAATATTGTATGGTACTATAGTGGTATGGTAATATAGTGATAAAATATTGTATTATGACGCACAGCCCAAAAAGCTAAACGTAGAAATTAGGTGCAAAATGTGTGTGGTTAGTAGTGTAGTACAATATTGTATGGCACTATAGTGGTATGGTAATATAGTGATAAAATATTGTATTATGACGCACAGCCCAAAAAGCTAAACGTAGAAATTAGGTGCAAAATGTGTGTGGTTAGTAGTGTAGTACAATATTGTATGGCACTATAGTGGTATGGTAATATAGTGATAAAATATTGTATTATGACGCACAGCCCAAAAAGCTAAACGTAGAAATCTGGCGTATGCCGTAGACATCCACTAAGAAAGAATTTTGAAAAATTTTACCCTTAACCTGAGGAAGTAGTATTTATAGTTTTTATGAAACTTTTCATTTTACGGTGCGTTTGTTTCGAGTCTTACTGAAAGTACTCTGTAAATAAAATAAATAAAAACGTATTTTGAGATTTTTCAAAACAACCTCATACAGCAGACATAGGAAGGTGTTAAAATGTGTATGGAGAATAGTGAATTAATTAATTTCTTCAATTTTAAAATGGATGCATTAACTTTAGAATTAAAAAGATAAGACAAACATTTTTGTTATTTTTATAAAATCTATCCGGTTTTAAAAAGAGGTTGCAAGTTGTATGTGAAAAATAATATTGTTATCACGCACAGCACAAACATCTGGACGTCGAAGCATGAAATTGTGACAATATCGCATCCTTTTATTACGTATTAAATAACTAAGACGGGGTTTCGAAAAATTCAAAACCTCAGAGATTGAAATAAGGAGTTACCGTTTGTTCGGCACTTTTTATTTTTCGGGGCAATCTCTCTCTCACTTTTTATTTTATTATTTGTATTTTCGGCATAGGATTTAAAACTAAGAAATACGTGTACTTTGAACAGTTCTACACTTAAAGGGTTAAAATTAAAGATGAATAATTTTTTGAAATTCTGCCATGTTACAATCATATCTTTAACAACACTAATAAAATCTTTTGATTATAAACTTAGTAACACGTATTAAATTATTTTTGGGTACTCTTTTTAGGGTTGTAAACTATTTTGATGCGGTTTCTATTTTATCAATATATTATTTATTATACACCAATACACCTTGAAATAAAAATTAAATAAAAAAAAGTTACATTAAAACTCTTGAAGCAATTTCTTCCAGACAACTTTATAACCCAAAAAGAGTTCACAACGAATGTTTTGCAGGAAGATGTGCATACATGCATGAATTATACAATTAGCTTACAAATACTAATAATAAAAACACGTGATGATGACAAGAAGTATTGTGGGTATTATAAGTTCCAAGTAATAACCTTTGAGTAAATTTTTAGGAGAAAAAGGATTGAGCACAGCGAATACGTAGGGGGAAGGAGTTCCACAAGCGTATGGCATTAATAAAAAATAGTACATTGAAGAAGGGGGATGAATGTACGGGAGATACTACGAGGCGGATTTATAGGATAAATAATTTGAGTTGCAGGATAATTTATTTTAAAAACGAACTAATGAAATAAGTTAAATTATATATGGAGTAAGTCAAGTCAAAGCTGGGAATTAAATTAACTAAAACGTGAAAAATTGATGTAAGATGCCACTAAATATTATTATTCTACAATTTTTTATTGAAATTATATTATAATTCGGAATATTCAAAATAGCACATCCCGGTTTCTCAAACAAAAGAACCTGTATTTTAAATTTTATTATTATGATTTATGTGGTAGAATTACGGACAACTATTATCATAAAGTTCTTTCGTAAATATCTCGTAGAGAACAAAGATTTAATTAATTAATTTCAATATAGATTATCCAAAAGGAAAGGACATTAGTTAATTTCAATAAAGATTATCCAAAGAGAAGTTTATAAGGAAACTTTAGGTGAGATAGATAAGTTGATTAATTGCTTCAGTAGCTAAAATCATAATTAATTGAAGTTAGTTATTAGTAATCATGTTAACCTACATACCAACAGATCAACGTGCGATATTCATTCGTATTTTCTAAATTTATATAAAAGTAACTTTATATAAATTACCGTGGCAAACCTCCTGTTTGGTAAAATTTTCAGTAACTATTGTTGCTGAAGATTTTTGTCAACAAAAAATTACTGCAGTGATTACTGCATAATTACTGCAATGAGTGTTCGGTTTTAGCAGCAATTAATTACTATAAAAGAATGAGAAGAAGTACAGAAGTGATTTTCGACACAAAAACGCCTTTGTATATTTCTGAAGCTTAATGAAAATATCACATCATTTCGTTAGTTAAGTCGTTCTCCAGAAGATATTTGGGTTACATTCTATTTTTGAACTACAGATAAACAAACGGTGACGATAATAAAAACTATTGGTCTTTTATAGTGAAACATACTTTAAAAATAAAAGCATCCGGCTTATTAGTGTTTCCTCTTGATATTAATGTGATTTTCATTACGTGTTAGTGAAGTGTGAGTTTGGTATAAAAATGATAAACTTGATTTATTGTAAGCGACCTATTAGAGGTAGAAGCGGAAATCGAACGTAGGTCTGCGTTGCCACCAGCTAGCGAACCTCAGGATCCTGTGCCCGTAGATGAAGTCAAATAAACCATCAAAAGCCTCAAGAATAGATTAGCCCCTGGGCCAGACGGCGTCAGCAACAAGGTGATCAAATCTCTTTCGGCTCCACTTATTTTGCCTCGTCGTAGGAAGTTTCATCGCGCTTCCCACGAGTTGGTCTTTCCCGAATATCTGGAAAGAAGCAGACGTAATAGGGATCCCAAAGCCAGGTATACCAGCTACAGACCCATTAGTCTGCTCAACACGCTGGGCAAATTATATAAGCGCATTATTCAGAAGCGTCTTCGTCACTACACTGTAATTAACAGGTTCCTCCCTGACGAACAGTTTGGCTTTAGAGCTGACCACACCAAATTCATCGCCTAACAGAATATATCCTATCTGGCTTCAATCACCAACCGACAACCGAAACACGAGGGTCCTCTTCTTCGATGTCGCAAAGGCATTTGATAAGGTCTGGTACGACGGCTTGATTTACAAGCTGTACAAACTAAACGTGCCCGATAGGTTCGTGCACATCATACGAGCCTTCCTTGAATAAAACTAAATTTACGCTATAATTCAATTAAACGCGATAGAATCCGTAAATTTAGTTTTATTCAGTGTGTAGTGTTCGTGTAAATTTAAGAAATCATTACGAGCCTTCCTCTCAAACCGCACTTTCCGCTATCGTGTAGAGTGAACTCGTTCTACAAGGCTCCGTTCTATCTCCACTCCTCTTCACACTCTTCATGAGTGATGTGATATTCCAAAAGACCCAGTGGTGAACACCGCACTCTTCGCCGACGATTCGGCACTCTATGTGTCCGACTACAACAAAAATAGTCTCACCTTGAAACTCCAAAAAGCTACCAATCGCCTAGGGGAATGGTTCTGCCTATGAAAAATATATGTGAATCCCGAAAAAAGTGTAGCAGTATACTTTCAGCGGAATTCAATACCACGTTCAAAACCAAAACCATAAGTCATTTCTCTATATGGCCGCCCCATCCATTGGGAAGAATCGGCCAACTACCAAGGCGTCGCGTTCGACACCCGCATGATTTTCGCGAAGCACATAAGTGTAGTACGTAACAGAGGCAGGACGGTCATTGGCCGTCTCCACTCTCTCGTTAACAGCGAGAGTAATCTGTCGCTAACACACAAACTCCGTCTGTACAAAACCTGCGTTAGACCTATAATGTCTTACGCAATTGTAGTTTTTGCCCACACTTATTAGACCTTCAAGAACTTCATAGAGTCCAAAACTTTTTCATCCGAAAAGCCACTGATGCACGGTACCACCGTGTATCAACGTAACTCAGATTTTCACAATGATTGTGAATCCCTCTTTCTCCGAATACTTCAAGGAGATGTCTCAGCGCTACTTTGATAGAGTCGAAACCCATCCTAACCCGCTAGTGGCAAACGCAGCCAACTACGTTCCAACGGCAAACGTCGCGCCTGCTCGCCACAGACCGCGAAACGTATTGATAGAACCACCACGACCACTCGATCCAGTCGACCCAAACTTCGGTGGTACATCACACAATGTCACTATACCCACAACTATTGAGACAAGCACAAATAGAATAACGGATGGGAGAACGGATGGCGTCGCACCCGTAGGCGGGCACGATGCGTTCCAGCACGCACCGCGTACACACCGTACACCCGCGTACCCGGGCGGGTTCGACCGACATGAGGTGGGCAGTCAGAGGCGGGAGTTCACACTCCCTCACTCGGACAGCGATTAGATAGCTCAAAAACAGCCAACGAGACGACATGATGATTGGTAACAATACCAAATTATAAACCATCATCATCACCATCTTCATCTTCATTTGCCTTACCCTTTTTTTAAATAGCCCTGAGTCTGATGAAGCTGTAAGAACCGAATAGGCTAACAGCACAAACATCTCGAAAATAGACGTATAGTAAGCGAGTAGCGTGACTGATTGGGAGGCAGTAAAACCGAACCTGTTTCGCATTTGGTGCTTGCAATATGAATGAAAATAAAAGAGTAAAAATGCAATTGTGATAATCTTTTCGCAATTATACTGTCGGTGGGTATCGTGATTTTAAAGCAGTTTCCCGAAAAAGGGTGAAAACAGCTTAAACGAAAAATATATATTCATATTGGAATGGCGCTGCAAAAATTATTTATTTAACATCTCACACGATTATTTAAAAAAAATTGTGTTCCCATTTTCTTCCCTATTAAAGCTAAACCCTAAAGTAAAGAAAATTTTGAAGTTTTATATTTAAATTTTTATATAAATTTTGAAGTTCATGTTTGTATTTGGCAGTTATCTATATTTTACGACTGAGAACTTTATCATCAACGTTTAAAGTTTCTGAGAAGATAGTTTGTGATCAATTTGTGACCGACAGAAAATAATAAATAATAATAAAAATACCGAGGTGATTGAGTGGGTGTTATGGATTTAATTTGAACCAATCAGTTGGAATGATCAGTTGAACTGACCGTGTGTGGCGTCCATTACTTTTTCGCATGGAATACTAATAATGTTGGTAAAGCGAAGTCCACACCAGCAAAGACTTTGCTGCATATTATTCATTCTTGTTGTCAGAGCAAAGCGCTATAATGGATAAAGCAAAAGGTAGAAGCAGAAATGATTTCTTATGTTTACACGAACACTGCATATGTAATACTACATTAAACATTATAAATTTAAATAGTTTTTGAAGTATTCAAAGAATTCGAAATTAGTTGTAATATTCGAAACGTTAGGAATATAAAATAAGTTAATATACGCGAAAAAATCCCTAAGAACTGGTTTTATTTAAATGGAAGCAGAAAATTAGAAATACAGAAGAACCTACCACCATGTGAGAAGAGTAACTGCAGAGGAGAGTGAGAGATATTCATTACTGTACAAAATATGGTGTTGCGCAAAGGTGTTTTCGTAGTACATCACAATACAAACTGAGCTTGTGATGTTAATTATTACGATTGTTAGTATAATAAATTACAAGTAAGGGCTCATTGATTATTTTAATTGTTTACATTTGTTCCTTCCAAGTATGCGTAATAAAATAATTAGATGAAAAATGAAAAACAAACACGCCGTAAAATGTAGATAACTGTAGCCGTTTCTTTGGCAAGAAAATTGCATGTCGTGAACCCACAGCCCGCGTTTACGCAATCCTAAGCGGTCATTTTATATTTTGTCAGCTGAGTTTCTTACTTACTTTGTAATGATAATTTGGTGTTACAACTTCCTACTAATTTCAGTGGCCATAAACATTTTTAAATTATGGTTATTACGGTGTTGCACAGCTGTTGGGTTTATAATATATTAAGATGTTATTTTTAAAATAATTTTATTGCTTTTACCAACATTGAAATGTTGCATACTGTTGAATAAGTTGTACTCAATTTATATTTAAACAATTCATCAAATTTATATTAAAACAATAAATATTTGAGATCGTTATGTTATACCATATTTTGGCAATTACATAAATACTATTTTATTCTGTTCTATTTCACCAAGTGATGTAACAGGGGCCTTATTTATTAGATACCTTTAAACGAGCAATTCTTATATATATATATATATATATATATATATATATATATATATATATATATATATATATATATAATCAGGGTCTCGGAAACGGCTCCAATGATTTTCATAAAATTTAGTGTCCAGGGAGTTTCGGGGGCAATAAATCGATCTAGCTAGGATTTATTTTCAGAAAATGTCCCTTTGTCCATGTTTTCAGGCAATAAAAAAACTGCTACAATATTAGAAGGTAAACTTTGACAGGTTACTAACGATCGTAAAAGCTCAGATGGGATGTTGTTCGGGCGTGATATCGGTGTTCCGTGGTTCGCGTCCCGTCTTGAGTCTGACTTTTTCCTTTTTTTTTTCATGTTCCCTTCTTTTGTGAGAAAATCTATTATTTCGAGCCCTTTTTTTAGTATTTTTTAAAAATACGAAAATTTTAATTAATCTAATTGCACTCACGATTTTTTATTCAAATAACCAGTTCAGTTTTTCTATTATGTAATAAGATCAAAAAATATTATTCATGTTTTATCAGTATGTAATTTGTATCTAAATATAATTTCAAAAAAAAAATACCGAGGAAAGCTCGGTCATCAAGGTACTTTAGAAAATTAGAGGAATGGAACCTGCAGATTTGAGAGAACGACGAATAGTGATATTTTTATTGTATGTTTAAGTGTCCAGTCCCCGCTATTTCTAAAGAAATTGTTGGTTTTCTTTGAATGTATTAGGTCTACCACTATAAAAATCATAAATTATAGGCAAGTTACTACTTACCTAGTGGAGTCTTTAGGATAATTAAACAATGGTATATTTTAATTTGTTCTATTATTGTTCATACAAACAATACAGTAAACCATACTTTTTTTTTGTTTTGTTGTAAATTTACATTGTATGTACATTGTATGTAAATTTATATTTCATAAACAACACCATAGGCAATTTGTTCAGTGAACTAAAGACAGTTTTACCGACATTTGATTTTAATAATTGCATCGAAACTTTAAACAAACGAGAAACAGCAAAATACAATGAATGCAAAAATAAACAAATAGAAAAATACAAAAAATTAACGATCAAATCAAATGCCAACCATCTAAGTCAACGTCAGAACGAAACACAACCGTTGACCACAGACGCAAACAATAAACAACGCACGGTCTATAATCTGTCAAAACATACACTGGACGAACCAACAATAAAGGTGTTAGCGAAGGGAATGAATTTCGCATTAACACCGCGAAAAATCCCGTACGAAGAAATTATCTGCAACGTTGAGGATTGTCTGTTTAAAAATAATATTGGTAAGGAAGATTTGGAGGCTATACGTCAAGATATTTCGTCCTTGTTACGTCGTAGTTCAGTGCCGAAACCAAACCTTCCTAAAGACGAACTTACAGCGTTGATTAACTTACGGAACAGACCAGAGCTAACGATTCTCCGCGCGGATAAAGGAAATGCTACGGTAATAATGGACACGTCAGAGTATAATTTTAAAATACTACAGCTTTTATCGGACGAAAGTACATACAAAAAGGTCAAAACAGACCCCACAACTAACACGCTTAAAGCAACTAGCGATTTAATAAAGAAATACTCCGAAAAATTAAATCTCGACGTGAATTCGCTAATACCATCATGTACCAAACCACCGAGGTTGTATGGGTTACCAAAGATACACAAACCAAACGCTCCACTACGTCCTATAGTGAGCCAGATCGATTCACCAACTTATAAGCTGGCACAACACTTGGCAAAAGTACTTTCACCACTGAGAGGACATACCAGAGCACACACAAAGGATTCATACCATTTTGTTAGTGAGATAAAAGACCTATATCTCGCTGACAATGAAACTATGGTCAGTTTTGATGTTCAGTCACTATTCACATGCCTACCTATTGAAGACTGCATATCAATTGTAACTAGAAAGCTAGAAGATAATAACATGCCTGCTGAATATGCAGTATTACTCAAATACTGCCTCATATCTGGCTATCTATTGTGGAAGGAAGAGTTCTACAAGCAAGTAGATGGTGTGGCGATGGGCTCACCTGTATCTCCCATAGTCGCCGACATATTTATGGAGGACTTCGAGGAGAAAGCCCTTCTTACTGCACCTGTAAATCCAAGATTCTACAAGCGGTACGTGGACGACACTTTCACAATTTTACCAGCTGACAAAGTAACTGCATTTTTAAATCACTTTAACTCTATAAACTCTAAAATATAATTCATAATGGAGTTAGAGGCAAATAATTCTTTAGCTTTTTTAGATGTTTTAGTCATTCGAAGTCCTAATAACACAATTGGTCACACTGTGTATAGAAAAAAGACCCATACCAACCGATATTTAAATGGTGAATCTCACCATCATCCTTCACATTTAGCTACCGTAGGTAAATCTTTGTTTCAGAGAGCACGAGGTATCTGTGACAGAAAACATCTGGCCGCCGAACTTCAGCACGTCAAGCAAGTATTGCAAGACAACAAGCTTCGGGTCCCACGCCTACGTCACAGTGACCGAGTGAAGCCAGCCACTGTCGAGCGTGTACCTGCTGTACTACCATATGTCAGAGGAGTCACAGACAAGGTTGGCTACATCTTGAAGCGAGCTTCCATTAAAACATACTACAAGCCGCCGAAGAAGATTAGTCAATTTTTACCATCCGTCATGTGTAATATCCCTCTACAAGATGCAGGAGTGTACAAGTTAGATTGTGAATGTGGTCTCTCTTACATAGGTCAAACAAAAAGATCCATAAAAACTCGCGTGAAAGAACATATAGCTGACGTGAAGCACCGACGCTCCGGGAAGTCTGCAGTCTGCGAACATGTTCAAGATCGTCCCCACCATTACATTCGATTTGATAAACCACAAATTCTCGCAAAAGAACACCGATTCCTACCAAGGATGATACGCGAGGCTATTGAAATTAAAAAACATCCAAATTTCAATAGAGAAGATGGATGGGTGCTGCCACCTGCTTGGGATCCTATAATTAACAAAATTAAACCCAAACCTAAGCATACCACTGCAAGACTTCATGATAGTATAAGCTCGTTTTGCGTAAATCGGGCCAAAAATTAATATTCAAAAACTGAAAGTAGCCGGACTATGACATTAGGACGTCAAACATCTCAGTCCCCCCCCCCCCGTGACCATGGTTGCTGTAAAGCACCCGAAACGTCGGGAAATAAAAATAAGTAAAAGTAGTGAAATAAACGCGATAAAATCTGTAAATTTAGTTTTATTCAATGTGTAGTGTTCGCGTAAATTTAAGAAATCATTAAGCTGTCATTTTATTGATAAGTGACGTCTGACATGTTTATTTCCGTAGACAGAGAAACCTATAGACAAATTGACGTCTTCTTTCGCATTCGCACACACACACACGAAAAAGATAGATTTATGCATTAGTCTTGGATAGAAATGAGACAGAACGGTGTGATTGTTTGTCCCTTTTTACGTGCTGGTTTTTTTGTTCAGCAAACTGCACTTTGCTAAACAACTTTGACAGTTCGTAGTAATCTTTGGAGTTTACAAGTTGGTTTAAGTGAGAAAAAAGTGTTTTGTGAGCATAAGATTGGTGAATCTTGTTCAGTTCAGTTCTTAGAACAATTAAATATTTTATCTGAATATTTTTAAAAGTCATCAAGATTATTGTATAACCTAAAACTACGTTATCGTCCTTTCTCACTCGAGGCCACGCTTTTTCTGGCTCACGCGAGACCGGGTTTTTTATTCGCTTCAGAATTATATCAAGTGGTTCCCTATTTATATCAACAGCCTAGTATGCGAAGTTTGTTAATAGCATGATTTTCAACTTTTATAAATTTTATTGCAATTAATAACTTAAAGGCGCTTCCGTATAATTTTTAGCCCTTTATGTAGACAAAGGACAAATGTGCCATACAGCCTGTATCGATTTGATTAATCGATTTATGTTGGTAAAGATTATTAATTTTTTTCTGTTGGTGATAAATGTAGATGTACCTGTTAAAATAATAGAGCGCTAAATTTAAATCACGTAAATAATATATTTCAATAGTCAGGAACACAATTTATTTCTTCAACAAAATTAAATGAAACGCTCATGCGGCGTGCACGTTTGAATTTTCCAAACTATTTTCATTTACAACAGTTACTGTTTTTAGGTGAAATAAAGTTACATAGTTATGTTAAATAAACTTCCAATCACGTTGATAAAGTGTGCACATAAATAGTGACCGCGTTTTCTTAGTCACATTAAATAAAATCCGTACTACATTGTCGAAAAAAATGTTCGCAGTTTATAAAATACTATACAATAACTAGTCTTCTCGCCCGATCGCAGTTACAGGGAATTTATCGTAACTTAGTGCAATATATTAAGGCTGCAGAACCCGTCTAGTAGTACCTATATATGGAAGTGGAAGTTGACATCTACATCCACCATAGATTAGGAATCAAAATGTACCACAAGTGAGGAGCAAAATGGAATTCCTTATTACCAGTAAAATCTGTCTTCAGTTCTCATCACTCAACTCGGTGCTCAACAATACGACATGTGGCAGCAATAAGCCATTTCACGTAAGTATTCTGTGCAAAGTTGTCCGACCTCGATGAACTAACCCATTCTTGCTGCAGTATTAATATAGCTGCAATGGAGCTCTTCCCCAAATTTATTATACATTATCGTTCGCCGCGCTGCCCCAATGCGTGTTGGCGAATTTCACATGTCTTTGAAATATATTTTTTTTCTTATTTCTCAAACATGCAGGTTTCCCCACGATGTTTACCTTCACCGCCGAGTACGTGGAAAATCAGCACTTAAAATTGCAATTAACAATTTCATTGGTGCCAGCGGGGATCGAACCCGGATTGCTCGCGTACTGTGAAATTTACAACGAGCGCTAAGCATTCGAGCTACCACAGCTCTGAATCAATTATTATATAATGATGACTTAATACAAAAGAAAATGCCATTTTAATAATTGTTCCATAAAGCTGTTTTATTATTAGTTATCACATGTTATAGAAGTACAAAAATCTATCTAAAAACTTTACAATAACAACCAATACATTTATTAATTAAATATAAAAACCTGTAATAATAATTCCTACTTGTTACCGTTTCCGTTACCGTTACCGTTACAGCCTATCAAAAGTCCACTGCTGAACATATTCGGCACAGTTGGTACGCTTTGTAGGCGTCTTGGCAACCGCTGTTTATTTGATGTTATGAGGAAGGCGCTGCTACCACATCCCCGTTTGTTTCCCTCTGTACCTTAATTTACTACTATGTTACAACTCGCATTTAGCAGGCATCCATACGTGGTAGAGCCATGCTGCAGTTATATTAGTAGTATAGTTGTAGCACGAATGGGTCGGCTCGACCGGGGAAGGACCACGCTTTCACAGAATACCAGCGTGAAATAGTAGCTTAACGCTGCTGTATTTCGTATGGTGAGTGTAGAGAACCGGAGATCCTTTTTATTGGAAACGAGGCATTCCATCTCAGTCCTCACGGGTGACAACGCATCTGCGTTTTGATTTTTAAAGAAGGATAGATGTAGATGTCTATGGGCAGCAGCAACCACTTACCATCAGGTGGACTGTGTGCTCGTTTGTCACCCAATTTATTATTATTATTAGATCCCTTCACAAGTCCACTGTTGAACATAGGCCTTCCCTAACAAATGCCACACAGCACGCTCTTTAGCCACCTGCATCCGTCGAATACCATATCTTACCTAGTGATCACAATAAAAAACAAATTACTATGTACTAAAATAAGGCACATACATAATTAAACCTTTGGTCGATCCGCATCAGTTACCATCGGATCTTATTAAAATATCATTTCATGATAATTTATTTCATCCATATATTAATCAAAGATAAAATATATATTGCAATAAAACAAGAGAAATGATAGCTCTGATCGTATGGCAGACAAATTGGCTATTTCGTTATGCGAAAACATTTGTAGCGTGTTATTACAAGCTTCCTAACTAGAGGATTAGAAAAAAAAATCCGGGCACGTTTTATAGATAAATTAAATAGTTTTATAAATAATTAATATTGTCAAACTTTGACTTGGCTAACAAGATGCTAGTCACTATTTGCTTATAAAGAGCTTTTGTGGTTTATCATTATTTAAAAAGGGAGATAATATATATATATATATATATATATATATATATATATATATATATATATATATATATATATATATATATATATATATATATATATATATATATATATATATATATATATATATATATACATACAACATGTAACAAAGACCCTGTAGTTCCCGTTAACTGCGTTATCAGAATCAGTATCAAAGCGTATAGAAATATATTTTTTCAAAAAAAAAACACATTTAAAAAATTAATTTTAATGAAAAAAAATTAATTTGCAAATTGTATGTGGTTTTATTATCTCTGCATTGGCCGAGGAGTAAGATTGTCAAAGACCCTGTATTACCGATACTCGTGTGATTTAAAGGAAATAAAACCACTTAAAAATTATTTCTATACAGAAATAATTTTTATGTGTAAAATTATATATATCCCGTTATTTCTATAAAGGGAACCACAGGGTTTATATATATATATATATATATATATATATATATATATATATATATATATATATATATATATAAAATAAGCGTGACAAGCAATGTCCACCAACGATGTAGCCGATTAGATTAGACATGCAGACTTGTAGTTGCCCCTAAAGACCTATGATGCAATGACTCGCTTTCAGTAAAAAGCTTGGGTTTTTTTCACTCACCGTACGAAACACAGCATTATTCTTCTGTTTGATGCCGATATTCTGTTAGGGCGTAGTCCTATCCCGTTCGAGCCGACCGATTTGTGCCGCAGTCATATACAGGGTTATTTTGCAATAACCGGCCAAATTTGCAGAGAACGTTCGTAATAAGTAATATAAGCAAAAGTTGAAGAAAACGTTCAAATGTTACCTACCTTTTTATGTTTTAAATTAAAAATGCAATGAGATAGATCCTCCATTTTACTGATCGCTAGATAACGCAATAGTAATTGTTAAAAAAATAATGGACTTTCTTAACAATTAGCATCCGCATATACAAAATTTAGATATTTTTATAGCCTTGAATACAAACGATCGCGCGGATATTTGTAATTCTGTGGACTGCACTATAATAAAATCAAATTATCTTGTTAACGGACCCTTTCGGACGACGTTTAGTGTAACGTCAGCCTTAATAAATGTTTTTAAATCATTTATCGACTAGCCTTTAAAATGGCAAAAAAGCATCTCCAAAAATGACCAATACATCAATTAATCCTATACTATTAAACGAGCAATTCTTGTATATATATATATATATATATATATATATATATATATATATATATATATATATATATATATATATATATATACATAATCGGGATCTCGGAAACGGCTCCAACGATTTTCATAAAATTTAGTGTCCAGGGAGTTTCGGGGATAATAAATCGATCTAGCTAGGATTTATTTTTAGAAAATGTCTTTTTGTCCGTGTTTTTAGGCAATGAAAAACTGCTACAATATCGTTAAAATAAGAAGGTAAATTTTGACACGTTGTCAATGATTATAAATAGCTTAAATGGTATAATAGTCGGTCACAGAATCGTATAACCCCGGTTCGAGCCCAGACCGACCGACCAACTTTTTCTAATTTTTTTTTCAAGTTCCTTTCTTTTTTGAGAAAATCTATTTTTTCGAGCCCTTTTTTTAGTATTTTTAAAAACACGAAAATTTAATTTAAACTAATTGCACTCATGATTTTTTATTCAAATATCCAGTTCAGTTTTTTCTATTATGTCGCTAAGATCAAAAAATATTATTCATATTTCATCAGTATGTAATTGGTATCTAAATATAATTTCCAAAACACACGAATTAAAAAAAACCGAGCGAAAAATACCGAGCAAAGCTCGGTCAACCGGGTACTTAAATATATAATTTTCATAAAATAAAGCTGTTGACGCCTGTCACCGGCTAGATAATTATCGGTTCCATAAATTCAAAGTTTTTACATCGGCTTATAGCCGTATTGATTTTCTGACAGTATTTAAATTTATAAATCCACCTAGTGGCACGTGACCATTGTGGTACTGTTCCACTAAGAATTATCTCGTTGATAGCATCTTCTTTCAATTCGTTATTACTGATACTGCGAAAAATAAAGTTTTCTTCCAATCGAGTCACCCATTTTGTTTAAGAGAAATGAGTTTACATTCGGTTTAATGATAAGAGGATACCGCAGCAATTGCTGCCTTGTGATGGTAATATATTAGAGGGTAGTTGCTTCTCAGATGGACTCCGAAGCAAAAGAGAACCTTATTTTTAAAGAGCCCTATTACTTAAAAATCATAAAAGTCACATTTAGTACTATTTACTACATGGCTCGTGCAGGAATTCAATGGATGCAGGTGGCTCAGGATCGTGTTTTGTGGTATTCCTTGGGAAGGTTTATGTTTTGCAGTTGACTTGTGAAGGGCTGTAATGATGATGATGATGACTACATGGCTCTACCATGAGTGGAAAAAATAAGGGTTATTAAATAAATAAAATATAATTTCCTTGATGATGCTCCGAAACACGTTTTTAGGGTTGCGTACCTCGAAAGGGAAAAACGGAACCTTTACTGAATCACTTTGTTGTCCGTCTAATATATCCGTAAATACGTCTGTCGAAATCCTTTTCTTAGGAACAGGTAGCTTTTACTTTTACTTTTGAAAATGTGAATTCACAGTCAGCACAATTAAAAGATACATATGACTATTTACGCCACATACTCTGATACCCGCTAACTCACTCCATCAAAAAGATATAGGGTACTAACCATTGATCTAGAATAGTGAAATTTAGCAAAAAGCCTGTTCTCCCAGCACAAATAAAAAAGAAAAGTTCGAAAATCCATAATTTGTATTTATATTACATATAAAATATCGTTCTAAATTAAAACTTATTCTTGCAGTTGGAACGATCGTGATGTAAACCGATGTACTCGTATTAGAGAACATTTTTTTCCATTTGTCCTTCAATCCAACTTCACTTTTAAGAAATATACAGTGTTTACTCTAAATATAATTTCCGGGATGGGTGAACTATCTTCGTAAACAATTCAGTTTACACGGAACCCTCCTGGCAAATTCTATTCATACTTATCTGTTTTTTTTATTATATTATATACGCGTGACATTGGGCGCGGATTAGGGATTAGATTAACAACTTACAGTATTTATAAGTATAGCTTGCTTATTTATACCCTAAGATTAACAAGGTTAACGCAACCAAAATAATAAACGGCATCTTTCCCTTTTTTCTTTTACTCTGAATGGATTTTTGAACAATGAACAATGGTTGACATTTTTAAATAGTTACAAAAAGTCATCGATAGTTTTTTAAGTTAAAATAAAATTATTGTTTCGTGCACGTGTGTCTAAAAAGCAGACACTCCCAATCCCCTTACTCTCATAGTCCTATGGGGCGGATATTCGACACGACCGGAAAGAGATTGATGTAGGACCAAAGGCTTTACGTGCCTTCAGGCATGGTTGTGAAACACTGTCTACTTCCTGGCTAGAAACTGTTACTGAGAATTGCTTGACAGAAGCACCCAATAATTGATATTGACACACCCGGGACTTGAACCTTAACTCGGGTTATATTGAAGTAGGAGTGACAAACGGGCACATCCATCCACAGTCATGATGGTAAGTGGACGCTGTGACCCATAAACACATTCATCATGACATGAGAATCAAAATTCAAAAGCGTTGTCATCCCTTGAGGACTAACATGAAATGCCCCATAACCACTAAATGGGGTCTCCGTTTCTCTAAACTCACCACGAAATATTCTAGAATGATGTCGAAATTTACCCTGGTATGCTGGGAAAGAATATCTATATATAGAATACTAGCGCTGAATGGCAACTTAATGCTGCTGTTTCGTATGGTGACTTTGTCCTTATGGGTGACAACGCTTTTGAATTTTGATTCTAGTTTGAGGTTAACTGTAGATGTCTACGGACCACATTGTCCACTTACCATCAGGTGGACTTTGGGCTCGTTTGTCGCCCATATACTATAAAAAAGTACAAAATAATATCTATTGACTGGGTAAAAGTCCAGATTTAATTTTATCACTACGAGGGGCGCCGAATAAATTAATCCGTTATGGGTAATTTAAGTCAGTACGACTATTGTTAAATCAAACTAGGTATTTCGCTCGTAAATTTAATGATGCAAACGGTAATGTTAGGACATTTTTGAATAAATATATAGTTATACATATCAGTAATGCGTCTTTCGTAATTATTTTTGGTGTAGGTTTTATAAGTATATTCTTTAGTTTTTGTGGTACCACATGGACTGTCTATTTGCCGCTAATTTTTAAACTTAAACTATTGTTCTGTTTAGAAAAGTACATATAAATCTAATTATAAAAATAAATAAAGTACAATTAAATTATAAAATTGCAAGTATTTAGTAAACTTTACGCCAGACGAAAGTCGTTGATCTTTTCGATAATGTGGTTAGGTAATCTATTTTTATGGTGCTATCATAGTAAGCATTTCGGTTCTGTAGCATTCATATTAATGTTATAATAAACACTTATTTGCACTTAAGTTTTAACGTATAACGCTTATAGAGAACTGGTCTATAAGAAAAAGAGATTTTTGAAGCCAATATCATAGCTTTTAACATTAATTTCAATTTGTAATTCTAAATATCAATTTGTAAGACTCAAGACCCTAATATCCCCTAATGTTCCCCATACATATATAATTGATAGAATTTACTCAAAAATTCTTATCTTACAAGTCAAGTACAATAGAATCCCAAAACAATTTGTATTCAATAAGAAGTACAAGATACAATTGAATGAAACTGAACATCCGAAGGGATTAAACCCAAAAGAGCTTAGAGTCTTCACGGATGGTTCTAAAACAAATGAAGGTGTGGGATCTGGAACAAGCCACAGATCAGGATAATAACAAGTGCTATCACAGGACATGGCTCCTTTAACATACATTTGTTTACCATAGGTGTGTAACACCCCTTGTGCAGGGCATGCTTGGGGGAGCAAAAAAACGGCGGCTCACGTGTTGCTGATATGTCCGGAGGTCACTGCATACAGGGATAAACATCTCGACACGCCAGAATCGCTCTCCGAAGTTGCTTGCAACATCAAAGACTGTTGAACTTCTTCGTGGAGATTTCATGGCTCATCACATTATTCCTACCCAAGCGCGAAATACGCACTTAAACGTGGAGTTGCGAAAAATAGCCCGTCGTAAACTAAATTAAACTAAGTGGCAATATTTAAGCACATAAATGTCTTGATTTAAATTTATGGATGGAGGCATATAGGTTTATTATTGTATAAACATCACATAATTATTTCAGTAGTTGGGGCCGTTGACAAATCCGAGGAACGAACTAAATCCAATATATATAACAAAATTTAAAATTCAGTATGATGACTGTGGAACAGATAGAGCCGGCAAAGGTGTGTGTGTCTATGCTTATCCATATACTAATTAGAAAATGACATTTAGAGCATCCTTTTTATCAAATAATTCAATTGTAATGTATCTGGCACTTTATTGAGCCCTCATAAACATAAATATTATAAAAATATTGTGCAACTGAGTAAAATATCTAAATTCGTACATAACATGATCTTCTTGTAAAACTGAAGGGACAAACGGCTTACTTACTTTACTATTACTTATCACATGAATGTACATTATGTTCATTACGACTATGTTTTCATATTATTGAAATTCATTTGACGTCGTGTCTAATGGTAAATGTTTAGTTAATGTTTATTCAAAGTACTAAGGAGCTCGTAAAACACAAAGCTTTTAACAGACGTCAACGATGTCGTTTTATTAGAATAGTTGTTCGAATCATAAGATCGGAAATAACAAAGAAGTTAATCAAATTATATATATATATATATATATATATATATATATATATATATATATATATATATATAAATATAATTTGATTATAATAATTATTATAATTTGATAATATATATATATATATATATATATATATATATATATATATATATATATATATATATATATACTAGCTTGCCAGGCAGACGTTGTTCTGCCCTTTTCGAAAAAAAAATTATTGTGGGTCACTCATGGGCAAAAAAACTCTCTCTCAAGTTGTACCAAACTGCACATGGTGTGCAAATTTCATAAAAATCGGGTAAGTAATTTAGGAGTCCATCGCGGACAAACAACGTGACACTAAAAAAACGGAATATATATATATATATATATATATATATATATATATATATATATATATATATATATATATATATATATATATATATATATATATATATATATATGAAGATATTAATGTACTAGTATAAATTCTATAAGTAAAATTAACTTATTTTTTTTCCGTTGAATGTGTAATAATAAAGGCAGTTAATTTTATTTTAATTATAATGGTTTTTTATTATAATGGATTTCCGCAAAGTAACGCCTGATTCTATCAATTATTCTACGTCAGTCTTCATCGGTCGGGGCTCGTCGGTCGGTCGAGGTAAGTGACGTAGAATGACGATCTCGCAAGGTCACACAACCTGGACGAGCAGTTCCAATCCCGATGAGATAAGCTCGGTTATTGAGGCAAGCACCGAGGCCCGATAAAGGTACATACGTATGATCTTAGGCGTACATTACACGCTTATACAGGCTGTCAGTTTTACAACAATCACGGCTGCGATTGACGAATAACCTACCGTATAATGCAGTGACTGATGCCTGCATGAGCGCGTAATGAACGCCTATCAATCACCATCCGTTTTATATCAATCATGGTTGATGGAATTGATTGAAGCCTGCATGAGCGTATAATGGACGCCTTAAATTAACACGATAAATCATATTTTTAATCATATTAATTTCCATGTACGTATGAATTAAATGATTGCTCACCGTGTACATACGAGAATTTTATTCCATACAAAGCGTAGCTCGAGAAAATAACTCGTGGGACATGGTGACGGGTTGGTAGAGTGAATCAAACCAGGATATTGGCAGCAGCGCCTTCCTAATAACAACTAAAAAGAATTATACCGTATTTCTAATATATATTGGTACGTCAGAAAATATTTAGCTTCTAAAAACCGACGAACCGTTTGAGTTATCGTAAACTACTAGGTGTTAGTACTCGGAGGTGAATTGTGAGTTCGTTTCTCATTGGATTTTATTAACAAAACCACTAACATACTAGTCCAGTCATCATAGTAACTTCACCTCGGAATTCGAGATACCCAGCTGTAAGTCTATTAATAGATACTTGTATATTGACACCCTAAATGTGGTAGGGTGTACGCAACTATTAAATTTCAAGGTCAAAGGTCAGGTCGGTTTTATGCGCTTTTTTGTAAATATATCATTTCCTATGGGTTTTTTGCTATTTGTATCTATAATCAATATTGTAGAATACAAAATCCTCTACAAATTTTGTTTAAAAAATTTTTATACGGTGAACCGTTTTCGAGATAGAGGGCAGAGAGCGCGCGGTCACAGCATCACTTAAGGTCAACCGGTGCCTCCGATCGAAAACGCTCCATATATAGTTGATGAACTATCGATAAATCAATGATTATAAATATTTGTCAATTTTTATTAACTATTATATTATATTTTATAATTTTTTCCTAACCTATCCACTTTTTATTCAGTATTAATTTATTTAACAACACTTACCTGTCCGTGTAATTGCAGAATTGTTAATGACAATATAGGAATTATATTAGAATTATAATCTAATTAATATTAATAACTTCTTACATGATGATAAAAAACAAATAAATTATGAAATAATCTTTTTATTAAAAAATATCATTCAATACATTTATTTTTATTAAAAGTAAAAAAATGGAATAAAGGGTACAAAAACTACAATTTATAATGTTAATCATCTTTTTCCTCTTCATCATCGTCTTCCGGCTGCTGGTAAATTTCAAACCGGTCTTCATTATCGTCTTCAACGGTATTTGTCTCAAGTTCTTCCATGACTTCGGGGTCAAAGTTTCCATCTTCGTTAATGTCGCTCTGATATGATAGAACATTGAGACAGGCTTGCCCATTACATTAGTCACAAGCTAAATAGCATTGCAAGCCCGCTTTCATGCATCCTCATCGCGAACCACAACCACTCTTGCAGTTGCAAAATATTGTATTTAGCAAATCTTCTGATGCTGGTGGTACAATTGTCATTATAGGCTCCAGAAAATCGTTTCGCATTGCCCAACCCCATGCCTGGGGTTCCAAATCATGCCCTAAACAAGGTTTGAGTTCCACTCTCTAATAATCTCTGGGCCGAACAATTTTCTTCCTGAAATGCTGCAGCTAGTTCATCCAAATTTGTCAGTTTCTCAAAAACTTTTAAAAATGATTTTTTTCCCTTTTTAAAGAGCAGAAGTTGTGTCACAGCCCATAGTATAATTCCCAGGTATTAGTAGTAGTTCCCAGTATTATTGAATAGATATAGATTTAATGCATGAAGAAAATGATAAGATATAATATAAAGGTTAATAAAAATTGACAAATATTTATAATGATTTTTACATTTTGATTGACAAATATTTATATTAATTTATCGATAGTTCATCAACGTAATATATGGCGCCTTTTCGACCGGAGGCACCGGTTGACCTGAAGTAATGCTGTGACCGCGCGCTCTCTGCCCGCTATCTCGAAAACGGTTCACCGTATAAATTTTTTTTAAACAAAATTTATAGAGAATTTTATATTCTACAATAGTGATAATAAATACAAATAGCAAAAAACCGATTTTTGTGACCTTTGAACTTGAAATTTAATAGTTGCGTACACTTTACCATATTATGTAGGTTTTGAGACAACTTTTAGGGTGTCAATATACAAGTATTTACATACTTACAGCTGGGTATCTCGAAATCCGAGATTATTACCTAATTTAAGCTTAAATGACTGGACTATACGCAAAAATACCAATAGTCATTCTTGATTAATGATGGTAATTGGTTTAGAAGCAAATTTACTTTACCAAAGTGGTCACTAAACTAAATTTGTGATCATGACTGCAGTAAAGCCACATTGGGCAGATTTTTTTTAAATGTAATGCTGTAAAATCCATAAAATATTATTATTCAGTGATATTCTTTAAATTATATTCCTACCTTCTTCTTCTTTCTCACGTAGATACCAAATTAATATTATACAATTGAAATTTAAAATCTAACGTCGCATAAATCATATATCGTTCTATAACTAAATCAATTTGTCTTGAAGCCGAGCCTTTCTTGACATTTCATTTGAAACCAATTTCGTAACTAGAAGACGGTATTGGTTTCGCATGACATAATTTATTTTAAAAAGTATTGAATGCTGTGGCCCATAGGAGGCTTCATTTATCTTCTATTTGGAATAAAATGCAGATGTTCCAAGATGGAAAAAAGATAAGAACGCCCCGTACAAGCAGAAAATGTTCCCGGTTCTCCGGTATGACCATACGTAACACAGAAGCATCATGTTGTTATTTTACGCTAGTAGACTGAGAGAGCATTCGTGCTGCAGCTTCAACCCCAGAAGCGTGCTTCTACCACACAACAAATATTATATCTTACGAAAAAACCAGGGCTTTGACTACTCCAAGTAAATGCGTTTGAAGGCATCACATATTAAATATAACTGCAGCGTTACCGCCACGTATAAAATATATTTGAAAATTCGAGAGAACAGTTTTTTCTCTATTTTTTTCTTTAATATAATGTAGCAACCAAACTTTATTCGAGTAACTTTTTTCAGAAACAGAGAAAAGTTACGAAAAAACCTGTAACTTCTAAAAAGTGACTGACAAGTCGTGAATAAACATACAGCTCTTTCAGAAACTGGGTAAAAATTAAAAGTAAAAATTTCTGCAGCTTATTAGAAAAAGCTTGAAATGTCGTGAAGAAATTAATATGTCTGAAATTGAAATATTTTAAGTATATGTAAAGCCATTGTAATATTTCAAAGATTAAGTAGAATCGTATCGTTTAGTGTATTTTACATGGTAAAGTCATGCTGCAGCTATATTAGTAGTATAGCTGTAGCACGAATGGGGAAGGACCACGTTCTCACAGATTAATAATAATAGCTTAATGCTCCTGTGTTTCGTATGGTGAGTGTAGAGAACCAGAGACTCTCTTTACCGGAAACGAGGCATTCCATTTTAGATCTCATGGGTGACCATGCATTTGCATTTTGATTTGTAATCGAGGATAGATGTAGATGTCTATGGGCCACAGCAACCACTTACCATCAGGTGGACTGTGTGCCTGTTTGTTATCCTATAAAAATATCATTTAGTACATCATTTGTTGAAATCTTCGGTCATAATGATTTCTTATATTTACGCGAACACTACACATTGAAGTAATACTAGTTTTTACGGAATTTATCGCGTATATTTAACTTTTTAAATACCCGACGTTTCGAACGCTTTACAGCACTCATGGTTACGGGCGGGACTGAGATGTTCAACGTCCATATGTCATAGTTAACCGCGGTTACCATAGATTAAAATTTAACTTTTGTTCCGATCTATGCAGTATGAACTTATGGTATCTTGAAGTCTTGCAGTTGTATGCTTGGGTTGGGATTTAATTTTATTTATTATAGGATCCCAAGCAGATGGTAGCACCCAGCCATCTTCTCTATTGAAATTAGGATGTTTTTTGATTTCAATAGCCTCGCGAATCATCCTTGGAAGGAATCGGTATTCTTTAGCGAGGATTTGCGGTCTATCAAATCTGATGTAGTGAAGGGGGCGATCCTAAAGGTAAACACCTGGCTGCAGAGCTCCACCACGTCAAGCAAGTTTTGCATGACAAAAAGCTTCGAGTCCCGCGCCTACGTCACCGTGAACGAGTGAAGCCGGCCACAGTTGAGCGTGTACCTGCTGTACTACCATATGTTAGAGGAGTCACTGACAAGATTAGCTACATCTTGAAGCGCGCTTCCATCAAAACATACTTCAAGCCGCTGAAGAAGATTGGTCAGTTTTTACCATCAGTCAAGTGTAATGTCCCTCTGCAAGATGCAGGAGTGTACAAGCTTGATTGTGAATGTGGTCTCTCCTACATAGGACAAACTAAAAGATCAATAAAAACCCGCGTTAAAGAACATATAGCTGATGTGAAGAATCGACGCTCCGGGAAGTCTGCAGTCTGTGAACACGTACAGGATCGCCCCCGTCACTACATCAGATTTGATAAACCGCAAATCCTCGCTAAAGAACACCGATTCCTTCCAAGGATGATTCACGAGGCTATTGAAATCAAAAAACATCCTAATTTCAATAGAGAAGATGGCTGGGTGCTACCATCTGCTTGGGATCCTATATTAAATAAAATTAAATCCCAACCCCAGCATACAACTGCAAGACTTCAAGATACCATAAGTTCATACTGCATAGATCGGAACAAAAGTTAAATTTTAATCTATGGTAACCGCGGTTAACTATGACATATGGACGTTGAACATCTCAGTCCCGCCCGTAACCATGAGTGCTGTAAAGCGTTCGAAACGTCGGGTATTTAAAAAGTTAAATATACGCGATAAATTCCGCAAAAACTAGTATTACTTCAATCTTCGGTCATCCGGTGCGTATATCCTGGACCCCCGAAACAGAGTGAATCAAAGATATTACCATCGACATTATGAAAGAATACAAATTGGTTTTAATTGTGTAGGACGCATATTGTATTGCACATAATAATTGCTGTAAGTATTTTTCACTTACTTTTAATACTTAGTTGGATGTGCTATTTAGTAAAGTAATAAATAGCAAACCTTGTTTCAGTGTCGCAGTCGTAAAATATTTTATTATGCTGGGATAATGGTTGAGACATGGGATATAAAGGGATTTTACCTTTTTATTTATACGACAACGTGACTAATGAGCACACATTCCACCTCAGTAACCTCAATTAATGATCAAAATGCTTTGTTACCAATAAAAAATGGGATGGTATGGCAAACTGCCACCTAGCAGCGTTGGACTCAGTGAAGAGACATGATAAGAGGCTTATCAGTAAGCTTTAGTTGGTTGAAAACAATATCGTTAGCCTCGAGCACAGGCGCAGAATAGCCGGACTATCGGTATTCTATAGAATGCATATCGGAGATTGTGTGCAGGTATTACACGCCTTGATCCCTCCTTCCCCTTTCTACTATCGAACAACTAAGCGGCAGGCGGGTCTTTACTCTTCACCCCTTTGTTATAGATATTCCACGCATGCGAACCGAACGGACGGTTTCGTTTTTTATAATACGTACAGCAAAGAAGAGGAATAATCATTCATTCATTGTACATGTGCAGCTTATGGCACTATCCTGTAAAAAAGATTGTGTGATTTCTCGATTTTTAGAAGAAGACATTCTATAATATATAGCATTAGCTCACTCTAAATAGCGAAAATAGATCGATACAACTATTCGTTCCGTGGGTCTTATAAAAGTCTTTTAATTGCTACGATAAAAATTCTGATGCGTAAGTTAATCAACTATAGGATTGACTTACGCATCATATTAAAATTTACTGTGCGAGATTTACGAGTACTAGTAGTTTTCTTGCTCGCAAGAATACTTTGTAGAATTGTTTACCGTTATGACTTAGGGATCTTAAAGAAACGAGCTTACTCCTTTTTAAGAGGCTGGCAACGCACCTGCATTACTCCTGGTGTTGCACTTCTTCGTGGGCAGCGGTCGACACTTTCCATCACGTAAGCCGCATGATCACTTGCCCCCACTTCTATAAGAAAAACTATGACAAGTTTGTCATTGAGAATTGCATGGTAAGAGTACCTGAATACTTTGCTATATTATATATGTCTCCGTGTTTTTGGCATTGCATAATATACACTTTTATTGGAAATACCCACCCACCTGATGGTAAGTGAATGCTGGGGCCCGTAGACATCTACATCTATCATCGATTAAATATTAAAATGCATATACGTTGTCACCCCTGAGAGCCAAAATGTAATGTTTTGTTTCCAGTAAAAAGGGTCTCCCGTTCTCTTTACTCACCACACGCACACAACAGCTTAAGTTGCTATTCTGTGAGAGCGTGGTCCTTCGTCGGTCGAGCCGACCCATTCGTGCTGCAACCACATAATATAGCTGCAGCATGGCTATAAATATACGTAGATAGAGTTATATAGAGTTCTTATCAACTAAATATAAAATTTCACTGCGTTGCGTCAACGTTCCAAATCGGCCTGGTCATGGGATTGTTCTTAAACTCACAAAGGACCCCACAAGCGTTGGCCACCCATTGGCAATTTTGTCTCGCGATCTCGCATCGGCTCTTTACCTAAGGCCAAAAGCCTCGCCTCCTCTTGACTCAGTGCGAGTGGCACGGTAACTAAACCTGGTTATGGGTGTTAAGCACTAAGTTTATTTAGTGATATTATATTCTTTATATATTTATCATAGAGGAAGGAACTGCCGTCTATGATACAGGCTCGGCCTAGTGCAGCCGGCAGTAACAAACCGAACTTAAAATTTGTAAACTTGTAAGGAAGCTTGTTGTAAAGGAAAGGAATGTAATTAAGCTAATAAAAGTTATTATTATTATTAGCCAAGTCATCTCAAATAAATTTAACAGTTTCTTATCTTGTAATTGAATATATATATATATATATATATATATATATATATATATATATATATATATATATATATATATATATATTTATATATATATATATATATATATATATGTATGTGTGTGTGTGTAATATATTGCTGCTGATTAGATGGTAATAACTTCAATAATTTTAGGAATCATATTGTAAATTATTTACTGCCTAATAGTAGCACACTCACACAAAGCTGATGTTCGCAGAAGGATTTTATTCCGTCCTAAGCTACCCGTATACGTTGTAAAAATCATGCAATAAGATTAGAAGTTGCATCAAACACGATGTTACGTAATCTGATGAGATTTCATTCGCTTGCGCTGTAGTGATTTTCCGTGATACGTTCCAGAACTCAAATAAAAGTTGTATAATACAACATATGTATAAGAATTGGATAAATATTAATTACTTGTATTTGTCCGAGTTGCTTGCAAAATAACATTTAATAAAAAACGTTCACAAACTGCAGCATTAATTATTTTGACTTATAATTTGTATTTATGATTTAGAACTTTTTTTACATCTTAGAATGCATTTAAAATTCAGATGCCTATGTATGATATCTCCAATATAAGAAGAGAAGCATAAGTTCGACTTTAGATGCAGGTATCAAAAGAAAATTAGATGCTTTGGGGTAAATTGTTTAATTAAATATGTTTGACAAGTGGGCATCTCTGAAACCAAGTTACGCACAGCCGTAGGCTCGTATCTAAGCTGGCATAATATTGCTGAACCAATACAGAAAAAAGGGACATACGACAATCGTAAGCATTTATTGCAATGGTTAGATCTGGTTGTCCAAGCTAAATAGCACCCGAAATGAAAAATTAGCCAGAGGAAGCTTATGGTGACAGTATGGTAGTGTGCTTTTGGTGTTGTTTACGAGAACTAAAGCTCTTCCTCATTCATCATATTTTCCAGGCCTTATCCCAACAGACTTCCACTTTTTTCGAGGTTTAGATAGCTTTGTGAGAGGCAATCAATTCCGAATAGCAGTAAAAGCTCTTGTGGAGCACACTTACTACAGACTTACTATATACTCTGGAATATCAACAAACTTCCCATAAAATGGGAAGAATGTGTGAATAGTTAGACAGATATTTTGATTAATTAAAGTTTGTTAAGCTCTTATTTAGAGTTCGTTGGAATTTGTAACTAAATCAAAATTAACATGAACAAGCTAAAAATATATTCCTTCACAAATTAGAAGTATTAAAAACCACTGTATTTACTATTGACTGTTGAAAATTGGCTAGAAGAACCATCATAATAACACTATGAATGTATATCTTATAATTTTATGGCAAACAGATGTAATGTGTATTATAATTCATAAATCATAATAAATAGAAACGAACATTTTTACTGGCAGATAGGGCTAAAATATCAACATGACCTTTGGCGCCACATGTTGCATTAATAAACTTTTGTAATAAAACTTTCCACTGGTCCTGTCACTACCAATACCTATATCATATCTTGAAAAATTTTAGATTTTTTTTACACAGATTTGAGGCCTTTATCTGAACTTTTTTACGTGGTAGAGCCATGCTGCAGTTATATTAGCAGTATAGTTGTAGCACGAATGGGTCGCCTCGACCGGGGAAGGACAACGCTCTCACAGAATACCAGCGTAAAAAATAGTAGCTAAATGCTGCTGTGTTTCGTATGGTGAGTGTAGAGAACCGGAGACCCTTTTTACTGGAAATGAGGCATTCCATCTTAGTTCTTACGGGTACAACGCAACTGCGTTTTGATTCGTAATCGAGGATAGATGTTGAAAAGGAAACAGGTTTGGAAGGACCAATTTAAAACGCACCAGACGGGCTGGAACGTTCGATAAAGAAACAGAAGGGAGGAATCGAGGCTTCTCTCGATCCGGCCTCCTATAACGCCTACGTTGGGTTCGGGAACAACGTATGTGATCTCCGCAACGGAGTAACACACTAGGGCGATAACCTCTTTCTTTTTCAGCAAGTAGGTTCAGACGGGGATTACGGGTCTTCCGAAGTCGTCCCGGTCCCGACGCCTTAATTCTTCGATGTGGACTGTATAACTTTAGGGATGAATTACTTGGGAATACAACAGCAATTATCTTCAAACCGTTCCGTGAGAGAGTAATCACTTTTCCCTATCACTTCCCTACACTTTTTCTTCTTGACTGCTGGTTTTTCACTTTTCCCGAAGGATTTTCTTATTTTTCCGAACTAATTCTCGAACTATTTTCCCGAACGAATTGCAATAAAACCCGTTCACTAAGCTACCCCCAGAGCTATACGCGAAAGTGAGCCGCGCCATTCGCGTGCCTGCGCAACTTAATTACATGAATTTGTACTATTACTCTCTCACGTTTCACTTAATTTCTTTATTCACATAAGTCATACATAAATACAAGTTATCTATTTAGATAGCACAAAATATTATCTACACCATGATATATATTATTTTTTCGTATCACAAAAATCCTTTAATTTATAAAACAAAACATGCCTATTTTAATCACAAATCCAAAATCCAAACTTCTTAAATATTTAACACAGAAAGTTAAAACAATGTTTCCCACTTGAATTTATACATATGTTAACTAATACAATAATTTAATTTACATTTTCTCTATTTATTTCACTATTTAAAACACTTTTAAATTTCTTATACAAAACTATCATTATTTCACTTATACACAGGAATTTTCACATAAAAATAACACAGAATTCACCTTTTTAGCACGTACAATCAACCTGAAATGTTTTACAAGTCATTTTTACATAAATTGCTGAAATTACAAACATTTTAAATTTTTACATATTCGGCCTCCTAAGGGCGTGGTCAGCGTGCTTCCGTGAACTCACACTATTTGAACAACTAACTTTGCACGGCTCTCGGCTATCAGAAAAAATGAAAGTCTGAAATACACTTAATTTTAACAATAACCACCCCGATCTCGCCCTTGACGATCTCGAAAAAGCCGAATGCCTAGCAGACAGTCTAGAGTACCAGTGCACGCCATCCACCGCACCAATAGATCCCGCTCACCTATTAGAGGTAGAAACGGAAGTAGAACGTAGGTCTGCGCTGCCACCAGCGGATGAACCTCTCGATCCTGTGACAGTAGATGAAGTCACAGAAACCATTAAAAGTCTTAAAAATAGATCAGCCCCTGGGCCAGACGGCATCAGCAACAAGGTTATTAAATCCCTTTCGGCGCCACTTATTTGCCTCCTTGTAGGAATATTTAACACCTTTCTCACGAACTGCTCTTTCCCGGACATCTGGAAAGAAGCAGACGTAATAGGAATCCCAAAACCGGGTAAACCGCGTAATCGTCCCTCTAGTTACAGACCCATTAGCCTGCTCAACACATTGGGTAAACTATACGAGCGCATTATTCACAAGCGTCTCCGTCATTACACCGAAGCTAACGGACTCCTCCCAGACGAACAGTTCGGCTTTAGAGCCAATCACTCATGCACTCACCAGATTCATCGCCTAACAGAGTACATCCTGTCTGGCTTCAGTCAAAACCCGTTAAAGAAAAAGTCTCGAAACACGGGAGCCCTCTTCTTCAATGTCGCGAAGGCGTTTGACAGGGTCTGGCACGACGGCTTGATTTACAAGCTGTACAAACTAAACGTGCCCGATAGGCTCGTGCACATCATACGAGCTTTCCTTTCGAACCGCACTTTTCGATATCGAGTGGAGGGAACTCGTTCTTCGAAACGTTTCCTCAAGGCCGGGGTTCCACAGGGCTCCGTACTATCTCCACTCCTTTTCACACTTTTCACAAGTGATATCCCAAAAGACCCCGTAGTGAACACCGCTCTCTTTGCCGACGATACGGCACTCTTTGTGTCAGAGCCCAACAAAAATAGACTCGCTATAAAACTCCAAAAAGCTACCAATCGCCTTGGTGAATGGTTTCGCCTATGGAGAATTGACGTGAATCCCGAAAAAAGTGTAGCAGTATACTTTCAACGGAATTCTACAGGAGGTTCTAATCCCAAAACAATCTCTCTATACGACCGCCCAATCCCTTGGGAAAAATCGGCCAAATATCTAGGCGTCACTTTCGACTCCCGCATGAGTTTCAAGACGCACATAAGTGTAGTACGCAACAGAGCCAAGTCAATAATTGGCCGTCTACACCCCCTCGTTAACAGTAAGAGCAAACTGTCACTAAGACACAAACTCCGGCTGTACAAAACCTGCATTAGACCGGTTATGTCCTATGCAAGTGTAGCCTTCGCCCATACATATAAGACCCATATTTCAAAACTCCAAAAAGTACAAAATTATTTCATCCGGAAAGCCACCGGCGCACGGTGGTATCAACGGAACTCCGACTTACACAACGATTGTGAACTACCATCTATCTCTGAATATTTTAAGGAGATGTCCCAACGCTACTTTGATAAGATAGAAACCCACCCTAACCCGCTAGTGACAAACGCAGCTAACTACGTTCCGATAGCAAACGCCGCGACCTATCTCCGTAGACCGCGAAATATTTTAATAGAACCACCTCTATCGCTCGATCCAGTCGACCCAAGCGTCGCAGGCACATCACACAACGACACTACACCCACATTAAATGGTACAAACACAAATAGGACTACGAATGGGACGCGTCGCACCCGCAGACGGGCACGACGCGTTCTAGCTCACACCGCGTACACACCGTACACCCGCGTTCCTGGACGGTTCTCACCGCCCAGACCATCGACCGACACGAGCTGAGCAGTCAGAGACGGGGGTCCGCACACCCCCCCTCGGACTGCGGTTAGATAGCTCAAAGAAAAACGCCTAAAAGGCGATATGATGATTGGTAACAATATCAAATCATAAACCATCTCATCATCATCCTCACCTCATTGCCTTTCCCTTTTTAATTAGCTCGCGGCCTTGCAGGCCGCGAGCCCTGAGACAAGATGAAGCTGTAAGAGACGCATAGTCTAACAGCGCTAACATCAAGATAATAGACGTTTTAACAATATTAAATAAGTAAGTGCTTCTACATAATTTTCAAACAGTAGGAAACTATCTCTGATAAGATTCTTATCAGTTATCATGTTTCTTATCAGATAACAATACAAGTGAATGTTTTCATTAATCGATCATAACAAATAGGCATTTGTTTTCGTACAAAACATATCATACTTATACAAGACAATACTTATGCAATTAACTTCCGTTAATTCTGTTTGTGCACAGAGTGATCATCTCGACCGGGGAACCAATCCGATCTCTAACTTCACTTTAATATTCCTTTGAATTTACATCGTTGGAAAGACGATTTCAACCGGGGAACAAATCCGGTAACATAATTTATAACATAAAATTCCCTATATGAATTTATTGAAAGATATTACTTAGAAAACAGTAAACTAGTCCGGCCTGGGAGTCGAACCCAAGACCTTCATACCATTAATTCGACATTTCTTTAAGATTTAACTAAGCATTTTCTTATCAGAACATTTTAATTGGACAATAAGTCTTTGAAAAGTTATTCGTCATCGGTTGACTTAATAAACTGAAACATTCTTATAGGCGCGTCGCCAACAATCTCCCCCCCGTGCGTTAGCACCATCATTTGGGAGGCGTCGCGGGTACCAGGACTATTATTCTGGATGTAGGTCTCCTCAAGAGATGGTTGACGTCATTACTAGCACAGGTGCTAGTAATGACGTCAACCACTCTGGTGTGACCGTCTGGTCCCGGTAACGTTCTACTAATTTTGCCTTTCGGCCACGTATTTCGTGGCAACGAATGATCTATTATCAAAACAATATCGCCTTCTTTAGGTTCCATGAACTTTCCGTTATTACCTGTTCGCGGTATTAAGGTAGGCATGTATTCCTTCAGCCACCTTGTCCAAAAATGGTCGGCTAACCTCTGTGCAGCTTTCCAATTGAGTTGACCCGTCAGATGCCGCTCTAGAAATAATCCAGGTGGTCGATCACCACATGAGCGTCCCAGAAGAAAATGATTGGGTGTCAAACCCTCTTCAGGACTATCCATACTGAATGTTACCAGAGGCCTGGAATTTACTGTGTGCTCTGCTTCTAAAAGCAACGTATGTAGAATTTCCTCTCGTGGGCTCCTTTCTCTGAGCGTAGCGGTCAACGCAATTTTAATCGACCTTACTAACCTCTCCCAGGCGCCACCCATGTGCGGTGCTCCCGGAGGTATAAATTTCCATTTAATGTATTTCTTAAATGACTCATTTTTCATGCCCTCATGGCATTCTTCGTATGCTTTCAATAATTCTTTATTCGCAGCTTCGAAATTTGTCCCGTTATCGCTGTATATAACGGCTGGTTTTCCTCTTCTGGCGATAAATCGCCTCAACGCCATTATCATTGACGCTGGTGTCAACGAGGCTGCTAATTCCAGATGTACTGCTCTGGTAGTCAGACACGTGAATAAAACACCCCAACGTTTTTCGTGTCGCCTTCCTATAGTCACACTCATAGGACCGAAATAATCCACAGCTGAGCATGTAAAAGGTGGTTCATGATGAGCTATTCTCTCCAGAGGAATATTTCCTTGTGGCACGTTCTGCGGTTTTGACCTGTATGTCCTGCACCACTGACAATGATGTGACACACTTCGTACTACATTACGTAAGTTCAAGACATAAAATTTCTGGTTCACCTCATTCATCACCGTCTGGTGATTGGCATGTCCAAAATGATGATGAACTTCTCTAATCATCATTTTAACGATTTCATGTTTACCGTCCAATATGACAGGTTTTCTACTTTCCTCGGTCAAATTAGACTTGAAAGGTAAACGTCCATTTAAACGGAGTAAGTTATCTTCTCCTATTTCCATAGATAATTTACTTAAGCGTGAACTTCTTTCAACACTTTTGCCTGCTTTCAAGCATTTTATTTCCGAATAAAAACACTCGTCTTGAACGAACTTCCAAATTAATAATTCCGCTTTTTTCAAGAGCGCTATGTCCAACGCGCCATCGGGTCCTTTAACCGACTTTGCTAAAACTTTGTTGGAACACATAACCGACTTTTCGGCTGCGTCGTCGGGTCCTTTAACCGACTTTCTTAAACTCTTGAATTTTTCTACCGCTTGTAAGGTGCGTGTAGTTGCCCCAAGGAATTTCTTAAAGCTGCTAAATCGTCCGTAGTCGGGTAGACTTAACGGTTCTTGCTTTCTTAACGCATTTACGCCCTTTGGCGATTTTTCTTCACCTGTTTCTAAGCCTTTTATGGTGTCCACTTGCTTGGGCCATAAATCAGGACTTTTCCTGAGGAATTCAGGTCCTTGAAACCAGCGATGACTTACATCGAAGGTGGAAGGAAAATTTCTAGTGGCGTCGTCTGCCACATTTTGTGACGTTGGAACCCATCGCCATTCACATGGTTTACTGTGATCTTCGATCTCAGCCAATCGATGAGCAACGAATGGTTTAAAGGCGCGAGGATCTGACTTAATCCACGCTAACACTGTACGTGAGTCTGTCCAAAATACTCTCTCGGACATCTCGTACTTGCTCTCTTCACTAACCGAGGCAGCCAGCCTGCTGCCCATAAGAGCTGCTTGCAATTCAAGCCTTGGAATCGAAATTGGTTTCAACGGCGCTACTCTTGCCTTTGCGGCGATCAGCGTAATCCGCCTTATTCCTAGCTCGTCCGTGGTGACGTAATACACCGCGGCAGCGTATGCTTTTTCACTAGCATCCGTGAAAGTGTGTAACTCCCCCTTGCCGATGCCTTCAGCAACGGGTCTAGGTACCTCTAAATGACCTAATTTCTTCACTTCCGATATCCATTTACAAAATAACACGTGTAATTCGTGTGAAACTTCTTCATCCCAAGAGATGCCTGTCCTCCATACTTGCTGGATCAGCGACTTCCCTTGAATCGTTATGGGTGATGCGAGTCCCAAAGGATCGAAGACTGACATCACAGCGCTAGTTATCTCCCTCTTCGTAGGCGGTCGTAAACCTTCCATCACCTCCTCCGGTGTGTTACGAAGACTTGTGGAGAAACTTATTATATCCCGTTTGATATTCCAAATCAAACCTAACGTGCGCTCTGTGTGCTCTTTATCTCCCAGCGAAGCACTGTCGCTCTTATATTTATTTTCCATTTTACTTAAAACTTCGGGTCGGTTGCTAGCCCATCCCCTCAGTTGGAAAGAAGCATGTTTATGTAATTCATACATATCGTTTACTATCCTTTCGGCCGTCGTCACGTCGGGAAATGCCTGTAGATAGTCATTCATATAAAAATTGCTTTCCGTAGCGTAAGCTGCTTCTGGATAGATATGTGCGTTGTCCTGCGCATTCCTATTCTTTACATATATAGCGATGCATGGTGATGATGCCGCTCCAAATATGAGTGACGTCATTCTATACTCTTCCGGTGGCGCGTCACGATTGTGCCGCCATAAGAATCGAAGGCTATCCCTGTCTTTATCCCGGATTTTCACTTGCAGGAACATTTCTTTAATGTCTGCCATTACTGCCACGCTTCCTTCTCTGAATCGTAGCAGAACTCCGAACAACGACTTCAATAAGTCCGGTCCGGTTAACAATGCATCATTGAGACAACGTCCGCCCGTCTTTGCGGCGGCGTCGAAAACTATCCTTATTTTCCTTTTTTGTGGGTGAGTCACTGCGAAGTGAGGAAGGTACCACGTACGTGGGGAAATGGGAATATGGTTCGCTTTCTCTGCGTAACCATTAACGATGAGATTTTCAATTTGCTTCTCATATTCCTTCTTCAACTCGCTATTTTTGTCGAGCTTTTTTTCAATATTTAACAGGCGACTTTCAACCTGCGCTCTATTCGACGGCATGCACTCATTGTCTGTGCGCCATAACAAAGCAGTCTCGTACCCATTATTAGGTATACGACGTACCGTTTTGTTCAAAATACTTAAGGCTCGTTCTTCTGGGTCGTTCGCGGGCTTTCTAGCCGACACTCCCAGAGATTCCAAACTAAAATAATCCTTGATCAATTTATCCATATCTTCCTCCTTCTTGGTGGAAATGTGGTTAACGATCTTGATCGGTTTAATACCACCCGATATGTGACCATGTAAAACCCATCCAAGTTTGGTGAGCGATGCTACAGGTAGGTTCTTACCTCCTGAAATTAATTCACGAGTAACTATGAGATGCCAATTGTCCTGACCAATTAATATGGTAGGTTTGGACCTCTCATACATCAACTCATCCTTAATCGGTGTCAAATGAGAACACCGTTGCAATAATTCTCGGCTTACCGACTGAGGAGAAAGGTTAAGTGACTTAATTGTTTGTACACTTATCTCTTCTAAGTCGCTCGAGTAAATGCCTTTTATCTTAACGTTTAAGCGATACGAACTGTCGTCGTTAATTCGCTTACCTCCCACGGCTTCGATACGTAATCCCTCTTTACGTCCGCGAGGCGCTAATTTCTGAGCCATACACTCCTCTATGAGTGTCATGGTCGATCCCTCATCCAGAAGAGCTGTTGTCTTGACCTTTCCTCTAGGTCCATACAACTCGACCGGTATAATCTTTAAGTATGCACATGCCAGTGCATTCACTGTACTAACAGTTGTAATCTGAGCATCTTTACCCCCCTCGTCCCCTTGTGGCGAGGTTTTTTCATTGGGGTATCGGTGTAGCATTCGATGATGTGACATTCTACATCCCTCTACACCACATTTTTTCGCTTTGCACTCTAACCTCCTATGGTTAGGTGACAAACATTGGAAACATGCTTTCGCTTTTTTGACCGCTTCCCATTTCTCGCGAATATTCATGTCCTTAAACTTGTAACAACTCACTATAGAGTGCTCCTTGTTGCATATAACACACTTATGTGTTACCCGACTTACAGGCTTGTCCTGGGTTGTCATAACCACTTGTCAGTTGTGCCCTTTACTATTTCGGCGTTCTAGACGCTCGCTCGAATTACTTCGGCGCATATAGCGCTCGCTCACGGCACAGCTGCGTACACCTCCCTTTGCAGTGTGTACAGTTTGCTTCCTGAATTCAGGACGCTTCCTTTTTTCAGGCGCATTTTCATTGTTTAAGGACGCTCCAAATTGTTCACTCAATAAATTTAAAAACTTGGCCATCTTCTGTAACTCTGGCTCCAAAGGATACTGAGCTCGATATTCAAACCATTTAAATTTAATCATAGTTCCAAGTTTCTCTACTATGCGGCTCACTAACTCCGGTGAGTACAAATACTGTGGTTGATTCAACGCTTGTATCGTGGCAACCACGTTCGTAATACGACTTGCAAAAGATCCTATATTCCGGCAATCTTCTGCCAATCTTGGCATACGCTTTACATTCTCGATTTCGGCTAGAATGAGCATCTCAACCCTACCGAATCTTCTTTCGAGAGCGTTCATTATTTCTTCCGGTTCACACAAAGTAAATAACAGCGACTTTACCGCCTCTTTAGCGGTGCCCTGTAATGCCCTCCTAAGGCGTGCAACATTTTGCACTCCTGAAAATTGGCTTCTTGTGTCTTCAAACACCGTTTTGAAAATTATCCATTCACCCGGGTCTCCATCGAACACCGGTAATTCCTGGAGGAAATGAAGCTGGGAAGACTTATCTTTACCCGCTATTTTTATTGCACTCACAATCGCTTCGGTCAATTCTGACACCTCACTCGCGTGTGTTTTCTGTGCATTTCCTTGGTTGCGCTCGATCTCCGCCCCTTTGCGGCGTGATCCTTTACACGCTTCCTTAACAGTAATATCGGGATGTGCTACACTAACCGGCGCGCTCATTATGGTCTGCTGAACCCAACTCCTTACGAAAGGTTCCACCTGAGTATTCCGCTCTTCATCATCCTCACTCGAGTCGATCTCCTCTTCTCGGTTGAGTCGTGCCAACTCCAATTGAGACTTGGCTAAGGCAGCAGCTGCCTGTGCTCGTTCGAGCTCTGAGCGTTCGAATTTAATCCGCGCCTCTAATTCGGCTTTCAGCCTCGCCGATCGCGATGACCTACTACCTCTTTGTGACCCTTTATCACTAGTGTGCCCGATTACTGTCCTTGACGATGCCGCTTCTTCGGTCCTTTGACCTACTTTTTCGACCACCGTTTCACTCCTGGATATAACGGATTGTTGTGCGGTGCTGGCCTGCGTACCACTGGTGTCCGTCCTGTTGCTTGTCGTTGCCATGGACGTCCCTGAGTCCCACGTGCATGTGGACGTGTCGGTGGTGGCTCCACTTGAAGGAGTTGCTCCATTTGACGCAGTAGCTGTGGTCGCTCCAGATGGTTCCGCTTCTTTAGCTTTTCTTGAGAGCCCTGTCCTTGTCCTGCTCCCTTCGCTCTTCTCCCTGTCTGGTCTTGTGCCTTCTTCATCTTGCAGGAAGGTGATTGTTGGCCTACGGTCCCTAACTGTCCCTACGGTCCCTACAACCCCTTACCTACAACCCTTCTATACCCCAACCTAACACCACTACCCCTCCCCCCCCTTTATCTCCCAACCCTACAACCCTACTACCACCCTAACAGCCCTATCAGCCCTATCAATCCTGGACGGGGCCTACCGAGGTGAGCCGTCCAGGGATGGAGTCGTGCAGGAATGGAATGGAGGAAAGGTTTAGGAACTGTCCCGCCAAGGAATATGACGAAACAGTCGAGCGGTAGTGCAAGCGCAGTCTCGCTCGAGAGAACTGCTCCACCCGAAGGTGTTGTGCCAGAGCCCAACCGTTTGGCACCGTTAGGTGGTCGGGATGTATGCTGTGCTCGCCGCCCAGTTGCCAGTGACGCCTCGTCCAAGCGCCCTCCTCCGGCCGCGATGCAGTCAGGTGCCCACGAGCACCCTCGCCTGGCAGCAGCAGCGGTGGATGCTTCTTCTTGCACCCTGATGACCCGACAGGAAAATGCCGGACACGGTCGTCCGACAGGAAATGCCGAGCACGCTTGCCCGACAGGAAAATGCCAGACACGGTCGTCCGACAGGAAAAATGCCAAGCCCTGCTTGGCCACGATGAGTGCCTTCACAAGACACCTGCGCCCGGCTGCGACACGTGCCCCATGCGAGCACACGCCCCCGGCCGCAATCCCGGTTTTCTTTCTTCCGGTAGTTCCAGGTCCAGTCCTTCAGCGCTGACGTCCTGGTCTTCTGGCCTTTGGTGCTATTGCTTCAGCTCAAACCTCCGGCTTCCTTCGGTTGCTGATCTTCACTCGGCTCCGAAGGTCTTCTTTTTCCACAACCAGCAGTCCACAGCTGGTTCCTTGATCCAGCTGGCGGGGTTCGGGTGGTCCTTTTAATCCGGCTCCGAAGGACCAATTGAAAAGGAAACAGCGGGCGGAAACTTTCGGGCTCTGAAACAGAAGGGAGGAATCGAGGCTTCTCTCGATCCGGCCTCCTATAACGCCTACGTTGGGTTCGGGAACAACGTATGTGATCTCCGCAACGGAGTAACACACTAGGGCGATAACCTCTTTCTTTTTCAGCAAGTAGGTTCAGACGGGGATTACGGGTCTTCCGAAGTCGTCCCGGTCCCGACGCCTTAATTCTTCGATGTGGACTGTATAACTTTAGGGATGAATTACTTGGGAATAAAACAGCAATTATCTTCAAACCGTTCCGTGAGAGAGTAATCACTTTTCCCTATTAATTCTCGAACTATTTTCCCGAACGAATTGCAATAAAACCCGTTCACTAAGCTACCCCCAGAGCTATACGCGAAAGTGAGCCGCGCCATTCGCGTGCCTGCGCAACTTAATTACATGAATTTGTACTATTACTCTCTCACGTTTCACTTAATTTCTTTATTCACATAAGTCATACATAAATACAAGTTATCTATTTAGATAGCACAAAATAATATCTACACCATGATATATATTATTTTTTCGTATCACAAAAATCCTTTAATTTATAAAACAAAACATGCCTATTTTAATCACAAATCCAAAATCCAAACTTCTTAAATATTTAACACAGAAAGTTAAAACAATGTTTCCCACTTGAATTTATACATATGTTAACTAATACAATAGTTTAATTTACATTTTCTCTATTTATTTCACTATTTAAAACACTTTTAAATTTCTTATACAAAACTATCATTATTTCACTTATACACAGGAATTTTCACATAAAAATAACACAGAATTCACCTTTTTAGCACGTACAATCAACCTGAAATGTTTTACAAGTCATTTTTACATAAATTGCTGAAATTACAAACATTTTAAATTTTTACATATTCGGCCTCCTAAGGGCGTGGTCAGCGTGCTTCCGTGAACTCACACTATTTGAACAACTAACTTTGCACGGCTCTCGGCTATCAGAAAAAATGAAAGTCTGAAATACACTTAATTTTAACAATATTAAATAAGTAAGTGCTTCTACATAATTTTCAAACAGTAGGAAACTATCTCTGATAAGATTCTTATCAGTTATCATGTTTCTTATCAGATAACAATACAAGTGAATGTTTTCATTAATCGATCATAACAAATAGGCATTTGTTTTCGTACAAAACATATCATACTTATACAAGACAATACTTATGCAATTAACTTCCGTTAATTCTGTTTGTGCACAGAGTGATCATCTCGACCGGGGAACCAATCCGATCTCTAACTTCACTTTAATATTCCTTTGAATTTACATCGTTGGAAAGACGATTTCAACCGGGGAACAAATCCGGTAACATAATTTATAACATAAAATTCCCTATATGAATTTATTGAAAGATATTACTTAGAAAACAGTAAACTAGTCCGGCCTGGGAGTCGAACCCAAGACCTTCATACCATTAATTCGACATTTCTTTAAGATTTAACTAAGCATTTTCTTATCAGAACATTTTAATTGGACAGTAAGTCTTTGAAAAGTTATTCGTCATCGGTTGACTTAATAAACTGAAACATTCTTATAGGCGCGTCGCCAACAGATGTAGATGTCTATGGGCCACAACAACCACTTACCATCAGGTGGACTGTGTGCTCGTTTGTCACACTATCCTATAAAAAAACTTCGGTGATATACATGTATATATTAATATTCGTAGTTAGAATTAAAGGGATATAGAATAAAGCAAAGATTTTACATTGTTTTTTAATTAAACTTTTATTTTACTGAACAATACACATAATTCAAATGCTAAAGACAAAATGGAGACAAATTAGGAAAAAGTACTATGATTTTCAAATAAAAAAGCATGTCAATTATTTGAAAACTTATCGGACCCAGCTAACTGTTCTCCAACTTTTAATTGGCTTAGTGATTTAAAAGAATAAAATAACCTTCTTGTACGATTGATTTCTAAATTAGATATTTTTAGAACACAATTTAGAAATCACGTCAAAATAAAAAGTATGACGAAGAAAGTACAGACACATCCCTGCAGTTGAATATTTCGTGAGAAGATAATTTAATGTAATTTCCCTGAATATATTTCTCAACGCCATGCGAGATGAAGGTTGGCGTTGAAACATGTGTTCGTTATTTGTGAACAGTCGTAAAAATATTTCCTCGCGGATGTATCTTGTATAATCTTCTTTTACTTTTTCGGTTATCAAAGTTTATTTTATTATTACAAATTAATATTAGCGATAATAATATTTTGCGTTATATATTAATTGTCAGTCATTCATTTTCATGAAAGCCTATAAAAGTCTTAATAGAAAATATCTAACTGCTGTTTTATTTCCCTCCATCAGGCAGGATTCCTTCGCCGTTATTACACGGCTCGTTAAAGGAAGGTATGCTATATTCGTCAAGTTTGGAGTACTAATATGTCGCCGGTGTTTTATGTCTAGGATATACAAAAGATGGTATATGACTGTTAGTCGGATAAGGCCTTTCTAGCCTTTATCTACCATCATAATATGACGTTCCGAAATGATTTAATATTATATTAGATTTTTTAAAATTAAAATAAAACAAGCGGAATAATATTTCATAAATAACGGGTTTTGTTATGATGACACAAATACATGTCTCAGTTATGATAGTGTTCACTGTTCACTTCCATGATTTGTAATTTATAAATAGATCTGGAACAGCGACAAGGCCTCAATTACCAAGATCAAACTCCGATGACATGTTTACACATCTTATTTCTATTTTATTTTTTTCGCACTAAGTTAAGATACGATAGTTTCACATCGCGAACAGACTAATTATATACTTTACCATTTTACTGTGGCGACTTTTTGAGAATAAAACATTTTTTATGTTTTGTTTTTTCATGTTATTTTTTACGATGCAATAAAATGTGTTAATCCCGGGAATAAATCATTTTACTACAAAAATAAAAACAAAGTTTAAAAATTTCCTATTCTTCTTTCAAACAAAGTTTGTATTTTTAGACTATTTATTTATTATTTTAGTATGAATTTGTAGATTATTTATTTATTAAAAAATTTGAAAAACTATACGTGATTAAAGATACCTAAACAATAGTTATTATAACGTTACATCCATTTGACGACAAATAATCTTTCGCTGGGTTCATAGTTAGTTTCAATTACAGCGTTTTTTTTTCTTCGCTTTATATTGAAGCTGGCATTTGTTCAAGAAAATAACTTAGTAGTATAGACGACCAGTATGTACGACATACAGGCTGTGGGACATTTTATCTTAGTCCTCAGAGGTTTAAACGCATCTAAAGCCTTGTTTGTTTAAAGTTGACTGCAGGTGTCCATTGATGACAGTAGCCATTTACCGTCAGGTGGAGTGTGAGGTCATATGTCAATTTAAACTAGAAATCCTTCAGAGGCTCTTTAATTCCATCCTCCATGGTGGTATTACTCCGGAGGCGTGAAGAAGAAGAGCGATAGTCTTGTTCTTCAAGAAAGACGACAACGCTCTGTTGAACTACCGATCGACTTCCTTTCTGAGCCGCGTCTACGTGCTGTTCTCAAACTGTCACTACGAATCGGTTCGCACGCAGACTCGAAGACTTCCAGCCTACCGAACCATATAGGCAAAGACCACATATACAAAAAAAATCATAATATGACCGAAGAGCATAATCTGCCATTTTGCCTCTGAGAAAGATTTTTTTCTTTGATTCCGTCGAAATTTGGGCGGTGCCACAGTCTCTTGGCAGTGTCAGTAAATCGAAGTGCTGATTTGTTCGTACAGCAGGTTTACAGTAGCTATATGAGTACAGAACCAGATTACGAAACTTATCGACCTGCAGAGAGGTGTGAGACAGGGTGAGGTTATATCCCCGAAACTTACCCCGAACGAAACCCGAGTACATCACTCACCTTTGATTTGCCGACGATATAATTCTTACGGCAGAATCACTGGACTAGACATAAGCACTTTGCTCAATGACCTCGATAGTGTCTCTCAACGGATAGGTCTTAAGATAAACATGGACAAAACATAGATAGTAAATAGTTGGGGGCACTATGCTCAAAGTTGTTAACGAGTATGTTTACCTGGGACAAATAGTCCGACTAGGTAAGTCCAACTTCTACTGAAAGGTCAATCGACGGATTCAACTCAGCTGAGCAGCGATTCGATCGAGAGATTACGACACATCTTCTCATCAGGTATACTTCAAAACTTCAAAACAAGATTCTACAACCAGTGCATATTACCAGTGATGTCTTATGGATCTGCGACGTGGTATTTCACTGCTTACCGTATGAAGAACTTCAAGGTCGCTCAGCGAGCTATAGAGAGGGCTATGATCGGGGTTTCTCTGCGTGATAGAGTTAAAAGTAAGGATATCCTCAGCAGAACCAGAGTAACTGACATGGATTATAGTAAACTAAAGTGGCAATGGGAAGGCCATATAGCTCAAAGTACCGGCGACTGATGGAAAAGAAAGGTTCTTCAGTGGCAGCCTTGTGCCGTACCGGTAGACAAAGTGGGGGTGGCCCCTCACTAGATGGAGTGACAACCAGGTAAGATATGCATAGCATCTCTTGGGGCTTGGGGTGGCCCACGTTCAGCAGTGGACTTGTGAAAGGCTGTAATGACGATGATGATGATGATGATGTAAATCAATCCAAAACAAAAATTGAACCTACGGACTTGTGTGAAAACAGAAACGCGAATCATAATAACGAAAAAAATATTTTTTCTAAAATCGAGTTCAAGCACTCGCGCCTCTGGGACGCCCCGGCCAGTGGCCGCTCAGATCAAGTACCTTTGTTTAATTCTACCCGCTTTAGTTCTATTTCGCTCGACAGTTTCGGGAAGTGAGGTATCGTTTTCATACCTGCACACGGTTCTATAAGAGGGTCTTAAAGAATTATTTGGTATCCTAAAGCGGCGTCGAGAAAAGACTCAATCAGTATTTTATTCCATAAAACTTGAAAACTAATTCTGCTATTATTCAGAGAAGAAAAACTTTATAAATTACATTATAGTTCGCGACAGTAAAATAGCTCCACAAATATTATTTAACACACGTTTTCCTAGCCACAAACCACAACAGTTGAGTCAACATTGTACGACTATGAATAACTGAGGTTTTTATTCATTTTCAAATGTAACTGAACTGATAAAATCGATTAAATCGTATTAAATAGTTAAATTGATTATAATAACATGTATCGTGGGAAAAAACAACATTTTAATCTTATCATTTGGAAGTTGTTGTAATGGGTTCGCTATTTCAACGCAAAAATATTTTAAAAATCTTACCAAACGAGAAGTGGATAAGAAAATCATCATAAAGTTTTTAACGTTCATCTTAACATTTATTGAAGTATCATTGATGAGAATCCCATTGTTCAATATTCGCCAATTTTATTTGCTCTTGAAATTTCCTCATGTCATTTAACTTAAACCCACGTCAAGATAAATGTATACTATTACCACAGAAAGCCGACTTTTGATATTTGCCCCTCGAAAGGGCAGTAAAGACCAGGACGTTATCATGAATAATGGCAACCTTGTTTTCCAATTAACTTTCGACTCACTGACGTCTATATATACAAGTTTCGACTGAATTAGATTTTACTTTCTTATGATATTCAAATTTAGCTCTCGATACACATTAAACTAAATTAATTTACATGATTAAAACTACTTTTACGGATTTTATCGCGTTTATTTTTACTTTTTATTTTTAATTCTCGACGTTTCGGGCGCTTTCCAGCACCCATGGTCACGGGGGACTGAGATGACTGACGTCCCGATGTCATTGTTAAACCCGGAGTACCTTCAGCTTTTTTATTTATTGTTTATGGTCCGATCTATGCTATTATCTATCTATAAAAAAGCTGAAGGTACTCCGGGTTTAACAATGACATCGGGACGTCAGTCATCTCAGTCCCCCGTGACCATGGGTGCTGGAAAGCGCCCGAAACGTCGGGAATTAAAAATAAAAAGTAAAAATAAACGCGATAAAATCCGTAAAAGTAGTTTTAATCATGTGTAGTGTTCGCGTAAATATAAGAAATCATTAAATTAATTTATTTTTATATTTAAACTTTAATGTTCACACCTTATAACTAAGACAGGATCACGACCCTGATTAAGATTCGTAGAAATATTGATTACTCGAACGAGTAGGGGTTTTCAGATCTCATGTCTCTTCATTTTTTTTATTTTCTACCTTTTTCTCTCTTTTTAGGGTTCCGTAGTCAACTAGGAACCCTTATAGTTTCGCCATGTCTGTCTGTCCGTCTGTCCATCCTCGCTTAATCTCTGTGACCGTTTGCACTAGAAAGCTGAAATTTGGTACCAATATGTGTATCAATCACGCCGACAAAGTGGTAAAATAAAAATTGGAAAAAAATGTTTTATTAGGGTAGCCCCCCTATATGTAAAGTGGGAAGTGATTTTTTTTTTAATTTCAACCCCAACGTGTGATATATTGTTGGAAAGGTATTTAAAAATGAATAGGGGTTTACTAAAATCATTTTTTGATAATGTCAATAATTTCGGAAATAATCGCTCCAAAATTAAAAAACAGTGTGTCCCCCCCCCCCCCCCCTCTAACTTTTGAACCATAAGTTTAGAAAATATGAAAAAAATCTGAAAAGTAGAACGTTATAAGGACTTTCTAGGAAAATCATTTTGAACTTGAATGGAAACAACAGTACCCACTACCGGGAGCAGTTGCAGGAGCGCGGAGCGCTGCTGGAGCGCGAACATAATGTATACCCACCTTTAAACTCATAAGTGGGAACACTTATTGTGACGGACGGGAAACTACGGAACCCTACACTGAGCGTGGCCCGACACGCTCTTGGCCGGTTTTTTCTTTTTATATCTCATAATATAATAGTAATAACGTTGGATGCGGCTTTCTATGAATCTGTGAATTGTGAACGAGATGACTTGCTTTAGTAACTGAATTCATGTGCATCTTGGCGCTGACGCCTATCCATCTTGATCATATCGTAGTAGTGCCGTATTTTTTGAATTCCGATATGATGAGTTGGCTGATTTCGAGTACAGCTAGACCTTTTTATAAATTAATAACGATACTATGGCACTAGAATTTTATTCTACATCGTGAAGGATAAGACACGTGTTTCGCTTCCAAACGCATAATCAGGAAAATAGACTCTGTGATGGATGACCGCAAAGGAATTTTCGCAAAGTAACGCCTGATTCTATTAATACATAAAAAGCATAAAGATAATCCTACAGACCCGAACAATTATTTAAGGGCCATATTAAGTTTATTTTAGATCATTTTTACTTTATAACCTTTACTTTAATTTTATAATGCTCCAGCGGGGATTTAAACCCAGGAAAATTTTCATTGTGACAATATTTGCTAGTCCTAATTCGTTAGGCATCGCTTAGCCGGCAAAAGTTGGGTCCAAATTATTGTTCGTAAATACCTGACTTTTACTGTGGAAATCACTGACTGAATATTGAAGCAGGAAAGTTGGTAATGTAATTTTTATTCATTTTCGTTACATTGAGAATTCGCCTAATATGTATTAAGGCAGCGTTTAATAATATATAATATATAAATAATAATTTATAACAATGTCCGTGTTGCATCCAATGAGTGTCGTAAAGAGTCATGGAAAATTTGTCACAACCTCACGTTCTCCGATAGATGGCGGTATAGTTATTCATCTCGTATATAGTTATTGCTATCATCTAAAATCGTTAAGGGAGAAAAAGGTCCATATGCAGAAGTCAAGTGTGTCATCTCAATGGCCATACAAAATTTAAATCTAAGACAAAAGCAAAGAAACGTAATAAGATAAATTGTTTTAAAATAATAGAATGTAGTGTTGTTGCATCAGAATTTCCAAGATTAAATTACTACACTATATTTTAAGTCTTAAAGTCGAAAATGCTTCTGTTCTTACTTAATCATATCTTTATACTGGTTTAGGAAGAGTAATGGATTTTTGAACAATTCTGCATTAGATTTCTAATTAATTTTATATTGAGATTAGTGCTTAACTATACAAGGTGTAAGTATAAACATCATTGTTACTAAGACCATAGGTAGTTGGCTTTAATATACAAAAATTTATCCGAATTTAAAAAAAAACGCTATTTTCCTTCATAAAATTTAAAAAGTTTCTGTCCGACACCGTCCGTAAAATCATGGATACCCTATACGCCTGAGTGACGTAATCACTGTAAAGATCACCGTCCGCCCTAGCTACCTTCACAACATTCCAATAAAAACACAATAGGTACACATAACATGTGATGTAACTTTTCCTTCATATTTTCATCCTGGATTAGGACAGGCGAAAATTCCTACCCTTTGTGTTTTTTTTGAAAAATTGGGATATTACTAAAAAAATGTTGTTATTTTTCATTGAATTTACGTTCTATAAGTGAAAGCAAACCATTGGTTTCAAGGATAACGGCGTTTACACTAACACCCTGTATAAATCCCACCCGATGGTAAACGGCGATTAAGCACTAGATGGTAAATCGCATTGTATTATGATATAAGCCTATTCCACCTCGCCTTGAAGATACCAAGATTTTAATCAGATAGAAAGACAGCCGTTGGCAAATTAATCCACTCCCGGACGTACGCTTTACGAAAGACGAACCAAATCCCTTGGTTCGAATGCGTGGAATATCGACAACGAAGGAGTAAAGACCCACCGACCGCTTGATTTCCCGGTGATGAAAAGGTATCTTAAAGGTATCAATGTATGGTATATTCATATACCATTTATATACAAGGGGTTTATCGATGGGCATGTGAAAATTGGCAGGCGACTTTATATATATTTATTAGTATATATCATATAGGGTTATTTTGCTATAACCGGCCAATTTTGCAGATAAGGTTCAGAATAAGTAATAAAGGCAAATGGTGAATAAAAATTTATTTTAAAAAAATTTTGAAATTCCGTCCATTTTATCTTTTAAATTCCAAATGCGTGGTAATGTATGGTAATGCATTATTGCCCATAAATCAATTTCAATTTGGGATAATTTCAAATAACAGTAGAAGCTTTATTTACCTGCATTTTCAAAAATTGCGATAACGGTATATCATTGTTTATTTTATATTATATTATTTATTGAATATATTTGGCGAAAATTATGTAAGTTTTTCATGTGTTAAGTTTTAATTACTATAAACCTATTTCTTGTTAAACTTAGATGTTAAGTTACAATTTATTTTTATTTTTGAATGTAACTAGTAAACAAAAAAAATATTTTTATATAATAAACCAATTTTAGAGAATGTATATTATCCACAAAAAAAAGCATTAAAAATTCGTAATATTAGACAAATTCTTAAATGGGATGATGAGTATTCCTTAGCAACTTCTCGCCACTAACTTATTTATTTACTCTTTAATTATTGCATTTTAAAAGGGTAGAGCAAAGTTATGTAAAGAAGTTTTTAATTGAAACTTATATATTGAACTCACGTTCAAAACAGAATCATTTATATTGCACGTATGCAGTAAAAGCCACAATGTAAAATATACAATTTTGGTGGAAGTCAATATCTTTGGCGTCGTAGTCGAGCAACAGATGTGAATGAATATACCAAATATCGTATTGAGAGTTTATTGACTTAATCCGGTATACAAATTTCTATTTTGAAATATTTTTATAGCATAAAGGTAACAAACGAGCACACAGTCTACCGAATGGTAAGTGGAGGTTGTGGCCCATAGAACATAACACAATACATTTCTCCTCAATTAAGAATCAAAATGCAAATGCGTTGTTACCCCTGAGGACTAAGATGGAATGCTTCGTTTCCAGTAAAAAGGATCTCTGGTTCTCTACACTTACCAAGACGAACCAAATCGCTTGGTTCGAATGCGTGGAATATCGACAACGAAGGAGTGAAGACCCACCGACCGCTTGATTTCCCGGTGATGAAAATGTCTCATGTATGAAGGTATATTCACATATAAATACAAGAGGTTTATCGATGGGCATGTGAAAATTGGAAGGCGACTTTCTATATTTTTTATTTGTACACAGCAGTACACACCCAACGGATTAGTAAGCTGAAGTGGCAATGGACCGGCCATATAGCTCGAAGAACCGATAACCGATGGGGCAGAAAGGTTCTCGAGTGGCAGCCTCGTACCGGTAGGCGTAGTGTAGGGCGACTCCCCACTAGATGGAGTGACGACCTGGTAAGACATGCAGGAAGTCGATGGATGCAGGTGGCTCACGACCGTGCTTTGTGACATTACTTGGGGAGGCCTATGTTCAGCAGTTGACTTGTGAAGGGCTGTAATGATGATGATGATGACACAGCAGTATTGACCTGCTTTTTTACGCTAGTATGCTGCTAGAGTCGACCCGACCCATTCGTGCTATAACCGTAAAATAACTGCAGCGTGGCTCTCTACCTCGTATACCATATTATATATTTATAAATATATGTATTTATAAATAGAAGTGTACTGAGATTTGTGGGCACTGAAGTGTTTAGCATATTTCGTAATTTGTAATTTACTGGTCACTGGACTTCAAAGATTAACTCCAAGATTAGACAAAATAATAATATTATATTTGTATTCGAGTTTAAGGGTCGTAGCAGCTTGCAGTAAATTTCTCAGTATGCGAGCAATCCGGGTTTGATCGCCACATCCCCAACTAAATTGTTAACTGTAATTTTAAGTGTTGATTTACCACGTGCTCGGCAGCGAGAGAAAACATCTTGAAGAAACCTGCATGCGTAGAATTAAAATATTTTGGAAATGTGAAGTCCGAGATTTTTAACTTTTAATTATTTAAGTCATGCTTAAGTTGTTTTATTTTTTAATATAAGTTTTATAAAATTATTTGAATTTATTTTAGTAAAAGCAAGTGTGCGTGACAAATGTGCCCACGGCTCTTAGTCACCTACAACATCTTTGTCTAAAGTGGAATACCTCCTTAGCTGTGAACTGTTAGCTCGTTTGTCACACTTACTTACTTACTTACTTACTTATCGTCACGCACAATCCCTAACGGGGTAGCCAGAGAGAACAGATCGCCAAGTGTCACGATCCTTACATACCTCTTTCGCTTCTTTCAGGTTCATTAACTTCTTCATACATGCACGTCTAGGTATCCGAGTACTCTTGACCCTCCCCTCTTCGAGCAATTTGCTCACATGGTCTTCGAAAGTTAGTCTCGGTCTACCTCGACACCTTTTAATATTTACTTTCGCTCTATATATTTTCTTCACCATTCGGTCTTCACTCATTCGTTCAACGTGTCCAAACCATTGGAGTACGCCCCTATCAATTTTTGTGATAAGGTCATCTTTCAATCCTGCCATATTGCGAATCTCTTCGTTTCGCTTTCGGTCGGCTATGGTAACGCCACACATTTTACGAAGAGATCGCATCTCCACTGCATTCAACTTGCTTTTATGCTTCTTCTGGCATACCCAGGTTTCGCTGCCATATAACAAAGTCGGTACCAACACTGCGTTATGTATTGCAAGGCGTGCACTCTTCACCACGCCTTGCCTTTTTATTAATGCATTCAGGGCACCATTGACTTTGTTTCCGGCAGCGACACGCCTATCCACATCTAAATCACATCTTCCATCCCGGCTGAAAGCACTCCCCAAGTATACAATTTCATTTACCTGTTCTAGACATTCCTGATTTACCCATATTTCACATTTCGTTCTCTCTTCGTCCTTTTCAAATACCAGAACCTTAGTTTTATTAGCATTTGTTTGTCACACTTATTCTATAAAAAAAAACAAATGGTCTCCGGTTGTCACCCACGTTATGAAACACAGCAGCATTTTGCTGCTATTTCATGGTGATATTCTGCGCGAGCATGAACTTTCCCCGGTTGATTGGCTTTACCGCGTAAAATTCTAAATATTAGTTAATTTTGGCAAAATAAAAATCCCATTGTAATAATGTACGAAAGATATTTTATAAGCAAATAAATAATATAAATGGCTGTTAATTTTCATGTAAATTATTTATTGCATTCTTAGCGAATCATTATATTCATTCGTAAATGTTTCATGTCATAAATGTGATGTGTAAGTATGTGTAATATGTGTATACTTATAAAGATTTTGATGAAAATTATATACAAAATTATTAAAATGTTACTTCAAACGATCATTACTCTGCGTTTTGGTGAGCAAAAGTTAATATCGGGATCATGGTAGGGTTTTTATGTGCGCTATCAATTATTACGGTTTTAAAATAGTTATAAAACAAAATTACAATAATACAATTACGGTATGAGCAAAAAAGATCAATATATCACCATAGCCTGGTGATTGTGATCATGATAATATAAAATATAATATTACAATAAGTAGGTAATACACTCCATTCCACTCCACTCCAAGAACCTATAGCTTCTCCGTTGTTAAAAGTGAATTGCCAGTTGCCTCAATGCTTCATAGAAATAATAGTTTTTATTAAATCACTGCCTATATTTTGTCACTTTTTGGTTAAGTATGAGCGATATATACTGAGAATACATGAGAATTAAAGAATATTTCGAGAATGTATCAGATACTCCAACGCCATCGCTAACACTATAGCCTCTTCTCGCGGCTCTTCTCTGCTCCACAAATCTTTTACAAATAAATGCAGATTTGTGAAATAGAGTAAAATGTACTAAGTTTCTTTACTTAAACGGATTAATTAAGTATCTCGAATTAAAATAGATGATGTGCAAATTTTTAAAAAAGAAAGTCGAATGGCGGATTCGAACCCACGACCTTTTTGAGTTCGCGGTCCGTGCCCTGCCATTAGGCTACTGTCGCCTAAAACACTAAACATTTATTTAATAGGACATCTCTATAAATATAAAAAACAATTGCCGTCCGTCGGTCTAGAATGGTCGGTCGAAAATGGCTCGACTGATATTGATGAAGTTTTTTGTTTGTATGAATTAGCATGATCTCGAGGCATGATGAGCCCTGGATGGTTTAGATTCACAAACGGACCCGGTAGGTGGCGCCGTTGTCGGTGACACATTGACAGAACATCTTTCTTAAGTAAGTTTATAATAATTCTCAGGTACATCTATCGCCGATCATGAATTAAAATGTGGATTATATTTTCAGTCATAGAGCAACATAGGTCCCCGGCGGATCGGAAGGGAGTTGTCATAGGCAGGCGTTCCCCTCAGTCAAAGTATAAGTCTACGCGATCCTGGGCTTACAATAAAACTGATTGCAGCTGCACTGCTCTCTAGACTAAATCTAGAAAGAAGTGTTGGGCTGTTCAGTTTTACACTGTAAAAAGAAATCTGCCACATCAAATTTACAAAAAGATGGCGTTACCTATTTTTTTCATTAAGCTGTCATTATACGCTGGTTTTCTGTTGGATCGTGGACCTTTCTTGAGGGCTTATTAGTGCTACTACTATAATATAAATAGCTGCAGCATGACTCTGTAACGTAAATGGCTATGGATCTGAAAGAAGCGAGAAACTGTTGTCAGGATCATGCTAAATGGAAGTCAATAGTCTCTACCTACCCTTCGGGGTAAAAGACGTGAGAGTTTAAGCTGGTATTTTGTATGAGCGTTATCACTCGTACTACAGCCATAAAATATATACATAAAGTTACCACCTAACGTTAAATGTACTGCAGTCTATATAGTCACCTGCAGCACATGAGTCAAGCTGCAGTCAGCTTCGTACAGATGACATACTTTTTACCTGTTTTAAGAATAGAAAATACACAATAAGGAACAGACGTGCGTAGTTGAAGCTAAATCAGAAATTCAATAAATTTTTGAACAAAATATTGATTGCGGTTCGAACTAAAATCCAGAAACTGACAATGGGACGTATTGGTTCCAATCGTGTGGATTTAATTCGATTGTAATTACTTTATTGGCAATTCCCTTCGTTCAGAACTGTGATTCAATTTTAGAAATACTTATGCTTGAAATAGTCATACGCCTTTCGGATATGTTTAGACGTTTATGAGTTATAAACGAGTGTATTTTTTAATCAAATATTTTATTTACATTTTAAACATGGTAAAGAAGCGGAATATTATTTATTCATTTTTTCATTGCATAGTTTGTTAAAGTTCACGGCCTTCGACAATCTTATTTCCTCTCATATCCTTAGTCATAGTGGACAGATTTGGCGGGCGGGTTAGCAATTGTAGTTTTCACTCGTTTCAGTTTCCCCTGTTGCCGCCTACGACACAAAAAGGATGGTAATATGAGGTAGTGGATATTTTTACACTACTAATGCACAGCTGACGCCGTCATTACATAGCTGGATAGGCGATTTGATTTCGTTTCTTGAAGTTGGCACCACTGAAATTTGATAATTTCCGTTTTACTTGCTGATATACTTGTAAATGTTAATAGCAAGTATGTTTTGTGCATTCTTATTTATCTCTGTATCCAAAAATCAATTGCTGTCCCTTATTCGTTAAACTTAAACTTAAACTCAAAAACGGCTCAATCAGTTTTTGGTAAAGAAAATTGAGTGTTTGAATGTGCCCCTAGATGGCTTAGATTCACATTTGGTTAATCTACGCTCGCCGTACGAAACACAAGTAACATTAAGCTGCCATTTTGCGCTGGTAATCAGTGAGAGCATGGTCCATCCCCGGTCGAGCAGACCCATTCGAGCTACAATTATGCAATTAATACAGCTGCATCATGGCTTTACCTCGTCAAAACTTTTTCTTCTTGGCTTATTTTCTACTTATCAACTTCTGACCATTTTTAGTGGAAACGAGGCATTGTATTTAAGTCCGCACGGCTGACAATGCATCTGCATTTTGATTCTTAAACGAGGATATACATAGGCGGTCCCATAATGAATTGGCCTAACTATGAACCAATGAAGGAAATGAAACGAAACCAATTTTATTTTTCAATATAATCATCATGAATACTAATACACTTCTGACATCTGTGAATCAACATCTCTAAACATTTATAAAAATAATCACATTTTTATCCGCAAAATGACTGAAGACTGCTGCAACTCTTCATCGCTTGAAAATTTTCTTCCTCTTAAGTCCCGCTTTAAATTTGGAAATAAATAATAGTCGGACGGGGCCATGTCTGGACTGTAAGGTGGATGTTGAACTTCTGTGAACCCGCATTGACGAACTGCATCCTTCGAAACACCAGCGGTATGAACAGGGGCGTTGTCATGGAGCAACAGGACACCTTTAGACAGCTTGCCTCTTCGTTTTTCCTTTATCTTGTCTCGTAATTTATATATTAAAGAAGCATAATATTCGCCGTTCACGACTGTATTACGTTCTTTAAAATCCACCATCAAAATGCCTTGAAAATCCCAAAATATTGTGCACATCCGTTTTTTAGTCGATTGTTGCACCTTTGCCTTTCTAGGGGGCTTTTCACCCTTATAACGCCATTCCATTGACTCGCGCTTGCTTTGTGGATCATAATACAAGATCATAGTTTCATCACCAGTCACTAGCCGCTCGATCACAGTCTTTGGATTTTCGCCACAAAGATCCAAAAACTCCGAAGCGCAGCGCACTCTTTCCTGTCTCTGTACCGCTGAAAGAAGTTTCGGTACCCATCTTGCACTCACTTTTTTCATGTGAAGATGTTCATAGATCGCGCGATGAACGGTACTGGCCTGTGGACGGCGAGCAATGGGTAGCTCGCCGTCCGTCCGTCTAACGACGACAGGCCGTGTCGACGGCGCGTTTTGTTCCACGCGCCTCAAAGAGCTGTCAGCAGCGATAAGGGGCCCGCAAGGGCCGACGCCTGCGGGCTGTTCTGCGGGCTGTTCGAAAGAGATACCGCGGCTCCGGAACGTAAGGGCACTGAAGGAACACGGATGGTTTTTAGTCAGTAAAAGTCTGACACTCCCTTACGCTCCACCCAGAGCGAAAGGCGTCATTAGATGATTTTCCATCCGCAAAAAAAAAAATGTGTGTGTGTGTATGTGTGTGTGTGTGTGGGGGGGGGGGTATGTGTATGTGAAATTTATCAATTTTAGGTTTCATCCTAGCCCACTGCAGTACACACATCTTCCACTAACTTTCCGGTTGGCTGGTAGAAAATGCCATATGGCATTAAGCCCGCCATTTGTACCTTTAGTACAATAAAGTGTAAATAAATAAATAAATAAATTTTGTGAGGGCGAAGCCGAAGGGAACAGCTAGTAAATAAATAAAACAATATAAAAATATGAGGCTGGCGTTTCGTAAAAAAGCTAGCATATTCCCCTTTAACCCCTGCTATGATATGTGGAGTACTCAAGAGAGTTTTAGTTAAAGTTTTTAATAATAAAAGTATTCATAAACTCTCTACCAGCATCTATACAAATATTCATCATTCACGTCTGAACTGAACCAATTTTCGAAACATGTTTTCTAGTGCGGTTGAGAAAAATCTTCTACGGCTTGCTAGAACGTTGCTGGTGCATCTTCCGAAGATGAAAACTTTATCGCTTTTGGCTGATTTTTTGTTTTAGGAAATAAACAGATTTCACACGATGCCAAATCAGGTCAGTACGGAGACTCAAAAAGTTGACCTGAAGGTTGTTTTTAAAGCCCTCCATTTGGAGCACTGAGTGCGCTGACGCGTATGAGACAGTAGGTCGCGATATCCCGTATTCAGTTGATTGTAGCTCACAGCAGTGGCAAGCATTTGGAAGTAAGTATATTATTCAGCATTGATGCCACTTTGATTTCGTAAAGGAAGTGACACTAGATAGACGTCAAAGCGAAAAAATTTTGCAACCAATCAAATCACAAACCACATCATCTGGTTGCTTGGCGGTCCGCTACTGTACGGTTTACTAGGAGATTTCTTCCTCGCACGACTACTTAGTGGATCGTTTACCACCGGCGATTTTTCTGGACCGATACGACTCAGGGACTTTCAACTTCCTTGTTTTTTAAAAGGCCGGAAACACACCCGCAATTCTACTGGTATTGTGGTTGTTCATGGGCGGCGGTCGACACTTTCCATCAGGTTTCCATCATTCGCCCCCCTGCTGACTGACGATTATACGCTGATCTGCTTTTGAGCATCGGTAAGATTGTGCGGCACCCAGCGCGAAAGTATCTACTTCATGAGATGTAAAATCTCGTGAAGGCATCCCGACCTAATCTGCAAAATGTGTTAAATCTCTTAAAACGTAATTCGCCTATGTATTATTTTTAATTAAATTTTTCAATCCAAGCACGTTTCCTTCACAAACGAACATTTCTCAAACTTCATTGTTAATTTCTCAAAGTTAGTCGACCGTACTGAAATTTGTTATTTCAGCGTTACACAGTTTTCTCATAACAGCCTAAATCCAAAAATTCCATTTGAAGTCTTTCAAATGATTCTTGCGGCTTATATACAATAATTTTATTTAGTTCCTAAAACTGAGGAGGGAAAAATGTATAATACGGCTATAAAAAAATCATTTCTTGTACAAAAAAAACTTTAAAACTTTCTCCATGGACTTATGTATGTACAGCAGACTGCTTCGTTGGTCTTATGGTCGTAAACGTAACTGCTGATCATGTAGTCTCAGCTTCGAATCCCAGTTCGGGCCAAAATCAGTTTTTGAGTTCTGTCAGGAAATTCTCAATAGCAGACCATAGTCAGGAAGTAGGTGGTGTTTCACCCCGTGCGTTGGGAAGCACGTAAAGCCCTTGATCCACCGCCTAATCTATCTTCGGTCATGTCGGATTACCGACCCATCGGACTATGAGAGTATGTGAATAGAGAGTGCATCGGTGCTTGCGCATACAGTCGTGCTCTATAAGACAGTCCAGTGCAGATGGCTAATCTTCATTGAGATTGGGCGCCGTAACCGGAACTCTAAGTCTAAGTCTGAGAAATAAGAAAAAAACATATTTCTAAGACATGTGAAGTTCGCCAACACGCATTGGGGCAGCGCGGCGGACAATTCCTTGCCCTAAAACCCTCTCAAAAATGAGCGGCGGCCTTTGCCCAGGAGTTACGTATATAGGCTACGTATATAGGCTGTAACTTTTTTTAACACTACCTTGATGGACTAACAACACCCGCGGGACGAGGTACTGAGGCGATGGGTTCTAAGCTGTTAACGAAGTAAATTCAATTGTTTTTAGGGTTCCGTAGTTAACTAGGAACCCTTATAGTTTCGCCATGTCTGTCTGTCCGTCTGTCCGTCCTCGCTTAATATCTGTGACCGTTAGCACTAGAAAGCTGAAATTTGGTACCAATATGTGTATCAATCACGCCGACAAAGTGGTAAATTAAAAATTGGAAAAAAATAATGATTTCTTAAATTTACGCGAACACTACACATTGAATAAAACTAAATTTACGGATTTTATCGCGTTTATTTCACTACTTTTACTTATTTTTAATTCCCGACGTTTCGGGTGCTTTACAGCAACCATGGTCACGGGGGGGACTGAGATGTTTGACGTCCCAATGTCATAGTTAGTCCGGCTACCTTCAGTTTTTGAATATTAATTTTTGGTCCGATTTACGCAAAACGAGCTTATAGTATCATGAAGTCTTGCAGTGGTATGCTTAGGTTTGGGTTTAATTTTGTTAATTATAGGATCCCAAGCAGTTGGCAGCACCCATCCATCTTCTCTATTGAAATTTGGATGTTTTTTAATTTCAATAGCCTCGCGTATCATCCTTGGTAGGAATCGGTGTTCTTTTGCGAGAATTTGTGGTTTATCAAATCGAATGTAATGGTGGGGACGATCTTGAACATGTTCGCAGACTGCAGACTTCCCGGAGCGTCGGTGCTTCACGTCAGCTATATGTTCTTTCACGCGGGTTTTTATGGATCGTTTTGTTTGACCTATGTAAGAGAGACCACATTCACAATCTAACTTGTACACTCCTGCATCTTGTAGAGGGATATTACACTTGACGGATGGTAAAAATTGACTAATCTTCTTCGGTGGCTTGTAGTATGTTTTAATGGAAGCTCGCTTCAAGATGTAGCCAACCTTGTCTGTGACTCCTCTGACATATGGTAGTACAGCAGGTACACGCTCGACAGTGGCTGGCTTCACTCGGTCACTGTGACGTAGGCGCGGGATCCGAAGCTTGTTGTCTTGCAATACTTGCTTGACGTGCTGAAGTTCGGCGGCCAGATGTTTTCTGTCACATATACCTCGTGCTCTCTGAAACAAAGATTTACCTACGGTAGCTAACTGTGAAGGATGATGGTGAGATTCACCATTCAAATATCGGTTGGTATGGGTCTTTTTCTATACACAGTGTGACCAATTGTGTTATTAGGATTTCGAATGACTAAAACATCTAAGAAAGCTAAAGAATTATTTGCCTCTAACTCCATTGTGAATTGTATTTTAGAGTTTATAGAGTTAAGGTGGTTTAAAAATGCAGTTACTTTGTCAGATGGTAAAATTGTGAAAGTGTCGTCTACGTACCGCTTGTAGAATCTTGGATTTACAGGAGCAGTAAGAAGGGCTTTCTCCTCGAAGTCCTCCATGAATATGTCAGCGACTATGGGAGATACAGGTGAGCCCATCGCCACACCATCTACTTGCTTGTAGAACTCTTCCTTCCACAATAGATAGCCAGATGTGAGGCAGTGTTTGAGTAATACTGCATATTCAGCAGGCATGTTATTATATTCTAGCTTCCTAGTTACAATTGATATGCAGTCTTCAATAGGTAGGCATGTGAATAGTGACTGAACATCAAAACTGACCATAGTTTCATTGTCAGCGAGATGTAGGTCTTTTATCTCACTAACAAAATGGTATGAATCCTTTGTGTGCGCTCTATTATGTCCTCTCAGTGGTGACAGTACTTTTGCCAAGTGTTGTGCCAGCTTTTAAGTTGGTGAATCGATCTGGCTCACTATAGGACGTAGTGGAGCGTTTGGTTTGTGTATCTTTGGTAACCCATACAACCTCGGTGGTTTGGTACATGATGGTATTAGCGAATTCACGTCGAGATTTAATTTTTCGGAGTAATTATAAAAAATTAATATTCAAAAACTGAAGGTAGCCGGACTAACTATGACATTGGGACGTCAAACATCCCGTGACCATGGTTGCTGTAAAGCACCCGAAACGTCGGGAATTAAAAATAAGTAAAAGTAGTGAAATAAACGCGATAAAATCCGTAAATTTAGTTTTATTCAATTGGAAAAAAATGTTTTTTTTAGGGTAGCCCCCCTATATGTAAAGTGGGAAGTGATTTTTTTTTAATTTCAACCCTAACATGTGATATATTGTTGGAAAGGTATTTAAAAATGAATAGGGGTTTACTCAAATCATTTTTTGATAATGTCAATAATTTCGGAAATAATCGCTCCAAAAGTAGAAAACAATGTGTCCCCCCCCCCCCCACTAACTTTTGAACCATAAGTTTAGAAAATATGAAAAAATCTGAAAAGTAGAACTTTATAAGGACTTTCTAGGAAAATCATTTTGAACTTGGATGGAAACAACAGTACCCACCACCGGGAGCAGTTGCAGGAGCGCGGAGCGCTGCTGGAGCGCGAACATAATGGATACCCACCTTTAAACTCATAAGTGGGAACACTTATTGTGACGGACGGGAAACTACGGAACCCTACACTAAGCGTGGCCCAACACGCTCTTGGCCGGTTTTTATTTTTAGATTAGTAGAGAGTAATTGCAAATGTTATCAGGCAGTGTATCTACAATCATTAAAGACTCACCAGTTAATGGCCACTTGATAGTGCTGTGACGTTGTAAGTCAATGTCCCCGGAGACAAATTAATGAAATGGTTGTGGAAAATTAATGAAACACGCAAAAAAGGTCAAGGTCGTGTACCATTTAATATCTACTAAATTCATATGTAAAATCCTCTAGAATATTCGCTTAACTTTAAGGAATATTTGGATGTTTATTGGAGTTAACGAAGATCATAAAATATAAACAAACCTAGCAATTATTGTATTTTAAGTGAGGTCTACTACCTTACTACTGAAGTACTAGACTTATAGGCTGTAACGGTAGTTGTAAAGCTAAAATTAATCAGTAATTGTTATAAAGTAAAGTAAAGTAAAGTTACATATATACGCCCACTGCTTAGCACAGGCCTCCGCTCATTTCTGTGGGGGTTTTAGGGCAAGGAATTGTCCGCCGCGCTATCCCAATGCGTGTTGGCGAACTTCACATGTCCTCGAAATATTTTTTCCTTATTTCTCTGACATGCAGGTTTCCTCACGATGTTTTCCTTCACCATCGAGCACGTGGTAAATCAGCACTTACAATTGCTACTAACAATTTCATTGGTGCCGGCGGGGATCGAACCCGGTTTGCTCGCGTACTGTGAAATTTGCAGCGAGTGCTAACCATCTGAGCTACCACGGCTTTAGTAATTATTATATTATGATTACGTTATTAAATATTATTTTCGAAAGTTAGGCAGTATACACGTTATTAAATAATTAGAAGTCATTACTTTGTGATGGTATTTAAGAAATTTATATAAAATAATAGTAATTACGGTAATAAGCTACGTGCCTATGAACGTAGCGCCAAGTAGGTAGCCCTTATTTTTGTGGGGGTAGTAACGCTGCTAACTATAGGACATTAAAACTATAGCAGGAGAAAGTCTCCGCAATTTCTCTAATCGTTTATTTTAGTGCTTTATTTTTCACTTTACAAATAAATTCGAAATATAAAGTGAATGCCCTTATCCAGAGCTCTATATTACAATTAATAACATGATAAATTAGGATTCATGTCTGTTTTACCACATTAATAATAAATACTTGCGGGTTGAAAGCACGAACTGTCTTGCGGAGCAGCTGTGAAAACACCTAATTGAAGCATATTAAAATAGATCAAATTGAATGAGAACTAATGTTTTCATTTAACTACGTATTTAAAAATTATTGTTAATATTATATATATTCGAATACTATATATTAAAAGAAACATTGTAACAGAATTTTTCTTCTATTTTTAGCACCAATAAGCAATACTAAGTACCTAAGTCTAGTGTGGTGAATGTCTATTTCTTTTCCGCTACAGCTTGTGGTAGAACTATAATCACCATCCTGCGCAGATATTAATGTTAACGTCCTGACCAAATGCCTGAAAAAACTGCTTGATAAGGGTTTATTATTTACACAGTAGCAATTTAAATGGTACTATAAATAATTGATAAAAATTCAAACAATATACAAAGACAATTATGAATATTGAAAAAAAGTGAAAATTCCATTATTTTTTTCATAGCCAGCATCGTAATAGAAGTTCATTCAAATAAGCAACAATATATTCCCTAATATAATAGAACCCGAGACAAGCAGAGCATATGATTAATGACTTAAGGGAATCCTTTTAAAGCGCCAAAACATGAAAAAACATTTTTTGAATATTATTTTTGTGTCTCGTCGGAATTATATCTAAATTGCTCATTTCTATTTTAGAAATTCTTATCTGGTTAGGATATATGTATGTATATAAATACCTGAGAATACACACAAGCATATCTTGTTTATGTATACTTAAGACAAATAATACACAATAAATACAAGGGGCATGCCAAAAGAATCTAGATACTACTAGACTCATTTTTGTTTAATAGTTACTCATTTGTTTGGTAGTTGACAAGTCATAAATCGTCGTAAATGCTGGATATTTACTGCCAAATTTGAAAATGGAACACTTACCTGTTTCAAACATTTTTTGTGAGAATCTTGCCGGTCGGTAACCGTCTGTCAAAGGGGAACGGCAGATTTAGTACCGCGTACTTTTTTCGTTATTTTGTTATAGAATTAACACCAGATATTAATTAATTTTCAAGTAAGTTTTATATTTTTAGAACTTGGGATTAGTTAATAATATCAATAAAAATATTTTAATAAATAAACGTAATATAAGCATAAACTAAACGCAATGAGGGCTATCGCGTATGAATTCGCCGCTAGAGGCGCTACCGCTAGTGTAGAGTGAGGTCTCCGATATGTCAAATGTCACTGTTAGTAGTAGGTGGGCTGCGCGTGTTTATTTCTTTTAGAATAATATTGTGAATATATTGCAATTCCTGAGATTAATTTAGGCCAATATGAGTTACGGGTCAACGAATGTCAGTGCTTTAAAAGCAGAGCTAAGAAAAAGAGGTGCAAAGTTAAGTGGGTTGAAAGAACAGTTAATTCAGAGGTTAGTTTGTTTACTATTTACAAATACATTTTTTGTCAAAATTATGCTTATTGGCCGAGTTTACAGCAATGTTTTCTTTTTACAGACTTAAGGACTATGATAGAAATAATAATTTTAATAGAAACATACATAACATAACAGCGTATTGTGTTGCCCAATATAAGAATTTTCGCTTTCATGCGATATATACACTAGAAGTATCCCGAGAGAGAATAGATGGTTTAGAGAGAACAAACGCAATCTTGCTTCATGCTAAAATTAAGTCCCTTCAATCAAAATCAAACTTCGTATTTATAGTGATTATATATAACTTTATATTTTATAGTGACATGATTGGACGGGACGCAATCAGAAGTTATTGTAACTACATTGTAGGTTTAAGAGCAGTGAGATGCTACTCACATGTTATGAGTATTATTTGGCACCTAAGCCATGCTCGCCATGAGGGTATTACCCGGCCTGCCCCCTTCTTAGATGAAGTTTTATTTATTTATTTATTTATATTCTTTTTTGTACACCACAATACAGAAACATCAAGTTCAGTTAAAACTAAATTAAAGTATGTACAATAGGCGGTCTTATCACTCTGAAAGTGATTTCTTCCAGACAACCTTTGCGTAGAGGAATGATGCAAACAAAAGTTAAAATAGAGGGGGCATACAAAATAATAATAAAAAATATAGTAATACATACAAATAAAGATAAGTGAAAGTTATATATAAAATATCATATAATAGATTAAATGAAAAGAGTACGAGAAAGGTAAAGTAATTTATCTAATAGCGTTCTAAATAATACGATTTAACAAGACTTTTGAAAGAGTGAAGAGATATAGCACGACGAATATGGAGAGGTAAGGAGTTCCACAATCGCACAGCGGTTACGGTGAAGGATTTCTTGAAAAAGGAAGAAGAGTGCAAAACTGTAGAGAGAGAAAGCTTGACGGAGGATCGAAGGAACCGATTATGGGTAAGAGAAAGATACTGGAAACGGTTTTTTAAATAAAGAGGACTGGAAGGATTAAACAGCACACTATACAATGCGGAGAGAATGTGAGTATTCCTGCGAAGGCGGATCGCGAGTCATTTGAGCTGTTTGTGAAATTCGGAGATATGATCATATTTGCGAAGCCCAAATATAAATCTAATGCATAAATTTTGAATGCGCTCAAGCCTATTAAGCTGCTCCTCGGTAATGTCAAGATAGCAAATATCAGCATAGTCAAGGATAGGCAGAAGTTGAGACTGGGCGAGCGTAACTTTAGTTGCTGTGGGAAGGAAATTACGTAATCTACGTAAAGAGCTTAACGCAGCAAACATTTTTCTACTGACCTCATTAACCTGTGAGGTCCAAGACATACAGGAGTCAAGATACAACCACAGGTTTTTAACCTTTTTACTGTAAGGGATTAGAGTGCAGTCTAGTATTATAGGGGGTAGGGAAGACCAGTCAATTTTACCAATTAATCTATAACTACCGATGACAATGACCTGAGTTTCCTTAGGATTAATCGTTAAACCATAACATTTACTCCAATTCGAAATACAAGTCAGATCAGCGTTAATAGTGTCAACTGCTTTAGATAGATCTTCAAGAGAGGACTGAGTATAGATTTGAAGATCATCAGCACACAAGTGTAAGTAGGAAGAGGACAAATTATGATTTAATAGAATTAATGAAAATTGCAAAAAGGAGAGGAGACAACACGCCACCTTGTGGTACACCAGCAGCTATAGTAGTCCAGGTGGAAAAAACCTCTTGCACCTGAATTCGCTGTCGGCGACCAAACAAGTAACTTCGAAACCAGTCAACTACAGTGGGAGATATGTTGAGAGAGCGTAGGATGCTCAACAAGATATCAAAATCTACAGTATTAAATGCGTTACTAAAAGCAAGCAACGTGAATTAAGAATTCATTATTTATAAGTACAATAAAATAAATGAACTTAAAAAACAAAATATTTTTTATTTACCTACACTCAAAACCCCATCAGAACTTTATGATTATCAAATCTTGCAGTTCGCTGCTGAATATAGGTATTTCCTAATTCACAACGCTGAGTAGATACCAATCCTCATCTCAATCTACCTACTTAATGATAGAACCACGCTGTAGCTATAATATAGTTGTAGCACAAATTACTGCTCGACCGGGGAAGAACCACGCTCTCACAGAATAACAGTGTAAAATAGCAGTTTAATACTACTGTGTTTCGTATGGTGAGTGTAGAGATCTGGAGACCCTTTTTTACTGGAAACGAGGCATTCGATCCTAGACTTTAGAGGTGACAACGCATCTGAAATTTGATTCTAAATCGAGGATAAATGTAGATGTCCACGGGCCACAGCATCCACTAACCATCAGGTGGACTGTCTGTTCGATTGTCACCCTTGTTCTATAAAAAAAATAACGGTTAGTAAAGCACTACAGAGTAGCGAAAAGCAATATAGAATATTTATCACAAAAACAATGTTTATTTGCCTATATGTAACATAGGTAGTGTACCTATGTTACATATGGAAGAGGTTTTGGCCGTCGACGGATTGTTGGACAATTTGTCGCTCCTGTTTTGTTGCTTAAATAATAGTGTTCGCGGTAAACAAAAGAAAGATGTCGTAAAAGAAAAATAACGTGTTCTTAAACATTTATTCGATTGAATTTACAATTTTATTAATTACATTATTTCTTGGTATTGTGTTTGTGTCTTGTTTGATCGGAGGTTAGAATGGGAATGTGAGAACGAATGTGAGTGTCGGGTGTGGGGAATGACGGGTTGAGTATTTGTGCGGTGTGATTGGTTGATTGTATGGTTGGTGTATGACTCTGTACAATAAGATTATATTAAGCGCCTTATAGGAAATGCAATAGGGTCGACTGTCGACTACCTGGCGTCGACAAATGGTTTGAAGTAGATTATGATTCGTAAATATGATGCGATTTTGTGAATTGTCTGCGCGTGTGAACTATCAGAGAAAACGACGAAACAAGTGGTTTGATGTTGATATAATCTCTCAAAAATTGTGACGAAAAAGTGACGCATCAGCATATTTTGATTAAAAAAAATATACTAAAACGAAGATTACGAAAGAAATGAAGTTTTAGAACCCAAAGCCGTAAAGCCAGTTAAATAAAAAAAATTGTAAAACTAGTTCATTTAATATTAGTCTATGGTCTATGTAGATAATCTTAAAAATTAAAACTGGTTATGACTTTTATCTCCCAAGTTCTAAAAATCTAAGAATTTAAAAGGGGTTTGTCTATCCTACTATCCTACTATCTACTAGTACCAATTAAAACCAAAATACGAAATTTTATTAGCGGTACGAAACTCCAATACAAGCCTGCCATTCCCCTTTGGGTCGGACGTTTTCGAATAGGTTTACCGTCATTTATAGGATTTTCCAAAGCCTAGTGCAGTGTTCCGCAAAGTGCGTACCGCGGCACACTGGTGCACCGTGATTATTAGTTGGTGTGCCGTGAAAAAATAAGAAGAGTTATAAAATTATTTTTAGTAAGTAAGTAAGGGTAATTAAAATACCTACACAAATCAGACGAGCGCACGAGCGAGGCGTTTTGTTTCGTTCATCTAATTCTGTGATTTCGTTAGGCGCAGGCGGTGGCGGCCGGCGCGTCGCGGGAGGCGGGGACGGAGGCTCCCTGCCCCACTAACCGACTCACCAGTCTGTCAGTATGAGTACGAGTGCGCCGCTTAAATTCACCGCACGCTTTTGTTTCGTCGCGTATTGTTATGCTTATTATTCTAAGCGTAAAATAAGTATTAAAATAATGGATAAATTCATTAAACGTAGTGTAAGTTTGTCAGGTGAAAGTAATGAAGAAGAAAAAGAGTCAATGAAAAAGAAACCCAAAATTGTTCATCGAAAATATGACAAAAGCTACATAAGTTACGGTTTTAGATATTGCGGAGACGAATCTTGTCCTACCCCAAAATTTCTTGTTTGTGGAGAAACGTTGGGTAATAATTCGATGGTGCCCAGTAAACTAATACGACATTTAAGTACTAAACACCCATCAGTAGCCCAAAAAGACAAAACGTATTTTCAACGTTTAAAGGACCAATCGAAGAAGCAGGTAAATCTCATGAGTTCGTCTTTCAAAACCTCAGACAAAGCACAAAAAGCAAGCTACGTAATCGCTAATATGTTAGTTAAAGCTTAAAAGCCGCACTCTCTTGCTGAAACTGTAGTTTTACCTATCTGCAAAGAAATTGTCAAGATAATGATTAGCCAAGAAGCTGCTAAAGAAATTGAAAAAATACCTGCATCGGCAGAAACGATTTCACGTCGAATCAATGACATATCTAATGACATTAAATCGACGTTGATTGAAAAATTGAGAGTTAGTGGAGTTTTTGCGCTACAAGTTGATGAGTCCACTGACATCAGTGGTCACGCGCATCTCATCTCAAATGTTAGATATATTGATGGATGTGAATTAAAAGAGAACTTTTTATTTTGTCTGCCACTGCCTAACCATACAACTGGTGAAGAAAATTAGAAGAATATAAGAAATATTTAAAGTAACGGACGAATTTTTCAATGAGCATAATTTGGAATGGCATAACTGTATAAGTGTTTGCTCAGACGGCGCAGCGGCTATGACAGGAAAGGTTAAAGGCTTTATAGCTAAGGTTGCAAAGCAAAAAAAGGTTGTTGGTTCAAAAACAGCATTGTTTTTTACATAGGGAAGCTCTTATGACGAAGTCTCTGCCTGACGATCTATTGCGCGTTCTTCAAGAAATTATCAAAATCGTAAATTACATCAAGTCGCGACCGCTGAATTCTCGTCTTTTTAATGCACTGTGTCAAGAAATGGGAGCAGATCATCAGTCGCTTTTGTTTCATACAGAGGTGCGATGGCTTTCTCGCGGCAAAGTACTTTCCCGAATTTATGACTTGAAAAATGAGACTGAGATATTTTTGCAGTCCCATGGTTCAGATTATGCGCATTTATTTAAAAAAGAAGAATGGCTAGCAAAACTTGCATATCTGACGGATATATTTGCTCACTTAAATGAGCTCAATAAAAAAATGCAAGGCAGAAAATCCAATATTTTGACATCGTTGGATAAAATTGAAAGCTTTCGCGCTAAATTGGAACTATGGATCAGTCTCGCTACGAATGGTAATAATGAAATGTCATGGCAGCTGATCCAGAAAAAAGGGTGCAGGCTTTGATTGTCAAACACTTAAAGCTTCTTGCAGAGAAAATGAATTTCTATTTCCCTAAGCGTGATCTGCAACCTACGGACTTGGTTCGAAATCCATTCTCCGAGAACATTCCTTTCGACCACTTACCAATAAATGAGCAGGAATAACTGATGGAAATGAAAACGGATCGCACATTAAAATTAAAATTTTCTGAAACTGATTTAGAACATTTTTGGCTATGTGTGAAAAATGAATATCCTCTGCTTTCTAAGCATGCTATTGCAATACTTTTGCCGTTTGCAACGACCTATTTGAGTGAATTAGGATTTTCGACTCTTACAAAAAATTAAAAAAAAACCAAAAAAAGGGAACGCCTCAGGACGATCGACGAAGAAATGAGAGCAGCCTTGTCATCGATTACTCCAAATTTAGACCGTCTATGCTCAATTAAACAGTCTCATGTTTCACATTAAATACCTTTTCTGAAATTTAAAGTTTAGGTTTGTTGATTAATAATAAAATTTGATTAATATTACTTAAAAACTGTTTTTTTAATTTGTGGTGTACCTCAAATTTTTTCGTTTTCCTAGGTGTACCTTGAACACAAAAAGTTTGCGGAACACTGGCCTAGTACGTTAGTAAGTAGTTAAACCATGAGTTGGTGACGCCGATATTAGGGGAAAAAGGTGGAACATCCCCGCTACAGCTTTTGCATAAAATCATTAATTTGTGGAAAAACACAACTTGAATTATATATATATATATATATATATATATATATATATATATATATATATATACACTCTAATGGACATTGAATTAGAATATATCACCGATTTTTATCGGAAAAAATTACACCAGGCACTTGTATCATTAGTTTGCGTGTATACTCGTATTTGCCACACTGTAACATGTTCTGCGGAATAAAAAGCTCGGAACTCGTATATTACCGTTGGTAGATAATTAGTAAGCAAATGGAACATCACATTATATTTTAAGTTCCATAATGCTAGGATACCTTATAAAATAACTATCATAGTACATTTTGAAATACAACTACGGCTGTTGTACAAGCCATCACTCGTACTCCGTATATGCGAGAGTAGAACGAGCAGGAGATTTTACGTGTCGTGTATATAAAGAGCGTATATTTTTATCACGAAAACTCGTGCTTATCGTAACTCGAGTAGAAAACGACGAAGGAAGCCTCTAAACAATGAAATACAAGCGTGTTAGCAATATTGTTACGAGCTTGAGGTTCGTAACAATAAAAATTTCCGATAAAATTACCTAAATTAACACTTTAATTCTCTTTACACAAATTAAAACTCAAAACACTAATAATTAATCACACTAATTCACTTTATTTCGCTCCGAAGCTTCGCTTGTCTCGCCGAATTCAATACTTCCTCGATCGCATCTTGCAGCGCCTATTTATATAAATTAGCACGGAAATATTCAGAATATTCGTGTAAATACGCGCAAGGTACCGAGAGTTCAAGTTTCAACTAGGCGCTAGTACCGTCGACTAAGGCGCGTAACAATGCCCCCTCCTAAGACATGCTCGTCCCGAGCATTATCGGCCCCATAATAACGCGCCAGGCGATCCACATGGACGATCTTAGGAGTCCCTCTTGCGCCTTTCTGTATCCGGTAGGTTACATCGTTGATCCTGGTCACAATCCGGTACGGGCCATCCCATTTAGCTTGAAGCTTAGGAGATTTCCCTTTGCTGCGGACGGGATTATGCAACCACACTAGTGTACCTTCGTTGTTCATTTTGCGGTCGTACCGGGTTTTCATCTTTTCAGACATTTGCTGGCCCGATTGTCTGACGTGCTCATAAATGTCATTCATTTGGTTCCGCAAGTCATTTGCATAATCGGTTATACTACGTGGAGCATCAGGTGGTATCCCGGTGATCAGGTCTGCAGGCAGCCGTAATTCTCTTCCAAAGTTTGCGAAAGCTGGTGTCACTGCTGTACTTTCGTGAACAGCGCTTCGATATGACAACAAAAACGGTTGTACGTGCTTGTCCCAATCTCGTTGTCGATTGTCTACAACTTTTGCTAGGTACCTCTCCAATGTCTGATTAAATCGTTCTACCATTCCATCAGATTGCGGGTGATAAGAAGTCGTTCTTGTTTTATGAGTACCCATAACTCGGCAAGTTTCCTGGAATATTTGAGATTCAAAATTCCTTCCTTGATCGCTGTGAATCTCTAAAGGTACTCCAAAACGACAGAAGACTTCATGAACTAGTTTATCTGCAACTGTTGAAGGTTCTTGATTTGGAATGGCGAAGACTTCTGGCCACTTAGTGAAGTAATCCATCACAACCATGAAATACTTGTTACCGCTTTCACTCTCCGGAAACGGCCCCGCCACGTCAATGGTTATTCTCTCCCATGGTGCACCAATATTGTACAATTTCAATGCACCTCTACTACGAGTGTGAGGTCCCTTTACAGCCGCACAACTTGTACATTTGCAACACCAGTCCTCGACATCGTTTCGACAGTGGACCCAGTAAAACCGTTCTCGGATCTTCAGTAGAGTTCGTTTAACTCCCAGATGGCCACCGGAACAATCATTATGGTACAGCTGTAGAACATCCGGTACTTTAGCTTTAGGGACAACCATTTGTAAGTGACAGCTGTCTCCCCGAACATTTTCCCATTTACGGCACAGAACTCCATCCTGAAGCAGCAAGCTGTGCCATTGGGCCCAATAGCTTTTAGTGGTCGAACTCATCGCTGAGACGTCGCTCCACTTGGGCTGGGGAGCACTGGCCTTCATCCATTCCAGAATCGGCTTGATGTCCGGATCTTCCTGCTGTGCATGTCGTAAGCTGTCCTTCCACTCGTTGCTGAGGTGGTCTGTCCTGAGCATCCTCATGGATACCACTTCCTTACTCTCCTGCCTAGTACAATGTTTGCAATCTTGAGGACAAGGTCTTCGTGATAATGCATCTGCGTTGCCGTGAGATTTCCCGCTGCAGTGTCTGATAGTAAAGTCGTATTCCTGCTGCTGCTGGGCGGTGCTATTAGCCGCACTTCCTTTCCGAGACCGTTCACCTTCCCTTCCTAGGGGGTGCTTAGGGCAGCTGGACCGAAGATGGCCCCTTTCCCCACAGCCATAGCACTTAGGGCTGTATCCTTTATTGTGGTCGCGAACCGTAACTGCTGCAACCTCCTCAGCGTGAGGGGAAGGACGATCCTGCCACCGCCAGGCGGTGCCGTTAGCTGCACTACCCTCTCGAGATCGATCAACTCTCCTTTCTACAGTTCGCCTAGGGCAGCTGGAGCGAAGATGGCCCCTTTCCCCACAGCCATAGCACCTAGGGCTGTATCCTTTGTTGCAGTCGCGAACTGTAGCTGCTGCAACCTCCCTGATGCGATGGGAACGATGATCCCTCCACACGGCTTCCACCTCCAGAGCATGAGCGTCTCGTGGTGCCCGAGCCTCACAGCAGCTCTGACTTCCAGGTCGCGGATGCCGTCGATGAATGTCTGCACCAGGTTCCCTTCAATGAGCGTAGGTACAGACTGGTATGCCTTTCGAACCATCTTCTCCACCTCAAGAGCCCACTGCTGCAGGTTTTCTTTGCTACGCTGCACGCGATCTTTAAGCTGCGAGCAAAAGACGTGTTCCAGGTGAGCGTCGCGATATCTCGCCTCAAAGGCCTCAAGAAGCTGCTCGTAGGTCACTTTCTTACCGAGAGCTTCCAACACAGTTAATGCTTGGTGGCGCAGGCCTAGGGTGAGTGCAGTCGTGGCTTGGCTTTTATTCCAGCCGTTCGCCTCCATGACGGCCTCGAACTGGATTTTGTAGGCCGACCAGGGAGAGGTCCCGTCGAACGGCGGCACTTTGAATCCACGTAAGTTTGAGGTCGTCCAGCGTTTTCTTCACGTCAGCCATTACGTTGTCAACCCGATTGTTTACTTGGTCGATTCGGGTTTCAGCTTACGACAGGCGGTTGTCATGTTGAGCAACCTTATCCTTCACCTACCGTATCTCTTTTCCGAAGGTAGCGTGAAGGTCTTTCATAAGGAGCATCTGCTCTTCCTTATCGCGTTGGAGTTGCTCTTCTAAACGACGGGCCTGTTCCTCCTGCCGGCGGGCCTGTTCCTCCTGTCCGCCCCGCAGCTGCTCTTCCAATCGGCGGGCCTGTTCCTCCTGTCTACGCTGCAGCTGCAGTGCCACAGACGTAGAAGCTGCTGACGGGCCGGCTTCCGTGGCCGGCGGCTGGCCCTCAGACATCTGCGGCGTTGCACCACCAAATCTCCTCTGGTCCGTCTGTCTCCTGTTGGCGTTGACTTCGGGTACGGACACCCTCCATCTCGTCCTTAGGTAAAATCGGCATGATTTTATCCCACTTCTGACACCAATTGTTACCAGCTTGAGGTTCGTGACAATAAAAATTGCCGATAAAATTACCTAAATTAACACTTTAATTCTCTTTACACAAATTAAAGTTAAAAACACTAATAATTAATCACACTAATTCACTTTATTTCGCTCCGAAGCTTCGCTTGTCTCGCCGAATTCAATACTGCCTCGATCGCATCTTGCAGCGCCTATTTATATAAATTAGCACGGAAATATCCAGAATATTCAAGTGAACACGCGCAAGGTACCGAGAGTTCAAGTTTCAACTAGGCGCTAGTGCCGTCGACTAAGGCGCGTAACAATATCTTTCGAGATTTTCTGGGTAACCACAAAACCGTACCAACACATATAGTTCATATTTATTAAAAATATGTCTCTTATTAATTTTTTTTATTAAATTTAAATATGACTTTTAATGATGCTGCGTAGTAAAGGATTAAGAGACTCCACTACCATATATCATCTCGTGGGTGTCACAAACGGCGACATAGGACAGTGCCAACTATGTCAAATATGGCAAGCTATGGGAAGGCCTATTTGCAACAGTGGCCTTTTGGGCCTTTTTACCAGCTTCATATGATTTAAATTAAAGATGATAAAATGTTTCGTGAGATTCGGCAAGAATTACTACAGAGAAAAGTCGTGGTACAGGGGTGGTGGTGGTTGTAGGTAGTGGTGGTGGCTTTAGGCTAAGCATTCGCTGTAAATTTCACAGTACGTGAGCAACCCCGGTTCATTCGCAGCCATCACTAATTAAATTGTTAATTGCTGATGAAGATGTGAAGTCTGCCAACACGCATTGGGGCAGCGTGGCGGACATTTCCTTGCCCTTAATCCCTCTCAGAAATGATAGGAGACCTGTGAACATCAGTGGGACGTAGGCTGTCACTTTGCTGTGGGCTGTTCGAAAGAGATACCGCGGCTCCGGAACGGAAGGGCACTGAAGGAACACGGATGGTTTTTAGTCAGTAAAAGTCTGACACTCCCTTACGCTCCACCCAGAGCGAAAGGCGTCATTAGATGATTTTCCATCCGCAAAAAAAAAAAGGCTGTCACTTTAACAACAGAGGAAATATGTATGGTCTAGAATTGCAAGCGACGATGTAGTTGTGGGTATGTTGTTGGTGTTTCGATACATGGCAACTTCGTAGGTAACAATGACTTAACAGATAGAGCAGGCAGATATTTCGTATTCATTATTCAATTACGCAATTAAATAAAATCAATTTTGCATATTACAAAAATAGTGTTTCTGGTATTGATTGCGGAAACATTTATAAATACGCATTATTTTTATCTAATCAAAAACATAACCAGTTGCTTTCCGCCATTTAGCAGTGATTTATAATATCAAAGATATTATAATTTTTATTACTGACGCCTGAATAAATATTTAGGCAATTTGATCACTTGTGTCATGTTGTTATTAAATAGCACCTAAACATGGAAATGCGATCTGTTAAAACAATATTACGTCATAGTATGTGAGGGTAATATAGTCATCCTGTTAGTAAGGTCACTTTCTTATAACTCAAAAACTACAGCTTTGTTTGCATACGATAGTTCTGCTCTGCATCGGTCAATAAAAACTAAATGACCGTAAGGGTAATGCTTTATCGACGCTGTATTGCCAGTTGACATTATTGTTAATACTTTAGGCGATTTTAGTATGGTGTACTGTAGTAAGTTTTTTTAGTAAGTATTTCTATCCTTTTCTTAATATATGAGTTATAGTATACGACTTCGTGTTTTTGTTTCTGTCCTCCCCCTAGTTTTTGTTATATAGGGGGTGGCCATAGTACCATAACGTACCTTAATTATTATTTAATATCTGAGATGTACATAATTTTATGAGATTTAATTGTTATTATTTCAGCCTTTTGGCATGGTGTCGTACACGTGGCAGTTCGCTGTTCTCTTATTATAATGTATATTGCTCATATGAATGTGTGTTGCGTAATATGAAGTGACAGGGTCAACAGCAATACTTATAAACTGTTATTACTTATTATAGACCGTTGTAATCTATTAATATGATTTTTTTTAATTAATACGGAATGCTTTTAGTAAAATAAGAAGAACCTCATAAAATTATAACGTTTTTCATTCATATTTTCAGAGCCTACAAAACATATCTACAATACCTGTACTATTAACATCGAGGTGTTAGGATTTGTAGAAATTCATAAGTTACCCTTAGTCATTTTATTTTAAGTTTTGTTGATATCTGCGTTCATCCTCGATTAAGAATCAAAACGCAGATGCGTTGTCACCCCTGATGACTAAGATGGAATGCCTCGTTTCCAGTAAAAAGGGTCTCCGGATATCACCATATACCACCACACACCACACGAAACACAGCAGCATTAAGTTGCTATTTTACGCTGGTATTCTGTGAGAGCGTGGTCCCTCCCCGGCCGAGCCGACCCATTCGTGCTACAACCATAATATAGCTGCAGCGTCGCTCTACCACGTATAAAATATACTATATGGTTGATGTTGTTTATGGAGTAATGTTGGACCTGACCTCTATGTTTTTTTTTGAAATCTAGTTAATTCTGAACTACCTATGATAATTAAAAAAAATTACATTACTAATGAAAAGGAATCTTGTTCGCAAGGACCAATTGAAAAGGAACCCAGCGGGCTTAAACGTTCAACTAAGAAACAGAAGGGAGGAATCGAGGCTTCTCTCGATCCGGCCTCCTATAACGCCTACGTTGGGTTCGGGAACAACGTATGTGATCTCCGCAACGGAGTAACACACAAGGGCGATAACCTCTTCCTTTTCAGAAAATAGGTTCAGGCGGGGATTACGGGTCTTTCGAAGTCGTCCCGGTCCCAACGCCTTAATTCTTTGATGTGGACTGTATAATTTTGAGGGATGAATTTCTTGGGAATAAAACAGCAGTTATCTTCAAACCGTTCCGTGAGAGAGTAATCACTTTTCCCTATCACTTCCCTACACTTTTTCTTTCTTCTTCTTATTGACTGCTGGTTTGATTACCGAACGAATTGCAAGAAAACTCGTTTACTGAGCTACCCCTGAGCTATACGCGAAAGTGAGCCGCGCCATTTGCGCGCTCGCGCAACTTAATTACATCAATTTGTACTATCACTCTCTCACGGTTTTCTCAATAATTTATTTTGTATAAGACATACATTTATACAATTTACTTATAAAGATAGCACAAAAAATATCTTTACTACGATATACGTTACATTTTTATATCACAAAAAATCTTTTATTTATTTAACAAAATATGCATATTTTACTCACATTGAACAAGTTGAAATTTCTTAAATATTTAACATAGAAACTTAAAACAATGTTTTCCACTTGAAATTATACATATCTTAACCAACACAACAGTTTAATTTACATTTTCTTTATTCATTTCACTATTAAAACACTTTTAAATTTCTTATACAAAACTATCATTATTTCACTTGTTCACAGGTTTTTTCACATAAAAATAACTCAGAATTCACCTCTTTTGCACGTACAATCAATCTGAAATATTTTACAAGTCAATTTTACATAAATTGCTGAAATTGCAAATATTTAGATTTCTACATATTTGGCCTCCTAAGTACGTGGCTAGCGTGCGTCTATGAGCTCACACTATTTGAACAACTAACCTTTGCACGGCTATCGGCTATCAGTAAAGATGGAAAGTCTAATATTAACAATAATAGGTGAATAAATGCTTTTACACAATTCTCAAACTGTAGGAAACTATTTCTAATCAGATTCTAATCAGTTATCATGTTTCTTATCAGATAACATAGACAAATATTTCATGAATCAATACATTGAAAATAGGCATTTGTTTTCATACAAAACATATCAAATTCATATAAGACAATACTTATGCAATCAATTTCCATTAATTCCACTTATGCACAGCGATTATCTCGACCGGGGAACAAATCCGGTCTCTAACTTTATTTTAATATTTCTTTAAATCAACATCATTGGAAAGATGATTTCAACCGGGGAACAAATCCGGTAACATAATTTATATCTTAAAAATTCCCTATATGAATTTATTAAAAGATATTACTAAGAAAATGATAAACTATTCCGGCCTGGGAGTCGAACCCAAGACCCTCATATCATTAATTCGATATTTCTTTAAGATTCAACTAAGCATTTTCTTATCGGAATATTGTTGCTTGATAATTTGCTTTTTAGAAGCTATTCGTAATCGGTTAACTAATAAATTGAAATATTCTTATAGGCGCGTCGCCAACAATCTCCCCCCCCCCCCCCCCCGTGCATCAGCACCATCATTTGGGAGGCGTCGCGGGTACCAGGACTATTATTCTGGATGTAGGTCTCCTCAAGATACCTGTGCTAGTAATGACGTCAACCACTCTGGTGTGACCGTCTGGTCTCGGTAGCGTCCTACTAATCTTGCCTTTCGGCCACGTATTTCGTGGCAACGAATGATCTATTATCAAGACAATATCACCTTCTTTAGGCTCCATAAACTTTCCGTTATTACCTGTTCGAGGTATTAAAGTAGGCATGTATTCTTTCAGCCATCTCGTCCAAAAATGGTCGGCGAACCTCTGTGCAGATTTCCAATTGAGTTGACCCGTCAGATGTTGCTCTAAAAATAATCCAGGTGGTCGATCACCACATCAGCGTCCCAGAAGAAAATGATTGGGTGTCAAACCCTCTTCAGGACTATCCATACTGAATGTTACCAGAGGTCTGGAATTTACAGTATGCTCTGCTTCTAAAAGCAACGTATGCAGAACCTCATCTCGCGGGCTCCTTTCTTTGAGCGTAGCGGTCAACGCAATTTTAATCGATCTTACTAACCTCTCCCAGGCGCCACCCATGTGCGGTGCTCCCGGAGGTATAAATTTCCATTTAATATATTTTTTAAATGACTCGTTTTTCATGCCCTCATAGCATTCTTCGCATGCTTTCAATAATTCTTTATTTGCAGCTTTGAAATTTGTCCCGTTATCGCTGTATATAACGGCTGGTTTTCCTCTTCTGGCGATAAATCGCCTCAATGCCATTATCATTGACGCTGGTGTCAATGAGGCTGCTAATTCTAGGTGTAGTGCTCTGATGGTCAGACATGTAAATAAAACGCCCCAACGTTTTTCGTGTCGCCTTCCTATAGTCACACTCATAGGTCCGAAATAATCCACGGCTGAGCATGTCAAAGGTGGTTCGTTGTGAGCTATTCTCTCCAGAGGAATATTTCCTTGTGGCACGTTCTGCGGTTTTGACCTATATGTCCTGCACCACTGACAGTGATGTGACACACTTCGTACTACATTACGCAGGTTCAAGACATAAAATTTTTGGTTTACCTCATTCATCACCGTCTGGTGATTGGCATGTCCAAAATGATGATGAACTTCTCTAATCATCATTTTAACGATTTCGTGTTTACCGTCTAATACGACTGGTTTTCTACTTTCCTCAGTCAAATTAGACTTAAAAGGTAAACGCCCATTTAAACGGAGTAAGTTATCTTCTCCTATTTCCATAGATAATTTCAAGCGTGAACTTCTTTCGACGCTTTTGCCTGCTTTCAAGCATTTTATTTCCGAATGAAAACACTCGTCTTGAACGAACTTCCAAATTAATAATTCATTCACGTCGAATCAATGACATATCTAATGACATTAAATCGACGTTGATTGAAAAATTGAGAGTTATTGGAGTTTTGCGCTACAAGTTGATGAGTCCACTGACATCAGTGGTCACGCGCATCTCATCTCAAATGTTAGATACATTGATGGATGTGTATTAAAAGAGGACTTTTTATTTTGTCTGCCACTGCCTAACCATACAACTGGTGAAGAAATATTTAAAGTAACGGACGAATTTTTCAATGAGCATAATTTGGAATGGCATAACTGTATAAGTGTTTGCTCAGACGGCGCAGCGGCTATGACAGTAAAGGCTTTATAGCTAAGGTTGCGAAACAAAAAAAGGTTGTTGGTTCAAAAACAGCAATGTTTTTTACATAGGGAAGCTCTTATGACGAAGTCTCTGCCTGACGAACTATTGCGCGTTCTTCAAGAAATTATCAAAATCGTCAATTACATCAAGTCGCGACGGCTGAACTCTCGTCTTTTTAATGCAGTGTGTCAAGAAATGGGAGCAGATCATCAGTCGCTTTTGTTTCATACAGAGGTACGATGGCTTTCTCGCGGCAAAGTACTTTCCCGAATTTATGACTTGAAAAATGAGACTGAGATGTTTTTGCAGTCCCAGGGTTCAGATTATCCGCATTTATTTAAAAAAGAAGAACGGCTAGCAAAACTTGCATATCTGACGGATATATTTGCTCACTTAAATGAGCTCAATAAAAAAATGCAAGGCAGAAATTCCAACATTTTGACATCGTCGGATAAAATTGAAAGCTTTCGAGCTAAATTGGAACTATGGATCAGTCTCGCTACGAATGGTAATAATGAAATGTTCCCAAATGTTATGGCAGCTGATCCAGAAAAAAGGGTGCAGGCTTTGGTTGTCAAACACTTAAAGCTTCTTGCAGAGAAAATGAATTTCTATTTCCCTAAGCGTGATCTGCAACCTATGGACTGGGTTCGAAATCCATTCTCCGAGAACATTCCTTTCGGCCACTTACCAATAAATGAGCAGGAAGAATAAAACATAAAAACATAACATAAACACTCACGCCTGTCACCCAGAGGGGTAGGCAGAGACTACAGACTTCCATTTAGCACGATCCTGACATACCTTTCTCGCCTCTTCCACATTCATATACCTACGCATACATGCTCGTCGGTTAAGGGTACTCTTAATTTGGCCCATTTTTAGTATATCGCCAATTTGGTCGACAAACTTCCGCCTAGGACGTCCCTTTCCGACTCTTCCATTCACTTCTGCAACATATATTTGCTTTGTCAGTCTTTCCGCATTCATTCTTTCTACATGACCAAACCACCGAAGCATTCCTTTCTTAATCCTGGTCACCGCATCATCTTGCAAACCACACTCTTCTTTTATCACACAGTTTCTCACCCTGTCACTCAGATTCAGCCCTAACATACTCCTTAGCGACCGCATTTCTACCGCATTTATTCTACTCTCGTGCTTCTTCTGCCACACCCAACTTTCACTACCATACGTTAAAGTAGGGACTAATACAGCACTGTGAATTGCCATACGTGCCTTTTTTGACACATTCTGACTTTTCACAATAGAGTGTAGAGCCCCATTTACTTTATTTCCTGCATTCACTCGTCGTTCAATGTCCTTATCATATCTCCCATCCCTGCTGAATACACATCCCAAATATACGAACTCATCCACTTGCTCAATTAACTCTCCTTCTATTCTTATTTCACATACCGTTTTGCTTTCATCTCTTTCAAAAACCATCACTTTCGTCTTACTAGCGTTCACTTTCATTCCCCTTTCTTTTAATGACCTGTTCATTAATGTAATCATCATTTGCAACTCGGCCGCCGACGACGCAAGTATGACTTGAAGAACTGATGGAAATGAAAACGGATCGCACATTAAAATTAAAATTTTCTGAAACTGATTTAGAACATTTTTGGCTATGTGTGAAAAATGAATATCATCTGCTTTCTAAGCATGCTATTGCAATACTTTTGCCGTTTGCAACGACCTATTTGAGTGAATTAGGATTTTCGACTCCTACCACAATAAAAACCAAAAAAAGGGAACGCCTCAGGACGATCGACGAAGAAATGAGAGCAGCCTTGTCATCGATTACTCCAAATTTAGACCGTCTATGCTCAATTATACAGTCTCATGTTTCACATTAAATACCTTTTCTGAAATTTAAAGTTTAGGTTTGTTGATTAATAATAAAATTTGATTAATATTACTTAAAAACTGTTTTTTAATTTGTGGTGTACCTCAAAATTTTTCGTTTTCCTAGGTGTAGAACGAGCAGAAGATTTTACGAGTCGTGTATATAAAGAGCGTATATTTTTATCACGGAAACTCGTGCTTGTCGTAACTCGAGTAGCTCATTTAGTAGCTAATCCACCATTTAGTAGGTAGCCCGGTTCATTCGCAGCCATCAACTAATTAAATTGTTAATTGCTGATTTACCACGTGCTCGGCGCCGACGACAAACATCGTGAGGATATCTCCATGTCTAAGAAAATAATCGAAGATGTGAAGTCTGCCAACACGCATTGGGGCAGCGCGGTGGACATTTCCTTGCCCTTAATCCGTCTCAGAAATGATGGGAGACCTGTGCACATCAGTGGGACGTTAGCTGTCACTTTAACAACAGAGGAAATATGTATGGTCTAGAATTGCAAACGACGATGTAGTTGTGGGTATATTGTTGGTGTTTCGATATAAAAATGGCAACTTCGTAGGTAATAATGACTTAACAGATAGAGCAGGCAGATATTTCGTATTCATTATTCAATTACGCAATTAAATAAAATCAATTTTGCATATTACAAAAATAGTGTTTCTGGTATTGATTGCGGAAACATTTATAAATACGCATTATTTTTATCTAATCAAAAACATAACCAGTTGCTTTCTCAAATCAAAGATATTATAATTTTTATTACTGACGCCTGAATAAATATTTAGGCAATTTAATCACTTGTGTCATGTTGTTATTAAATAGCACCTAAACATGGAAATACGATCTGTTAAAACAATATTACGTCATAGTATGTGAGGGTAATATGGTCACCCGGTTAATATGGTCACTTTCTTATAACTCAAAAACTACAGCCTTGTTTGCATAGACGGCTTTGTGATACGATAGTTCTGCATCGGTCAATAAAAACTAAATGATCGTAAGGGCGATGCTTTATCGACGCTGTATTGACGGTTGACATCATAGTTAATATTTTAGGAGATTTTAGTATGGTGTACTGTAGTAAGCTTTTTTGAGTATTTCTATCTTTTTCTTAATATATTAGTTGTAGTATACGACTTCGTGTTTTTGTCTCTGTCCTTCCCTAGTTTTGGTTATATAGGGGGTGACAATATTACCATCACTATTATTATTTAATATCTGAGATGTACATAATTATAATGTCATTTTATTGTTATTATTTCAGCCTCTTGGCATGGCGTGGTACACATGGCAGCTCGCTATTCTCATATTGTAATGTATATTGCTCGATCTGTAATATGAAGCGAAAACAATACTCATAAACTGTTATTACTTAACACGGAATGCTCTTAGTAAAATATGAAGAACCTCACAAAATTATAACATTTTTCATTCATATTGTCAGAGCCCCATAACCTATCTACAAAACCTGTACTATTAACATCAAGGTGTTGTTAGGATTTGTAAAAGTTCATAAGTTACCCTTAGTTATTTTAAGTTTTGTTGTAGATATTAGGCAAATTAAATAATTATGGTATATTTTTTTATAGAATAGGGGAGAAAAACGAGCACACAGTCCACCTGACGCTAAGTGGATGCTGTTATCCATAGACATCTACATTTATCCTTGATTAAGAATCAAAACGCAGATGCGTTGTCACCTCAGAGGACATAGATGGAACTCCTGGAATGGTCTCCGGATGTCTTCACTCAACATACGAAACACAGTTTTACCTAACTTAAACACACTTTTTCGTCAGTTGCGTTTTTTGGTCTCCCGCCAAAACGATGGAGACAAACTTCTGTCAGCATAGAATGTTTCTGGTGGCAAATCCTAGTGCATACGGCTTAGGAGTAAGCGAACTTGTTCGCTTATATTTTATCTATAATTATATTGATAAGTGTGTGAATCTCTCATTGCAGGCAGTTTTCAAACGGAGAACTGCCAATCTTGTGAGATTCAACGCTTTCAAAACATAAGCACGTTTGTTCATCGCAAAAATAAATTCTCTCTCTTTCCGAATACACCAACTGCTTTCAGATGTTGAGGTTTGAGAGTTACTCGAACCTGCATTTTGGGTGGTTCATTGATTCATGGACAAAAGCAGTGGCAAGGAAGGAAGGTACCCTAGCAAGGCAATGTATTAAGCTGCTATTTCACCCTGGTATTCTGTGAGAGCGTGGTCCCTCCCCGGCCGAGCCGACCCATTCGTGCTACAACCATAATATAGCTGCAGCGTCGCTCTACCACGTATAAAATATACTATATGGTTGATGTTGTTTATGGAGTAATGTTGGACATGACCTCTATGTTTTTTTTAAAATCTAGTTAATTCTGAACTTCCTATGATAATTAAAAAAATTACATTACTGAACATTTATTAGATTATTAATTGACTTTAACTTCTACTGAGGCCATGGATGATGACAAAAAACTGTTTGTCTTCAAACTTCACGTGATCTCGAAAACAATGATTGAAAAAGATTATTAATAAATATATTTTCGTAAATGCTTCCCAGTATGAGAAGCAGCCATGTCCAGTAGTGAACTGTTTACAGGTGCTGGTGGAGTAAAACTAAAACTTTAAAACTATTTACACTGAGGAAAGATCAACATCGCACATTTTAATTGCTTGATGCCCCCTGATGGCAGTCAACATAAAAAGAATACCTAAATTTATTTATAGATACCTACTGATCCATTTGATTGTTTCGATTTAAGAAGTAAGAATATATATATATATATATATATATATATATATATATATATATATATATATATATATATATATATATATATATATATATATATATATATATATATATTCCCTACTCTACTACCCTATCCTATAAAATACATATATATATATATATATATATATATGTATTTTATAGGATAGGGTGACAAACGAGCACACAGTCCACCTGATGGTAAGTGGTTGCTGTGGCCTATAGATATCTACATCTATCCTCGATTACGAATCAAAATGCAGATGCGTTGTCACCCGTGAGGACTAAGATGGAATGCCTCGTTTCCAGTAAAAAGGGTCTCCGGTTCTCTACACTCACCATACGAAATACAGCAGCATTAAGCTACTATTTCACGCTGGTATTCTGTGAGAGCGTGGTCCTTCCCCGGTCGAGCTGACCCATTCGTACTACAACTATACTACTAATATAACTGCTACAACTATACTACTAATATAACTATATATATATAGTTATGCCTCGCTGCCTCGACTGTCTCGTGAGTCTAGTGATTGTAGTAGGGCGGCTGCTGTTAACGAGGTCTTGGGTTCGAATCCCGGTTCGGGCCAAAAGTTGGCGGAAGTTGACGGTGTCTTACCCCCGTGCCTCGGAAAGCACGTAAAGCCGTTAGTCCTGCGCCTGATCTAAACCATTAAAATTCAAATTTTTTGTTTTTATGTTTTATAAATTATCAGTACCTACCATAGGCTTCTATTTCGTTCAGATGTTACACTCCATTTTTTTTCCAGACGGTAAAAAAGGTCATCCAGTACATAGTTATATGTGAAAACTAATAATAAATAACGAAACAAAGTTTCACGACGATTGCCAATCTCAAGGATGTCACGTTAAGTACATTATAGGAAAATTATATTTTTGTCTCTGCATTTCCTACGAACTAATAAAATTGTTTCGTCTTTACAGCCTTCACGTGCCAATTGTTTCGTTCAATAAATATAACGAATGTTTGGCCTATAAGTTAGACAATGGGTTCAAAACAATGAGAATTTATTTCATACATTACAGATTATTACAAAAACAACTATAGAGATACGGTAATGTGGCTTATTAATGGCTTTAAACTAGTTATGAAAATACCGCATAGTTTTTTTTTTCATATTAGTTTAAATTAAATAAAGCTAATATGTTTTTAAATCATTTCCTTTTGATGGCCTTGCTTAAATTATAATACCCACAAAAACATCATACGCCTGCCAACAAATTACTTAATCACACAATAATTATTAAGGATGTACATTTTTACGATTTTATGTGATGTTGTTTTTTGTTGTCTGATTTATTCTTCTAACAATACTGTTTATCAGCGCTGATCGTGACTGACAATGACACAGAAAAATAAATCTAATATCTAATTAGTCCCTTGAACATAATTCGATTATAATTCCCACACAACTTCCTGTGTGCTTAGGTATCAGTTCATCACTCCATCAAGTAGGGGCTGTCCGACACTACGCTTAACAGTACGAGGTTATCACTCTAGAACCTTTCTGTCTATTTCTAATTGTCGACGGATGCAGGTGCCTCAGGACCGTGCTTTGTGGCATTCCTTGGGGAAGACCATTATTCAGCAAGAGACTGGTGAATCATGATGATAATGACGATAATGACTTCTCAGATATGTCATACGATGTTATTTTATAAAATTAATTAAATCATGCGAGAAATTCAATTTAATAACCAGTTAAAAACTAAAACAACAATCAACATTATTTTGATTTCCGCACTGTACGTCACTGTGCCAGATGTACGACTATTCACGAAATACAAAAGTTTTTCACAATTCACTTTATAGTTCGTCATTCCATCTCTACTATACATAATTAGTTTGCAGTCTGCATTTTTAGAGACGTATATTCTTCTGTTTATAGTAGGATCCAAAACTGTTGTGACTTTCCAGTCTTTCTTGTTTTTTTGATCGTTCACAGCAGTTCTCGCCAGAATTTCGGTATTTCCTCGAGATCGAGCTTCTTCATCCCATATGCTAACATCGACATCATCCTCCTTCATTTTCTTCGAGTTATAATCATGGATGTGGCTGCGAAGAAACGCATGAGCAATGTAGCAATAAGTGGTCACCGTCTCGATTAGCTCGTCATCCTCGATTCTAAGCCAACACTGATCTGAACGATCGTTGCGGTTAGGCAATCCGAAGGGCACAGGGAAAATTGGTTTAAAGTCTTTAACAGTCACCTCATGACAAATTACGAAAGTGAGCAATGAAACTTTAAATAAGACGCCGAGTAACATTTTAAATGTGCGGTTGCAGCAACATCATGATTGGAACTAAACGGTTTTTGTGACGATTTAACGTCATTACAACAATGCTCAGTTGCAGAGAATTGTATTCACAAGGGTCAATTTCAAGTAGGTATCTCTAAAAACCAATTGTTGTCGGTTAGTATCGCTAAAACTCGAAAACGACTCGAACGATATTGATGTAAGTTAGTGTGAGCGTTTGAGTGGGCCCCGGTTTGGTTGAAGCCGGTAGGTGGCGCTGTTGTTGAGATCCAGGTATCGCTTGTTTACATCAAAAATTGACTTTTTCTCAAAACATATTTCGTAAAGTGATACATCGGTTAAAAACGCTGGCTATTGTCGATACAGGAATACGATTAACGATTGAATAAAAGTATGGGAAAGCCAATGTATCAAGTAAATGATAAAAAACATAGTTTTACTTTAAAAAAATGTCTTTTACTAAGAAAATAAAAGAGTGTCCGGCCTTTTTACCAAAATATCCGGCTAAGCTCGCTGGTCTGTCCGGCTTTTCGGCTTCGGCTCGGCATCTCTATTTGGTCCCTATAATACATTTAGATAAAAATAGGAGATGAAGTTTTTAATGGACCTACTTAGTTGACCTTGAGATTGTGATATTCCTGCGTACACTCAAGAGATTGATCGGTCTGCGAGAAGGCTTAGCTTCAGTTATTTTAAGCCCAAAATAATGACAATTTATTTGTCACACTTTTAAATTATGCCAAGATAAAGTAATGTTTCAGACTATATTCATCCCACAGCTGGGTCATGGAGCAAATTGTCCGTTGCACTGGTTGTTCGCAGGCTTGGGTAAAAATATCGATATATAGAAATATCGTTATTTTCTCATAAAAGTATCAATATATGTCGATATTTTTAAATCGCGATATATCGATATTTATTTTGAAGAATCGAATTCTTATCAATTTTGATATATTTTAAAACTTTAAATTAATCGACCAAATAGTAAGCTACAAAAGTAGCTATAAAAGCATTCATGTGCCGTGTTGTCTTTTATTTCGTCGGGTGAGAATTATTTATGCCGGCGGGAATCAAACGCAGTTGGGCGAGCGACGTGAAATTCACGTCAAGCGATTAGCCCTTAATCTACCACGGTATAGTACCTTCACACTATAGTACGTGCCAAATCGATTGAGAAAAACGAACAATGACCTTTCGGACCTTTTGGTTTCCTTCAATATATAGGCACTTTTTATATGTAGTACTTTCTTTATTTAAAATGATTTTTATAATGATTGTTATAATATATATATTTGTTAACTATTATTAAAAAGTAATGTAAAAGAACGCTGTAGAAGAAAAAGTAATAAATGAATTGCTGTGTTACTTACCATAAATTGAAATATAAAATATAACACATTTTTCGCGATGTATCTATAGATTTTATATATATAAGATTTTACTATGTCTATAGGAACCACAGACGATATTATTTAAGAAACAAAAACCTATAAGTGTGAATAATATCGATATTTAAATATTGTTATCACATCTAAATTGAGATTTTGTAAGTTACGCCTTTTGACGCGGCTCATATCTGAGGTCATTGTCCGTTTTACTCAATCGATTTGGCACAGACTATAGTGCTAAATTATTAAATTATGTGATGCTAGTTAATGACGTTAGGTATAATGAATCCTGCTTAAGATTGTAATAATTTTCTTGTTTCAGGCACCATACTAACAAAAGCAGCCAATTAACAGCCTTATTCCATTTCTGAGAACTATAGAGCAGGAAAGCCTCACTGCACTGCTTTAATTCAGATTGGCCGGCTTTACGTCTTGATTTTTTTAAATTTCTCATAAGTATACGTTTTGTTATGACATTTTCCGTTGTCCAGCACTTGGTTTATGCCTATAATTGCCGGTACCAATGAAATTTTTAGATACATACGAGGTGTGTTCAAAAAGTAAGGTGACTTTTTGAATTTCGCGGGCAACGCACATTCGATTTTCGATTTTTGTATTTTGTTGCGTTGGTACACATGTCCTGAGCATATGTTTCAAGTTTGAAGTGTATAGCATGTTTAGTTTATTTTTGACAGTTACAAAGGTCAGACGTACTTTGGTGTGCTCGGCGATTTTCTTCTATCAAAAAAAATGGATCAAAGAATTTGCATCAAATTTTGTGTAAAAAATGGAATTACGTGCTCCAAAACACTTGAAATGTTGACAGTGGCATACGGTGAGTCTACTATTAGTAAAAAAAACGTTTATAAGTGGTACAAGCTCTTTCAAGATGGCCGAGAAGATGCCAATGACGAACCTCGCTCTGGACGCCCCAGCACGTCAACAACCGATGAAAACGTTGAAATAGTGAAGAAAATTGTTTTGGAAAATCGTTGAATCACTATCAGAGAAGGTGCGGAGGATGTTGGCATATCGGTTGGCTCTTGCCATGAAATTTTTTCGGATATTTTGGGCATGAAACGTGTGTCAGCGAAATTTGTTCCAAAATTGCTCAATTTCGACCAAAAGAACCGTCGCATGACAATCGCTCAAGAGCTATTGGATGATGTCAACAACGACCCAGATTTGCTCAAAAGGGTCATAACAGGTGACGAAACATGGGTATACGGTTATGACGTCGAAACTAAGACTCAATCGTCCCAGTGGAAGCACACTGAATCACCAAGACCAAAAAAAGCACTCCAAGTTCGATCAAATGTGAAGGTTTTGCCTACAGTTTTCTTCGACTGTAGGGGTGTGGTGCATCATGAGTTCTTGCCACAAGGTCGTACGGTCAATAAGGAGTATTACCTTGAAGTTATGCGCCATTTGCGAGAAGCAATACGTAAGAAACGTCCCGAATTGTGCGTAAACAATTCATGGTTTTTGCATCACGATAATGCACCTGCTCACTCCTCGTTGCTTGTGAGAGGTTTTTTGACCAAAAACAACACTACAATCATGCCTCAGCCACCATATTCACCGGATTTGGTCCCATGTGACTTTTTCCTGTTCCCAAAACTGAAGAGACCTATGAAAGGACGAAGATTTGCAACGATTGAAGAGATAAAAACTGCATCGCTGAAAGAGCTGAAGGCTATACCAGAAAGTGATTATCAGAAATGCTTTGACGATTGGAAAAAGCGTTGGCACAAGTGTATTTATTATATCTGAGGGGGATTACTTTGAAGGGGACAACATAAATATTGATGAATAAATAAATAGTTTTTCATAAAAATATAAAGTCACCTTACTTTTTGAACACACCTCGTACATAAGAAACCAAATAAGTATAAAAAAATTAGTAATTAAGTTAATTTTTTAGTAAGTAAATATCGACTTAACTAAACCTAAAAGCCGATTTAAAATAAATTACCACGTAATAGCTTTAGAAATCGATGCTAAGACATAAAGTATAAAATTTGTAGGGAAGAAATCGTTTCCAGAGAGATTGAGAAATAGATTGTACCTTCTAATTAATTTACTTCATTTTGTTTTCATTTCAATGTGTACAATAAATAATATATTAAATGGTTGGTTAATAAAGTTTTATATCTCTGACTTCAGAAACCACGTCATTCAGAAGCTTTTCATTAAAAGTTTAAATTTTTTGACCTCTTGAGTGAACTATAGAATACTACAAACTCTTGTTATCTAGAGAGTTATATCGAAAACTTTATTCATTTATTTCACCCTGAGAAGTGAAAATCTTCAAATTTATATGGAACCACTGCATAAGTATAAACATATATTTAAAAAATTAAGTCGGTTCCTAAATGTCGGTATTAAGACAGTGTATCAAATATTTAAAAATTAAGTCGGTTCATAATTATTGGTATTAAGGCAGTCTATCAAACATTGATTTTGTATAACTCAATGGTATCAAACATTGATTTAGTTTTGTATAACTCAATGGTATCAAATAATTAAAAATTAAGTCGGTTAATTACTGTCGGTATTAGGACAGTGTTTTTTTTTTATAGGATCGGGTGACAAACGAGCACACAGTCCACCTGATGGTAAGTGGTTGCTGCGGCCCATAGACATCTACATCTATCCTCGATTACAAATCAAAATGCAGATGCGTTGTCACCCGTGAGGACTAAGATGGAATGCCTCGTTTCCAGTAAAAAGGGTCTCCGGTTCTCTACACTCACCATACGAAATACAGCAGCATTAAGCTACTATTTCACGCTGGTATTCTGTGAGAGCGTGGTCCTTCCCCGGTCGAGCCGACCCATTCGTGCTACAACTAAACTACTAATATAACTGCAGCATGGCTCTACCACGTATAAAACAATTAAAAAATACCAGTGTATCAAATAATTAAAAATTAAGTCGGTTCATAATTGTCGGTATTAAGACAGTGTATCAAATAATTAAAAATTAAGTCGGATCATAATTTTGTCGGTATTGCGACAGTGTATCAAATAATTAAAGCCCCGACTTCATACTCACCCTTTTAGTGGCCAAAGCAATATCACCAGCTCGATTCGACTCAATTGAGCTTATGATATTGCTTTTTGATTACCTTTACTACGACTAGAATGCCGTCTAATAATGATTGCAATAAAAACTTCCTACCCCAGTTGTTTCACACTTGCCCTAGAGGTAGAATTTTTCCTTCAAATTTACGGCCTCGCCACGGGGAACAGCCTGGCCACGGGACATTCGCCGTAGCGAAAATTCGCGCGGCGCGAACGGCGAGGCGTCTAGCGACTGAAACAAATGTATATACTAAATGTATAACTAAATAAATGTATAAATGTAAATGTATGCAGCAAGCCACGCGTAGCGGCGAGTGGCGACGCGACCGGCGAAATTTACCGGGCAAATCGCGCGGGCGACTGGCGGCGCGGCGGGCGAATGAAACAAATGTATGAATCAGTACGGTGCAAGCCACAGAGTCGGGCGGCAGACGCGGCGAAAACTGGCGAATAGTATAGGAAACAAAATATTATAGTTGTTTTCGCAGCGAAAAATGCCGGCCCGACAAAAACAACTTAAATTCTATCCGCATTGACTTTTATCTCCAATTCTGGTTGAATTTTGCTTAGATTTTATCTCGGTGTTTTCGAATCAAATACTACAGAGTACAGTACAAAACGATAAAATATAAGTAGGTATTTCGACGAAGTCTAATTAGGAGACACTTGAGGTTGTAAGGAATCTCTGAAACATGATCATATTTGCAATGGCCGAATATGAACTTTATGGCAAAATTCTGAAGACGGCTCAAGTTAATTTACCTTCATGTCTAATATTGGACTCCCAATACGCTAGCAAAGAGTATATAAATTACTACCATATTTTATGTATGTCTCAACTAGTACCAGTAGTACCAGTAATCTGACCCGTAGTAAACTTTTTTATTGTGTATTTTACGGTTGGTTGACGTTTCGCACGAATGAGCTCAATAACTACATTAATCTCATTGTATATTCGTCCCTTTCGTTTTACATGAACAACAGGCGAAATTACTTAACCTAAAGACAATATGCAATTTATTATAATTATAAATAATATACAACTCGAATTTAGATGGCTTGTTATTTAATTTTTTTTAATGAGATGAGGGTGACTAACGAGCACACAGTCCACCTTACGGTGAGTGGTTGCTGCGGTCCATAGACATCTACATCAATCCTCGATCACGAATCAAAATGCAGATGTGTTGTTACCGTGAGGACTGATATGAAATGCCTCTTTTTCAGTAAAAAGGGTCTACGGTTCTCTAGACTCACCATACGAAACACAGCAGCGTTAAGCTGCTATTTTACGCTGGTATACTGTGTGAGCGTGGCCCTTCCCCGACCGAGTCGACCCATTCGTGCTACAACTATACCGACTACTAATATAGCTGCGTAATGGCCCTACCACGTAAAAGAAACGTGTTTGTTTATGATGATAAAGGAGAGAATTAATGTTGATCCTAAAGCCTAAATATTCATTTCAGGTGGAGCCTGGTAGACTAGCCAAAAATATAACGTAGTCGCTATATATGCCGACTGTGCAGTAAAAAAAAAACGTGTAGCAGCTTGTGACAATACCAATCTTTTACCTCTAGGTGTATTAAAAGTCAAAAGAAAAATGTTACATAAATGAAATAGCGAAAGTGGCGAAATAATTATTAGACCCAATTCATGAAAATTCCAAGCTGTTAATGATGTTGATGACGAAGGGGCGTCGTTCGATGTACAATTGCGTGTACGTTAAGAAGTATTTCTTGCTAAGCTGACACGCCGTCACCCAATTAATTATAGTTTCATTGGCTAGCTTTGTCTACTCTGTCGGTTTTTCTACGAAGATAATAAAGATTTTATTTTCTTTTTATCCAAATTTGAAACTAAACGATAGTGTTTGTATATGTACCTAATTGTAATTAGTTTAGATAATACTAAGATGTATAGACTTTTAGTTTAATTTGAAAAGTATTTTTGCGGACAAGATATCGAGAAGAATCCAATTCTCAGAAAAAACCTTTGATTATGAAGAAAATACCCATTACCTATTTTTATGGTCATGATAAATCATGAAATTGCTATGTGCATTTTGTTTCCAAAAGAAATAGATTTCGGTAAATCTATGCTTTTATATGTGTTTTGTACAACAGAACGTAGGTATATTTCTATTTCGAACTACACATTTAAAAACAAAAATAATTAATTGCGAAAATCGCCTACATGTTTTAAAATTTGTTAAATGTTAAAAAATCTGAATTTTCTGACATAAAATAAATAAATACGCTTCGCTTTAGACTGTGGTAATATATCTTTAAGGTATTTTGAAGTATTAAGTGACTAACAACAAGTTTCGTAGTATAACAAGCCAGCAGTCTACCTAATGGTAAGTGGCTAACCTCAAAAAGTAAAAAGGCCAGAAATGGTTTGTCACCACTGAGGACAATAATGAAATGCCTTACAGTCTGTTATTTTATTGACTCTCCATATCCGAATGGTAATGTCAGTAGTGCAGGTTTAATTATGTTTCCTGACTTACATCCGGTGTAACACTTGTGATATAAAACCAGGGGCAATTAATAACTAAACACGTTAGATCACGAAAACAAATAATAGTAAATTAAAATATATGATCGGAAAAAGTCGTTAAAATAGGTGCAAAGATGTCGCATAACATAGGTAAAAAATATACAGTCGAATCGAGAACCTACTCCTTTCTGAAGTCGGCTAAAAATTAGATCCAAATGAGGTTTAACTGTGGACTCGTCGGGTAGACACTAAACATGCGTCCGACGTAAATAACAATGTCACATACGTTTTCTACTACTTTTTGACAAAATTACACTTTAATAAAACTAATTTTAAAGATTTTATCGCGTTTAATTGAATTTAGTTTTACTTATTTTATTTCCCGATGTTTGGGTGCTTAACAGGGCTGACTGGACTTAACTATGACATCGGGACGTTAAAAACCTCAGTTCCCTCGTGACCATAGATTACTGAACATATACTGGAGACTGATCGTGAAACGTTGTGTATTAAAATAGGTAAAAATAAGTTCAATTAAACGCGTAATATTCCGTAAAATTAGTTTTATCAAATGTCTGGTATACGTTAATTATTCTCTTTAGTATTTAAACCACGACCTTCATAAAACAGATGTTACCTACTTATAATTCGTTTACCAAATTATAATTCGTTGAAGTAAATAATAATCACCACAAACACTGTTTCTCAACGTAGTAAAACCTAGCGTAGTAAAACCTAGTAAAAATTATCATTTATTTAATAATTACACTATTATGTTTACCAAAAAAAAAATTTGTGTGTTCGTAGTTTCCCTTACAGTAAAGTATTACGAATTGGCATATTTATCTCATATAAACAATTCGTTAATTACGAAAACCAGTGAAGATGCCGGTTTATTTAACAACAAATAACACACTGGTTAACATAAACACTAGTAAGTTCACTTGTCCACGGCTGCTTGTTCCACTGCTCATTTGACTGTTCACATAATACAAAATTCTATCACAATCCACTTTGTAGTTAGACACTCCTTCCCTACTGTAAATAATAAGTTTGCAATCCGCTTTCTGTGTCACATATATCCTGATGCGAGTAATAGGGTCCAACACTGTAGATACCTTCCAATCCTTACCGTTGCTCTCGCTTCTCTCCGGGGCGGTTAACACGAAATCCTTAGGGGACAGAGGCTCTTCTCGCCAAAGACTAAGGTCCACACCGTCCTCCGTCATTTTCCTGGAGTTATATTCATAGATGTGGTAACGTATAAATGTCAACGCTATAGTACAGTACACAGCAACAGTTTCAACCACTTCAACATCCTCGATCCGCAGCCAGCACTGAGTTGCACGATCGTTTCGATTGGGCAAATCAAATGGTACGGGAAAAACAACATAAGGTTTTGTGACTTTGTTACTTTCCTCGTTGCAGTTAACGCTCGAGAGTAATGTGACTGTTAACAGGAAACCGAGCAACATTTTATATGTGCAGTTGTTGTAACATCATGATTGGAACTAAGCGGTCGCCGTGACGGTTATATGTTACTGCAAAGACGTACAGGGTCGGTTGACCTTCATAGTGGCAATTAGAGACGGAAAAGAATCATGAGTTAGAGTCTGCGGATAAATATCTCATTGTTTGGGACGTGTGATTACTTTAATGTTATTAATAGAAACATATGTGTAAAACATCAGCAGAAATAGCTGAGTAATTATATTTTCCATAAATATATCAATATTAGGGGTTAAAGTATGTTAAGTGCCTTTTTATAGTGGCCGCTTCGAATTAAAATAAAATCTGCATGATCTTAGATACGTGAACAAACCCCTTTTTAAATTAAATTTATAAAAAAAGGTTTTGATCACGTTTCTAAGATCAAGCATCACATTTTATTGCTTGACTTTTGTTTTTAGATTCAGTTTTAAAAATAGTTAAATAAATAAAATAGTTTAGTAAATAAAAAGTAAAATAATTATCAAATAAGAGTTTCGACGATTCGTCGTGGGTCAACGCAGTTCAGTCCGTTCCCAATATCAGCGCTGCGTTTGGAGAAGATGCGACTAACGAGCGCTTTTGTTGTAACCGCTTCCGTAGTGGAATTTTCGACTTGAAGAGTGAACTACGGGGAAGCCTATGCAATAAACAATTTCAATTTGAAAGTCTTGTTTTGACGTTTGTAAATTATTGCACCCGGACAGTAAAATACGATGTGATAGAAGGGAGGTTCCTACTTCTCCGCCTTGCAATTCTTTTTAAAATGTTTATGTAGCAATAGCAACAAGTGAATTTTAAGATCGTTACTAATAATACTTGTAATGTTATTAAAATAATGCTTAGAATGAAAATTATGAGATATGTCTTGATAATTTACACGCGTCGTCATTCGTTCAAAACTCTAAATCAGTATACTATATTTTTATATACCTATAATGCTTGATTTAATTTATAAAAAAAAAACAGCATTCTACTGAATGGTAGGCAATATACGAGTACCTATAACAAAAAGGTCGCCTTTTGAATGTTTAGGTCTATAATTTGTAAGAAAAGGCAATCACAATACAGCCGGAATTATTACTCTTACCGTTAATACAGCTTATTAAAGTCCACTGCTGAACATGGACCTACCCCATAAATTACCTTCGACATATTTGCCATAGTTGCCACGCTTGGCTAGCAGGTTGGCAACCGTAGTTTTTTATTTGTAGTCGTTATTAGAAAGACGCTGCTGCCAATCTCCCAATTTATTTCCCTCTGTCGCCTCTTACGACACCCACTGAATGATATTATAATATGTAATAATAAGAATAATGAACCATGCTCATGAGGTGATCGACACTTGTGGGAGTCTGCCGCCCGAAATTATTCCTGTGGTTGTTTCCGCAAACAGGCTGCGGGTGACGGACCGCTCCGGGCTCAAATGCAGAGATCAAATGTAAAGGCAGTGCTCCTCCAAACCATCCGCATCTCTCTAACCCTCGGCCGCTTCGTCTCCCCTGCCAAGGGCTTCCACCTGATTGGGTTTTTATTTGTTTTTTTTTTAATTTATTTTACTTTATTAATGTAGATTTGAGTATATTTATTATTTTCATTTATTACCAGTTCCGATAAAGAATAAGATTAAAAATGGCAACGTCTCTATTAATTTTTCGCTCGCACCCTATCGCTACCTATATTCATACCGCCGGTAGAGTGCAAAAAATACCTTGCTATATGAGTTTTTCGTACGTTTTATAATTTCAGTAAAATTTGTCATTAGAATCAATGATAACAAAGTGGCATGAACTAAAAGAAAATTAGTCTGGTTTCGCTAATTTAAGTTCTGAGAGTTTTCTTCATAATTATTGTTGATTTTGCTTGTTAATATTTTGTATAAAATATTTATATCAGCCATTTTTAAAATTTTCATTTGTCTCTCAGAGCTAATCTTGGGAATAGACGAACCGATTGTACTTAATGTAACTTCACGAACCAATAGAGACTAATACCAGGAGTGATCTGGACTAACTTTTATCCGCAGAATTTTGAGAATTTATTAAAATAGAAATATTGATAAGATAAAATAAATTATTTTTAATGATTATTATCTTAAGTCTAAATAACATCACATTAATAAATCCCACCCAGGCGGAACCAGAGCAGCTCACTAGTTACAAATGATATTTCTAAATTAATGTATCTACTTGCTTATACAATTATTTTCAATTATTACCTCATTAATGAAAATTTTCCAATTAACCGAATAATATAAGGTTATAACAATATACCGTTATTAGCGGGTTTTCGATATTGATACTGTGCATGTTGACGGTACAGGTTCGATGAGCCGCCATTTCTAATCCCATTCTTTATCTGTATGGACTGTTTGTATTTATACAGCCCAACCAGATTAGAAAACTATATAAATATCCCCAAAGATAATAATAATCTTTACTTACACGAGCATAGCTGTACGATGTCGTTGAAGTTGATAATACAAACACATTATTCTGCTTTATTATTATTAAAATACAATATTGGGTAGTAGAAATTCTTACACAACCACGACTCAATAAACTATTATTAAGTACATGAAATATCGCTTGCTCGCTACTTGCATTGAATTAGAATTAAATTAAAATAAGTATATTTTTTAAGTTAAGTACCTAGATATGTACATTTTAAAAAGTATTGGTGACTAAAGAGCACAAATTCCGCAGTGAAAAGTGGATGCTGTGCCACAGGCAACCTACTAGTTAAACAACTAGGAATAATGGATTACCTCGTTTCTAGTAAAGCGGACCTCCGGTTCTCGTTACTCGCCGTACTAAACACATCAGCAATTTGCTACTTTTACACTAGTAATCTGTTCGAACGAGGCCCTAACCCAGTCGAGTCTACTCATTCGCAGATGTATGTATGGGTATGTATATGTGTAGGTATATGATTTTAATTTCCAGTTTGTCAAAATTCTTTTCGGGTCACCACAACATTTATTATATTTATTCTTCGTAGTAAAAACAACAACGCAGTATCAGTGAGGCACGCAGTAATCTTCGAGTGACGTCATCCACGTGAAACGGATTTCTTATATAAAATTCTCGTTTTTGGCGAGAACTTGACCACTGACAAAACGCTACTTGTATATTATTTTGTTTAAACGATTATATGATGTGAATTTTGAATGTTTATACATAGAATTGGTGCTATTTTGTGTATTATATGTTTGCGCACGTAAACTATTAGGGGAAACGATGATGTAAATGATGCTTAGCGCCATGAAATACTTTCACAATCGACTGTCTGCTGGCTCAAAATGCCTTTAAAATATTCCCAAAAACTTTGCAATGTAATGCATCAACATATTGTGAATAAGTTTTTAAACAAACTATAATAAAGGATTTTTTTCTTATTTCACGATTCAAAAGTCTATTACTAAAGCAAAAAAACACAACAATTTTTTATAGTCTGGAAGCTACGCCATCGCTTCAATAAGTCTGTTAGTGAGGATAATTTCTTAATTACTTGAATCTGGCAAAAGTACAATCGTAGGAGTCCGTTATCAATGAAAGAAAAAATCTGTTGTCATCCGTTTTTAAAATAATAAATTATACCAATCTGTAGTATATTCAGTAATTTATGATACCAAGTGTAGTATAATATATGTATAGACGCTCGTGGATACACGCGAAGATAATAAAATCGTGTTAAAAATAATATAAGAGTTTAAAAAAAACTTAAACAACACGCATTGATCATGCGCTGTGATGTTCCTTTTAATTATTTTATCTCGGTGTCCCAGGATACTAGAATAAAGTAATTAAATTACTGTATTGTCATCGGGCACGATTTATTTATCTATGGGCACGACACAAGTGCTAATATGAAAGTCAATCGGTCATTTACAGGTTGTTGAAAATTACATTAAAAGATTCCGTTATGTACATAGATAAATACATGAGAAGCTAATTAAAGAGTGTTAATAAAAATAAATTCGATGTAAAATCACACCATAACTTCTAGTAGGCTATTTATGAAAGAAGTAGGTTGGCTGCGGTGGAAAAAATCTATTGTTTCTATTTCTTAGACATGTAGGCAAAGACTATATAATATTTCTCTATGCATGTAGGATTCCTTGCGATGCGATGTTTTTTTCAACAACAAGCACAAAGAGAAACATGAAAATTTTATATAAAAACAAAAAAACTAACTAAATTTATGCCTGCCAATTTTTGGTCCCCTTCATTACTTTTTTATAGAATAAGGATAACAAACGAGCACACGGTGATGGTAAGTGGATTCTGTGGCCCATAGAGATCTACATAGATATTCAAATAGGAATCAAAATGTAGATGCGTTGTCGTCACCCATGAGGACTATAGATGGAATATCTTCAGTTTCCTACACTTAAACACAAAATAGTAATTTTACGCCAGTATTCTGTCAGAGCGTAGTCTGTCCTCGGTTGAGTAGAATCATTCATGCTATAACCAAAATGCATCACGTCATAATATACCTATTTCGACATATACGAGTAGTAAGTAGTAGAAAGTAAAAATGCTGAATAATAAAACTAATATACCACAAGAGTGCTTATAAAATAAAAAAAATAATAAAAAAAATAAAAATAAATACTATGTACCTATGTCAGGATAATAATGAAAAATATATCTATGAAGATGTGACAAAAACTTCTAACGACTACAAGTCATTATCAGGTATACCTACTTATAATTTTTCAGAAAGAGTGTTGAATCATAATATCTTCTGGTACCTAATTTTTATCGCTTAGAAGGGTTCACCAACCTTAAAACCTTGTTATTACTACCATTTTTAAACCTGTTGAGATATGTGTTAGTAAATAAGAGATTAAGTAATTAATAAGTTTATCTGTTGGTATTTATCCTATTTAAGAATTTTGTTGTAACTGGCGTCATAATCGCTTCAGCGACAAAGCCCTTTTTCTATGAATAAAACTTGTGCAGTGCTTTTTAGTTTCAAGAGGGATTTCATTCCAGAGTAAGTATGATAGCCATGAGAGCGGAAGAATAAGAAATCTTAATGTTATACAAAGATTATTTGACTTAAAATATATCATACTGCACCAATAAGTTGGGTTAAGTGGCTGATAATAAAATGTGTGTATAAAAGGCCATGGACTCATCGAAATATCATAATATTTACTTCACCTCTAGCCCGAAGTTATCACTTGCTGGAACGAGCAAGCGAATAACGTGTTGGCTTTCCCGCTATATACGCGTTGACGTCAGCCTCGGGCAATATTACCGCAAACGTATCAATTAAAAGCCAGTTTCGTGTTGGTCTCGGCAGTGCCGACCCGTCATAATGGCTAACAGAATTTTATTGTGCCTGTTGATAGTGTGCGTGGCGACAGACTTTACATATTGTAAGTTTGGAAGAAGCGGCGGCCGAAGCTCCGGAAGATCAAGCTCTAGTGGAAGAGGATGGGGATCGAGCAGTAGCCATTCGAGCTATAAGCCTTCGTCTAGTTATAGCTCTGGTTCAAGCTGGAGTTCCGGTTCCAGTTGGAAGCCATCGTCAAGTTATGGGCACAGCTACCCATCTTCGTCGTCAGGACTATCAGGTTCCGGGTCTTATAAACCTAGTTATCCATCTTCATCATCAGGTTTGTCTGGTTTTGGTTGGAGTAAGCCCAGCTACCCATCATCTTCGTCAGGACTATCAGGTTCCGGGTCTTCTAAACCTAGTTATCCATCGTCATCATCAGGTTTGTCTGGATTTGGTTGGAGTAAACCCAGCTACCCGTCTTCATCGTCGGGCCTTTCTGGTTCAGGATCAAGTAAACCCAGCTACCCGTCTTCATCATCGGGCCGTTCTGGTTCAGGATCAAGCAAGCCCAGCTACCCTTCTTCATCTTCAGGGCTTTCTGGTTTTGGCTCAAAGCCCAGTTACCCATCATCATCGTCTGGATCATCTGGAAGCCGACCTTGGTATCCGACGTCGACAGGGCTGTCTGGATCGGGAACATCAGGGAGTTATGGTACAAACAATTACAAACCTTCATATGATACTTCTTATCACCCCAGCAACACCTACAATACACACAGCGTTTATGGATCAGGGTCGTACAATCATGGCTATGGCGGTAATACACATACAACGTATATTATTCCTCCAAATTATCATGCGCACCCACAGTATGTCTACGTTAATGAATACCGGAATTCAGGAAGCCGTTTTGGAGATATATTAACTGGTTTGACATTGTACAACATGGGGCGTTCTCACAGCCACTACCACGATCATTATTATTACGATGACTACTATAGAAGCCGCTATAATTCACCCAGTGGAGGATACAGCACCAACAGTTATACACATAGTGCATCTCCTAAAGATGAGGCTACCTGCACATTAAGAATTAAAGAAAACGAAAAATTAGAAGTATTAAAGATACCATGTGCAATCGTCTCAACATTTGTAGAAGACGGAAATCGTTCAAACTACACACAAACACAAACGCAATCCACTACTTGTATTACACAAGTTACTATTACAAATGACAATAAAACAGAAATACCAGCAAATGCTTCAATTAATATCATAAGCACTACAACATTATCTTCCAACATCTCTCAAGAATCTACAACACATTCTTCTATTATAGGTCAAAATTCTACAGAACAAGCGTCTATAGCTCCCGTTAACTCTACAGAAAAATCGTTTGCTTCACAAAACTTTACAACTACAGCTCCCGTAGATTCTCAAAACATTACAGTACTGGGCATCATTATACCTCAAAACACTTCCACGCAAACTTCAGTTTCTTCTCAAAACACTACAGCTAATGCTTCTGTTATTTCACTGAACTCTAAAATGTCCGCAACTGGTAATATTACAATGGTGAACACTACATCATGCACAACAGTTTCAAATACTACCGATCCTCTTAAGGTCAAGGGTCCTCCAGTGAACGCAAAGAACATGGAATGTACAGTTGATATTATGACGAAAGATCATCGTATAAGAAATAAAATCGACTGCAATATTTTGTTACAATATGCTAAGATGCCTGAAAATAATGAAGTAATAGAAACAGGGAGCGCTGTTTTACCATCGAGAAGTAAAATGAAATCATGGCTCGCTAACCCTCCTTGGTGGCTGTCGTTATTTATTGCAGTGTAGTTAGTAAAATTAAAAAAAATACGCTTGATACTCTATAACAAGTATCAAAATAAGATAAGTAGTTTAGACAGATAGCCCACATATTCATGTACAAACCTTTGATGTATTTAACCCCATGTTTATGTTATTTAGATAAAAGAAAGATTTTTATTGTATCTGAGTAGTTATATAAATACAAAAAATAAGTGTTTTGTTATCAATGTTGACAATGTAACAACAATTAGCTCTTAGTTATGAGATAAATTGTATTAGAAAAGGCTTGTTTATATCTTTGTAGCCGACATCTCTGAATAAAATGAAAATTATTAAAATACAAGTGAAGTTTTATAAAATTATGTAAAAAGTTTTTTTTAAATACTAGGTTTTTTTTCATATTCTTACATTGCCATCCGATTCTGTGTTCTATGTTCAAAGTTTCATCTGTAGCTCATCGAGAAATTAGTTTAAAATCATTTATTAAATTCGGCCCGAACAGACATCAAATATGGAATTAATATAGAGTAACTTCATTGAGTCTATCTTGAATGTTTATATCAATTAGGTTTTGAGTACATTTTCCTCATTCGAGGAAAGACTGCAGATCAACAAATATGCATATTTTGAAAATACACATTAAAAATAGTGAAATTATGACATAAAAGAAAGGTAAGCTACAAAAGTTAAACAATCAAACGACTTGGGCTTTTAATAATTCGTTTTCTTGAAGAAGAAAGAAAGTCTACTTGAGTTAAATGGAAAATTTCAATTGAGTAAGAAATATTACATTTTATTGTAATATGTCAGTATTGCATGTGGTATTTATATACAAATCGTTGGCTCACTATTACAAGGTTCTATGTTAAAATTTCAGTATTTTTTAATTATGAATGCTACAGTCACAAGTGTCATTAGCTACACATTTGCAAAACGAACAACTAGATGGCAGCTCTTTCTACTGAAAAATATTAAATTTTACATAGTCCTATGTCGTTTTTTATTCCATTTAGTCTAATAACCAAACATCACTAGAATTGACATAGAACCATGTAATAGTGAGCCTACGAAATATTTGCTGTGATTGATATTTAAAGCCAGGACCTATACATAGGAAGTTTGCTGGTTTGCCATCTATCCATCCATTGAAAGTCAAAAGCCTTCTGGTAAACATGTCTTCGCCATAGATTGCTTTATGAATGGGATTTTACCATTGTTGCACACTTGCCAGGCTGCTTGGCAACTGCAGCTTTTTATTAATTAAAAAAAAGTTACCGCAAAAGTAAAACTAGGATTTTCCCATGTATCAAGGAGGCAGTTTACATAAATAAATTGCACAAGGACAAACATCCAGACCAGGAACAATTACTTGTAGGCCATACAAATAAACAAACCCACAGCCCACAACACTATAACTCATTGCTAAGCTACTGTGCCATGGAGCATGATTTATACACTCCATTGTTGTACTTGCCATACAATTGTGAAATTGTGAACGATTGTAATTGAAAATTTTGTTTTTCTTTTTTAAGTATTGTGTATTAAAGAGCTTGTTCATCTATATGGCTGGGATATTTCTTGGAGTTCAATTACTTAGCAGGAGGGCACAGTACTAAAAAATATATGATGATGCATTCTTTCATCCAGGCTGCACTCACAAATCTAGATATTCAGTATGTTTAGTTTACCTTTAAATAAACAACATACTTACACAGAAATGTGGGCACAAGTATAACCTGGAAAGTCTGTAAGTCTTTAATTGGAAGTTGCAAAAATGTTGGTACTTTTAATTCATTTTTGTATAATATGTTGTTATGACTTGATAAACAAATGCATAAAGAGCATCTTTTAATATAAAAATAACTTTGAAATATGACGAATATGGCATAAAACTTTAAAATATGACGTTTTTTTTATAAAAAATGAATAATATAAGATAGGTAATTTAAGAATTACCTATGATATGTAATAATCATATATTATCAATTTCATGTATAAATTCTATAAACAAAATAGCATCAATAGTTAATAAAATGGTTCATTAAATATAAAATATACAAAACTATATTTTGATATCTCTTAATAATACAGAAGACAATCTCTGTGAGCCCAATATCTAGTATTCGCACAACTAGAGAGTAAGGTGTAGCTTAGAAAGACGAGAATAACAATATTTCAAATACCTCAATATATAGGTGCATAAATCACTGAGTAATAAACTGCCTACCTAACGTAAGCTTAAAAAATGGTTGCATTTAACTGGCAAATAATAGTTGAAGACCATAATGAGATGAAAGCTCTTACGTTATGGCATAAACACTAGAGCTGGATTTTATTTAAGCGCTGAAGTACTTGTTTAGTAGTGTTCTAGGTCAAACTACATTATTATATGGCACATTCCTTCTACGAAAAAAAATTGCTTAATATAAAATCATACGATCTGCAGATATAATGAATATTCATATTTACATTTCTTAGTTCATTTAAGTGAAACAGAAAAACTAAATCAATATTTCATTAAACATTGAACATTTGATAAGATTGTACGAAAAAAATTACAAATAATAAACTATTTACATTATTATAGTCACAATCACAAAGATAAAGAATGACATTGACGTAATAATGACAGTCTGACAGTTTACAAAATTTGACAGTGCTGCCAGTAGAGTCGACACATTTAATACCGCTGGATCTCTGAAATTATACAAAACCAAATCTTATTGTACAAACCTGTTGAGAAACATATAGATCTGTAGAAAAGTCGTGTCTTCTAATATTTCCTGGAAATTAACACGTTCGAGGGGACTAAATAAAGGACACCGAAGCCAAATTAGCGGTTATTAGCATTTTTGTGTCTGTCTGTCAGTCTGTGTATTCACAATTAACGCAAGAACTACTCAACTGCTTTCCATGAAATATTGTATGAAGATGTGGTTAATGATCCGGTGCAACTTATAGGCAACCTTTTATTCGAAGAAGGGTTAAATATTTTACTTCCCCTTTTAGATTAATTTCCTATTATAAGTATATGATTCCGTTAGAAATCATAAAATGCAAAAATTGCCTTCAGGTACAAATAAAATATGATAAATAATATACGATTTCATGTTTAAGTAATTATATCTAAAATGATTCGAAAATTATAACTTTAATTACTCAGTACTTTTATTAATTCTCATTAACAGACTTATCATTTAAGTAGATGATTGTTTTATCATTATGTAAAAATATAAATAAACTGATTAAACTGTTCTGCTTGCGATTCTTGCATAACTCCCATTATTCCTATAGTTTAAATAAAGCGGTTTTTATTTAGGTTACGGGCAGATGGTGAAATTGACCATATCATAAAGTAGTCAATCACTTCATAAATAAACCATTTATAAGTATAATATAATTAATATAATTGTACTGAATACTTACTCTTGCAGCTTCAAAATAGTCGGACTTGAATATTCAGTCCGGAGGACACTATCAAGATGGTGTACAGTAATTGCCACGCTTAGCAAAATTACTAAACTAAGCTGTTATACTGGCTACTGTGCACACAAAATAGTGATTAAGAGAGAAGTTCATTAGTTGAATAAATCGGGTGTCTATCGACATAGTAATAATTACACTAACTTAATTTTGTATAAATATTTTAATATATGATGATTTCAAGACAATTAACCTTTCATAATGGGAACATGGGAAGACAAGCCGCTATAAAAAGTAGTAGGTGTTGCTATGCGTAGGCTATTAATGCTATTCTTACACGCTCTAAGCTCACTTGTGTGTCCCTGTATCATATTATATCCATGATAAGTTTCAATTGTTTACGTGCAACAGTCTTTGTGAATTTAAAAAATTCTGTGCTTAACAGACACAGAGATACAAAGACTGAAGTGAATCTACAAGTGATACAGTTTTGCTAATTCTGGCACGGAGCAATATTAATAATGTTCCTAAATAGAAATGCACACAAGCTAAGCCGCGGGTGAAGGCTAGTTATTATATGTCTATTCTTTATAATAGGCACATAGTGTATATAGTAAAACAATATTATATTAACGAGTTGAATTATAGTAGGCTTTCGAATTTATAAATAAACAGTTCATACCGCAGATGGCATAAAATAGTCACTTATACTTTTAATACTAACATAAAAATAAAGATAGGATTATATTTAAAAAAAGCTACTGCTTATCATCAATTATTTAGGAACATTTAATCTCTCGATCTCGATGCTTTAACGTTGAACACAATGTAGAAGGAATTCATAAGTCTTCGCAAAATTTTATTTAAAAATTTTTATCCTACTTTTTGTATCGAATTATCTAAAGTAATTTGATATACAAACAGATTACGTAAGATTACAATTTTGTACAAATTTCGTATGAAATTATTACTTCTGGCAGCCCTGTAATTTGAGTTTTCAACAATGTTGCAAGCACCTGTATTTCTCCCCTCAAGCTTTCATAATTTACATGTAATATATAACAAAAACTGAAGCAGATTTTGAAGTAGTTTTATTTATATAGGTGGAATATCACTGACTGACTGACTCATCACGAGGTCTCTAAAACTATACACCCGATTGACTTGAAATTTAGTACAGTTACTCATTTTGCAATATAGAAGTTCATTTAGAACGGATTTAAGTTCATTTATTATTTATATCTATATTTTATATTTATTTATTTTTTATATTATATCCATTATTAATTTGTTAACGTAAAAAAACAACATGCAAATTGGTTGCAGTAAACTAAGAAACTGCGGTTTCTTTTATAAAAGTGGGGGCAAACAGGCATGGTTGCTGATTTGATGTTAAGTGACTACCGCTGCCCATGTAAAACTGAAATAGCCGGGAAATCACAGGTACGTTATCAGCCTTTTTAAAAGGAGCAGGCCCTTTTCTTGAAGGTTTTATGTCGTATCGGTCCGGAAAAATCATTGTTCAAAGCCGATTCCATAATGAAGTATGAAGTATCAGGAAGAATACTTCAGTAAAATTTAAAAAAAATAACAAAATTCTCCTCTTAAGTTATAAAAAGTTCAAAATTTAGTATATTATAGTTATAATTGTGATTTAATGTATATTAAACTAAATTAAAAAAGTTAATAAAAATGAATATTCGGCTAATTTCAATTTATATTAATGGCAATTAAGATAGATGCGTCACGCGACGTGCGTCTTGCGCCATTTTACTTACTTTGTTTACCAATTGTAAAATGCATCAGTAATCTGTGGTAAAATGTGAATTGTGAAATTGTGTATCACAGCTGACTTCAGTTTAGTGCGCACGAGTCTTGATGTGTTACGTGTATTTTGTTGTTATTTTTTGAATGCATTAAAATACCTGTGAAATGTTCCGATATTTTAAAATACTGTGTCTTGCACTTATAGTGCTCAGTGTATTCGATACAGTGAGAGCAAGAAAATCCTCTGGTGGAAGGCACAGCTATCCTACGTCTGGTGGCCTCTCAGGTGGTGGCCGCCATCACTATCCGAGTTCCGGAGGACTTTCTGGAAACAGTCATGGGTACCCATCATCAGGGAACAGCCACGGGTATCCCGCTTCAGGTGGGCTATCAGGTTCAGGAAGCCATGGATATCCATCGTCTGGTGGAAGTCACGGATATCCTTCGTCAGGAGGAGGAAGTCATACATACCCATCATCGGGAAATAGTCACGGGTATCCTTCAGGTGGGCTATCAGGTTCAGGTAGCCATGGATATCCAGCAGGCAAGGGACTTTCTGGTTCCAATACTGGACACACAACCAATGTGCATTACCACTATAACTACAGCCCCCCTCAAAGAATCTCATACACGCCTGTGCATGGGGGACCTCCGATGAGCTATCCAGTGTATCATGGCCCCCCACCAACCTACGTGTACAATTATAAGAATTCCGGCAGCCAATATGGTACATTGCTCGCTGGTTTGGCGCTGCTTAACCTTGGAACTCTCGCTGGCAGTGTTTACGCAAACAGACATTCGAATTACAAGCCACAGCCAGGTGAAATTTGCAAGTTAGGAATAAGAAAAGATAATGGTGACTATCAGGAGACTAAAATCGATTGTCATTTGATAACTAGTTTCATATTCGAGGAGGAGGCTAAGGCGCACAGTGTGGCTCCGAATTCAACTATCACCACAACTACGGTAACAAACGTAACAATAATGAACACAACGAATTTAGCTACAGATGTGACGCATTCTCCAGCAGTTCCAGAACATTCCTACCCACTTTTCACTATGTTACCTAATGGCACATTAGTGCCGGTCAATGCCACAATGATGAATGCAACCAATGCAACGACAGTGAATAATACAGCTAATAACAACAACAGTTCATCAGGGGGCAACGTGATTACGTCATCCGTGACGTCAGTAACCACAACAAACACAACGGTGACGAACGCGCTGGATGTGAAAGGAAAACCTATCGATGTTACCCCCGGTATGAAATGCTATGTGATACGGAATTCCCCAACGTCGAACATGCGACGTAGTATTCCATGCGGCTTGTTACAGACATACGCTGACCAATCTCTTCGCCGTAACTCTGCCTCGAAACATATACCGTCCATCACTATTCTAAGTATAGTTTTTGCTGCAGTCGTTTTGTATTAATGTTATGTGTGATTATTTTTTTTGTTATGCAAGTGGCAGCATTGGACATTTAATATTATAGTATTTGTTTAAAAGTAGGTACTTATACCAGTCGAATTATTACCGTCAAGGTTAAGACTAGTTCTTATGCAACTTTAAAACCACAGAGATATTTAATTATTATTTTATTATGATTTATTTGACTCTATTACGTATATTTATTAGTTTTAGAATATCAATCAATCATTATATTAAAGAGAAGAGACAACAAAATTATAGCTAATAATAGATACGTTTGATTCATCCTAAATGCGGGTCTTTTATCTATGTTGTTATATGTGATAGTATGAAAAAGTAAGTATTTTCTTAATTAAACTTTATTTCTCATCATTTTGTTTTAATGCTCTTAAATGATCTTCAGTATATTTTACAAACGAGGTGGGAGCTGGTGACGTATATAACACCGCATTTGTTAAATACATTTATAATATTTATATTTATATACATACTTTGATATTTTGACCCTACTTCTAACCCTCGCTGTCTCGTGCATTACTATTCTCTTACTATTGTGTGTGGAAACTGGACAGTGAAAGTGTTAATGGTACCTGCTTAAGTTTCTCTGCTTAGCTCGTGGTTGACTGGTAGAGAATGGCATTAAGTCCGCTAATCGTACATTTTATGAGCAATAAATTTTTTAAATAAATAAATAAATTTATTAGCCACCAGTCCCACACAAACTAGGGTTCATTACTTTTATAGTTTAACCAGTTTGTCATCATAAATTTTGTACCTGTTTGCGACGAGAAAATAAATATATTCTATTCTATTATATACAATATAAACTGATAATAAAGTATTTTGAAATATTAAGTTCGAATGATCAAGACAAAGTAAATGAGTAAAAACACTTAAATACTTTTAGCTCACGACAACAAAGCACTTGTAGAGCGATCGTTAAACCTGAGTCGTTTAGGTATTTGTTCTTGGAATTTACACTTCTAACATCTTTGTAAAAGTTGAGATACTATCATAAATCGCTTTTTCGTACTATAATTTTTTACTTCTTACTGTTTTGCGGCGGTGTACGAATTACCACTACCACATATCCCGTGGGCGTCTAATGGAGGGAAACGAACCAGGAGGTAGCCTGTAGTGTCTTTCTAGTAACAACTAAAACATAGAAAACTACGATTACCATCCCGCCACCGCCAGCTAAACGTGCTGCAATCACCGTTATGAGACTGTGTAAGGGGAGGCCTATTTTCAGCAGTGGACTTTAATATGTTGTAATAGATGGATTGATGACTTCTTACTACTTTCAAATGAAGGGCAAGTCGGGCATAGATAACTGTTGTCACATAGAACTGGTGCTGCAAAATTTAACCTGGTAGCGTTGGACTCGGTAGAGAGGCTTGCTTATAAGTAACCTTGATCTGGTTAAAACCAATCTTGTCAGTCTCGAGTACAGGCGCAGAGTAGCCAACCCCGGCTTGGTATTCCTTAAGATCACTGACCTCTATATATAAAAGCTTAAGATGCATTTTAGCGTGTGTTGGAAATTCCACTATCGGACAACCAAGCGATTTTGCTTCGTCTAACTATCGTAATAGGTTAGCGAAACAATTTAACGGCGTCTGTCCTTCAGTTCGATTACAATGTCGGTGTCTAAAAGTTAATAGGCTTTTGATGCGCTGAGACAATCTGATTTACCATTTGGCGCTTCGTCACCATTTACCATCAGGTGTGTATTAATTAAAATAATTACACCATTTGAAAAAAATACCAAAGATTTAAATACTTAACTTCTCATAAACGTAATGTCGTAGATGCGATAATGTAAATCCTGTTAGTAAATAAAGTACATGTAGCTACAACTTGGAAACCTTCGTATTATATAAAAGTATAAATACCACTGTATAATGTAATTAAATATGTACAACTAAAAGATAGTGAAGTATTTTTAAGATTCGCTAAGTATTTCATTCACAAAATAAATATCATTACAATCTATTTTGAGTTCAATTCTGAACGTAAACGTTTCGTAGAAAGTACTACTGGGCACTTCTGTCATCAACCTCCGGCAACTGTAAATCGCTTTCACATCAGGTATAATAATATGACAAAATTAACGGAACGAAGCGATACAAACTTGTTTGGGCGGCGGATAATTTGTATTTAATGTATCGGATCATTCGCAAAAAGTGGCGGGGCCATGTGAACAAATAATAATGTCCTCCCGACAGAATTTCGATCACGGCGGCCAGCCTTAGACTAACCAGCTGCGCAAGACAGGATGATCAATGTCTGAGTGTATGCGCAAGCACAGCTGCACTCTCAAATTCCCTCACTCTCATAGTTCGATGGAACGACACACCAACACGACCGGAGAAACATCAGGTACAGGACCAACGGCTTTACTTGCTTCCCGAGGCACGGGGATAACAGATTCTTCGACCCGACCTCCAACCCTCGTGATCATTCATATCCGAAGCCTGTAATTTGTTGATATAAGACCAGCTTGTAGCACGATGATTCTCTGCAGAAATATTACCAAGGACTAACATCTTACTAAGCCGGTGCTGCAGCGTAATATTGTAGCTGCTATGAGTTTTTCATTAGATTATTAGCCGGGTAGTGGCAGTGTAAGCATACCTACTACCCCATATTATCCCGTGGGTGTCGTTATAAAAGACAGAGATAAACTGAAACAGAACGTGAGCAGCTGGATGTTTCTGACATCAACAAAAAATTATAAAAAACTGTGTTTGTCGATCCGCCTGCAAAACGTGGTAACTGGCAAAATACTTTTTTTACAGCATTGGGTGACAAACGAGCACACAGTCCGCCTGATGGTAAGTGGATGCTGTGGCCCATAGATATCCACATTTATCCTCAATTAAGAATCAAAATGCATATGCATTGTCATCCCTGAGAACTAAGATGGAATGCCTCGATTCCAGTAATAAAGGTACCTCCGGCTCTCTACACTCGCCATGCGAAACACAGCAGCATTACACTGCTATTTTACGCTGGTATTCTGTGTGAGCGTGATCCTGCCCCGGTCGAGGCGACTCATTCATACTACAACTATAATATAACTGCAGCGTGGCTCTACGATGAGGGAGTTTCCCTCGATATATTGGGGAGATCAATGTTCAACAGTAAACTTTTTAGGCTATAGATTCACATATTAGAGTTGGGCGACCGAGGCAAGGTGTTATTGCGGGCCGTTTGGAATATATTTAAGCCGCCGCTAATCACGATACAGTAATCTGATTTTTGAGTTATTGATGATATTATAAGATATCTTGACTGGTTTCGATTTCGTCTATTATGTTGTATTTTTACAAATTTTCACAAATATACTAATTAGATTCATCAACAACTTTTTCTGCATTGTTTTGTGAATTAACATAGATAATACTTTAGAAACTGATAAACTTTTATTTAAAACTAACGTCTCACTTAAACATGACATTGTGTAACAAAATTAACCTTTTTCTTAACTGGTTAGCGCAAAATTATTAGCCATCATTCGCGATTCAGTTGGCGTAAACGCCAAACGCTACGCTCACTATGTTTTCTATGTTCGTTTTCCTACGAAATGTTTTATTTCATTGGTACAATGTACAATATGCGTTCAGTGTTCATACAGGCGATTGTCTATTTATGTGTGGCATATTTTTCACGGTTGACGTCGTGTTAATAATTGCCGTGGGTACAACGAGGAAACGTGCCATATTGAAAAACAGCGGCTGTGGTTCGCCACACCAAATGTTGAGTGCGAATATCGTCACAAAAATAAGAAAACATTATTTACAATATGGCGTTGTGAAGATGTGGCCAAATAAATATTTTCTTTCTTTTCTTTAAAAGTCTGTTTGACATAAAAATAAAAATTAATTCTACCAAATATCTATGAATATAACGTAACGTTAATTCTACATAACAGCTATGCTAATTTGTATGTCGTATGAAGTGTAGTATAATTATTGATATTTAAAAATATACAGGAATCATAAAAAACCGGACAAATGCGAGTAGGTCTCGCGCTGGAAGTTGTTCTGGTATAAACTTAATAATATTCTCCATCCCGGGAATTATAGCTAAGGTAATATATAGATGTGGTAGAGCCGCTCTGCAGTTATATATTATGGTTGTAGCACGAATGGGTCGGCTCGACTGGGAAAGAACCACGCTCTCACGGAATACCAGCGTAAAATAGCAGCTTAACACTACTGTTTCGTATGGTGAGTGTAGAGATCCGGAGACCTGTTTTTAATGGAAACGAAGCATTTCAGGTTAGTCCTCAGGGGTGACAACGTATCTGCGTTTTGATTATTAACCGAGAATAAATGTAGATATCTATGTACAACAGCGTCCACATACCATCAAGTGGACTGTGTGCTCGTTTGTCACCCCTATTCTATTAAAAAAAAAACAAAAAAAAAAACGAAAATTACCGAGAAGATAAACGGATTTGCGGGTAAACTTTGCAGTGAAAAAAATCTTCTCCCTTACATTGTTCTACATGACGAGCGATATTGCAACTGGAAAAGAAAATTTGTAATCTCAAAAAACCTAATTTTGTAACATAAACATGAATGACGGATTTTCGGAATGTTCCTTTACTAGTGCTTTGAGATTGTGCTTCTTTCCAAATTTCATTATACTTATGTAATAGGTTAACGGCACAAGTACCCAGTAGGTTTTGATGAGTGAGTTAGAGAGTATCAAAATATGTGACATTACAATACAATTACGAGTAGGACACTCAAAAGAGATTTGTAGCTTTGATTAAGCATTTCTTGTGCTTGCGCCATCACTTTCAAGCTTCTATTAAGACCCTAAAGAAATGTCCAAACGTTAAGCACAGTCTCCGGAGGCCCCGTAACGATTTAATTTAAAAAAAAAAGAATTTTAACAATGCTATAAAAATTACTAGTATTCCCCTTAACCACTCGTGGTAAGCTCAAACTGCTTGTGTTACGAGTGGTTCACGCCAGTAGCCGAATTGTGGATTCGAACCCACGACCTTTAAGAGTTCGCGGTTCGCGCCCTGCCATTAGGCTACTGTCGCTTTAAATTGAACCTCCAGTTCCGTTAGATTTCGACAACCCAAATGTTGCCGGCCGGTCACACACAGACACTACACATTAACCTAGTGTCACAAATACTGTTAGGTCAACGGATGGAATGTAGCGACTCCGCCAACGGGCGCGCCGCACATCTCTTCACACACCTTACACCCGCGTCACTGGGACACGATTCGATGAACGATACGAGTCAGCCTGAGCCGGGGCTCATCACCCCTTTCCCGGACTGCCGTTAGACAACTCACCCTCGTGCACTATACACTGTCATAGCAGTCCTGAAACCTATGAAGCTATGAAAGCCAAAAGGCTGACAGCATTAACATCATCAGAAACCAGACAAAGAAATGTGTGTGTGTGTGTGTGTTTAATCTCGTCGTGCGATGAATCGCATCGTTTGCTCGTACGATCGTTGCCAATTAGGACGACGCCTAAAAATAACAGATAATTTAATTTAAGTCTAATGGACGACACACACGGTCAGTTCAACTGATCAGTTTAAACTAGGATTTTTTTAAATAACGGATTTTCGATATATCAATAATTATAAATATATCAATAACGGAGTTTTATATATAAGTTTATTTATCCTAACATTCCTAGTTTGAACTGATCAGTTGCACTGACCGTGTGTCGCTGTCGTCCATTAGACCGCAATGCAATATCTCGTCGCGTAATATTTACTGCGCGATTTTGGTATATTCCGTGTACTGAATCCACAGACATAAAACAGTAAATCACAGTTCGGAGTAAGTAGGTACATTTTATAAACCGAATCACATATAATGTTTACACACATTAATGCTAATAAAAGTCCTCGAAATTTTTGCCGGATTTACAAAAATCATATTTGTTATTAATTTTTGGGAATTTTCTGTCGCGATACAATAGGTAATCAACATGCAATTCCATGTTGCACTAAATTTTTGTGCAGATTAAATCCGCATCGCAGCGCGTAAAATTTCTATCAAACCACATTCTTTTTTCACACATTTTAAATTGTCAACAATGCGTGTACATACGAGTATGTACTATGATTCTTATGTAACATAATTTCGATAAACAATCACGTGCGCAGTGCGAGCTTAGCCTTAACCATAAGTCATATGTAATATGGGAAAAACTGTCTATTGAAATACTTTTGTGCCACTAAAAACTCAGGGAAAAAGCACAGAACTCGCGTTACCGTCACGCTCGTATACACATGTACAGATGTGTGTGTAAGCTAAGAGGTTTTCACTCCTGACGTGCAGTCCTACGACGACCGATAGTTGTTTTTTAACTGTGTAAACTAAAATGTATCTCGTAGAATACTGACAGTCTGAGAGGTTGGCTACTTTGCGCCTGTTCCTAAATTGGTTAATGGTATTAAAGTATGTACCGATGAACCTTTTGGCACGTTTGAACACTGACGTCCAATAAGCTATACCTATGTCATCTCTAGTGATTTCGTTAGGACTCAATGCCTATGAATACGTACTATTTTCCAGAGATAACAATTTGCAGTTAAATAATGACAAAGTGCCGCTGTGGTTAAAGCTAGTTCGGACAACATTACGATCAGTTTAAATTTTAAATTAAAATTAAAATTAATGAATATATTCATTTATTCTTTATACATACAACGCCTCTTTATTCTTTATATAAAACCTCATTGTTTGGTCTTATAACCTTGAGTTTAAGAACGCGAGGATGCTTTGATCAGTTTTCCTTATACATACTTTTTCTTGCAGGTAAACAAAGACGATTTAATACTTAACACGTATGTTATAATGTTATAAATTCAAAATCATGTGATGAGAAGTATGTAACAATATTATTTTATAACAAGTTTCGCGTATATTAACTTTCTTATATTCGGGTCGTTTCTATTGTATTCTATGTTTAGGGATTTGATAGACCACAAATCCTAGCTAAAGAACACCGATTCCTTCCAAGGGTGATTCGCGAGGCTTTTGATATCAAAAAACATCCTATTTCAGTAAAGAAGATGGCTGGGTGCTACTATCTGTTTAGGATCCTATATTAAATAAAATTAAATCCCAACCCAAGCATACAACTGCAAAACTTCAAGATACTATACTCGTAAGTTCAAACTGTGTGGATGGGAGCAAAAACAAATAATTTTAATCTGTGGGTAACCGCGGTTAGCTATGACATCGAGACCTTGAACATCTCAGTCCTCCCCGTGACCATGGATGCTGTAAAGTGCTCGAAACGTCGCGAATATAAAAAAATAATATTACTATATTCTTTTTTAATCTATAATAGTGCGGTCGACCAGTTCGTTGTAGAGAGAACATGGCAGACGGGTTGACGATCGCAGTATCTAGACATCACACCTTTGTCACTGTTGCCTGTCATTGGTCTGAGTATTTTACGTCTGGCGTAAACAAGATGGTTACACTGCCATCTATCGATAGCAATACAAAATTCCGGTATTTCCCAGGACAGCTACGGAATGAAACGGTGTGGTGGATTTTCTCACTACACTACTACACGATAATACCTTTATTACGCAAGTATTCAAAACTACGTGGAGTATTAAGGTGTATGGGAGGGTGTCCGTACCCGAAGTCAACGCCAGCGGCAGACGGACCAGAGGAGATTTGGTGGTGCAACGCCGCAGAACTGGAGGGCCAACTGCCAGCCACGGAGGCTACGGGTCCGTCAGTAGCTCCTACATCTGCAGCACCTGACTTAAGTGCTCTGATGGCGATGCTACAGGAGCAGCTGCTGCGCGGACAAGAGGAACAGGCCCGTCTGTTGAAAGAGCAGCGGGAGGAACAGGCTAGCCGACAGTAGGAACAGATCCGTCAGTTGAAAGAGCAGCTGCAGAGCGGACAAGAGGAACAGGTCCGTCGTTTGGAAGAGCAGCTGCGGGACGGACAGGAGGAACAGGCCCGACGGTTGGAAGAGCAGATGCTCCTCATGAAGGACCTTCACGCTACCTTCGGGAAGGAGATTAAGGAGGTGAAGGATAGGGTTGCTCAGCTTGACAACCGCCTGTCAGAAGCTGAAATCCAAATCGCGAAAGCTGAAACCCGAATCGAGGAAGTTGAAACCCGAATCAACCAAGTGAACAATCGGGTTGACAACGTGATGGCTGACGTGAAGAAAACGCTGGACGACCTCAAACTGGGGGATGGAATTACAGCTCCCGTAGTAGCTACAACACCATCGCTACCTGGTTGCTGGAGGTTGCAGCAGCTATAGTTCACGACCGCAACAAAGGATACAGCCCTAGGTGCTATGGCTGTGGGTAAAGGGGCCATCTTCGATCCAGCTGCCCTAAGCGAGCCCTAGAAAGGGAACGTGAACGATCTCAGGAGGGTAATGCGGCCAACAGCACCGCCCAGCAGCAGCAGGGAAACGAGTAAAAGCCAGAACTGCGGGGCGGGTGCTGGCTGATGTTAAAAGAGCCCCAAGGATCTCGATCTCACAAACCCATGATGGGAACAGTCTAATCATCAAGGGCGAGGTCAACGGAATGCCGTGTAAACTGACCATAGACACTGGAGCCTCTCGTACGGTTGTTAGTTCCCAACTTATAAGTCAGTTCCTTGGTGACTCCGCATACAACTGAGAACGCATTAATTTGGTAACAGCCACCGGTCAGCGTAAACCCGTCCGTGGAGAGAAGGAGATGAAGTTGAAGCTAGGAAACGTGATCTACCTGCATAATGTCATCGTGGCTGATATAATGGACGACTGCATCCTGGGCTTGGACTTTATGAGGGATAATTGTAGTGAGATCGACGTTAAGCAAGGTGTTTTGAAATGTGGACAGGAGGAACTTTTTATGGAAGGTGCGTTACCAGGGAACGTGTACAGCATTAAGAAGATTGTTCTTCCGCCGAGATCGGAAATGATTGTGCCGGTTAGTCTTCCTCGAAACGCTGAGCAAAGTCACCGTTGTGTACTTGTGGAAAGGGTAAACAATGACCTTCCATGGAAAGTAGCTCGAACCTTGGTCAGAACCACTGACATCTCAGGAGTACGTGTGCTGAACCTTTGTGACCGGGAACAGATTATAGAAAAAGGCACGCTGGTTGGTACTTGTGAGGAAGTGGATTGGTTACGTCGGTGCCAATATCTATCGAGTGAGACCCCTAGCAAGGATGCACAAACGAGAGTGACCCCACTTTTGGAAGACTGCCGCAGCCTTCTCTCCCCGAACGAAATGGTCAAGGCAAAGAAGTTGTTATCAAGTACGCCGATGTATTGTCATCAAACGATGCTGACATAGGAAAGACTGGCTTAGTTTAACACAAAATAAACACAGGAGAAGAATTGCCTATCCGTCAGCGGCCAAGAAGAAGCCCGTGAAAAGGAAGTAGAAACCATGATTGAAGGAATGGTGAAGGATGGTGTTATTGAACCTTCCTCTAGTCCATGGTGTTCACCCGTGGTGATGGTAAAGAAGAAGGATGGCAGCATGCGGTTTTGTGTTGACTACCGCCGTCTGAACGACGTTACGAAGAAGGACAGCTATCCCTTGCAAAGAATTGAGTACACGCCGGACATGCTTACAGGAGTAAAGTGGTTTAGCACGCTGGATCTAAAAAAGTTAAATTGACGCTAAAGACAAGGACAAAACTGCGTTCTCGACGGGAAAGGGTCTGTGTCAATTTAAAGTAATGCCGTTGGGGTTGTGCAATGCTCCAGCAACGTTTGAAAGGCTGATGGAACTTGTACTTACCGGACTAATGGGCGATGCCTGTCTGGTCTACTTGGATGACATCATCATCGTGGGCCGTACGTTTGATGAACACCTTCAAAACCTGGAACGCGTGCTCATGAAGATTCAGAGTGCCAACCTCAAGTTGAGTCCGAAGAAATGTTCACTATTGAAACGGCAAGTCAACTTTTTGGAGTATGTAGTGTCGGAAGAAGGTATCCGCACGGATCCGGAGAAAATCGCAGCTGTCAAGGAGTGGCCGGTTCCAAAAGACAAGACGCAGGTTAGAGCATTTTTGGGTTTGTGCTCCTATTACCGGCGATTTGTAAAGAACTTTGCAGATATAGCCAAACCTCTGCATAAGCTAACCGAGGAGAAGCGGCATTTCTGCTGGGATGAAAGTTGCAATATCGCATTCCAGGAGCTCAAGGACCGTTTGTGCAAAACACCTATTTTGGGATACCCTGATGCAAGCAAAGAATTTATAGTTGACACAGACGCAAGTGATATAGGACTTGGCGGTGTGTTGTCTCAACGGAATGGTGACCAAGATGTCGTGATATCGTACTTCAGCAAGCCATTGTCAAAACCGGAAAGGAACTATGGTGTCACAAGACGTGAATTGCTAGCTGTGGTAAAGTCGTTGCAGCATTTTAGCAAATATCTTCTGGGGCGAAAATTTCACTTACGAACTGACCATGCTGCACTAAAATGGCTATTGCAGTTTAAAAATCCAGAAGGACAAGTTGCGAGGTGGATTGAACTACTGCAGGAATACGACTTTGGATCGAACATCGCAGCGGGAAATCTCATGGCAACGCAGATGCATTGTCAAGAAGAACTTGTCCTGAAGATTGCAAACATTGTACTGGGCAAGAGAGTAAGGAAGTGGTATCCGTGACGATGCTCAGGGCAGACCACCTCAGCAACAAGTGGAAGGACAGCTTGCAACGTGCACAGCAGGAAGATCCGGACATCAAGCCGATTCTGAAATGGATGAAGGCCAGTGCCGTAAATGGGAAAATGTTCGGGGAGACAGCTGTCATTTGCAAATGGTTGTCCCTAAAGCTAAAGTACCGGATGTTCTACAGCTGTACCATAATGATTGTTTAGGAGGCCATCTGGGAGTTAAACGAACTCTACTGAAGATCCGAGAACGGTTTTACTGGGTCCAATGTCGAATGACGTGTTCTTAATCAATTTCTAGAGTCTATTTACTTATGAATTTGAGTTGCGAGTCGGGGTTGGTTTTGAATTAATACGTTTATTGCTCCCGGTCGTCGGTCTGGGTATTTTACACTACATTGAGCATTAATTAGGGTTCGGAGCTAGCTCAATGACAGCCTGACTATGGACACCAAGGTTTTCTGATTCACTTAATTTCGTGCTTAACGCTAAAAAAACATTAACACTTTTAAATAAATTTGAAACTCATGTCGGTATTTTTATGATCACTCACTATTTAATTATTATCATTTTTAACCCTGCAGCTATATTATGGTTGTAGCACAAATGGGTCAGCTCTGCCGGGGAAGGACCACGCTCTCACCGAATACCAGTGTGAAGTAGCAGCTTAATACTACTTTGTTTTGTATGGTGAGTGTAGAGAACCGGAGACTTTTTTAATGGAACCGAAGCATTCTAGTTTAGTCCTCAGGGCTGACAATGCATCTGCATTTTGGTTCCTTAATCGGGGATATATGTAGGTGTCTATGGGCTAAACATCCACTTACCATCAGGTGGATTGTGAGCCAGAATTATATTTTCTATTAAAAAAAATTAACAATTATGATGGTTATTTTTTATATCCCTTTTCTTTACAATTCTTATGCTTTGTGAGCTTGCAACTGGCTATAGTTATAGCAGTATTTCTTATTTGTTAGTCACTTTAATAAGATCGCGGAATAAAACAGTATCGACGCAGGGAAAACCCAAAACTAATTTTAAACTCCGAAATGAGAGGAGAATTGTGACCAGCAGTGTGACGTATATAGACTGTAACTTAGGATATGTTCCGAAATACAACGCAGTGTACTGTACAATGCAAATGACGTCATGAATCGACGCTATACTGGTGATTCGTTCCAAAACATTGGACAGTATATTGACGTCATACTTTTGCGCCATTTGGAAAAGTGTTGGCGATTATTTTGTTATTTTGTGCTCCAAAAATCATTATATCCTCTTAATGGATATACCATCAATTATTCTATAATTTTTTGTATATGAATAAATAGAAACAAATTCTGGCATGCTTCATTCGGCAAACACACAATTAAAAATTGTTTTATTATGACCGGATATCCGACACAATATGGCAGCGGCACGCTAGTACAATAAAGTGTCAAATGATACGTCATTTGCATTGGACAGTACACTGCGTTGTATTTCGGAACATACCCTTAAACTTTAAACTCAAGGACAATGTCAAAACTTTTTATTCAAATAAGGCTTGCCGAATGTTAAAATCTAAACCGGTTCGCAACAAGTTCCATCAGAGAGGAACCGGTAAGAAATTCTGGGGTCTTCTATTTAAATTTATTTTTAAAGACCATATTACGATTTCATTTATAACTTATAATTGAATAAATATAATGTGATAGGATAAGACATATTTAAAGTAAATTTTAACAATATACAGCCGAGCAGTAGGGCTTGGTTTGGAGTAAGAGTTATTTTAACTAATCATTTCATTGTCTTTAATAAAATGATTTATTTTATTAGCAACATTTTCCTAGAGTATTTTTTAAATTAATGTCTGAGAAGCTTAATTTAAGTAATTTCATTAAATTTAAAAAAAAATTTTATCGTAAGATTATATGCATTGAATCAGAAAATACTTTCCGGTTTTAGCCAACCTAAGAGAAACCTTCACCTCGATCCGTTCTACAGAAGACAGTTGGTTTTATAAAATTTTATAAATAAAGTTTGTTTTATAAGTCGATTAAGATTGAGATTGTATCAATGAGCTTTGTGCTATTGCTATGCCCGTATTAACCGTATTGTAGTCAGTTACAGATATTCGCGCGTCACAGTTTGCTTTACATACAAGCGAGCAAAGTGCATACAATCTCAGAATGCTCTGAGCTCGTATGTGCTTTGCTCCAATTTGTGATTTCAACGAGCACGACGTAGTTCAGTACAGACTATGGGTGTCTGGGTCAGCATACAGTTTGGCAATACCTACGCTACCGGGTTAAACTTTACGTTTAATTTAATGAACAAATTGTCATGACCTACTAAATGCTTCACACACCACGTAATTCCTCCTCGGAATTCAGCGTTCAATTATTTGGATATAATTTATGTTTGTTTCAAAGGAATTGAAATAAAACAAAAGTTTATATTTGTATTAATAGGATTATTTTAATATTTTGTTAAAATCATATTATTATAAGTGTATGGGACCTCTGTAAAACTATACTTCTTTGCAGAAAAATCACCAAATTAGTAGGTAATTAACAAATTATTATATATTGTATAGTGTGATGGTAAGCGGAAAGATCTATCCTCGATTAAAACTTAAAATGCAATTGCGTGGTCACTCCTGAGGTCTAATGTATTCTTGCTTCCAGTAAAAAGGGTCTCCGGTTCTCTACACTCACCATGCGAAACAGCTGCTATTTTACGCTGGCATTCCGTGAGAGCATGGTCCTGCCCCGGTCGAGCCCGTCGTGCTACAACCATAATATAGCTGCAGCGTGGCTCTACCATAATATCTTGCAAAGACATTAACTAATTAACTGGGCTTCTAGTCTGTCTATAAGGCTAGTCTTCGAGTCTTTGGGCACTCCGTCTACTCTTAGAATTGTCTAATTTGCTATTACAGTAGACCCACGGTAATCCGGCCCCTGGCTAATCCGTCCCCCTTTGTAATCCGACATGTCCTTAAGTTGTAGGTAGATTCGAGCCGCGGAATAAATCCGCCACGGGGGTAGGTGTCCTTCGCGATAACGTGGACAAGCAGGTTGCAATTAGTTCTCGCCACCACTAATCCAGCTTGACGTTTACTATCTCAGTTCAAATGTGACTCTTGTAGCGGTCTAGCGGGCATTTATTGTGCATCACATTACATTTTTTTTATTATTTTATATTTGATATGTAATATGTCAGATTACAAGGTACTCTTTTACAAAAAGTTGCGGACTACCAGGGTGCTGTGACAGTACTCTATAGTCCGACAAATTCGATAATCCGACAGCGCCTTGCAAAGCGTTTGTCGGATTACCGCGGGTCAACTGTATATGGTATGGGAAATGGAAGTGGGAATATTGGATATGAAAAGAGGCAGAAATATAGTAGTTGTGTAAGGACTTTAGGTGTTATTACATATTCTGCGCATATGCTAATATCTGGTGTCTAACCATATAATTATTATGATTAACTATCTTAGGCTATATCACTACATACTATAAGGTGGAATATGAGTCAAGCACTATATCGTTCTTCTTACTTTCTCGTTGTTGGGAGAATTTGCCTTATTTTCTATACTTGACAGATGGTTTAGCGATCACAGTAATACGTCTTGGAGCTTTGACTTGGATTTCTTTCCGCCGACACCACACGATTTAAACACTATATTACTCGAAATTCATAAAAATGCATAATTCGCAGTCCATAAACGTCCCACTGCTAGCAGTCTCAGGCATCATCTCATTCTTGAGAGGATCATAGATAGGTAAGCCAGATTTGAAGATAAAAATATCTGGAGAAAATTTTAATTTGAGGTGGTTGTCGGGTGAAACAAATATTATAAATAAAAATGCTACAAAAGGGATTAACATTGTTAACACATAGCTAATTTAAGTACACTTATATTTTAATGTAATGTATGTCATAACATTTGGCGTTGGACTTTAGAGTCCACCAATTTGGATCCTTTAGTATTATTCAGAAAAGGTTTAAAATCAAACAATTTACTTCAAAATTCACTCTAATAACTGACTTCAACTTTAACTTTTTATTAAATCAAAATCAGCTGTGATATGAAGAAAAGCTGTTTGTCTGGAGATTTTAAGTTTTATCGGGAGTCTGGAAATCATTTAAAATGCCGGGAAATTACAGACGAATCTCGACCATCTGGCAAATTATAGGGAAATAATTCCGCCGCACTGCTCCTGTGTGTGTTGGCGGACTTCAACATATCCTTGAAATATTTTATGTTTAATAATATCGCAAAATCGAATCCGGTTTACTTGCGGATTGCGGAAGTTAGGTACGTAGAGCAATTAGTAAAAAAGTACAGAACCACTAATTGTTTGTTTCAAAAGACAAATAGGTAACTAAAGGACTTGAATGAGATATATAGTACGAGGGTAGTTTTTTCTTTCATACACTTGTTAATTATTTTTTTCATTCATTCGTTAAAGCCTATCAAAACCCGCTGCTGAACATAGCCCCACCCTAATTATACATATAATAATTATATAATAATTGTCATAGCGGCCATGCATGACAGGCGGTTGCAACTACGTTTTTTAATTTCTAGTTTTGATTAGAAAGACGCTCCTGCCCATAGAAAACTATAATACACAATAGAATGGCTGTCAACCTTATTTTGTACGAGGATCGGCGTCGCCGGGAGCACACATGCAAGCAATTTCATCGTTTTATCAATTATTACTACTACAAACACATTTTAGACTTTTGATTAATGTTTTTGACACACAAATATTTCTTTATTTTTGATTCTAATATTCCCAAAACATAAATAGTATTGACTAAATGGTTGTGAATATGTCTCCTTTATTTAAATTCCGTTTCCCGTTGTTCTTTCGATACTTAATTATTGCACAATTTGCCATTTTTCAAATAATTTGTATGCAGCAACGCTTGACACGAAAATTGGAAACGATTGATTGTGTTGACTGATAACTGATAGGTGGGAATTGACATGTAAGTGCCATGTTAGTGCTGGAAAGTTCGGTTCTTGTCACATACCGTACGAAACACATCAGCGTTATGTCGGTTTTTATATTCGTATTCTGAGAAAGTATTCATATACTTTAAGTATAATATCTTTATAGAGTTTTATGTACATATTTTCAAAAAGACTTATTGCCGGCGTTGGTTTGATAATGCTAATAAGTAAGAAAAAAAAGGAAATGTAAAATTAAGCCTTGTAGGATATTGTGACGTGGGTTGGAAAAATCTATCTTTAATTAATTGTCAGGTAGGACTTATTCTCACCTTGCCTGCTACTGCCTAAAATAAATGTTGTTAGCTAAAGTTCCTCATTATCGTATGGTTTTAATAACGTCGATATCATTTACATAGAGATACGAGTAGGTACCACATTTCAAGGAAATTTTAAGAACTCTTTGATTCTATTTACTTAATGACTTATCTTACTAAAACAATAGATAATCAATTCCAATTAATCTAAATCGTGAAGTACTAAACAACGACCTAATTATTGCTGTCCATAAATGTAATAAAAGTTAAAGTTCTAATTTTTTTCTTATCTTGGGCTTGCGGTGAGTGCTAACAGTATCGCGCAAGTTGCATGTTCTAGATATGTGTGTTGTATTTAGATTGACATAGTTTTAACAATTTATTTGATGTCTGTGCCCACAAAACGATGTTTGATGGATTATTCTATACAACATTTGGAAAACTGCTAAGGCTAGGAGTTATTTAGGCTATATTTTATCGGAAGAACGAAAAATTTATAACATATCATAATGCCACCGTAATAGATTTAACTCAAGTGAAGCCGCTGCGGGTCACTAGTGTATATCACATATCACAGTTTGTAAATATATTACGGCGAGTAGCTTAATTTAAATATAGATCAGGTGAAGTTAATAAAGAGCTGTGAAAAGTGTGTTGTTGAACACACACGCACGTCACACGACTACCATCCACGCATTTTTTCTCATTCCTTGTTTTTCATTTACTGCATGTTAGTTAATTATTAACTGAATCCTAATTATTCTTAAGTTGCCAGAATCTATTGTAATTGTACCACTAACGGGGGAAGACGCTGGTTTCTAAAATACAGTTATTACAACTAGTTTAGAAGCCAGAGTTCCATTTAGCTATTAAAAGATTTAAGGCAAATAAAGAATTTATTATTATTGGGGTATCTATATAGTTTTCTCATCTGGTTGGGTTCTACAAATATATAATTATAAATTAAAATGAAGATAAAATGAACTGCTAAGCACAAGATAAATATAAATAAATATCAATAAAATAAAATAAATACTAAAATACATAAATAAATAAAAGCCCAACCAGATGGAAGCCCTCGGCAGGGGAGACCAAACGGCCGAGGGTAATGAGGAAAGGGAAAGAAACCGGCGGACGATGCGGGCGGTATCGAGGAGCACTGCCTTCTGCATTTGAGCCCGGAGCGGTCCGTCACGGACTCCCAGTCGTCTCAGATGACCCGAGAGGCTGACTGGGATTAGCCCATTCGCAGAGACGACTACAGGAATAATTTCGGCCGGCAGACCACCCCACATGTCAGTCACCTCGTGAGCCAGGTCCAGATATTTTGTTCGCTTATCTGTTTCGGCCTTCACGAGGTTCGCGTCATACGGAATGGTAATTTCGATCAAAAATATCCTTGACTGTGCCCGGTCCATCAGCACAATATCAGGCTTATTCGCAAGAATAGTCCTGTCTGTGATGATGGCCCGGTCCCAGTAGTGCCTGGCGCGGTCATTTTCGCACGGCTTCCGGCAATTACTTGTAATACGGCAATTTTTGGTCCACGAGACCATATTTCAGAGCGAGCTCCTGGTGTAGAATTCTGGCTACTAGGTTATGCCTGTGCAAGTACTCAGAGTTAGAAAGCGCCGAACAACCGGAGATGACATGCCTAAGCGACTCACCGGGATGGCGACAAGCTCGACAGACGTCGACGGTGCCATCCTTTAGGATGTATCTCCGATAGTTGTTGGTCTTAATAACCTGATCCTGTATTATACAGACAAAACCCTCGGTTTCCCTGAAGAGGTCACCGAAACGTAGCCAGTTGAGCTCCCTCGACTCCGCGATTGTATCTACGAAGGGCTCATGTAGAGCCCTGTAGTACCTCCCGTGGAGCTCCTTCTCCTTCCATACAGTCTCCCGGTCGGAAATGCTAAGCACTGCTGGGTTCTGCCATTGCTCGTTGGCTAAGGATAGAGGGGTAAGCTCTTTATCACTAGAAATGACGTCATTATAGAATGGATCATCCGATCTTGTCAGGAAGTAATGATGGAGGCTACACACTTCGCGATTATGCATGTTAAACGCGATCAGAAAACCACGCCCACCATGCTTTCGCAGCAAGTACAGCCTCATTACCGACGATCTCGGATGATGCATCCTATGGGACGTCATGGTAGTGCGGACTTTTCCATCTAGGGCGTTAAGTTCGGTCTGAGTCCACCTGAGTATGCCAAAGGTATACATGAGGACAGTCATGACCCAGCCGTTATATGCGTGTGTCTTATTCACACCGGACAAAAGGCTGTCAAGCACTTTGGTCAAGCGTGCATAAAACACGTCGCAAACTGACTGTTTCATACCAGCTTCATCGGTACCGATGTTCTGTGACATACCCAGGTATCGGTATGTTTCAGCCTCGGAAAAGGTCTTTAAGTTAACGGGCATAGACAAGTCTATGCCCGTTAACTTAAAGAGAGTTAGCAACCCTTCCCCTTTCAACATGGAGGACCGCACACTTATCCGTCTCCAGCTCCATTCCAATGGAATTGCTAAATTCACAAGTGATGTTTAGCAATTCCATAAGATGGGAGCGACTGGAGGCGAGTAACTTGAGGTCATCCATATAGAAAAGGTGGGTCACTTTTGTCCCTCCTTTCCGTAGCTGAAATCCCTTCCCGGAGCCCTCCAGTAAGGTACTGAGAGGGTTCAGAGAGAGGCAGAACCAGATTGGACTCAGACAATCGCCCTGGAAGATACCCCTTCTTATCCTTATGTGGTTCTCCGCAGCCATAATCCGCTCGCCCAGATGACAAAAGATCGTACTCCACTGCCCCATACACAGTTCGAGGAAGTCTCTAACTGTACAATCAATCTTGTACAGCTCGAGGACCCTCTTTATCCATGTATGGGACACCGAGTCGAACGCCTTTCTGTAGTCTATCCAGGCGGCAGAGAAGTTCCGACGGTTATTATTATTATTATTATTTTGTCGTATGAGTGCTGTTCCTACTGGGTGAGAATTTGGGAAGCATGTTTAAATCTCGTTAAAGGTAATTTATTTTGATTTATACCATGTTTTGTTTAGTATTATGCTGATATTATTTCTCTCAAAAAATCTTTTACTAATCTATCATAACATTGTTCATAGGGATGTATTACGCACAATGCGTGTTACAACTTTATACATGCGTTGAATAAAAGTACTTTACGGATTGATTGTTTTTACGGACGGATTTGTTGATTGATTTATCAGACTGATTCACTTCAGTCCTCAGAGTCGTGATCATGGTGCTGGAAAGAATCCAAAAAATCGGATATTAAAATTTAGTAACTTAAACGCGATAAAATCCGTGAAAGTAGTTTTATTCGATGTGTAGTGGATATAATAATTAATAAACTTTATATAATACAATTAAACAAAGGGTATGATATAAATGATGACACGTTTGATAACAACCCCTGGGAATAAAGTGATCTCTTTCAAGCTGTTACTTATTCGAGTTTTGTAAATTTTAAAAACACCTCACCTATTTTACCGAGGAAAAAAGTTCCAGCTGGAATTCCTATTGGTTATTCCCAGGACAGATGATTTTTTACGTGGTAGAGCCATGCTCCGGTTATTTTAGTAGTATAGTTGTAGCACGAATGGGTCGGCTCGACCGGGGAAGGATCACGCTCTCACAGAATACCAGCGTCAAATAGTAGCTTAATACTGCTGTGTTTCGTATGGTGAGTGTAGAGAACCGGGGACCCTTTTTACTGGAAATGAGTCATTCCATCTTAGTACTCACGGGTACAACGCATCTGCATTTTGATTTGTAATTGACTTTGAGTAGTTGGTTGAATACTCAAAGGTAATTGACTTTGTAATTGACGATAGATGTTGATGTCTATGGGCCACAGCAACTACTTACTGGTGTACTGTGTGCTCGTTTGTCACCATATCCTATTAAAAAAAAACAAGTTCGGGAAATCCAAAAGTGCACGTCTCATGAGCATTATTTTTTTTAAATCATAACGTAAATGAAATTTTGATGAAAAAAATTAATATCTTTTATATGGCTCTCACGATACACACAGGGACATTTGCATTAATCGAATGCTTTTTTTTACTATTATTGACTTGTTATCACGGAGTTTGACCTGCCCAAAGTTCAAAAATTTTATTAAACTATGTTTTGTATAAAAAGGGTTATAATAATATTAAGGAATTTATGGATGATAACCCCTGGGAAGGGTGATCGCTACCAAGCTATTTCTAATTTGTTTTGTTTTGATTAATTGTGCAACATACATGATGGTAAGCTGTTTTTTTCTTGAAGTCCCGTTGGGTTTCTTGCTGGTTCTTCCCACGACAGAGGTTTTTCCGAACCAATGGCAGATTCAACAAAAGAGTTACTTTCAATAAGTATTATTTATAATCTATAGTGAATAAAAAAAAATGTCGTCTCTGCAGACAGCCCCGGGTAATATTATGGGGAACTGGATTTTCTTACGCCATCACAACACGGCTATTATATTTTAATATATGTATATATTGTTCGTATTTCAGGGATCATATCGGCATGCTGGGTGGCGGGAGCAGGTGTAGGGTTGCTCCCGTTATTCGGTTGGCACGCGGCCGTGGGTCCCGCGCCGGGTTGCTACTTCGTGGAAGTGATGGACTACAACTATTTGCTTTTTTTATACTTCGCTACAATCGTTACGCCGAGTGTGCTGCTCGCTGCTTTCTACGCACACATTTACCGTGTCGTAGTGAAACAGGTGAATCTATTGTCTGTATAAATTATTATATGGTGGTTTTTATTGAATGCTAATGTGTTATAATGAACACTCCATGACACCTATTTTAATGGGCCCAGTTTACTGAGCTTGCCATGTGAAAAATATTTTATATGGTATGGAGATTTCTTTTTAAAAGAGGGGCTAAACGAGCATGCGGCTCACCTGATGGTAATTGATTGCTGAATTGCTCATGGACATCTACAATACCGGATCAATTACGAGTGCGTTGTCGGCCGTTTAGGGTCAATTCCTATACTGTAATTTTGAAAATCCCTAAACCTCTGTTTTGTGAGGCAGAAAACTGACAAAACGCAGTCTCGGGCCGCCAACCGTCTTGTGATGTTAATGGAATTCAGAGTTATGTCGCGTAACGCGCGATGTGAAACCTTGCATCAGAAAACAATCCGATTCCTCAGTGATTTTAAGAATATAACATTTGTTTAGAAATTATAAAAATTATCGCAATTATAGCCATAAAATACTAAATAAACTACAAAATAGTAATGTAAAGAAATTCGAAAAAAAAGTAGGTTATAGGACTACTGTTAAGTACAGGACTCCGTCTGTGTAGCTATATGTACATCAAACTATATTCCTATATTACTATACGTAGTAGTAATACCTCAATGTATATTATGTATACCAATCTCTTAACGATTGCTGCCGCCAAACTGTGTCACACTGTTGTTCCGTACTGAAGAGTATACTGGTGACTTTTTTACCGTCTGGAAAAAAGTAGGTTGTAACATGTGAACCGAGTAGAAGCCTATGGCACAGATATTTTATAAAATATAAAAACATAAATTTTGAATTAAATAAGTTAAAATCTATCGAAATTAAAATCATATCCACTTTACTTACTTTACGAAAGCCAATAATACAATTAATTTAATAGGCATTTGACTCAAGAGCAAAGGGCCAAGTAATTGTTCAAAAAAACTTTTCAAACGTTCACTTCAACATCTTCTACTCCGTTCACATGTTACACTCTATTTTTTCCAGTAGGTAAAAAAGATCATTCAGTAGAGCGCCAGTTATACTGGCGCTCTACTGAATATGGGTTATACTCATCTGTAACCTTTTTTATTTGAAATTGGTTGCATCTACTGTAGCCACTTACCATCAGGTGGATTATAAGTCAGTTTGTCACCACAGTTTTTAAAAAAAAATCTATGAGAGCATGGTGAGCGTACGATGTGAGCTGGCAGATGCTGATATATGCGCGAGTGGTGGGTAGAAGATAAACAATGCTTTGATTTAGGTATTGCTTGACTACTGATAACCGCATGATAAGGGCAAGTGTACGCATCAGGAGAATTACTGAAATAATGCGAGTGGTTTGTGAGTACCGCTGTTACCGTCATAAACTAAATGATCAGAGTTGCGGCTAGAGTGACGAAGCAAAGTGAAATCCACGTGCACACACTTGTTATATATGGCTTTTTTATAGAATAAGGGTGACAAACGAGCACTCAGTCCACCTGATGGTAAGTGGATGCTGTGGCCCATAGACATCTACCTTTATCCTCGATTAAGAATCTAAATGCCGATGCGTTGTCATCCCTGAGGACGTAGATGGAATGTCTCGTTTCCAGTAAAAAAGGGTCTCCGGATCTCTACACTAACCATATGAAACACAGTAGTACGCTGGTATTCTGTGAGAGCGTGGTCCTTCCCCGGTCGAGCTGACCCATTTGTTCTACAATCATAATGTACCTGCAGCGTAGCTCTACCGCGTATTAAAGTAGGCTGAACATTGCCTGATTCTCATTCCGCTTTTGTTTGTGAAATGTTTCGTGAAACAATTTTACTAAGCATCCTTTACTCATTCAATTTCAATTAACGCTAACGTTTAACTAAGGGGCCAGCGGTCCATCAACGGATCCATGGACGGCTCCATCAACTGATTAAACTATCGTACAGTAATTTGCAACTCAAAGGCCATATTACACGTGGTAGAGCCATGCTGTAGCTAATTAAATGTAACACTAATACGGATAGGTTGGCTCGATCGGAGAAGGAACACTCTCACGGGATACCGGCGTGATATAGCTGCTTAATGGTGCTGTGTTTCGTATGGTTTTCGTAGAGAACCGGAGACCCTTTTTAGGGGAATAGACGCATTCTATCTTAGTCCTCTGGGGTGACAACGCATTTGATTCTTAATTGAGGATAAATGTAGATGTCTATGGGCCACAACATGTATTTACCATCAGGTAGACTAGGTGCTCGTTTGTCACCTTTATTCTATAAACATAAATCAAAAAGTCAGTAACCGACTAAAATAGCCTTAAGCTGGCAAACAAATTTCAATTTACTAAGCTAACCACATAAATCTAAATATAAATTATTGCCTCATTATTTAGATTTCTGTGAAGCTAATATATAAAAATAAATCTACGTATTTTCAGATGAGCGCCGTAGTAACGGTAGAAGGAGGCCATGGTCGCAACACTAGCGGTACGATGCTCAGAGTCCTAGGCGCCGCTCAAAAACGTGAAGTCAAGGCGACCCGGAACCTCGCCATCATTGTCTTCTTTTTCATCGTTTGTTGGATTCCACTATACACGATAAACGCTATAAAAGCATTCCTCCCAGAACTAGACATTCCCAACCCGCTCACCTATTTTTGTATAATATTTTCTCATTTAAATTCAGCTATCAATCCGTTATTATATGCATATCACCTTAAAGATTTTAGGGCTGCATTAAAAGGTCTGATTTGCAATATTATTGGAAGAGGCGTACCGTTACCGGCGGCTTACAGACCGCCCATGCCAGTAAGAAGACCTGCTTTAGAACGGTGTAATGCTTTGAGGGAAAGACCGAGAATTTACGTGAACTCTCCAGTTTGGTTGCGCCAGAAACAAGCAGAGGGGACGGGCAACCAAGATGCGAACAAGTCCCTAGCGAAGCCTGTTACGGTTGTACCTGACATGGAACCGTTTCTGGATAAAACTGTCGTAAACAATTTCAGTGGGCGTCGTTTGTCTGAAGGCGAAGACAACAATTTATACCTCATAGACTCTAATCAAGGTAGATGCCAAAGTCCTTATAAGAAAGTTGAGGAGTTTTTACGAAGAGTCCGCAGCGTCGGTTCGGAACACAGCTGACACGAAAACAACCGGGACTTCCCCGGCGTTTAGAGTGACAAGTTCAAGCTTTAATTTATTTTGGTAAAGCGTTTATTATTTATAAGAATATATTATTAACTAGTATATTTATACTAAGCATACAATTGAATGTATTCTTTAAGTATTTATGTAAATTCTGAATATTTTTTACAAATTTTATGTAGCGTGTAAATGATAATGCTACCTAAATGTCGTGCTTGTTAGTGTTCAAACGATGTGGTCAATTATGGCTTTGATAATATGCTGAATTATATAAATATCGAATGTTATTTGTTTTTTTTTTAAAAGACCTTGATTGATTCATCATTGCTACTTTACTATTGAGAAGAGAGAAACTTCTAAAAAAACTGCAATTTAATCTATGTTAAGATTTACCTAATGATACTGTTCCAGAACTCATCAGCCCATTTCAAATAGTGGTTAACGTAAGACACAACTATGATATGATAAGAAAAGATCTGTCTTAGGTGATGATTATAATTTATAATTACAATACAATTCTTTCCATGCCCATGTCTAGCAGTAAACAGAGCAGCTGTTAAAATAATACTGAAAAATTAAGTTTTTCTTTATTGACGAAGTTCATGATGCTTAAAAAATATTATTACCGCTTAGAACACATGCCGTGTGATAAGGGTGTAATAAAATCCATCACCCCGTTTCGTCCCGTGGGGGTCGCAAGGGGCGACTATGGTGATGTTTCGTTCTTGGTAACGGTATAGCCATCTTATTTACGCCAGGCCTATAATTACCAGACCGATGACGAGAAACAGTGTCGAAAGTACGAGTTATCTGCTACTGCGTTCATTAATCCGCCTCCCAATTTCTTCCTACAAAAGAATAGGCTCATAGTTAGAGCTCATTTATGTGCCGATGTTTATTACTCGAGGACTTCTATAGTAGTGTCAAATATGTGAAATACTCTAGTATACGGGAATGTGCAATACGACAAAGTCGAACATGGGAGACATTTTTTACTACTCGTAAGTTTTCTTATACCCTTTCTTATCATCATCATCATCATCATCATCATCATTACAGCCTTTCACAAGTCCATTGCTGAACATAGGCCTCCCCCAAGTAATGCCACAAAGCACGGTCCTGAGCCACCTGCATCCATCGACTTCCTGCATGTCTTACCAGGTCGTCACTCCATCTAGTGGGGGGTCGCCCTACACTACGCCTACCGGTACGAGGCTGCCACTCGAGAACCTTTCTTCCCCATCGGTTATCGGTTCTTCGAGCTATATGGCCGGCCCATTGCCACTTCAGCTTACTAATCCGTTGGGCTATGTCGGTCACTCTGGTTTTACTGCGGATATCCTCATTTCTGAGTCTATCACGCAGAGAAACTCCGAGCATAGCCCTCTCCATAGCTCGCTGAGCGACCTTAAGCGTCCTCATACGGCCAGCAGTGAAGGACCACGTCTCAGATCCATAAGTCATCACTGGCAACACGCACTGGTTGTACAATCTAGTTTTTAGAGATTGAGGTATACCTGACGAAAAGATATGTCGTAATTTCCCGAACGCTGCCCAGCCGAGTTGAATCCGTCGATTGACCTCTCGGTCGAAGTTGGACTTACCTAGTCGGACTATTTGTCCCAGGTAAACGTACTCGTCAACAACTTCGAGCATAGTGCTCCCAACAACTACCGGCACAGGTGTGACAAGGACATTGAACATGATCTTTGTTTTGTCCATGTTCATCTTAAGACCTATCCGTTGGGAGGCACTATTGAGGTCATTGAGCATAGTGCTTAAGTCCTCCAGCGATTCTGCCATAAGGACTATATCGTCGGCAAATCGAAGGTGAGTGATGTACTCGCCATTGATGTCAATACCGTATCCTTTCCAGTCCAGTAGCTTGAAAACGTCTTCCAATGCAGCGGTGAAGAGTTTCGGGGATATAACGTCACCCTGTCTTACACCTCTCTGCAGTTGGATAGGTCTCGAGCTCTGGTTCTGTACTCGGATAGCCATCGTAGCCCTACTGTACAAACACTTCAGCACTTCGATATACCGACAGTCAAGTTGGCACCGCTGAAGGGACTGTAGCACCGCCCAAATTTCGACGGAATCAAAGGCTTTCTCATAGTCCACATACGCCAGGCAAAGTGGCAGATTGTACTCTTCAGTCTTCTGTACAATCTGCCGCAGGGTATGTATGTGGTCTATGGTACTGAAGCCTTTTCGGAAACCGGCTTGTTCGGGAGGCTGGAAGTCGTCAAGTCTGCGTGCGAGACGATTCGTAATGACTCTCGAAAACAGCACGTAGACGCGGCTCAGAAGGGAAATCGGTCTGTAGTTCTTTAAGAGAGCGTTGTCGCCTTTCTTAAAGAACAAGACCACCGCACTTCTGCTCCACGCCTCTGGAGTAGTGCCACCATGGAGGACGGAATTGAAGAGCTTCTGAAGGACTACAAGTACCGGTGTTCCACCCGCTTTCAGAAGCTCCGCTGTAATTCCATCCTCGCCTGGGGCCCTGCCGTTTTTAAGGTGCTGGAGAGCCATTCTAATCTCGCTTAGACTGACGTCCGGGATATCATCGGAATAGTGTCGGATAAGACTTGCTCTTGGATCGTTACTCACACTTGCGTGTGGCTCCAACGATGATGTGTACAGCTGCCCATAGAACCTCTCAATCTCACTCAAAATCTCAGGTGTCCCGGAAACGATGTTGCCACACTCAGTCTTCAGCTTTGACAGTTGGCTCCTTCTGGCAGACAGATCTCTGGCAAAGACTTTGGAGCCCTGGTTCCGCTCGATCGCTTCTTTAATACGAGAAGTATTAAAGTTGCGTAAGTCTCGCCGCATGCACTTGGAGATCTGTCTGTTCAGTTGCCTGTATGCTGTCAAATCTGTTGACGATTGCAGCCTCATCTCCCGTCTAACAGCCGTGAGATTAAGAGTGTGATCGGAGAGTTTTTGTGTTCTTCTGCGGCGGGTCTTGCAGAACTTAGCTCCGACCGCATGGACAGTTTCCACGAGCTTGTCGTTCATATCGTCCACTGCATTGCAATCTTCTAGGCACTGGAAGCGGTTACGTAACTCGAGCTGAAAGGTTTCGGGATTCTGGATTAGAGCACGAGGGGGACGGAGCGTTGACTTCATTAGACGAGACCTCTCCAACTTAACGTTTAGGTTCAGTGTGCCTCTAACCATTCGGTGATCGCTGCCAGTTTTCACCCTTGCGATCACTGAGACATCACTGAACAGTTGGCGTCTGGTCGTCATAATGAAGTCAATCTCATTTTTTGTCGAACCGTCGGGGCTCGACCAGGTCCACTTCCTGTGGGGCCGCTTCTGGAAGAAAGAGTTCATCATAAAGAGTCCCTCTTTCTCCATAAAGTCGGCCAGCTGCTGGCCCCTTCGGTTCCGTTGCCCCACTCCAAATTTCCCTACCCTCAGCTCACCGCTTTCTCTTGTGCCTAGTTTTGCGTTGAAGTCTCCCATCAACACCGTGTAGTGGGTTTTGGAGGAATGTATGGCTCTGGAAATATCCTCATACATTTCCTCCACCTCCTCATCGGGGTGTGCCGAGGTTGGTGCGTAAACCTGAATGACCTTCAGCGAATACCGTTTGGTGATTCTGAGTATCAGGTACGCGACCCTCGTCGACACACTCCCAATCTTTACAACGTTGTTGACGAGAGACTTGTGGACGATAAATCCGACACCTCCTTGGGACAGATGGTCGCCCTCCCGGTGATAGAACAAGTTGCCGGACTCGAGGATTGCCGTGTCCTCCCCCTCTCTTCGGACCTCGGATAATCCAATAATATGCCAGCGCAACTTGTCTACCTCTTCTTCCAGCTCCAGTATCTTCTCGTCAGTCCTCAGGGTGCGTGCGTTATATGTTGCCAGGTCGAGTCGTCGTAGGTGGCAACCGAACCTCCACCGGAGATTCTTAGCACCCCCTGCCCCGCCGTTACCATGGTCGCCACCGTAGCCAGGAATAGCGGGGCCGCCGGGGACTGGGGGCCGTCTTTTTGTGTATTTGTTCATTGGGGGGTATTTGCCGTAGTTGCCACGCTTGGCGAGCGGGTTGGCAACCGCAGTTTTTTATTACGTCACAGTTGTCATCAGGAAGATGCTGCTGCCCATCTCCTGCCTGTCTCCCTCTGTCGCCTCTTACGACACCCACGGGAAGATATGGGGTAGTGGATATTCTTAACCGCCACTACACGGCACAGGCCTTTCTTATCAGGAAAATAAATGTTACTGGCTGAAGAAGAAATAAATGGCAAAGTTCAAGAAGTCCCTAAGTACTTTTTTCTATTTTGGAATTTTTGCACATAAACTTTTATTTTGGTCCTTAAAATGATATTGTAAAAAATTTAAAATACGAATGGTTATCAAGAAATAATATTTTGAAAGTTCTTTAAAAATAATATCTGATAAATCTAAAATATTTAATGTTAATGGGAGAATAGGACTAAAAATATGGTTAGGACAAAACCTTTTGGACTTTTGCTCTCTTACTATAAAAAGTTAGACATCTGTTCAACACGTGTTTAGCAAATTGGTTACTACAAAAGAGTGTTTAACGGTGGTTTATGAATAGATACGGCTTAGACGTTGTTTAAATTTAAACAGCCGCAAACCCTTGTTTAAGTAGTGTCTAACCTATCTTTCCGTCAGTTCAGTATTTTTATTTAACATGGATATAATTCATTTTGTTAATTACTTCGATGAAGACGACATGGATAACTGTGCGGAAATCTGCTGAGAAAGTAATACGGTTCGTGTGAGGTGTGGCGTCGGTAGAGAATAATAGCTTCACCCATCAGCCTCTATGTTTGTCTATTATTTGCATATAACTCTTGAAAATTAACAAAAGACATATATATATATATATATATATATATATATATATATATATATATATATATATATATATATATATATATATATATATATATTATCGAACTTTGAGACAAAACACAATATAATTTTTACGTAGTTAGTCGTATTAATTTGCATAAAACACGAACGAATGTATTGCAGTGTGACCTGGAGGATAAAGTTGAACGTTGTCTATAGAGGCACGCGTTAAACACGGTTTAGTGGTAGTGAAATTTAAACCATTGTTTAACATGTGTTTATCATTTAAGTCCGTGTCTAACTAAACACATGTTGGATCGGTGTTTAAATACTTTTTTGTAGTAAGACTGTTGATTTTTAAGTAGGATTTAGGGATTTTCAGTTGGAGTTAAGGATTGTAGTAAATAAAAATTAGGACTAAGATTTTTTCACATTATTATTGATCAGCCTAATATTAGTAAAATATCTCAAAGACATAAAAAACCTTTTAATTTTATCGGTAGGTACCATTCCTTCTCTAGAACTAAAATATCAAAAATTTTACTTAACTCTAAAACATTTTTTAATTCTATAGATTTTTTTATAGAATAAGTGACAAATAAGCACACAGTCCACATGATGGTAAGTGGAAGCTGTGAACCATAGACATCTGCATTTATCTTCAATTAAGAATCAAAATGCAGATATGTTACCAGCTCTGAGGACTGAGATGGAAAGCCTCGTTTCGAGTAAAAAGGGTCTCCGGTTCTCTTCACTCACCATTTGAAACACAGCAGCATTAAGCTGCTATTTTACGCTGGTATTCTGTGAAATACTACTTATACCTAGGGACTTTATGGACATAGAGATTTGTTAAAATCAAATCACTGGATTAAGAGTTTAATGGTGTTTAAAAAAAAAACAGTACATAGGGATGTGTTAAAAATTAAACAAATAGACTAACGACTAAACCATAGAAAATGAAGAGCTTAACTGGCTGTGATGCTAGTGCATAAAATCCCTAAGTGGACTTAGGGACATTTTGATTTGGGTCATTCAAATAGAACAATACAAGACATATGACAAAGTATGTAAAGAGACGCTACATCCTATAAGGTCCCACAGTGGGGCACATTTCCCAGAGGCTAAAGCAATAATAAGCTATTTTTTGTAAATTTTAGTGCGTGTTGGCGTACTTCAGATATCCTCAAAATATTTTATTTCTGAAACATTTCGTTTGTTTTGTGAGTTTTGTTTGGTTGCTACCAATTGATTTTAAATAATAACTGTAATTGTTTCTGGCAAGCCACATAAAAACATACTACGTCAGCGTAAGTAGAGCACAGGAGTGCCGGCATCGATATTTATTATGTACTACGCAGTACATATAGTTGTGGTCACATAATTAAGAACGATTTGAAGTTTTAGAAGTTTTTTATTTAAATCATGTCATACACAGAGATGTGCACCTTCTGAGAAACAACTAGTTATGTTATAAAATAGCCACATTAATAGAGCAACGTGGCTTAGGAATAAAAAATAAAATCGCTAACTTTTTTTCACATTTTATTTATTTTACCAAAGTAACTCATTCAAATAATACTGAAACTGGACAAATAATTAAGAACGATTTATTAAACTGCTCGAAAATTGTTTTGTATGACACATTTAAAAAATCACAATAATATGTAGCGCGGAAAATTTAAAAATCAATTTAATAGATTTTTAACTAAAAATAATAGTAGCATACTCACAGCTTTTAATTACAGCTTTACACCGGCGAGGCATTGACTCTATTAATTTTTGACATTTAGCAAGAGAAATAGAGTTCCATTCTTCTAAAAAAACGTCATCGAAACATTTTTCTTTACCTCGAACCACAGATTCTCTATTGGGCTTACTGGGCTGTTAGCTGACCAGTCTAAGACAGAAACTGATTGCGCTGTAAGAAATTCCTTTACGGTGCGTGCAGTGTGCTTTGGATCATTGGCATGCTGAAACGTCCAAATAACCGGTAGAACGTCTTCAGCATAAGGTAACATTGTTTCTTTCAGTATATTTTTGTATTGGAACTGATCCATGTTACCTTCTATCAACTTTACAGGTCCAACACCATGTCCAGAAAAGCACCCCCAGATTTTCAAATTTCCACCACCGCGCTTTAATGTAACTGTCGTGTACTTAGGGTTTGAATGCTGTATTCGGGGGACATCGTACATATCGTTTTCCATCAGAACATACTCTGTTTATTTTCGTCTCGTCAGAAAAAAAGTACATTTTTCCACTGTCGCACAGTCCAGTTTACATACTTTTTCGCACCTTTCTTGCTATCCTACCGTGCAATTTTTCTTCTACCAAACGTCTTCATATAGTGCGTGCTGAGATTGCTGAAGGGTTGTTTTCACCAAAATATTCTTTTCTCAGCTCAATAGACCCATTAAAAGGATTTTATGCTATACGAACGATGTTTCGGTCATCTCGAGGAGTTGTTTTTCTCTGTTTAGGTACACGTGGAACATTCGAAGTAATTTGATACGTAGCAAAACGCTTTACAGCGTGGAAAACCATCGTTTTTGAATGTTGCAGGTGGTCGGCTATCTTTTTATAAGACCAATTCTTCCGGCGAAGTTTTATTATTACTTCCCTGGTAGATTTTTCACAACTTTTATTTTTTCCCATTGTTTTTTCTAAATGGCGCCAAAATTATACAAACAGTAACAAATCAACTGAGTGTTCTCTATTGTTCGTCTATACTGTTCATCATCATCATCATCATCATTACAGCCCTTTATACATAGGCATATACATATACATAACATAGGCCTCTCCCAAGGTATGCCATAAAGCACGGTCCTGAGCCACCTGCATCCATCGACTTCCTGCATGTCTTACCAGGTCGTCACTCCATCTAGTGGGGGGTCGCCCTACACTTTGCACGAGGCAGCCACTCGAAAACGTTGTTTCATCAATAGTTGTCGGTTCTTCGAGCTATATGGCCGACCCATTGCCACTTATGCTTACTACATTTATATTTTACACAATCTTTTTTTTTTAATAAAGTTTTTAAATTTGCCAGAAGTGAGATAATAAATGTAGTTATATTCACGGTGAACGCGATTGGACCTACATTCATAAACAGAGGCAGAAATATATTCAATATTTCTAACCCACCCATTCATGAAGCCTTTATATTGACGGCGAAAAACAAACCAATACATGAAGTATTGGTTTGTTCTTCTCATGGATCTTCTCATGGATCCTCTTACGAGAGGCGACAGAATTAAACTGGAATAGGCAGCAGGATCTGCGTCGAGCGTCATTCCGAAGTGATCGTGCCAGTAAATCGAGCTCCGACAAAGTGCCGAATTGCTGTGTATTTACATGAAAAAAAAAACAATCAAAAACGTCTAATATACAAAAGAACAGTGACTTTCATCGTCTAATACCGAGTGTGGCCATCATAGTTCATAAAGTGAAAAACAATCTTTTTAAATAAATATAATTTACTACACAAGTTAATATATATTAACGAAAATATATTTCCTAATAACTAAATCAGTTTGTGATAAATAATAATCATAACATATAGATGTGTAGTGGATTTTGTTAAATGATTTATATATTCAACTCAATTTCAACACGATACTGAATATTATATGATTAAATATAATCGATCACCAGTATTTATTAAAATATTATACAAAATACAAATAAGTCAAATCGAAACTTGCTACCTCGCAGCAAAAGTGTGCAATTTCTATAAAAATAAACTGGTATCACTGCAACCGAAAGTATTGCACTATAGTGATGAACGCCACAACTTTAGCTATCGATAAGTTAATTAACAATGCGGGTTTGTCTGCCGAACCGGTTTGTAGTTTTTATTTAGATTTTATAATAAAGTAAAAAGTAGTAAATTTTTCTGTTATTGGTTTGTTTTTACAGATTTCCTAAAGATCCTCTTCGGCGGCATACTTGGATTGTAGCTTGTAGAAACCATGAATCTTAGGTATAAACGGACTAGCACCATTTGCCCCAAACATTTTGGAAAATCGTATTTCATACCCCAAGCCCATATAAAAGAAGGTTAGCTGACACTGCAGTACCAACCTTGAACTTGTGGGAGGTAATGTTTGGCTGTACTTATATTTAGATTAAATATTTTTATTATTACCTTTGTCACCAATATTATTCTACTTGAAAATATTTTATTAAGTTTACAAAAGCATTAACCTATCAAATTTAATTCATACATTTACATACATATTATTGTAATTGTAAACTTAATGTAGTATAATTGTATAATTGCTTGTTTTAAGTTTTTTAACACTTGTATTTTATTTACTCACGTTTTACAAAATAAATATCTTTACTTTATCATATATATATATATATATATATATATATATATATATATATATATATATATATATATAGCTTGAATCTTCTGACTTACGTAAGTAAATTAATTAGTAAAATATTTACTTAAGCTTCACAAGTTTGCAACATGTTTGCCTGCACCACGTACATTGACTAAGAGGTACACTTACAAAAAAACACGTAATAAATTAAGCGGAATCACTTTCAACACATAATTTTTAGTTCTTGTTTTCATATAAACGTAAAAAACCTCAAATAATTAAATAAAATTATCGAATATTGCCATTTAGGTTCAATGTTGCCACTTTTCTGCATTTGTGATTATCCTACATTAATGGGAGACTATATAATTAATGGAGTAAGTTAATTTGTTACCTCTGATTTTAAATATTTTGGAAATTATAATAAAAACTAAGTTTTAACTTTCATACATAATTATTAATTATTCTTATTTTAGTTTATTCATGAATTATCTATTAAATATATTTTATTGCCTAATTATTTTATAATAATAATTTTATATTTTTTTGTAATTTCATATAAATTTTATATTATTATATTTTATAACCTATTTTATATTGTTTGATTTATTAGTACCATAAAAATACATTTTATTTCATCATTATGTTTACTTCCATTCATCTGATAAGCTTTGTATCCTTTCTAAGGCGACTTAATAAAGATTTTAAAATAAAATATATACTTTTTTAATATAAAAACCACTAACTGCAGCTTAAAAAAACTCATTTTTATTGTGTATTTTATATAAAATTTCATATAGTAAGCCACACCAACCCGCCATTGCATGTTTGTGTGTCTATCTTTATCCGATCTTAGCGACGATATTGTTTTCGCAACGTGTGTAAGTGAGATAGATATATGTTTACTTAAAATTGTTATTAGTTTCAAAGCTACGTCGTCGCGTTTGGATAGTGGTTACACTTTTTTCGACGCGCGGTAATATGGTTTGCTCCTCTAGTGTTGTATAACTGAATGGTTAAAAACTTTAACATTGAATCGCGTACATCGCGCTAGCCCCGACTGCGTGTAACGCCCAGGGCTTTTTGGTAATTATTTCACGCAGGTAGCAAGAGTGACAGAGGCCTGATAGCGCCATCAGATCAGTGTATCGACACGACGTGTACAATTTGATGGTATGCGTAAACGCGATGAACACAAACACAAATGCTGTAGTGTGCGTGTATAGTGACGCGATGTAATTTTGCATTTGTTGATATGTATACACAAAGACTATAATATAACCACTTGACTGCGCATACAGTGCTCCGACGCTCGAAAACTATTAGTATTTTGTCGCCTATGCATAGGCTATGGTACTATTAACCATTTTAGTATTGCCCAAGTGTTAGACCTGTGTGCACGCTAAATTAATGCAAACTTTTATAACTTTTATGCAATTATAATGCATCAAAATGCCTTCATGCGCGGTGAAGTGGTGTGGAACACATTCCAGGACAGATCTCCAAAAAGAATGGATTAACTTTTCATTGCTAAGTAGAAAATTATTGTTGATTAATTCAGATTATTAGCCACCGCAGGGGTCTATTTAAAACGGTGGCCGGGTAAATGACGACATGGTTGAGTCGCGCGTTGACGTCTTTTGGAGAAGTCTCTTTCTATTATTAGACAATTCTCATGCTTCTATCCCTTTCTTTCCCTTTGTATGTTTATCGTAAACATTAGTACTTACTGTTACCTTTAATAGCTGAAAGTCGGTATCGAAAATAATTAAATTAAAATTAATAAAAAGATTATTCAATTCACACACTGTGAAAAAATACTTATCTACTTTTTACCGTCTTCAGAACAAAGAGGAGGTTCTCAGTTCGTCGATATTTTTTCCTAGTTAAAGTTTATTAAAGTTACCTAGTTAAATTGGTGTTCCAAATCAGAATGCCCTACAATTTCAAAAGGACACTAAAGACAAGTTATTGTACGGATCCACTACTGTAATAGATATTTATCGTCGTTGTAAAAATTTTATTAAGTGGGCGATCAATGAGAGTGGTTCAAAAGTGCTGTCTTCGAAATATAATACCAATTATTTCCGGATATTCATTTTCATTCAGAATCAACAAATCATTTAATTGAATCAGCAAGATGCATAATTTACAAATATGTAGACGCTTGTTTATATTTTTTTTTACAGAAACAATCAGGACCCTTAAACTTTAATTTGAAATAAATATAACAAATTATTCATTTTAAAAATCAATAATAATATAATAAATACATGTTTTCGTTGTAACTGATTGATTTTGATTAAAATTTATTTCTATGATTTAAATTGAGTATTTTTCATAATTTCCATTTTATCGATATCGAATATTTTCTTTTATTAAGAAGAACAACCCACGCGTTCTTCCTCGTCCCCCGGCCCGCAGTAGTGAGCTGTGTGCTTAGAAGAAATCTGCCTATGTATACGCGCTCTAGTGGATATAATATTCTCTATGAGTATACATATACAGTTGTGTGGTTTTCTTGCGCCCCCATGATGTTGACAGAATTTTTGTTTAGGAATTAACGCGCATGGCCTCTCCAGTTGGTTGAATAGTGAATACTCAAAGTTCAAAAAGTATTATTTATAATCTATATAGTGAATAAAAAAGTTTCTATTCCTATGAAATTTTAGTCTACTTGAACGTAAAAAATAAATGCAACAATTTGGCAATCAATATTAAATGGGCCAATTAATGAAATAAAATATTGCAAAAAAATATTATACATTAATAGAAAAACCATGAAATTCGACATTATTTGGGCAAAATAAATTAGGTTAAATTATGAATTAAAATGTAAAAAGTAAATAACGCAAAATCCAAAACAATTTACTCTTCTTAGAGATACATCGGAAGTCATGCCCGATATAAAAACTTCGGTTAGTAAATAGACATATGATATTAATACAATTCTAAAAAAATATCTAAATGTCTAATACTTAGTCTCTAAGAATACTATTATAATATTTAAATCTCTTTGAAGAATACAAAAGATAACAAACATAGAAACACAGACAATGAGGCAACTCTGCAAATGATCCACTTACTTACTTACTTATCGTCACGCACAATCCCTAACGGGGTAGCCAGAGAGAACAGATCGCCAAGTGTCACGATCCTTTCATACCTCTTTCGCTTCTTTCTGGTTCATTAACTTCTTCATACATGCACGTCTAGGTATCCGAGTACTCTTGACCCTCCCCTCTTCGAGCAATTTGCTCACATGGTCTTCGAAAGTTAGTCTCGGTCTACCTCGACACCTTTTAATATTTACTTTCGCTCTATATATTTTCTTCACCATTCGGTCTTCACTCATTCGTTCAACGTGCCCAAACCATTGGAGTACGCCCCTATCAATTTTTGTGATAAGGTCATCTTTCAATCCTGCCATATTGCGAATCTCTTCGTTTCGCTTTCGGTCGGCTATGGTAACGCCACACATTTTACGAAGAGATCGCATCTCCACTGCATTCAACTTGCTTTTATGCTTCTTCTGGCATACCCAGGTTTCGCTGCCATATAACAAAGTCGGTACCAACACTGCGTTACGTATTGCAAGGCGTGCACTCTTCACCACGCCTTGCCTTTTTACTAATGCATTCAGGGCACCATTGACTTTGTTTCCGGCAGCGACACGCCTATCCACATCTAAATCACATCTTCCATCCCGGCTGAAAGCACTTCCCAAGTATACAATTTCATTTACCTGTTCTAGACATTCCTGATTTACCCATATTTCACATTTCGTTCTCTCTTCGTCCTTTTCAAATACCAGAACCTTAGTTTTATTAGCATTCAAACGGAGACCTTTAATTTCACATTCCTCTTTCATACACGTGACTAATGCCTGCAGTTCTGCTTCTGATGGTGCAATAAGCACTGCATCATCAGCATACAGCAGACAATTAACTTTTATGTCACCCAATTTCACACAAAAACAGCTATCTTTCAGCTTCTGTAAACAGCTGTCGAGATAAAGTATGAACAGCCAGGAAGACATGACACAACCCTGTTTTACGCCCGCTTGGACGCTAAACATGGGTGACAGGTCATTCCCTACCCGCACACAGGCTTTACAGTCATAGTAAAGTGACTGCACAGCCCTTAACAATCGACCATCCACACCATATCCCGGCAACAGTTCCCACATTTTCTTCCTTATAACCTTATCAAATGCTTTCTCCAGATCCACAAAAGCACAGAAAATCCTCTGGTTAACACTCAGAAGCTTCTCCGTGATCATGCGGAGAGAAAACATTTGATCCGTGCATCCTCTTCCAGGTCTAAATCCGCATTGTGCCTCCCATAAGAATCTTTCCGATTTCTCTTGCATCCTGCGTGTCAAAACCTTCGAATAAACTTTACTTGCTAAACTTGTCAAGCTGATCGCCCGATAGCACCCGCAGTCAAAATGTGAACCTTTACCTTTATATAAAGGCACAGTGACCGCGGATCGCCAATCATCCGGGACATCTCCCGTCCGCCAGCACAAATTGCACAGCAGATGAAAGCTGTCCCAGACGCGAGGCCCACCGTACTTGACCATTTCAGCAGTAACTCTGTCTAGTCCCGCAGCCTTACCACATTTCAAACTTCGAATCGCACGTTCAATCTCTTTCATGCTGATGACCTCAGTGTCATCGAGGTCCGTGTCTGGCGTGCCAGTCACGGCGTCACCCCCAGATCCTTCACTAAGATCATGACACGCATACAATTCTCTATAAAATTCACTCCATCGCTGCATGACGTCCGATTTTTCTGAGAGGACGTCATTGGTTCTCGAAAGCACTTTGTTCATTCTTAAAGCTGTCGCACCACTCCGGGACCTTCCAACCTCTTTCCAGAAGAGTTTGGAGTTTTCCCTAAAGTTGTGCGACAACCTCTCGTCCGCTTCTATTCTACACCTTTCACGTAGGTACTTCCTCAATCAATGTTTTCGCATGAACTTTCTGCAGCTTATATCTTTCTTTCATCTTCTCTCTCATATGCTCATCGTTACTAGAGGCCAAGTAGTCTAACCATGCTTTTTTCTTCTTTTTTACAGCTTCTTTCACTTCATCATTCCACCATGCATCTCTTCTTTTACTACTACCTCTTTTTGTCGTACCACATACTTCTTCCGCTGCACTTATCATTCCATCCCTAAGGTTCTGCCATGTTCTCTCCACACATTCTTTCCATCGATGGTGTCAAGCTTTTCGGCTACCCTCGTGTGATATTTGTCCCTAGTATCCGCTTCCTGAAGCTTCCAGCTTCGGATGCGACGGACCGACTGTGGTTCTGTTACCGCCGTCCGGTGGCGTCAACCCGCGAACAAACCCCTAAATCTAGTAATTACTAGATAATGATCCGTTCCCAGGTCAGCACCCCTGAACACTCGTGTATCCATCACCTGTTTTCGCAGTCGGTCATCCACCAGGAACAAATCAATCGTACTTCTCTCATTCTTTCTTTCTCTAGTGTACATTTGGATCTTCCTGTGATTAAACATAGTGTTTGTCACAAGAAGACCCTTTTCCTTGCATACAGCCAGTATAAGCTTGCCAGCATCATTAACCCTTTTATCGCCAAACTTTCCAAGCACCGACTCGTATCCTGGTCGAGCGATACCTACCCATCCATTCAAATCACCACATACAACAGTTCTTTCGTTTCCCTTAACCAAATCTAGAACTTCTCTTACATTCTCCCAAAACTCCTCCAGCTCAGCCCTGGACGACGAAGCTACCGGCGCATAAACAGCCAAAAGGAATAACTTCGTCAGTCCCATTTTGAAGCGAACCCAGAGAAGTCTTGAGTTCACAACCTTGTATTCAGTCATAAGATCGACCAACCGGGACGACAACAGCACTCCCACTCCTTGTCAGGCGTTCTCGCTTTCCGGGACTCCGGACCATATAGCTAACGTCCCGCCAGGGAGCTCTTCAATACCACTGCCTTTCCGTTTGGTCTCCGACATACACACGACATCTAATTCTCTTTCTTTCATTATTTCGATCAACACATTCGTCTTATCTCTCATGCCTCCTCTAACATTCCACGTGCCAACTCTGCACTCCGTCCTCCACCTTCCGCCGTGTCGGGCTGTGCGTGACGGGTGGCGGTCCCCATCGCCGCTTTGCGCGCTGCATTCCACACCAACGGGGACGAGCTGGTGTGCGTCGCCTTGGGGGGGCGCCCTAACCCTCGTTCGCATGGGTGCGCAGCTGTGTAGAATTGCAGCCCTGAAAAGGGCTGGCAGGGGTCGCGACGAGCACGCTTCTACAATGACTAGATGATGATGGCCTCTCCAGTTGGTTGAATACTCAAAGTTCAAAAAGTATTATTTATAATCTATATAGTGAATAAAAAAGTTTCTATTCCTATGAAATTTTAGTCTACTTGAACTTAAAAAATAAATGCAACAATTTGGCAATCAATATTAAATGGACCAATTAATGAAACAAATATTGCAAAAAAATATTATACATTAATAGAAAAACCATGAAATTCGACATTATTTGGGCAAAATAAATTAGGTTAAATTATGAATTAAAATGTAAAAAGTAAATAACGCAAAATCCAAAACAATTTACTCTTCTTAGAGATACATCGGAAGTCATGCCCGATATAAAAAGTTCGGTTAGTAAATAGACATATGATATTAATACAATTCTAAAAAAATATTTAATGTCTAATACTTAGTCTCTAAGAATACTATTATAATATTTAAATCTCTTTGAAGAATACAAAAGATAACAAACATAGAAACACAGACAATGAGGCAACTCTGCAAATGATCCAACTTTGCTGATTTTGGTACGGAGCAGTATGATATTCCTCAATGGAAGCCCACGCGAGCGAAGACGCGGGTATAAAGCTAGTTCCCAAATAAAATCGCAAGCCGCGCCGTGGAAATCTTGACCCTTTCTTAAATTATTTTTATTGTACGTTTAAATAAAAATCTGAAAGAAGTTACGAATATCGTTTAGTTTATAACATATTATGTTTATATAATTTTGCAAAGGTGAAAGTACCTAGTTGACTGTATAGGATATGATAGCTGTGCGGTGTATGCTGTGAAGTGAAACGCGTCTAGCTATGACTCATTTCGATCGTTTACCATTGTTTTACACAATTTTTTGAGGAATGAAAACTAATTTGCAACATGTTGGCCGATTTTTATAAAATGATCTTGTGCCTGGCACTGATACAGAACTACCACTATACTCTTTGAGAATTAGGAATTACGAATTTACGGTGAAATGAGCGGAGGCCTGTGCCCAGCCACGGGACGTATATAGGCTGTAACTTTACTTTTTAATTTTCTTGTTTATGAAAAAGAGACATCTATTGCGATAGTTATGAAGACACATATTTTACTTAAGCGCCATCTAGTTATATATACGATAACAGTTATAAAAACGGCTGTTTTGAATCCGTAAAGTTGCACTAAAATATTCAAAAAAAAAGATGTCGCCTTTTTATACTCAATGTTGCTGATTAACGATTAAAATTTTTATATATGCATCTACGAGAATTAAATATATTATGCCTATTTTTACGGAGGTCTCGCATTTTGTGTTATCTTATTTTAAATTCCCAACTTTACTGTTTACGTTGGCAGTTAAGTGATGCGACTCCAGCGCCCACTACAGTTCTGTGTGCGAACAAAAAATATATTGAATATACATATAACTACGTATAATTACATGAGTTGGATATTAGAGGTCTACTTTTATTTTATTTCATTATAGGTACACACAATGTTTTAAGTCTGAATTGTACTTAAAACATTATGTACCTGATATTTGGCATGAATACAATTGAAACCGCAATAAAACTACTTACATACAATGATGTATAAACTTATATAATACGTCATTGCTTACGTATATTTATTTGTTTAGAAGTTTATTTTTTCTTTTTATGCAATAATTAAAGGCTTGAGATTGCATTACGTCATCTTTATCAATATCAATTCTTGCACCTTTTAATATTTTATTTATAGTATTGATCCAACTATGTAAAAAGAACCTGCAAGTAATATCTAATATAATCTTCTATAATTTCATTCTATAATTTCATTTTATGTGTCACATCAAGTTAGGAAATTGAAATCGCAAACTATACACATAATTGTTTTAAATAAATACATAAACACTCACGCCTGTCACCCTGAGGAGTAGGCAGAGACTACGGACTTCCATTTGGCACGATCCTGACACACCTCTTTCGCCTCCTTCACATCCATATATCTACGCATACATGCTCGTCGGTTAAGGGTACTTCTAACGTGGCCCATTTTCAAAATATCGCCAATTTGGTCGATAAACTTTTTCCTAGGGCGTCCCTTCCCGACTCGGCCGTTCACATCTGCCATATAAATTTGCTTTGTCACTCTTTCCTCATTCATTCTTTCCACATGACCAAACCACCGAAGCATTCCTTTCTTAATCCTGGTCACAGCATCATCTTGCATACCACATTTATCCCTTATCACGCAATTTCTCACCCTGTCATTCAGATTCAACCCTAGCATATTCCTTAAAGACCGCATTTCTACAGCATTTATTCTACTTTCGTGCTTCTTCTGCCACACCCAGCTTTCACTACCATACATTAAAGTAGGGACTAACACAGAATTATGAATCACCATACGTGCCTGTTTTGACACATTCTGGTTCTCCATAATAGAGTGTAGTGCCCCATTCACTCTATTCCCTGCATTTACTCGTCGTTCTATATCCCTATCATATCTACCATCCCTGCTAAATACACATCCCAAATACACAAACTCATCCACTTGCTCAATTAACTCTCCTTCTATTCTTATTTCACATACCGTTTTGCTTTCTTCTCTTTCAAAAACCATCACTTTCGTCTTACATGTGTTCACTTTCATTCCCCTTTCTTTTAATTCCCAGTTCATTAATGTAACCATCATTTGCAATTCAGACGCCGATGACGCAAATATGACTTGATCATCGGCATACAAAAGGCATTTGACGGTTAACTCGCCCATTCTTAAACCACATTCTTCATCTTTCAAAGTTTGTTTGTTTGTTTGTTTTAAAATAATTTTTAATGTTATCCAAATTACTATTAGCCCTTAAAATACCTATAAGTCACGACACCTTGAATGGACTACGAAAATAAATGTATAAATTCTTGAGATGGATGTGTCAAGCTCTTTTGTTCTTTGAAATAATCTTTTAATCTAATGTACTCACTGGATCTCTTTTCATCACACAAATTTGTCAAGCATGTTTTACATTTCAAAAATGACTTTTTTAATTTTTTTAGTACATATCCACTAATATATTCTAATTGTGACTTAATTTTAGGTTTACTTAGTTTAATGTATATATCAGTCAAGATCTCATGATTATTAATATGATCAATATTTACTTCAGTTGTAACATTACCTACTGATTTTTTTACGAAAAAAATAACTTGTACAATGACTTCAATGGTTGGCAGGAATTTTTCTCACAATTGGCCCCTGGTGAATGCGAGTTTTTTTAAAATTATTTACTAACAGTGATACTAGGTACCCAGACTAATTATATTCCCACATTAATTGATGAGATGATGTTGGGGTTAAAGCACCTAAAAGAGATTTACCACATCTTTTTTTATTATTTTCATAGCTCCCATTTAAAGAGTCGAAGAGTTCATCAAAAAATAATAATGTGTCGGCAGTATAAGGATACTGCCGACACATTATTGTCGATATTGGATAGAAATAATAATATTTATTTATTTATTTATTTATTTAAAACTTCATATACACAAGTGGTATATAGGCGGACTTAATGCCTAAGGCATTCTCTCCCAGTCTACCTTGGGATGATGCAGAGATAGAATGAAGTAGGTGTAATAAAAAGTTAATATGCGAATACTAAAATAAAATAACAAAAAAAATGTAATACATGGAAATAAAATACATAAGATATAAATGGTACATCGCAAAAAATAGATAAAATTATATTAATATTCATACACATATATGTATATAAAATATATAATATACATAATTACAATAAGAACAATAAGAATATATATATATACATATAAACATACATATATACACATATATATATATATATATATATATATATATATATATATATATATATATATATATACATATACATACATACACACACATACATACATATATACACATATACATACATATACACATGTACAACTAGTGCGAGTTGCCAGTGATGTCTTATGGATCAGAGCCGTGGTCCTTCACTGCTGGCCGTATGAGGACGCTGGTTCTGCCAATGATGAGGATGATGATTCTGCCAATTTATTAAGTAAGTGTTCCCGAACCTTCATCTTGAACGCGTACCGATTGCTAGCCGTCCTGATTTCGAGAGGGAGTGCGTTCCAAAGGAGAATAGATTGAATGTGGAAAGAAGAATGAACAAGTCCAGAGCTGTGGGATGGACATAGGAGAAGAAGGTTGTTCGTAGAGCGGAGGTTTCTCTCATGACTAGCACTAAGCAACTGAAAGTGAGGAGATAAGTAGGTAGGGGAAGTTGGAGACATCAGGATAGAATAAAGGGTGGTGAGTGCACGCAAACTACGGCGTTGACGAATAGGTAACCATTTTAATTGTGATCGATACGTGGATACATGGTCATACTTTCGAAGATTGAAAATGAATCGAATGCAGTTATTCAGAAGACGGTCATATTTGTTGAGAAGGTCTGCATTCAGGTCGAAATAACACACATCACCATAGTCGATTAGGGGAAAAATTAAACTCTGCACAAGCATTGTCTTAATTTCAGATGGTAGAAAATTTTTTAGGCGATAGAGAGAACGCAGGGTACCAGTGACTTTCTGGCTAACGGTCGTTGTTTGGGATTTCCAACTCAGAGTTGAATCAATTAATAAACCTAGATCCTTCACAGTGGAACACAATTGAATCTCAGTACTATTAAAAAAGATAGGAGGTACAGCTACTGTTTTCAATCTCTGGATCATCGGACGGCTACCAATTATTATGGCCTGACACTTCGAAGGGTTGACCATTAGGCCAAACCTGTCAGACCAGTTCTTAATGTACTCAAGGTCCCTGTTAAGTGTGTCCACCACTGTAGAAATATCGTCAATACTCGCTTGTGTGTACAATTGCAAGTCATCAGCATACAGATGATACGCAGACTGAAGGTTTTGAGTAATGAGATTAATAAATATAGAAAACAATAAAGGAGATAATATGCCGCCTTGAGGCGGCATATTATCTCCTTAATAATACATATTATTATTTCTATCCAATGGCAGTCATTGGATAGAATTCCTTATCTGAAAAAAAATTTAATGATGAAATTATTAAATGGTTATGTTATTAATAAAACTACCTTTACAAAATTTATTTATTTACTTATTTGGCTAATATAACTCTCACATAAAGTACATTTGCCATGGTTGCCACGCTTGGTTGGCAACCACAGGATTTTTTTGTTATTATTATTAAATTATTTCCCTCTTATCACCGTGTACAATTCTTGATCACCTTTTATGACACCCACAGAAAAATATAGGATAGTTAAGATTTTTATACCACTACAACGCTCCTACTCATTTGCAACAATGAATATAAAATTTGGTGGTTAGTTATGACTTATGAGTTGAGACACTAACAATGTACGAGCACAGTTTATAGATTTGCAAATGACAATAATGCAAGAATGGTTTCTTCTCTAATGTTTGACTCTTATGATAATTATAAATAGCATATTCATAACTAAAATCAGATTGAATGAAAATTTTTGAATATTATATTATGCAAAATAAACCGAATTTACATAATATCAAAAATTATTGAGCCTCGCCACACATTGAATCAAACATCATTTACCTGGAAAATGTAAAGTTGGTACTGCATTAGGTGCAAGTCTTTTACTCCACGTGTAATACTCCGACTCAAAGTGGAGATGGCATACTCTGTGGTACTTTAAATACGTTCATTGCTAAAATGTCTCCACCAATGGCATACACCCAAGAACGAAATCGATCAGCTTGTTTGCTTGGGTTTGGAAATATATGTAATATAACATTATCCGATCCTGAAACAACAAATAAATTAAATAGTATTATTATATAATGCTAATTTAACGAGATTTTCAATCCTCTTATGTTGAGTGGATATGAATAAGTTCCAATAGAGATAAGTGATTTCATGCTTATTAACATTTATTTTACATTAAATAATTTATTCTTTTGTTTTGTACCTTAAAAATGATTTATATTTCTTTATGAAATACACGTAAAACTAACCTGGTACATGTTCAGGCTATCGCGATTACAGCGATGTTTAAACAAATAATACTATTTTCGATTACGAATCAAAATGCAGATGCGTTGTCACCCGTGAGGACTAAGATGGAAAGCCTCATTTCCAGTAAACAGGGTCTCCGGTTATATACACTCACCATACGAAACACAGCAGCATCAAGTTACCATTTCACGCTGATATTCTGTGAGAGCGTGGTCCTTCCCCGGTCGAGCCGACCCACTCGTGCCACAACTATACTACTAATATAACTGCAGCATGGCTCTACCACGTATAAAACGATCGACGGGTTTTGATGATTTTTGTGTGTATTTGGATTCCCTGGATGGTTTACAAACTCAGTGGGATACGGTAGGTGACGCTGTTGTCGTGATCCAGAAATCGCTCGTGCAAAGTCAGAGTGGATCGCTAGTGTGCAATAATTTAATACATGCGAAATTGCGTCGTGGATCAAAAAAACCATGTCGATATCGTTGGAAATGGATTCCACTATTGAAACGATGAGGCTTGAGCAGCAAGCCGCCTGAAGTCAATTGAAAAATCCGTTATTATATTCTGTGTGTGACTACAAGGCCTTCAACCTATTAGAATAACATCGAACACTTTTCTTTTTTTTCTTTACATTCTATATACATATACAAGGCGTCCAGGTACGACATAGTGCGGGGGGTGATAGCTTGGGTCAATAAATACCAAAACATTACATCATAGATTACTGTGTATATATGCATTACATTATATGTTTCTCAAAATGTTACTTATTTAAAGTTATATCTAATTTTCCAAAATATCGAAAATCTCTCCCTTGAACCAGATTTTTAAGCATCTCGTAATGAAAAATTATTTTTCTACTATTTTTTTACATCAAGTTATTTGTGAATAGTCATTCTACTCGACGATAAGTCTTTTTCCATCAAAATCAAGAATGTGTTCACAAAATACATTTTTTTAAATATTTTTCACTTAATGATTTTTTATCGCTTCACATTAACAGTCAGTTGATTCTATAAAAAAGGAAATAGCTACCTACGAATTTGTAATTTCATTTGTCATATGGTATGACATACTAACAAAGATAAATGTTATAATTAAAAAGGTGGCAAAGTGAAAACATGCGCTTACATGTGGCTATACAACACTTAGATCCATTCTCAAATTGGCTCGATAATTATCGAGATAATGGTTTTCAGTCAGGGGCGGAGCAAGACCTAAATTTGGTGTGGGCAAGATCAATTTTGCGAGGCCCCTGGCGACGAATAATTATTTCCATTTTTTTTTTGGATACCTAATATAACCCGTCACAAGTCCTCAGCTGAACATAGACCTCCCCTAGCTACTGTCACGGTCTTGGGTCACCTAAAAACATCAACATCTTACATGTTTTACCTGGACGTTCGACCTCCATTTAGTGGGAGGACACGTCGCTCCGCTTACCAGGAGGCTGCCACACGGGAACCTTTCTTCACCATAGGTTGTCAGTTCTTAAGGGAATACCGTCGATACTGGTCTGCCCGATACGTTCTGCTGCGGGTATCTTCGATACGGATTCTGTTACGCAAAATTACTCCAAGCACAGCCCTTCCCATTGTTTGCAGAACGACTAGCTTTCTTATGCATCTAAAAGTAATTGACCATGTCTCGGCCCCATGTCCTATGGACCATTACTGGCAGCACGCACTGGTTGTACAAATCTCAAAGATTTTGAGGGTTATTGGACTTCACAATCGTGTTCTATTTGTACGTTGACCACTTGATTGAAGGTGGACTTGCCTAGTGTGTTAATTTCTGTCGCTTATGAAAATACACTAAACACTATGTGGAATCTAAATTATCAATGTGATAGTCGATAGCATAGCACCCATATAAAATCCTTAAAATTTTTATTTCAACTTTACATGTTATCCTCGAAATATTTTTTTGTTCTTATTTCTCAGACATGCAGGTTTTTTCATGATATTTTTACGGCGACGTGGTAAATCAGCACTTAAAATTGCAATTAACAATTTCATTGGTGCAGGCGGGGTTCGAACCCGGGTTGCTCGCGTACTTCGAAATTTGCAGCGAGTGCTTAGCCGCTAAGCTACCACGGAACAAGTATTACTATACCAAATTTTAAAGTAAACTACAAAATAAAAAGGATTTCTCCAGCTCCATGCATGTTAGTTGCAGAGAGCACAGACAAGATTATTGTAGATGTCTTGAAGTTTCATCGTCCTAGTTTTATATTTTTCTGCAATGAAAATTCTTTGATCTTTCAGGGCGCGAGGCCCTTTGGGCCGCAAGGCCGTAGGCGGTCGCCCACGTCGCCCACGCCTTGCGCCGCCTATGTTTTCAGTCATCCCTTGTAACAGCGAGAGAAATAGCCGAAGAAAATGATATTGATAGACAGTTCAAAGAAGTCGTAAATAAAGGCATGTTGATTAAGAAGGGGAAGATGAAGCTTATGAATTGAATGCGAAAGAAATTTTCAAAATAAACTATTTTTATGTCATTGTCCACAATGTGCGCGCAAGCTGCTATACCAGGCTTGAGGCTCTTAAACATCATGAGAGCATATTTGGTTTCATGTATAATATAAAAAAATAAAGGAAATAAGTGATAGTGAACTTTCGAAGCAATGCAGCGACTTGCAAATATCTATGACAGTAGGAGAATCATGTGATATTGATGGACATGAATTGTACGAAGAACTGAATATGTTCATCCGTGTGTACGAAGTAAAAGACGACATTATCTCGGTGCTGAAATACATAATAGAAAAAAAAATAACTGACGTTTACCTCACTATCGAAATAGTCCTGAGAATTATTGCTACCAAACCTGTTACAGTTGCTGAAAGGAGTTTTTCGAGGCTTATAATTATTAAAACATATTTGATGAATATGATGACACAAAATAGGCTTTCAGCCCTTGCTATTCTTTAAATCGAAAATGACGTTGCTAATTCGTTAGATTATTGTGCTTTAATTAAAGATTTTAATATTAGGAAAAGCAGGAAACATCAATTTAAAAATTTACTATAACTGTATTTGTTAATTTTGTAAATTTTTTAATGTAAAATTTTTAAAACTCATAATTTATTTATTTGCATAACTTTAGCATTTCTCCTCAAACATGACAAATACCTAAACCAAGCAACCAGACCTATTTCCGCATCACACACTTTTCATGAAGGACAAAGGTCCATACTTATCCCATAGTTGAAGAGGATTGGATAAACCGCAAGTACATATCAATATTGCAAATAGTTCTCTTATTTGCGAAGGAGAGCGACACAGCACGGCCTCTTCCATTGTGGCATCCCAGTGGTTATCATCTTCCAACAACCCCAACTTCTCACACGCTTGTCGAAAAGTTTCAAGTTCTTGAATAAAGGGCAAAGATCTGCCGCCCGGAGCCTACCAATGTGTAAGGCCGCCTTTGCGTAAGGGATTCTACCCAAGCAAAGTCAGGGTAGATTGCTAATATAACATTAAAATAATTTTAAGTCATTTATTATAGGATAAAAATAAATAAATATGTATTACATAATACTATGTGTATGTTTTATTTCGTTGTATGACAAGAAATTTAATTATAATAATTGGCTAAATGGGAAAATTACAATATGGCTATTAATTACTAAAACGCCTTAAATTGGTGAGTTATATTTAATGAACTGTATTAGTTGATACAGAACAAACAGTAGAACTTAGTTTAAAAGAAAGTAATAAACAACTAAACAGTCTGTCAAAATAAATTACATATTATGAAATAAATTATATACCTTCGTCTGTGATAACAATATCTATAACTTATTTCTGCCTCCATCACCAAGCAGCAATGCAACTGCTGTATTCCTATTTGATGGGTAATGGAGTTGAAAAAAATGGAGTTGGTATAATTACAGGCTCACCATTTCATCTTAGTCCTCGATCTGATGATGAGGACTAATATGAAATGGCTGACAGACATGATGAAGATGACAACACCTCTATGGCTCATAGGCAGCACAAGCCACTTACCATCAGATACACTTACTTAATATATTTTGTCAATACAGTGTTAAAAAAAAACTTTTAATAACAAATAGAAGCCGAGTTCGAACAACTAAAAAGAATAAAAATAAATTAACATTCTGAAGTTTGCACTAAGAATTATTGTATCGAAGAATTAAAGTCCCTGATTTAACAATAAAAAATATATTTATTCTTTTTAATTGTTTGAAGGGGGCTTTTACTTAATGATTTCTGACATTTACGCGAACACTACACATTTAAATAAAACTAGTTTTTACGCGATAAAGTCCGTAAAACTAGTTTTATTCAAATATGCTATTACATTTTATTAAAAGGTATTTTTTAACCTTTTGAGTAGACTTAGGAATATCGCAATTTTATAATATATTACCACATAATAGGGAACGACGCCGACTTTGCCACTCTTAGGGGCGGAATTTTTCTCCATATTTTATGGTAAGATTAAGGTTATATTCCCTTGAAATATTAAACTATTTAATAAAAATATAATCATTAAAATTGGTTTACAATAATTGACTAAGATATTGCGGTACATACTTATACATATAAAAAAATTACAGCCGAAATGTTAACCTCTTTATTTTTGTAAGTTAGCTAGAACAAGCAAAATTAAAAAAAAATGTATTTATTTAATATACTTCTTTTTTATTACATTTCGTGTATTGTCTCCCGAATTTGAGCTATAAGTATTCAAAATTTCAAGTTTCCAGCTCATCGAGAAGTTAGTTTAAAATCAACTACTATATTCCACATAGAACGACACTAAGGGTATGTTCCGAAATACAACGCAGTTTACTGTCCAATGCAAATGACGTCATGAATCGACGCTATACTGGTGATTCGTTCCAAAACATTGGACAGTATATGACGTCATACTTTTGCGCCATTTGGAAAAGTGTTGGCGATTATTTTGTCATTTTGTGCTCCAAAAATCATTATATCCTCCTAATCGATATACCATCAATTATTCTATAATTTTTTGTATTTGAATAAATAGAAACAAAATCCTGGCATGCTTCATTCGGCAAACACACAATTAAAAATTGTTTTATTATGGCCGGATATCCTACACAATATGGCGGCGGCACGCTTGTACAATAAAGTGTCAAATGATGACGTCATGCGTCATTTGCATTGGACAGTACACTGCGTTGTATTTCGGAACATACCCTAAAACAGACAAACAAGAAAGTGACCTAATAAAATTTATTAAAAACTTATAAATGATTAAACGGAGGCCAATTCTAGATGCTATTTGACAAGACACTGCTAATTTTGTTTGCACAGCAACAATGAGGTATGTTAATGTTATCATTACGTTAATTAAAGTTGAAGATTTATACATATATTATGTATTTAGTCTTACTTTGACATCGTGTAATTTAAAGGAATATACAATTGCTATAAGTGTAAATTTTTTTCATCAATTTTAAAGGCGCCTATGGTTCAAATGGTAAATCACTCATATGCATCTAAAACCATTTTTTGGTTACAAGTTACAAATAATTTTAGATGCATATTGTATGCGTGCGTGATTGCGTGTTCTTACAGTAAGTTGAGCACGGTTTTAGCTTGGTTTCAGCTTCACTTAAACTGTACGGAGCGCTTCATTTTGTTGGTCTGAGTGTCCACTTTTCATTAATGGTAATAGATATAATCAGGAATAACTTTTTTAACTTCACTGCGGACCTAAGGCGTTTCTTAGATTACAACATCATGCATTTTCTGGAAGATTAGTTTTTTACACTTATCGAGGTTACATGGATTGGTGAACACAGAGCTGATGCCTAACTCACTCAGTGACATTCCTGTTTCTCATCATCAGTCTGTGGGATTATGGGATGGTTCGATATTTTCAATCAATTTTCTATCATTCAATTTGATCAAGAGTCCTTGTACTTCTTTACCTACACATGATGTACAACTATGGAAAAGTTACAGCCTTTATACGTCCCATTCCTAAGACACACGCCTCCGCAGGTTTAGGGCAAGAAAAAGTACTGAGATGTCTAAACGCTTAATGCTTTACATGTCTCCGAAATATATTCTTTTTATTTCTCAAACTTGCATGAGGTTTCCTTGCGATGATTTTCTTTATTGTTTGAAGCACATACCGAAAGAACTCATTTTATTTTCATCATAAACTTATTTAGTTGGAGTTCTTCCTCATCAGCCCGTATAATTTCGTTGCTGGACATTTTTATTACGAATTACGACGATCATTGACGTAATGGTCACGCTCGGATTTGCGACAACGTTTCGTAATTCACTTGGGATGGGTGATCGTAGCACTAGATTTCTCGCACCTATGATCGTACCCAGAAGGGCATATATACAAGGTGGCAGTCCGCCATTCGTCGAAAATCTCGAGTGTTTTCGGGCTTTCTCCATATATCATAAATCTTTATTTGTAAGAATCACTGTTGTAAAAAGATGTTTTGTTATATTGACGTGTGCAGTGCGTGTAAGTGACGTGACCGCGGATCAAGTGACAGTGGCGAGAACCGAAGACCCATCTTACTGGTAACAATACATTCCATCTCAATCGTCAGGGGTGACAGCGCAGCCACATTTTGATTTTAAACCGAGGGTAAATATAAGTGTCTGTGGTCTACATTATTTACTTACTATCGGGTGGACTATGTGCTCGTTTACTATCGTTATTTCAAAAATATTCATATGAATGACTAAATTACAGTCTACCTGACGGTAAGGGGCCACTGCAGTTCATCCTGCAATACAATTTGCAACATATGCATTGTCGGTCGTCACATCTAACAATTAAGACGGAATGCCGCACAACCTGTAATTATACCGATTTACCAACATTTTAAAATGGAACACACAAGTGCAATATACGTGGTAGAGACACGCTACAGCTATATTATTGTTGTAGCACGAAAGGATCGACTCGACCGGGAAAGGACCACGCTCTCACAGAATACCAGCGTAAAATAGCAGATTGTTTAAAATTGCTGCTGTGTTTCGTATGGTGAGTGTATAGAACCGGAGACTCGTTTTATTGGAATCAAGAAATTTTATCTCAATCCTCTGAGGTGACATTTTGATTCTTAATCGAGGGTAAATGTAGATGTCTATGGCCCACAGGATCCACTTACCATCAGGTACCATTATATGTCTCCAGTAGTTCGTATTAGAAGCTGTTGAGGATGACGCTTATCATGTGAACTGACACAAAAAAGACAACACTTGTTTGATTTTATAATAAGCTAATTAAAACTACATTGTCAGGGATCATTTGTTAAAACACTTAATTAACTTCACTCATTACGATGTAATTAAACAATTAATTTCTATCAATTATAACAATATATTCCTGTTTAATTGTCCAAGATATTTAGTCGATTTTTTGATTAAGCATGAAAAAATCTAACTACTTTATGTTGTAGTCAGCTTCTGTGCAACATTCCCATTGTAAATTATAATAATAAGATTAAATCTAGGTAACAAAATAACGTTGTTTTGCTGGTTTCTTTTATTCATGACTTTAAAGTAATAACGGAGTAAGTGGCTATGATAAGGCTTATGAAACAAAACAAGTAAAAGTTTGCCCTAGCTCTCCATACCCTTAAAATTGGAAACAATAGTGGATGCAGAGTTTGGAGGCAGACATAGGTAAGAGAGGTAATAAGCCCCACTTCCAAAACGCGTTTATTAGGTACAACTTAATTAAAAGTGTTGCTTATTATTGCCAGAGCTTGTTTGCTATTTTTTTCGTAAATATTTTGGTTATAGTATACGACTTCGTGTTTTTGTATCTGTTCTCCTCCTAGTTTTGGCTTTATAGGGTGGCAAAGCCATATTACCCTCACGTACCTTATAAGATTATGTATTTGCATGCCACTGGAGAAATATGACTTGTACTATTTTTAAACTTAATGTCTTTAACCACCATATTTCTTGCAAATAAAATATTATTAATATAGGGGCTATTTATAAAGAATTCCCATCTGGTTGGGCTGAATAAAAATATATGAAAGGAAACGATAAATATACATAAATATAATATATTAAATATACTATCACAAATAAATAAATAATACATAGATAAATAAAAAACCCAACCAGATGGAAGCCCTCGGCAGGGGAGACCATACGGCTGAATGTTAGGGTTAAAGGGAAAGATACCGGCGGACGATGCGAGCGGTATCGAGGAGCGTCGCCTTCTGCATTTTTAGCCCGGAGCGGTCCGTCACGGAGTCCCAGTCGCCTCACATGAGGCTGACCGCGATTAGCTCATTCGCAGAGTAGACGACTACAGCGATAATTTTGGTCGGCAGACCACCCCACATGTCGGTCACCTCGTGAGCCAGGTCCAGACATTTTGTTCTCTTATCTGTTTCGGCTTCCACGAGGTTCTCGTCATATAGAATGGTAATGTCGACCAAAATATTCAAATATCCTTGACTTTGCCCGGTCTTTTAGCACAACATCAGGCTTATCCGCAAGAATAGCCCTGTCTGTGATGATGGCCCGGTCACAGTAGAGCCTGACGCGGTCATTTTCGAGCACGGCTTCCGGCAAGTACTTATAATAGGCAGTTTACGATTCACGGGACCGTAATTCAGAGTGAGCTTCTGGTATAGAATTCTGGCAGAAGCCAACCTAATAAGGTTGTGCCTGTGCAAGTACTCAGAGTTAGAAAGCGCCGAACAACCAGAGATGACATGCCTAAGTGACTCAACGGGATGGCGACAAGCTTGACAGATGTCGACGGTGCCATCCTTTAGGATGTACCTCCGATAGTTGTTGGTCTTAATAACCTGATCCTGTATTGCACAAACAAAACCCTCGGTTTCACCGAAGAGGTCAACAAAACGTTGCCAGTGGAGGGAGGCAACTGTGTCTATGAAAGGCTCATGAAGATCCTTGTAGAACCTCCCGTGGAGCTCCTTCTCCTTCCGTGTGGTCTCCCGCTCCGAAACGCACTGTACTGCCGGTTATTGTCATTGCTCGTTGCTCGTTAGCTAAGGATAGAGCGTAGCCCTTTATTAAATGACGTCCAATCTTACCAGGTTATCTTTGTGGGATAAGGTTCAGGTTCGAGGAAGAATTAAAAGTTCAATTTCTTGAACCAGATTTTTGGAAAATTTTATAAAGCCTTTCGTTGAAGCATACCCCAAGCCTATCCGGGGGAATTATCATAAATATAAATACGCCGCTGTGGACGTGTAAGAAAGTACATAATTATACCAACTTTCTTGCTCTGCCTTAAGTACAGGTTTTTTTTAATTGCATATCACACTGTATTATTTGATGTCGAGATACAATGTTACTGTATAGATTTGTGAGAATTGTATGTTTGTTTGTAAACTAATTCTGACTGTTACTAGTTTACATTCTTTTACTGTTTAGGCTACACTACTCTGGAACTCCTTACTTGAAGATATTAGGAAAGCACTAAATAAGATAGCCTCAAAAGATTGGTCCGGGAACATCTTTCGAAAACAATGTCGTCAGTATAATGTCAATATAACAGCTACCTATGTGTATATATGTATTAAGGATAATTGTTATATAAGGATCATTATGTATTTATTTGTATACATATGCAATCGTGTGATTTACAAGCCTTATTTTAATACGTTATAGCTATATAAATAGGATTAATGATTGATGGTAATGGAATCTAATACGAGTACAATAAATAGAACTTTAAAAGAAAAATAAAAGATCTTTGATAGGAGTGCTTCTTTTTTACGAGGGTATTTATTACACCTCTCTTCTATTTCTGCTGCAAATTGTATGTCCACTGTTTCTAAAAATTTAAATTTGAAACATGTGTCTCAGCATTCAATGGTGGCAACCTATAGCCTTGTTTTGTTTCATCTTTGAGCATAGAAAATGTTTCATAGACAAAGCTTTTTACTCTGTTGTCACTTTGACACAATTTAGACACCTTCAAGACTAGGGTTTCTTCCTGGTTCTTCCCAGGACAAAGGTTTTTTTCTAAACCAGCGGTAAATTGAACAAAACAGTGACCTTCAATAAGTATTATTTATAATGTACAGGATTATTTTTAAAAAGAGCAGGAAAATTTTAAACTTATGTTAAAATATTTAAATAATGATATACCGTTACTGCAGTTTTTGAAAATACTAATCAATAAGGCCTCTACTATTATTTGAAATTATATCAAATTGAATGTGATTTATGGGCAACAAAGTTTTTGCCCTTTGAGTATTAAACCAAAAGTTGGTTGAATACTCAAAGTTTTTGCCTAACGAGCGACCTTACAAATGATAAAAAGGACAGAATGTTTGAAATTTTTAAATTAATTTTTCTTCACTATTTGCCTATATTACTTATTCTGAACCCTCTCTGCAAATTTGGCCGATTATTACAAAAACCCCTGTATATTGCACAAAAAAAGTTTCTGTTTCAAGAAAATAGTCTACTCTTTTGAAAAGGCCGGCAATGCACCTGCAATTCCTGTCGGCGGAGCCGCATACTTGTTTGCCCTCTTTTATATATATATATATATATATATATATATATATATATATATATATATATATATATATATATATATATATATAAACACTTAAATGTCACGAAAACATGAAAATAAGAATCCCTAACTAAAACAATGTTATTTTGTTACCTTAATAATCCTAAATTACAATTCTTTTATAAATTGTCATTTAAAACGACGTGAATGTTTATTAATATGTTAAATGTTTATTAATAGTATGAAATTGCATAAAGTTACGCTTCCTTCTTTCACTAAATGATAATAGTAAGAGACAGTTAAACAAATAATAATTAATACCTACTTAATTTACGCATGATTAATTGATTAATAATAAAGGGTGGTAGAAAATATAATATAAAGATTTCAAACAATGTCGGCATTCACGGTCATTGTAAATGGTAGTAGGTATGCAAATAATTAAACATAAATGTCTTTTAATACTTTCATATATTTTTCTTACAGTCAGTTTTAGTTCACTTGATGTAAGTCATCGTCTTCACTTTAATATTCTTAAAAAAGATTAAGTCCAATATATAATAAAATGAATTTTATAACAACTTTAAAAAATCCTATATTAAACGCTATAAACCATTTGAGGCAAGATAATCTCAAGAGTTTGTTATGGTTGGTGAATTTAATACCATCTATTGCGGAATTGTCTAAAGCAACTGGTATGTATTCAGTATTCACTGTTCTAAATACCTACAATAATTCGCATGTACTTGTCACAGAGACGAATAAACGAAAGTGTAAAATTTATATAACTTTTACAGCACCATTTTGGATTTTGCATTCGTGCCTTCTTATTTACGTTTATGGAACCGGCAGTCTTGTCTATCAAATGAAGTTTGCACAAGGTGCAGGGGATTTTATAAAAAGTTATGTAAATATATCAATACTCACATTAACAGCAAATGGTACCTATTGGTTCTTGATGAAGAGGTTAGTTCCATTCTATTAAAGTTTTCAGAGAGTGTCATTTAGCAAATTTCATTTATAATGATTTATTGCGAATGCTACACGTTGAATAAAACTGTACTTATAATTTGTAGTACATATAAAAAAATAGTACCTGTTAATAGTATTATTTTTATATTTAAGGTCGCTGTTTAAAACAGTATTGAAAAAGGTTATTGAGAACGATGAGTTGTCTTGTCAATCGGATTTCCTTCTGAATCGCCACAATAAACTAATGTCGGTGATCAAGAAAATGTTGCTAGCTTTCTACGGTTTAAATTTAATTAACGTTTTCACCATATATCTACCACATAGAGTTGACGTAAAAAATAATTACTATTCTATGACACCATGTGTGGGTAAGGGAATTAATTATTATTAATTGCTAATAAAACTTTTGTGTTTAATTCAGATGCGTTAACTTAACAGGTTACTCATATTTTAGGTCTGGAACCGTTGTCTAAGACACCGAATAAAGAAGTTTGTTTAGCCATACTCTTTACTCAAGAAGTTACTTTAATAACTGTCGTGCTTAATTACCAGGCACTGTTGATGTTATTGATCTCTCATACTACTGCTATGTATGAATTGATGGCTGAAGAGATGACGGCTTTTAACACGGCAGAACACGGCAGCAATACAATAGTGAAAGAAAGATTACCTTCTTTAATCCGTCGGCATTCTTTGACTCTGGAAATTGTTGACGATTTAAAATTATTGTACAGTATGCCTATTGGGATAAATTTTGGCTCAAATGCCGTTTGTATGTGTTTATTTTTTTACTTGCCATTACAAGAATGGGTCAAGTTTTTGCCAGTGTTAGTTTATTGTTTCTTAGTATATTTTCTGTACTGTTTCCTTGGTCAAAGGTTGATTAACGCTTCGGAAGAGTTTGAAAGGTCTGTCTACTGTTGTGGTTGGGAGAATTTTCAATTAAACGAAATGAGGCAAATATATTTGATGTTCATGCAAGCTCAAAAACCTGTCGAGTTGCTGGCTGCTGATATTGTACCTGTTAATATATACACATTTGCTAGAACTTTACAAGGCATGTTTAAATTCGTAACCGTAGTTAAATTTTAAAAAAGTTATACCAAGCTAAACAAAGGATTACCAATTAAATTAAAATTACATGCTTATCCAAAGAGGTTCTCGAATAGCCACGTTATCAACGACACGCTTAAATTTATGCACAGCATGTCAGTGTGCAATCTTTTGTGCAATTTTGCAATATAAAAACCTAATTCAATATGTATTATGTCTTGAATAAAAGTTATTTTATGGATATTAGTGCGTTTAACTTGAAGAAAAGACGTTTCTAAAGCCTTGCAGTACCCGTGATTATATGAAATGAAATTCATTAATTATTATTATTATAAGTAAATATTATTCATTACAGCCCTTCAAAAGTCTGCTGCTGAACATAAGCCTCCCCAAGGAATGCCACAAAGAATGATCCTGAGCCACCTGCGTCCATCAACTTCTCAAAATGAATGGGTGCTGCCATCTGCTTGAGATCCTTTAATTAACAAAATTAAATCCAAGCCATAACATACCACTATCACATACATATATACTATACTGTAAGACATAATATATGGGTAAGGACCAAATTTTTATACCGTCGCACAACAAAATATCACACTGGAAAGTGTCACAATGGAACCTGACTGTCGCACAATAGATTTATTAAGCTGTGGTTACACTTAGAATAAAAATGTGATGTTTCATTGCAATATCATGTGTGATATCACAATGTTACAAATATAGGTACATACAACTATAGTTACTGAATGGTATGTGACTATATTGCATTCAAAATACGAAAAAATAAAAATCTTATTTTTATTAATTATTTATTCAAAACGCCAAATAATCAAAACATTCAAACAAAAAAAATTACCCTCCTTTTAGAGCAGACGCGTAAAAACAAATAAGATATAGCCTATCTAATACAGATAACTAAAGAAAACTCTTCTAAAACAAAACAAATCTCCACTATTAAATTACAACAAATTAGTGAATAATTTCTTTAACTAAAAATCTTCTAAAACAAAAAAAAAATCCTCAGAGAACCAAAAGCTAAACATTTCTATTAATAAAAAATATCTATTAAGCAGTAGTTAAATCCCAAAAATTTCCAAGTAAATAGTGTAAAAAGTTCATTGATATTTTGTATCGAATGTAGTATCCTCCAGAGAAATAAAATAAAAAAATTAAAAATTAAGTTTCATTAAAACTGTCCAACAAATAATACTCTTTTGATTTTACAGACAATCTTATTTTTTTAACAATTGAAATATTGGTTACAGTATCGAGATCAACTTTTTTTGGCCTTATAAATTTTAAATTAGGAGTTTTTACAGTCTTTAAAAACGAAACTGTATAGAAAGTTGTACCATCTTTAATTTCTACACTCGTGACAAATCCTATGTAGTACTTCCATTTTCTCATAAAATATCTTACTAACACAGCGTTGTCTACTTCAATTTTTTCAGTGAAGTCACAAATTCCTGAGTATCCATCCTTTTGTTGATCAACTGTTTTCGAATCCTTGGTATTACAAGTGTCTATCTGATACTCCATATTTTCTTTTAAGATGGAAGATCTTTTGGAGGGAGATAAAAGGTCTGTTTTGGATGTGGAAGGAACGGAATTTGTACTACTTTTGTCTGGAAGGTTTTTGGAATATACGTCGAAATCTAGACCAATTTCATTAAGAGTTATTTTTCCATAAGATTTAAGATCCAAATTTTTACGGTTTTTCGGCGTAATTTTAACGTCTGCCAAAACCGCCACTTTTTTATTTTCTTTCATTTTTCCACAGTGTCCTTTAATATACTCTTCTTCAGTTCTTCTTTGTTTTTTCCATTATTTTTCACTATTTCCTTATCTCGTGTCTTTTTCTTCTGGTTTTCTTGATTTTTGACTCTGATTCAGTTGGTATATTCTGTGCATTCTCTTCAGAGGACGATATAACAAAGCTTTCATTTTCATTCCATTCAGATGTATCACTCTCTGCATATTCAATCTCCGTATCCGTATTTTCGGTAGATGAACCTTGATTCTTTCTTGAATTCTTGCATCTATTTTTCCTTTTTTTTAATTTTTTTCTATTTTTATTATTTTTATCAAATTGTGCATTTTAGTGTCAAAGCAGTCACAATTGCCTCGCATGCAGAAGCAACTTAATGGTCTGTACTTTATTATATTTTCATATTCAGTTGCAATGACTTGATGAACTTTCATTGTAGATGGTATAGGGTTCACCCTTTAAGGCTCAGGCATTTGAATCATCTCTATGTTACTTTCTGGTATGTAAAATGTTTTCACAGACGTAACGGTTTTCGATAAAATGTCAAATACAGATTCAGCATCAACTATATCAACACCATATGCAACTCTTGCATCAAGGGTTCTCTTTACCACACCACCGACCCAGTCAGCTGCACCTTTACCATGTGATGTTTCAAAAAACGACCACGTTCTTTCGGTAAAGCCTTTTTCCTTAATTTTTTGACAAAAAAGGTAAAAGTTATTTTTTTGTTTATATTGTGTTACAGGACCGTCAGACCAAAAGTGATTGTGACTAATTTTTGGAAATTTAATTTTCGCAAAATCTATGACGGGTTTCAAGTGGCCCCATATAGCTTCGGGGCCGTGTTTGAGTGACGAAGAAACAGTACAAAAACAAATGGGTTTCTGATCTTTGACATACAACAAACCTGTATGTAAGGTTACTTGAGTTTTAGAAGCACCAAAGTGCATAGCCTTCACTTCTACGGCCATTTTACAAACATAATTTTCTGAGAAGTCACAATGAATGATAACTTCGTCACCTTTAATGTTTTCAAGCGCTTCTCTATATTGCTTATATTGGTGATAAATGTTAAAATAATGTACTTTAAATATTTGAAGTTCACTTTGAAAGAAATCGACAAGACATTGAACCGATCCAGATTTAACTTCTTTCACCATTTTTTTAGTAATTTTATGTTTCCCGTCTTTTTCGTATTTATAGGTTTTATAAAAACACTCTAACCAAGACACTTCCATATTATTGTCTGGAATCCCAAAATTAAGTTTTTTGGTAGCGCATAATCTGCACTCCGAATACTCTTTACTCAAATACAAATTTTAGATTTAGTATTGCATACAATTTTAGACACGATCTCATTCAAATCGTTTGATTCTAGCAGGCCCAACTTTTTTAGCGACTCAACTTTGAAAATTAAATTGGAATGCTTAATACAAGCGCATTGCGGGTACTTACATTTGGTGAAACTACATAAAAAGGGCGAAAACGTTTAAAGGTCTATAAAGACACGTTACCGCCTTCATTTTTGTATTTTTTATATAAAAAAATTAAAGTGTCAAGAAGAAGGCGCTTTTGTTTTTGAATTTTATACTTTGTAACATATTCTTTCTTGCCAGCTGTCATGCGACTGACATCATCTCTTATAAAGAATTTTTTCATTTGTTTAGCTGATTTGTTTTTTTCTTTTTTGTTTATTCCGTATTGCCTAACCTCACATTTTAAGCCTAAATATTTAGTCATTTTTGTTTTCAGATTATACTTTATAGCTGCTTTACTATTTATTATATTTTTGAGTACTCTTCTTTCTTTGAATTTCTTAGTACCTCGATATGTTTCCTTTAAGGAATCTTCCATGACATGATGTTGTAAAAGTTTTTGCTTAACTTTTGCTTTAGAACTTTCGGAAATTTGAGGAAGTTCTTCATTAATAAATATATTTGTTTTGGTCAAAGGCGTTAGTTCATTTGCCTTTTGCATAGTTTGCATAACTACATTATCGGGTTCTGGCAATAATTCGGGCTTTCCACTTATTTCTTCTAATGTTTTTACTGATTTTAGGTCATGCAGCTGAGACGTAAGTTTATTCATTCGTTTTTTGCATCTTATCAAAGACCATCTCAGAGTATGGTTTTTTTTAAGTAATATTTCTACTTTTTGTTTTAATTTTTTGTTTTCGTAGGCCACTGTACTACGATACCTGCGACGTGCTTTTTGACTATTATCTGTCACCGTAGGTGAAGGTGCTTTCTGTTTCGTCTTACGCTTTTCATCTCTCCACCGTTTTCTTGCTTCTTTCTTTTCCGTTTAAATAATTTCCGAAATTTTCTTTTTGTTTTCTTTCGTTCTTTGCGCATTCTTTTTTTTCATTTCTAGGAATTTTTCAGGATTTTCATTTTTTAATTTTTCGCGGTACTTGCGGCACCTTTCTGCTGACGATAAAGGCATCTGAGAAAAGAAACTAAGATTTTTTTCGATTCCAGAAAAATTGAAATGAAAAAGTTGTTCAGTATTACGAGTACAACTGCCCCGTAAGAGGTTATTACTGTTTTACAAATAACCCTGTATATCAAAATTTCTTTGCCTTTTGATCTAGATATAATTGTTTTCTATTTTTGCAAAAATTGAAACTTATTACTTACAATGCAACTATGTAAACTAACCTTTAGGAATCTCTGTTGTGACACGTCGCACAATTTCGTATCACACGTGTTACAACGGAACAAAATTTTTTTACGACTTAACCTACAAAATAAAACTTACCACTTAAGTGAGCTTCATGTTTTTGGTGCTTTAGTTCTTTATAGTTCCTTTGTGTAAACTCAAACTGCACAATACTTCACAAAACACAAGTTACTTATAATAAAATTTTCGAAATATTAATGACAAAACAGTACGTTTGAGACACAATGGTCGATTGTCATTGAATACAAAATGGCGGCTGGTATCTGAAAATATTGCCAGCATTTACTAATGTTGCAAGACTAAATAACAAAGATACTGCTAAAATACGCTATTAGTTCCATAATAAAAGCGTCGCACAATTGGAAGATCACAACGGAACGAATATTAGGACATGTCTTTAATACACGATTAAACCTAAAATTACTGCAAACAACGTTATTCTTATGAACAGGATTAAAGGAAGTATAATGGAAAACAAATTAGTCTCATATTTGGAACCCTAGTACTCTTTATAAAAAATCAACACTGCATTGTACCGCGAAAGTCAGCATTGTGACACTGTAATTTTGTATGAAAGACAAATATCACAACACGAGATCGGGACATTATTTAAGAAATCTAAACAGTAAATCCAAGACAATAATGTCTGAAGCAGTTTCAAGCAAGTTAATATTTAATTTTGTTTAAACGAAATAGCATTTAGGGTGTACATAGGTGTACGTAGGACATCATTTTTTTTCCGACTCGTAGATTTTGGTCCTTACCCATATATATATATATATATATATATATATATATATATATATATATATATATATATATATATATATATATATATATATATATATATATATATATATATATATATATATATATATATATATATATATATATATATACTTTAAGACTTCAAGATACTGTAAGCTCGTTCGACGTAGATCGGACCAAAAATTAATATTTAAAAACTGAAGGTAGCCGGGCTAACTATGACATTGGGACGCCAAACACCTCAATCCCCCCGTGACCATGGGTACTATAAAGCACCCGCAACGACGGGAATTAAAAATAAGTGAATTAATCGCGATAAAATCCGTATAAATAGTTTTATTCAATTTGTAGTATTCGCGTAAATGTAAGATATCATTATAAATAGATATATATTTTATATGTTTTACGTTTATACAGGCAAACTATGGATGCAGGTGGCTCGGAACCGTATTTTGTGAAAATCTATGGAGTAGGCCTGTGTTTACGCGTTTAATTTCTGATGGGAAAAGTTTTGATTTCATTTTACTTTTGTTAATTATAGAAAGGTAAGAAATAAGATTGTTCACCGTATAGGGCCGGTGTAAGAATACCCATTACCCCCCATATCGTCCCTTGGGTGTCGTCAGCTAGTGTTGGGTTTGGGTGACGTAAGAAGCGACAGAGACAAATGAAACAAAACATGGCGGCAGCATCTTTCTGATAGCAACTCAAAATAAGAAGAAGAAAAAAAGAAAGAAATCAAAATGTAGATGAGTTGTCATAACTGTGAACTAGGATGAAGTGCTTCGTTACCTTATAAACACCATAGAAACCACAGCAGCGTGCTGCTATTTTATACGGTTTATTTTTGTTGAAGCGTGATAATTTCCATTTCCGATCTTGCCAATCGATTCGTACCATCATACACACGATATCACCTTATTTTGTTGTAGAACAAGGTGATATTGCGTGTCGTCTTGGCGAAGATAAGTTTCACAATACGTGTTTGGAACTTGTCTATATTTTGATCGTGGTTTCTTTGTAAATGCTAGTTGAGGTGGCGAGAAATGCATCAATTCAGTGGTTTCAGTTTCTTCTACCTCTTTTTCACCCACGCGTAAATGCTTATTGCTGGCTTTGGGTCTCTTCTGGTTTAGAGACAGTTCGTCAGAATTTCACGATCGGCAGGAGAAATAAATTAATGTAAATAATTGATAATTTAAAAAAAAAACCTTCATCGTGAAATAGAATAACTATACCTGAGGAATGAGGATGCCTTGTTTAGAGGCGAAACACGAGTCGTATTATCGACGTTGGAGTGTCTTTTCTTTCCTATTGTAGTAGTGTTGGGAGTAGTTTTGTTGGCATTAGTGATGACAGAGATAGTGCACGCAAATAAGGGAGAGCGGGAAGTGCTCTCTCGCTCTCCCTTATTAGCTCTCCATTATTAGATCTTAGGTAATTAATTTCTTATATCCTTAATTGAAGAAATTAGCGATAATTTCATTATACATTGTGTATCCATGTAAACACCGGGTAGACACTACATACTTAACACTTAATCAAAGAAATTATTAGCTTTGACTTTATGTACAGTGTTTTTCACTAGCACGATTTAATAATAGGTGAAAAACTTGTAATTATGGAGTGTCAGGTCAAGTCCTGTATTGACCTTTGAATTATACATGTTCACTGTGATTATACGCTTGCCGGTTTTTCCTTTCAGATTTGACATTATACTATAGGTAAAAGGATATTTCAAAAAACGATTACATTTATCAATACTGAAAAAAGAGTACATTTTTGTCAGTGTTTGTCTTTGTTTATATTGTTGTGTATCATCAATTTTCTATTTATCTATGAATTGTGAAATAAATAAGTTCGATGAAGTCGCATGTAACTAATAATAGTTGACAGATTGTATTACGGCATTTACGGTGTGTGTATTTGCGGGTGTGTGCGTGCGTGCTTTCGTGCATGATTGTGAGAGTGATTGTTTACTTATGACGAAATTATTTATTTTACATTTTATAGATATTTAGTGAAAGAAAGTTCAAAATTTTTTCAAAATAATAGGTTATGAATCTGAGCTACAAAGTACAGTTAAATAAATTCGCACACATCTGTTTAGTAATTAATGAGAATGTTGCTCATGGTCATTCGCCACAAGTGCGAAACGAGTGACCATGAGCGATATTCTGAAAGGTGAAAGGTTTACTTTCGGCTTGTTAATTGCTAGACTACTCATGTGACAAGTTAATGTTGTATTATTTGAAATAAATATAGTAATTAGAACTCGCAGTGTAGTGGCGGCGTAAGATAATCCACTTCCCTGTTTTATCCTGCGGGTGTCGGTAAAGGCAACAGAAAAAATTTAAACAGGAGATGAGCAGATTCATGATAAGGAAGCCACGCGTGCCAAGTGTCGCAACTGTGGAAAATATTCCCCTATGAACCAATTTATGGACTTGGTGGCAAGAAACAAGTGATGAGTAAATTACTATAATCTATGTTAATGTCTAGCACATCCCGACCACTGAGCCCTTACAACTGGCTAATTGTTCTTTTAGTACTATAACTAAAAACAAAATTCTCTAAATATCTTCGATACGTCAAGCAGGAGAACAAATAGCATAGTTTTTGAAGATGATAGGCTTTTCGATTTTGTAGCCAATATACATTAATGTAGAAAGTGAGTTCTCATTTCAAACACAGCGCCAATATTTGTGAAAAAACATAAACAAATCTCAAATGACGGCGTCACATCCTCTTCACCTCTCGTAGATAGCTCTACACCTACTACAAGAGTGGCCTATATCATCAGTGGATTGATATCGTGTGATGAAGAAATACCAATAATAAAATACTTCGGCAGGTGGCTCTTACGTCAAATCTTTATGAATCTAATATCCTATTACGGACGGTATCATGTCCGATTGTTTGCAGTCCAATAGTGGATTTTGGAGCTGGGTGTTTTACGATGTCTATGACATTTCATTAAGGCTTAATTTTATTCTCTTCGTTAGTTAGTGAAGTTAACAGAATTGACTTGAAGATGGTCTGTTGATGGCTTTGAAAATTATAAAAACGTTAACACTATATATAAGAAATAATGCCTAATTAAACGACTGTTGAATTTGCAATGGGATTATACCACTGACCTCTATATATATACAAGTATGCTGGACTGGCTATAAACCGTGACATGATGAGGCAATTTGATTTGCTCCATTTTGGCGCTGACAGCAGAAGTGCACGTCCACGGAACTAATAATAGGGATAAGACAGTGTGACAAAATATATCGATAAAAATTCTATACCCCACCTATACCTAAATAAATAGAATGGACTCTATGGATATGTGGACTTTACCCGTAACGTCAATTCTATTTATGTATTATATTTATATAATGCCACTATCATTCGTCATCATTAAAGCCCTTCGCAAGTCCACTGCTGAATATAGGCCTCCCCCAAGGAATGCCACAAAGCACGGTTCTCAGCCACCTGCATCCATAAACTTCCTGTATGTCTTACCAGGTTTTCACTCCACCTAGTGGGGGAACTTCCAACACTTCACCTGCCGGTACGAGGCTACCACTCGACAACCTTTTTTCCCCATCGGGTATCGGTTCTTCGAGCTATGTGGCTGGTCAATTGCCACTTCAGCTTACTAATCCGTCGGGCTATGTCGGTCACTCTGGTTCTATTGCTGATATTCTCATTCCTAAGTTTATCCTCCTAAGCTTTTCAGCTTCGGCAGTGCCACGTATTCTAGGGGGCTTGATATATCGCAATCCATGGGTTCTTGGTTGAACACTTAATTGCCTTTGTCGGTGGATATTGCGCGAGAGGAAGCTGCCAAAAACTGTGAATGTAAACGATGGCCAGAATTTGTATATAAGAAATAAACTAAAGTAGGGCCACTACGAAGTTAAAGCACAAATTAAATCTTGAAACTCGAGAGAGAATTGAATCTCTAGACTCGCAGTTACTAAACACCCCATGGTATTCTACCTCCGCCGCAAATTGATAGAGCCACGGAAATGCTTTCATGCACATCCGTGGCTCCTCTGACGCCAGCCGCCCAATGGCAGCCCCTCCTTAGTTGCTGACTTCTCCCCCCCCCCGTTTTTCTTCTCGGATAAGGCGCACCAGAAATACAAGGCACACTGCCCTACACGGCCTCTGACTCCACCTGCACTACGGACTCCCCGAGCCCGATATGTGAATGGAGCCAGGATGAAACGAGCACTTTGAAGCATCAAATGGTGCAGCCTCACCAAAGTCGCGAAGGATAGTTGAGTGGCATCGCACCTCTAATCGCCATACTAACACTACTCTTCCATGACGACTCCATCTCGACTACAGCGGTACAGGGAGAGGAATCTCCTCTAGCCGCAGCCCACTAACACACATCCGACGTGACTTGACATCATCAGGCGACCTTTCGACACTTGGCTTTGGCCTTTGTGTTTGGGGGAAAATGATGAAAGAAGAAATAAAAAAAACGTTCGAATTAATAATCACTTTTATACTTACTCTACTACCAGAAAATATTGTCGAAATACTGCACTTTTTCAAAGTGGTGCAGTTCTCATGTCTAATAAAACGGTCGTCTGTGAAATGTTCTGAACAAATATGATCATTTTGTTTCGGACACCGATTCACAATATATGCTTTTAGCCATAATTTTAGTCTAGGTTCAGTTGCAAACCTGTTAATTAATAAACATTTGATAATCATCTGTTGTTGGCGACTTTGTTTGTTAACAGATATAGGTAGGAAAGAACATCGATAAGTATTATAGACAAGGAACTCGATAACCCTATTGAATTTTACCAAAACTCAGTAATATACAGCCAAACATGTTGTTATATATGATATTAAGATTAGTAACAAATTTTTAAGTATTTATATTATGAAATAGTTTTAATTTGTTTAATATTAGCTGCATATTCCCTTACTTGTGAAATGTTACACCACTTCCTTTTGGTAACGAGTTTTACAGATTACGCACACTCTCATTGTTATTAAAAATAATTCTTATTATGAAACTCATATTATATACAATCAAACAACATAAAAAAACTTTCGTTTTTTAGTTTATAAGTTCAAAATACAGATTTTTTAAATAAGACAACAGACTTTGGCATATTATGACCGTTAGGAGTGCTTCAAATTGGCACAGACATTATGTATGGTATAGCCAGTCCGGCGTACTTGTATTTATAGAGGTCAGAGAATTATACGTACTAAGTCATAATGTTTAGTTTGTAAACATGTCTCGAGTGAAATGTACCTCAAAGCCTATGTCAGTCTTAGTAGAGCCACAGGAATGCTTTCACAAACATTCTCGGCCCTAACACCGTGAGTCACCCCCGGCGGCACTTCATCAGGAGACGATAACCTTTTTCCTATTCTTCCAAGCCACGCCTGAAGTCTTCCACATGAAATAAACCTTAACGACACAAAAACACGGAATAAAAATGTATTGTTTCAGTCAAATCGATATTTGTTGTTATATATTTCAAAAACAAAAATAATTTATTGGTCTCTGTTATTACATTGCATTAGGCAGTTATAAATGTTATACTCCAGCGAACAATCTGCCATTTCACAGTAACCTTAAGATATAATGGATCCGGCGAATGGTGAAGTAACTTTTTGGCTAATGCAGTAAAGCAATGTCTTTCAGAATTATACCAACAGTAAGTGCTGAATTTGTTTTATTTTGAGTAAATGATAACTATTATTTTTTACACGTTCGTGCTGGTTACGCAACAACAAAAATAATTTGATTCAAAAAAGTGGTGAAAATTCTGTAAATACTAGTAAAAGCACAAGCTAGTTATACCAGTTACTCGACTTTAAAGTCAGTAGTTCTTTCATGGGATAATGTATACTGTTTTACAATGAAGTCTCAGAGAATGTGCAGGACCTATCTAACAAAAAGTTTAAAACTTTTACTAAGCAAAAGAAAAATACCTAGAACATTTTGTGGCTTTTGATAGATGGCGGGATTACCATCTTGTATTAATTCAAACCAGATGTAAAATACCAATAAAAAGTTGTTTAATAAAGGTACATAAAGAGTACATAATTGATAATAACCCCTGAGAATCTTGGTGGTCCTTTCCAGGTCAGAGGATTTTTCCTATAATAGTGGAAAACCCATAAAAAAAACCATAAACCTTTAACAACGTGTGTTTTTTATTATCAAGGTACATAAAACTAAAATTATTCTGTGCTATTCTATTAGTTTTATAGAAATTATTACATAAATCCGCCCCTGCTACGCACGGATGATTTCTGAATCTCGGCAGCAGTGCCAACTATAAGGTCCCATTAAAATTTTAATTCAGGGACCAACTCAAATACACACAAAAATCATCGAAATTATTCTGTGCTATTCTATTAGTTTTATAGAAATTATTACATAAATCCGCCCCTGCTACGCACGGGTGATTTCTGAATTTCGGCAGCAGCGCCAACTATAAGGTCCCATTGAAATTTTAAATCATTCAGGGACCAACTCAAATACACACAAAAATCATCAAAATTATTCTGTGCTATTCTATTAGTTTTATAGAAATTATTACATAAATCCGCCCCTGCTACGCACGGATGATTTCTGAATCTCGGCAGCAGCGCCAACTATAAGGTCCCGTTGAAATTTTAAATCATCCAGGGACCATCTCAAATGCCTACACACAAAAATCATCAAAATCGGTCGAGCCATTTTCGAGTGTTTGCGAGACTGACGGACAGACATTGATTTATATATATATATATATATATATATATATATATATATATATATATATATAAGAAGATGAATAGGAAATGTATTGCTTAAGGGCCTATCCTCAGCTCAAATTCTAATTTTGCCCCAACTTCCCCGGTCGTCGTACGCTATGTACAGACATGTTTGTAATCACTAATACTGTAAGTATATAGGTCGGTAGATACTTATTTCATTAGGTTTATCACATTTATGCCTGTTTCTTTCCGCCAATCCTGTCGCTTCTTATTTTTATTATGGTTATTTCCCATTTTAATTTTACGTTATCCTGCTGGGTTTCCGTTCGAGAGCCGAAGCAATACTGATTGGGCGGCAGAGAACAAGCTTCAAGACACCAATAGCTTAGGTAATTTCTTTTTACAGTGAAAATAATGGTAATTTAAAAAAACCTGCTTTATAGTTAGTTCAGTTAGTATGCAGTTTCATGATCAAATTTAAAGTATTTTATGAATACCAGCGGTTTATTGTTCAGTTTGGAGGTAACTTTGGATTTTTTTTTCTATTGAGAAAATTTTATGGAATCGTGTTTTCGTCTAACTAAACATTAATCCTAAACTTTACCATACACATATTTATTTCAAAATTAATTATTCAGTATTTACGGCATAACGGAGGATCTTGCTAGGCCATTTGAGTAGTAGAGGCCCTTAAAGTTATAGGCATATTTCCCCTTAAGTGATTGTTGATATGTTATCTGTTTGAAAATATAACCGTCACGATGTGTGTGTAATAAATTAAAATATTTTAAAGTCTATGGAAATAAATAAAATAAAAATAATTTTCAAATATCAATTTATATGAATTTCAAATTGTTCAAGCATAGATGTGGATTTTTTCACTCCAAATTCTTATGGGCCTACCCCTGAATTTCTTTAATAAAAAGGAATCAATAAACATTAGTTCACAATTGACGAAGATATGGCCTAATATTGGCAAAAAGTTAAAATAAAAGAGCTTATTAACTAACGTATCTACATACAATTAGTGAAATTTATTTAATACTAGCTGTGCTGTGTTTTTTGTTTATATAGTTTCTATATTTTTTGTTTATATATTAGTTTATAATAGTTTTATTTCTTGGGACTGTCGATTATATTTTATAAACTACATCACTATTTCAACTCGTACAGTAATAGTATTGAAAATTTTAGTATACGGAGTAATTTCATCATTAAACCGATTAAGTGCTAGCTATAAGCTAATTTATAAAAAAAAAAACACAAGAAGGGAACGAAAGTTTGTTTGCTGCATAGTAGCGTCGTAAATGAATCCATCACTCACACTATCACACCTCCTGGAGGTATAGTAAGAGGCGAAAAATATAACGGCTTTCGAAATATGACACTATAAACAAATCAGTTACGTCAGAGCATAAAATACCCAGACTTGTTATTCGTATCCAGACTGTCTAGTTGTACCCACACTGACCAGGAACGTCAAAGATGCGAGATGTATTGCGATCGTCAATTTGTTTGCAAACCGTGAAAATTATAATAAATCACTCCTGAAGTGGGAGAGGTTCATGTCCTGCAGAAGACTTTAAGGGCTAATAATGAAGGATAGAAGAAGTATTGATAATTTTTGCGTCATAAAGTAATGCGATAAAACTCTGAGCCCCTCTAAACTTTAGAGTAATGCGACCGTCTCTGACACACTCCACACTTCGGACCAATTCTTGGGAGTCGCTTTGTTAATTTTCATTTCTCATCAAAGTTGTAGGTGTTACGTTTTAAGCAAATTCGTAGGGTAAAACACCTCCTCGTCTACATCATAACCAATGTTAATATCTGTGTCAAGCACATTCTTTTAAGGAAAAACTAATTTGAGTAGTTTACCATTGTAAAGATTTGGAGCCAAGCGAAGAAGCAGCGAAACAAACTCAATTTCCATTACAACCTATAAGTTTCCTGCTGAACATAGGCCTCCTTCATATATTTCCTCATAGGAAGATTCTTATAAAATGAGCTGGACGATTTCTAAAAAAAATCTGCAACCGTAGTGAAAAATTGATTATTAGTAATGCAATAAATTCTGCCCATTCCAAAAAGCAAACCCTCTCGGAAATATGAAGATGAACGTAGTTCTCTCCCGTAGATACGTCATAAGTGTATATTTGTCATTGTTGCCAAGCGAGTTCGTACCCGCAGTTTTAAATTTAGTCGTTATTAGGAATACGCTGGAATCTTCTGGTTTGTTTAATTTAGTCGTTATTAGGAATACGCTGGAATCTTCTGGTTTGTTTAATTTTATGGTATGCTATTATATACTTAGTGGATATTCTCACACCGCCACTGCACGGTTAAAAATTTGTACAACATAAATCTTTGATTTGATTGATATTTTAGCTATACATCACAATGTTTTTAGGATTAATAAATAAAAAAAAATATAGTAAAAGTTACATTACTAATACATACCTAGGTACTACAATACTAATTCTTTGTGGAAAGCCAAAGAGCATAGAATAATCACTACGTTTAAAGGATGACAATAACATTCCTTTAATGTTTAACTTGTGTAAAGCTAAATTAAACTAACGAAAGTTTTCGAACTTAGAAAGATATTTTCGAAATTGATATTTTTAACTAAACCATTAGCCGGATTCACACCGCACGATCCAACGCGCTCCTCAGGCACGGTTGGTGTGGACTGTGGTCGTGCCTCACGCAATCCAAGTTGCAAACTTTGAGCATGCACTCGTTGCCGCAAGCGATCCATTCGTTGTCGGCATGGAATATCTCTACACTACTACTACATTTTAATACGTGGTAGAGCCATGCTGCAGTAATATTAGTAGTATAGTTGTAGCACGAATGGGTCGGCGTAACGGGGAAAGGACTTCGCTCTCACAGAATACCAGCGTAAAATAGTAGCTTAATGCTGCTATATTTCGTATGGTAAGTGTAGAAAACCGGAGACTCTTTTTACTGGAAACGAGGCATTCCGTCTTAGTCCTCACGGGTGACAACGCATCTGCATTTTGATTTGTAATCGAGGACAGATGTAGATGTCTATGGGCCGCAGCAACCACTTACCATCAGGTGGACTGTGTGCTCGTTTGTCACCCTATCCTATAAAAAAACTCCATAGTTGTCGGTTTTACGATCATGCTCTAAGGGGCCTACGTCACTTGTAGTGCGCGGTGCTGACTTTTGTGAGTGGATCACGCGAAATGATAATTGGTAATCCATTTATAAGGAGTACCTATAAATACTAATGGGACCCTAATGACACCAATTACAGAAATAAAGGTGTGAGAAACGTTGCTTGGCGATTCATTAGTCGTGAGATAGATTACCCAGTTAAGGCAATAAAGAAATGTAAAATAGATCTTTGTCGGGAGGCTTACGGTTTTTGTCGTATATATTTTAAAAGAATATAGGTTGTTGTTGCTGCATGCATGGAAATTTGCCACCGTTGCTGCACGTGTAACTCCGTAGCGAGCTAGCGAGTGTTCACCTAACTGATCTAGTATGGTTGAGGCTCACAAAAAATGTACTTCGCCTATATTTTTCACGTGCCAAAATTCAAGAATATATAATATATTTTTTGGTAGTTCTTTTTAAATAATCTGATTATTTTTTGTATTGGGCATTATTCGCTTGTTAATATTAATCGATTTAAATTGTGAATACTTTTTAATATAAGCAAAAACAAACTGGTACAAAAAGTTGGTGAGATGTAATTTCATACAAAAATAAAATGTGTCCATGCGTAGTACATTTTCTTTTTCTTCATTACTTCGTCGTTTGAATAAAGTATCGTGGATTTCTTAATGTTATGCTAAACGTAATTGCATAAAACTACTGTTCTAATAATAAGTGTAATAAAACTAGTAAAAAAATAATTAAAAACGATTGAATAAACAAATGTGTTCCATCTGATTCACGTGTGTTACAAAAACTGTGTTACATAGCAGCTTTTTTGGTAGAAGCAATAGCAACACGTCATCTATTTTTTTCACAATGGCAACACTATAACTTTCAATATGAAACGTCAGTGTTTTGTCAGACATCTTGGTTTACGGGCAGTAGGCCGTACTTGGTGTGTGTTATTTTTCGTCATTGGATTTTAGAGACTTTTGGAAATAATTTTGCAAGGTAAGGAATAACATAAAATTGTTTTGTAATATATATAGTTGAAAGAGACATTAAATATTCCTAAATAATGCAGTTTATTACGGATTTGCTTTGCAAGTAAAGATGCTACCTGAATTTTCGGTTATGTTTTTCACGAGTGTTTGTTCACGTATGTTGCGTATGTTACAAATTTGTGTGACGTAACACACGTGAAAAGTATAAAGCTTAGTTCACATTGCAATACTTAGGTATAGAAAAAGCTAAATATTTATGTTTTGTGTCAAAAAAAGGAGGAGGTTCTCAATTCAACTGATATTTTTTATTTTCTATTGTATGTATGTTACGCGATTCTCCGGATTCTGCAGACCGATTTCAAAAATTCTTTTTGGTGAATAGAGAATGCCTTCAGGCTGGTCCCATATAAATTTGTTGTTTAAAGTAGGCTATTTTTGGGTTTTTAAACCAGAAAAAAGTTTAATATACAACAAAAAGTAAAATGTAACTGTATATATGTATATATATTCAAATAATGCCAAAATAATACGATTGTGTCATTCTAAGTACAAATTTTGATCTCTTTGTTTTTTAAGTTGTTTTATTAAATAAATAATTCTATCTATAATCGTAGTTTATTTGAAATTCAATTTTTTTATTGCTTTATGTGCATCAAGCTTAACAACATTTCCAGTGTGTTACACAATTCCAGTGTGTTATCGTGTGTTACAAGTTCTTGTGTGTTATGGTACATTTTCTGTGAGCCTCACCCGTATATAGTTAGTAATCTATGTAATAGAGATGAGACGTATTTACGCTACCAGGTTTTAAAACCAGGTTTTCGTTTCAAAGTACGGCGCCCTGGTACGGGCAAAAAATACTTGCAAGTATGAAAGTATGTGTTGTAAGTCAGATGCTCGAAGAACTTGAACACAACACATGAAAATACTTGCATAGGAAAACGATCCATATCTTAATAGGAATAAGAAACTCAATCGTATTTGTTAATAAAAATACTTTGAACTTCAAAGTATTTTTTTATTTATACGACTTTGCTCCTTGTTCATAGTAGGATAACATAGACGACGACGGGTCGTATTCCTATGCAAGTATTTCAATGTATTTCAAAATTTTGACACCGAAAGCAACGCGGGATTCGCTCGACGCGTTGGCGGGAGGGACTCGCAGAGAGTAGGTTGTCGAGCCCTAGTATTTCCGACGAAGGCCGAATGCTTGAACGGAAATCTGTGTAGGTACTTAATGCACATGCCATCCGATCGGATCGGGAACTTGTCAATCAAATAAGCTAACTAAAACGAAACTAATTCAGGAGCATAATTGCCTAAACATGCTATTCATAAAATTTCTTTTGACTATTTTGCACCATTCACCCTTATATCTGTATACAAAAGAGACATTATTGCGTGTATTTTACGTATTCGTAAATAAGAGAATTATGTTTATGTTCGAGGAAGTAAAAGTTTTGTTTCGATTTTTTGTAAATTCAGTTGTTATTGTGAACTGAGTACGTAACCTGCTGACCGTGACCTAATTTATGTATATATAAGTTATTTTGCGTGTTTATTGAATTTAGAGACAATTTTTAAAGTTTTATTAATTAATGTTTAAGTACGTAAATAAATAAAACTGAACATTATTGTGTTTATTAGTTGGAAATGACGATGTTTAAACTGTAAATAATAGCGTGTAAGTAGTGTTTTTTGTGTATAGATCATAGGTTCTTGTTGTGAATAGTAAATAGACCTTCGTACATACAAATCCATAAGTATGGCTCCTAAGAAAACTTTGGCGTGGGATCATTTTTTGGACAAAGGAGAAAATAAAGCCGAATGCAAGATGTGTAAAGTAATTATATCGTACAAATCTGGAGTATCAAACCTTACCAAACATGTACAGAGAAAACATATTTCTGTTAATTTAATGAGAATACTGAAATACTGTAAAACCACAGAATATAATATATTCTTAAATATTATTTAGCAGACAGTCCTAAGCATGTGATTTAAAAAGTAGGAAGGAAAGATTTCATTTCGTTAACAAAAAATTAAAAAACGTTCAATCATAATACTCGTAATTGTGGCCCGACTCGAACTAGTCATTCATATTATTATATTGACATTAACAATACGGCGCGAGCAAAAAATACTTGCAAGTATGAAAGTACATGTTGTAAGACAGATGCTCGAATAACTTGAACACTATACGTGAAAATACTTGCATAGGAAAATAATCCATATCGTAATAGAAATAAGAAACTCAATCGTATTTGTGAATAAAAAATACTTTGAACTTCAAAGTATTTTATTTTATTTATACGACTTTGCTCCGTATTCATAATAGTGTTACGCGCTCAAGTTGACGATATACTAGCGACATCTAGTGTCAGGAACGAGAGCGAGTAGAGCGTTGCAGAAAATGACATCACAGATCTCTCAACCGACAGCGCCATCCGAACAACTAAGTTTCTGGAAAGTCTATACTCGCACACTCGTCCCTTTGCGCGCATTTACCTGAATATTCGGGATGTTTCTTTGCTAATTTAAATAAATAGGCGCTGCAAGATGCGATCGGAAAAGAGATGCGGGGAAGTATTGGAGTTGAACTCGGCGACACAAGCGAAGCTTCGGAGCGGAATTAAGTGAATTAGTGTGTTTAATTATTAGTGTTTTTAACTTTAATTTGTGTAAAGTAAATTAAAGTGTTAATTTAGGTAATTCTATCGGCAATTTTTACTGGCACGAACCCTAAGCTCGTAACAATTGGTGTCAGAAGTGGGATAAAATAATGCCGGTTTTACCTAAGGAGGAAACGGAGGGTGTCCGTACCCGAAGTCAACGCCAGCAGGAGACAGACCAACGAAGATTTGGTGGTGCAACGCCGCAGACGTCGGAGGGCCAGCCACCGGCTGCAGGCCCGTCGGTAGCTCCTACATCTGCCGCACCTGACTTAGGTGCTCTGATGGTGATGCTGCAGGAGCAGGCTCGCCGACAGGAGGAACAGGCTCGCCAGCAGGCGGAACAGGCACGCCGATTGGAAGAGCAGATGCGGGGCGGACAGGAGGAACAGGCCCGCCGACAGGAAGACCAGGCCCGTCGGTTGGAAGAGCAGATGCTCCTCATGAAGGACCTTCACGCTACCTTCGGGAAGGAGATAAAGGAGGTAAAGGATAGGGTTGCTCTGCATGACAACCGCCTGTCGGAAGCTGAAACCCAAATCGCGAAAGCTGAAAACCGAATCGAGAAAGCTGAAACCCGAATCGACCAAGTAAACTATCGGGTTGACAACGTAATGGCTGACATGAAGAAATCACTGGACGAACTCAAACTTGGAGATGGAGCTACAGCTCCCGTAGTAGCTACAACACCTTCGCTACGTGGGTTCAAGGTGCCACCGTTCGACGGTACCTCTTCCTGGTCAGCCTACAAAATCCAGTTCGAGGCTGTTATGAAGGCGAACGGCTGGAATAAAAGTCAGGCCATGACTGCTCTCACACTAGGCCTGCGCGACCAGGCCTTAACAGTTCTGGCTTTCGGTGAGGAAGTGACTTATGAGCAACTCCTTGAGGCATTGGAGGCGAGATATGGTGACGCTCACCTGGAACACGTCTTTCGTGCGCAGCTTAAAGATCGCATGCAGCGCATCAACGAAAACCTGCAGCAGTGGGCTCTAGAGGTGGAGAAGCTGGTGCGAAAAGCATACCGGTCTGTACCTGCGCTCATTGAAGGGAACCTGGTGCAGACATTCATCGACGGCATCCGTGACCTGGAAGTTAGAGCTGCTGTGAGGCTCGGGCACCACGAGACGCTTAAGGACGCCTTGGCCCATGCACTGGAAGTGGAAGCCGTGCGGCAGGATCATCGTTCCCATCGCGTCAGGGAGGTTGCAGCAGCTACAGTTCGCGACCGCAACAAAGGATACAGCCTATAACGAAGGGGTTGTCAGTATAACGAGGCGTTGTTGTACTTACAGGTATTATTAGCCTGACCAGGTATATTAGCCTGACTCCAATAAAACAGACACTCTAATAGTTTATTCCTGCACACAAGTTTATTTATTCACTTACACAACACTTACAATTCGATATTACTTACTATTTTTATTATTAAGGTTTTGGCGCATGTTTCTGCCGTGATTTCTTCTAATGGGTAGGCCTCAGGCCATCGCGTATATCTGTCGATGACGGTGAGGCAGTACCTGTAATGAGAAGAAAGCGGTAATGGCCCTACTATATCCATGTGGATATGAGAGAAACGTTGTGATGGAGTAGGGAAAGTGGAGTAAGGTGAAGAGGTATGGCGGTTGATTTTGCTGCGTTGGCAATCTGTGCACTGCTTCGTCCATTCTTTGCAGTCTCGACGAACACCGGGCCACACGAATCTTTCGGAGATGAGCTTTGCTGTGGCTGAAGCTCCGGGATGACTGAGATTGTGCATTTGGGAGAAAACTTGTCTTCTGAATCTTGGAGTAATATATGGCCTCGGAGTGTGTGTTGAGATATCACAATATATCGTAGCTTCGGGTGACTTAACCTTTTCTATTCGAAGCGCTGTTCCCTTATTGATTAAATCCTGCAGTTCAGGGGCTGAGTTCTGATCGTTTGCAAGATCTTCATAGTTAAGGGTTTCAGAGATAGTCTCAACACGTGACAACGCATCAGCAACAGTGTTATCACAACCTGACACATGTTTGATATCAAGATATCCAAATGTGAAATCTAGTCCTTGGAGTACCTCATCTATGAATCTTTGAAACGTCTGGGCTGCATTCCGGAGTCCAAACATCATGAATGGGAACTCGAACAACCCAAACGGAGTCGTGATCGCTGTCTTTTCGATATCACTCTCGACTACAGGGATCTGGTTGTAAGCCTTCACTAAATCTAATTTGCTGTATATATTACAACCAGCAAGCTGATGAGCAAAGTCTTGTATGTTTCTGAGTGGGTAGCGATCCGGGATGGTTCGTGCATTTAAAGCTCGATAATCACCACACGGCCTCCAGCCATCGTCTTTTTTGCGTACTAGGTGTAGTGCTGAGGACCAAGAGCTTTCCGAGCGTCGTGCTGTGCCGTTCTTCAACATTTCCTCAAATTCCTTTTTAGCTATGAGGAGTCTATCTAAACGACGTCTGTGTCTAGTCTAAACGACGAGGTCGTGCTGCTACTGGAGGTCCTGGAGTAACGCGAATGTGATGCTTGGTATTATGTTTGGGTTCTGACGTCGTGCCAGCCGGTTTCGTTATGGTAGGGTATTGGCGAAGTAATTCATGATACTTCGAACTACCATTAACAGTTTTGATGGCTTCTATCTGGTCGTTTTTGTGGTGAGGCACTGTTATTGATAGACTTGTGAGGCCGTCGATAAGTCTATGATGACGGCAGTCGACTAATAAATCGTAATGACTTAGAAAGTCAACTCCGATAATGGGTTTGGAGACATCTGCCACGATAAATTTCCAAGCAAAGTCCCGACGTGGTCCAAAGTCCAAGTGAAGTTGAAGGTAGCCGTAAGTGGAAATGACGCTACCATTTGCTGCGAAAAGTTCGTATTTGCACTTTTTAACTGGACCCTTCATCATGGTCCGTGGAAAAACACATAAGTCAGAACCTGTGTCGATGAGGTAATTAATTTTACTTTTTCTATCTGTGATGAATAGACGGCCGTTACAAGTCTGGCAGTCATTCGCCGCCGCTAATGGCTGCCCTGGTCTTTTCCCGACTTAAAATTACAAGGTGTTGTGCATTTCGTTAATTAACACCGAACTTTCTGTGGTACCAACATATACCGTTGTCTGAGCGTGACCGAGATCGTGAACGGAACCTAAATCGCCTGTTGCGTGACGAGGATCTGGATCGCCTATTCATCTGTGTTGTTAATGCAGAAACTTGTTTTGTCAGCTCCGCGATCGGAATGGCCATTGCTTCCATAGCAGCGTACGGTGTAGGAATTTGTTGCGGTGGACAGGAAGATGTCGATGGAGAAACCTCGTTTAAGTGTCCTCGAGGCAAGATGTCATTTATTTTGTCAGCTAATTCAGACAATTTATCTAATGGCATCTCTGCATTTGATGCGACAATGGCCTGCATATTTTGCGGTAGTCTACTCGACCAAATTGTGCGTATAAAATTTTCGGGGACACTAGGACCTGCTAGATGTTTAAGATGACGCAAAAATTGTGACGGTTTGCGACTTCCAAGCTCTTCATGCATTAACAGCTGTTTTACCTTCTGTTCTTGGGAGGCGGAAAGTCGACGAATCAATTCAGACTTAAGAGTTTCATATTTGTTTTCTCTAGGCGGATTGATAATGACATCCTCGACTTCAGCTGCGTATTCGTGATCGAGTTGGGATACAATATAATAAAATTTTGTGGTGTCACTTGTTATATTTGATAAAATAAATTGTCCCTCTATTTGAGCGAACCACAGTGCTGGTCTGTCAGGCCAAAACGGGGGTGGTCGAACACCTACTCTAAATGTATTTGATTTCCTTTCTCCGCTGGTGGTGTCATCTAAATTTTCACTTTCGACGTTATGCATCAGAGGCGTCGTTAAATTTTTATTCGCCATGGTTTGGGTAGGGCTTATTTTTGTTCAATGTCGGAAGGTCACCAGTATAACGAAGGGGTTGTCAGTATAACGAGGCGTTGTTGTACTTACAGGTATTATTAGCCTGACCAGGTATATTAGCCTGACTCCAATAAAACAGACACTCTAATAGTTTATTCCTGCACACAAGTTTATTTATTCACTTACACAACACTTACAATTCGATATTACTTACTATTTTTATTATTATATACTATTTATTAATTTTAATTACTATATTTCGCGGAGTAAAAAAGGGTGAGCGTGGCACGAGCTCCCGCAGTGAATGCATATAATTACTACTGACTTGACAAGTACTTCGATACAAAAAAATATTGTTAACAGCAAATTGGTCGATTCATGCGGAAAAGTTAGTAAGTAGGATTTCTTAAGTGATTAATTAATTTTACATTAAGTTGTTGAATTTATACAAAAAAATATTTATTATAATTTAGAATTTTGATTTTATATATGTGATTTTATAGATGAGTTTAATTTACTTTATATTGTACTGTATTAACATTAAAATTTATTTAATACACATCACCTATGCCACACAGCCCAAGGTGCTATGGCTGTGGGGAAAAGGGCCATCTTCGATCCAGCTGCCCTAAGCGAACCGTGGAAAGGAGAGTTGATCGACCTCGAGAGGGTAGTGCAGCTAACGGCACCGCCTGGCGGCGACAGGATCATCGTTCACCTCACGCTAGGGAGGTTACAGCAGTTACGGTTCGCGACCACAATAATAGATACAGCCCTAGGTGCTATGGCTGTGGGGAATGGGGCCATCTTCGGTCCAGCTGCCCTAAGCACACCCTAGGAAGGGAAGCTGAACGGTCTCAGAGAAGAAGTGCGGCTAACAGCACCGCCCAGCAGCAACAGGAATACGACTTTACTATCAGACACTGCAGCGGGAAATCTCACGGCAACGCAGATGCATTGTCAAGAAGACCTTGTCCTGAAGATTGCAACCATTGTAGTAGGCAAGAGAGTAAGGAAGTGGTATCCGTGAGGATGCTCAGGACAGACCACCTCAGCAACGGGTGGAAGGACAGCCTACGTCATGCACAGCAGGAAGATCCAGACATCAAGCTGGGACGACTGGGATGGATGAAGGCCCGTGCTACCAAGCCTAAGTGGAGGGACGTCTCAGCGATGAGTTCAACCACGAAAAGCTATTGGGCCCAATGGGACAGCTTGCTGCTTCAGGATGGAGTCCTGTGCCGTAAATGGGACAATGGTCGAAGAGACAGCTGTCGTTTGCAAATGGTTATCCCTAAAGCTAAAGTGCCGAATGTTCTACAGCTGTGCCATAATGGTCGTTCAAGAGTCCATCTGGGAGTTAAACGAACTCTACTGAAGGTCCGAGAACAGTTTTACTGGGTCCATTATCGTGACGATGTCGAGGATTGGTGTCGTACATGTACAAGTTGTGCGGCCGTGAGGGGACCTCAGACACGGAGTAGAAGGGCATCAAAATTGTACAATGTTGGTGCACCACGGGATAAGACATCCCTTGACTTTGCGGAGCGGTTACAGAAAGGCGCAAAGGGGACTCCTAAGATCATCCATGTGGATCGCTTGGCGCGTTATTATGGGGCCGATAATGCTCGGGACGGTAAAAGTAGTTTTAATAATCTGTTTTAAGTATAAATATATTATTATTGAACGTAATTTTACACGCTAATTTCTGATATTTTATGGCGCAGTTGAATTAATTCGAATCTACTTTTTGAAAATCTTTGGATACAATTAAACGATATAATAAAACAAAGATTAAATGTAATGCGAGGACACCCTTTATGATTTTCTTAGCCATTTCATTGAAAAACAATTTTACTTGATACCGAATAAGTTCATAATGAAACAGACAGACAATTCTAAAAATTATAATTTATCACTAATATAATATATTGTATATATAGACACAGGTAATCACCATCTTTATTATAGGTATACATTTAAAGAGAGATGGCGCTGTTTATATCAATTCTGAAAATAAAAGAAAAATTTCGACGTGATTGATACATTCTATAAAACATATCAGAGCTTTTAAATCAGTGCCCGCTGAACAAATCATTCCTACAGTAGCTTAGGCAAAGAAGAAAGTTTGATCCTAGCCGAAACCAACGTAATGAGGGCAAATAATCTTACGCTCACCAGATGTCGCTAGTCAATAGTACAATGTCATATAATTGATAATTTAATTTTTAATAAAAGTTTATCAGTTTCTAGAGTATTATATTAATACACAAAACAATGCCTCTATGGTTTTTTCTTTAATTGTTTGCACATTGCTAACAATTTTTTTATTTTTCTATTATAATGAATATCTGTGGTTTGATTTATTTACTTTTAATCTAATTAATACAAAATATAACTAATGGTACAGAAATAAACATTTGCCCTTACAATTTTCCAACAAATTAATTTCCCAACTATGAAATCTGTCTAATATTACACCTTACTAATTTTAAGTTTGATCCTAGCCGAAACCAAGGCAATGAGGGCAAATAATCTTACACTCACCAGATGTCGCTAGTTGACATTGACGTGAAGTTTTTTGTTACACAATGTCATTTAATTGATAATTTAATTTTTAATAAAAGTTTATCAGTTTCTAGAGTATTATATTAATACAAAAAACAATGCCTCTATGGTTTTTCCTTTAATTGTTTGCACATTGCTAAAAGAAATTTTTATTTTTCTATTATAATGAATATCTGTGGTTAGATTTATTTACTTTTAATCTAATTAATACAAAATATAAATAATGGTTACAGAAAGAAACATTTTCCTTTACAATTTTCAAACAAATTAACTTCCCGACTATGGAATCTGTCAAATGTTACACCTCATTTTAAGTGGCGCCACCCTGGTGGCACAAAAAGTCGTGGATGCCCACATTGTTAATATACGTTTCAAAATTTTATTTAGTTTACTCAACGGTAAAGAAAAACATTTTAAGCAACTCTTCTTATTAAACATTTTATAAATAAATTTGTTTGTTATGAAGACACATCTAAGGGAAAGAAATATACAACCTGCCTTTATGTATTACAGCACCGCCATCTATCGATGATATTGGTTAACTATTGTACTTTAGATATTAATTATATTTTTTGTTTATATTTATTACGTTAGTCTTTCTTATTTTTGTTTACTGCGTTTCAGATATAATTATATCGTATTGTAGGCAATGAATTTGCCGACAAACTTGCACGGGAGGGCTCAAAGTGCACACAATTTGCACCTGAGCCATTTTGTGGAATCTCAAGAAGCCTAGCCCGATTGACCCTTGAAATTCTTTATCATAATAAATCACTTAAGGTGATATAGTGAGTCAGCTCAAATTCTAATTTCGCCCCTACTTCCCCGCGCGTCGTATGCTATGTACCGATATGTTTGTAATCACTAATACTGAAAGTAGATTGGTCGTTAGATACTTATTTCATTAGGTTTATCATATTTATGCCTGTTTCTTAACGCCAACCCAGTCCCTTCTTATTTTTATCACGGTTTTTTTCCCATTTTAATTTTACGTCGTCCTGTTGCGTAATGTGTATTCTGATCGTAAGCGACACAACCTCCCTCTTCACAGGCCGAAGCGAAAATGACCGAGCGGCAGGAATCACGCTTCAGGAGGCCGATGGTTTAGGTAATTTCTTTTTACGGTGAAAATAATGGTATTTTAAAAAACGTAAATAACATAAGCACTGCTTTATAGTTAGTTCAGTTAGTATGCAAAGTTTCATGATCTTATTTAAAGTATTTTATGAATAACAGCGGTTTATTGTTTATTTTGGAGGTAACTTTGGATTTTTTCCATCGAGAAAATTCCTCAACTTTACCATATATTTATTTCAAAATTAATGCTGCAATATTTTCGGCATAACGGAGGATCTTGCTAAGCCATTTGAGGTTATATTTCCCCTTAATATCTGGTCTGACACACCAGGCTTAAAACATTCTAGAACCTTATTCACTTCAGAGACCCTGGGATTAAGTAAAAATAAATTGCGCATTCTGGCAAGAGCCCTAACTGGACACTGTTGTCTTAAAAAGCACATGTCTATCCTGGGACTAAGTAACTCAAGGATGTGTCGGTTCTGTTCCATAGTAATGGAAGAAACGCCTCTGCACATCCTAATTGATTGCGGACCCTTAATGCGCGTACGTAACACTCATCTGGGAAACTATGTACTCCGCCCAGAAGAAGTGAAATTGCTCACAGCTAAGCAACTTCTTCTATTCATGGAAGACATAGGGCTTAGCGGTGAACTATAGCCATAGCAGCGATCACAATAGATCTTCTAGGTCGCAATGATACTGGTCTCTTTCCCTGGACCTGCATAGCTGCTCGCACGTAATGAAAAAAAAGGTATCTTGTTTTTTGACTCAGGAAATAATAGGTACCTCTTTATTCAACACCACCCAAAATTTTAGTGGGAAAATACAATAACATGAAAATAAAACAATAGAATAAAAAGCGTTTCATCTTAGTCCTCAGGGGTGACGATGCATCTGTGTTTTTATTCTTAATCGAGGATAAATGTAGATGTTTATGGGCCACAGCATCCACTTATCATCAGATCATGGACTGTGTGCTCGTTTGTCACCCTCATTCTATAAAAAATACTGTAAGCTGCGTAGATCGGACTAAAAATTTATCGTCGAGCTAACTATTATGGGTGCTGTATAGCACCCGAAACGTCTGGAATTGAAAAAATTAAACGCAATAAAATCCGAAAAATTATTTTCATTTATATAAATTTATATTTTTTCATTTAATTAAATTTATATTTTCACTTAATTAAATTTATATTTAGAACAAATCTTTAACCGGAACGAAAATATTTTTTTGATAAAATTAGGTTTAGAAATTAAACATGATAAGATAACATAACAGAAATATTCTTAGATTAAGATTAATTTAGTCCTCAAATCCAACGTTAGTTCTTTTTACAAATAGAAATTATACTCAAAAACGCCACGACAGTCATTCATAACTTATAGTTTTCCAACTGGAGCATCACGCAGGTTCAGTTCGACATTAGAGATACGATGCAATCACATGTTATATTATACAAGAATTTAAAAAGCTTATATTTTTCCAATTCGAGTTCAAGGCTAATGACTCAGCAATCAGCTTACCTTTTCCTATTGAGTTTAAGATGGGCAAAGATGGGCAACGCAGTCGAAAGTAACCTTACACCAGAAGTAACTTATTAAGTTGACCAAATTTACTAAAAAAACGCCGAGTGCCTTTTGTATAAATGTATATAACATAATAAACACATATAATAAAATAATATTGACATCTTGACACTTCTTTCATTTATGTCGGAAGTGATGACGCCGTTAGACACAGATGACTTATGGTTATTGAGGTGTGTGTTTTTAGTTTGAAACTACAATCGCCAAACGTGTTTAAGGTAAATTCTATTGGAGTTCACTGTTCGCGGTCTAATGATGATGATATCTCTTATTTAGGTATTTAGGTATTATATATTCAGTATTATACCTATTTATTCATTTATTTTATATTTAGCCGGGATGAGAGATATGATAAGGATATAGATCACTGACATTGACAGATGACATTATTGTCCCTAGAACAACTTCCTGATAACAATTGAAAATAACAAAAAAATGTTGTTCAACAGTCTATGGAGCGTGTCATCTACGAAAAAATCCTTCCTAATGAGACAACCCATGGGGGAGACTGATTTACCACGTGCTCGGCGGTGAAGAAAAACATCATGAGGAAACCTACATGTCTGAGATATAGGAACAAATATTTCGAAGAAATGTGAAGTTCGCGAACACGCATTGGGTTAGCGAGGCGGACATTTCCTTGCCCAAAAACCCTCTGAGAAATGGGAGGAGGCCTGTTCCCAGCGGTGGGACGTATGTAAGCTGTTACCTTAACGTTTTTTTGATGAATGAAAATATTAGCCAATAAATTTCAATAGCAGTGCGGTTTGTGTTTGTTATATCGAAGTGATGATGAATATGTTACTCAAGAATACACAAATTACATTCTTTTAAACTGTTATACTGAGTAGGTCAAGCGCATCTGAACTTAACCTTGGACAAACTACGGATCGAAGCAAATTCTTTGGATTCTCGTTGAAAATGTTGTATTCTATTTCCTGCTATGAGAAACAAATAATCTTAATACTTAATGAATATTAATCTAAGCATAATGCAATTGAACGCAACAGAAGTCAAGTGAAATTCCGGACATGCTAAATAACAACTCAGCATACAGTGGAAACGCTTCAAAGCCTACAATCCAACTCACTTAGGTAGTTTGGATCGCACCGTCGACGGATACGCTGTGTTGGCGATTTTTTCATGCAGTTTACCGCGAATCATAATAAATTATTTATTAAATACGTTGTAAATAATGTTATAGTCATTGAGTTGTGTAATATGTAAATACATTAATGGTTTTAGTACTTTATTGGTTCAGTAAATAATGAAAATCGAATTTATTTACTCTTACTAGAGATAAAGTACAAGAACTTTCGTTTGTTTTGTTTGATATCAAAATGAAATTACTTGTTTTTTGTTTAATTATTATTGCCAATGTGAGTAATAATGGAAAAGCGTCAATTGAAAGGATTGTGCCGGCAACGACGAACGTACTTCTGTCAGACACAACGAGAAACTCAGGTAAATATACTATTCACCCTGGGGGAATCCGTATAACTATTTAATATTTAATGACATTGGGTGCGTTTGGCAGAAAAAAGCGCTAGCAAGCGCTTACTAGCGCTAAAATAGTTTTCGGCCAGGACACGATTGCTTATTTAATTTGTTTGTTTTGAAGTAGAGTTTATAAGTTGTTTTTTGCAATGTTAGTTTTAAGTAACATGTGTTAGTTTTAAGTGACATGAATATACATATACATGTTATTAAAAATTCATGATTGGTAAGTTTTTAATACCTATGAATATTTCACAAACATATATTTAAATTAGGTTAGATTCCCCGGTTAAAACTAACATCGTGTCCTAGAGGAAAATGGCTACTTACGATTTGACAGCGCTTACCGCTTACGGTCGCCATTTTGCTTACAAGCGCTTGCTAGCGCTTTTTTCTGCCACACGCACCCATTAATAAATGTATTACCGTGTGGTGGCATTGTAAGATGTTCACTACTATATATCATCCCGTGGGTCTCGTAAGATGCGACAGAGGGAAACAAATCTGGAGGTGGGGAGCAGCGTCTTTTTAATAACGACTAGAAATAAGTAGGTACCTGGATGACCGAGCTTTGACCGGTATTTCTTTTTTAAATCATGTGTTTTGTAAATTATATTTAGATACAAATTACATACTGATGAAATATGAATAATATTTTTTGATCTCACCGACAAAATAGAAAAAACTTAACTCGTTATTTGAATAAAAAATCATGAGTGCAATTAGTTTAATTAAAATTTACGTGTTTTTAAAAAAAAAATTGTAAAAAGGGCCCGAAATAATAGATTTGCTCAAAAAAGAAGGGTACTTGAAAAAAAGGGAAACTACGGTTTCGGGACTACCCGAAGTCCCAATTGAGCTGTTATAATCGTTAACGCGCAATCAAAATTTACCTCCTTATTCTAACGATATTGTAGTAGTTTTTCATTGCCTGGATACAGGACACTGATAAAACGACATTTTCTAAAAATAAATGGTTTTATTCTTTCTAAAAATAAATCCTAGCTTAATCGATTTATTGCCCCCGAAACGTTGGAGCCGTTTCCGAGATTAGACACACACACACACACATATATATATATATATATATATATATATATATATATATATATATATATATATATATATATATATATATATATATATATATATATATATATATATATATATATGATATATATATATAGTGATGTCTCAGTGATCGCAAGGGTGAAAACTGGCAGCGATCACCGAATGGTTAGAGGCACACTGAACCTAAACGTTAAGTTGGAGAGGTCTCGTCTAATGAAGTCAACGCTCCGTCCCCCTCGTGCTCTAATCCAGAATCCCGAAACCTTTCAGCTCGAGTTACGTAACCGCTTCCAGTGCCTAGAAGATTGCAATGCAGTGGACGATATGAACGACAAGCTCGTGGAAACTGTCCATGCGGTCGGAGCTAAGTTCTGCAAGACCCGCCGCAGAAGAACACAAAAACTCTCCGATCACACTCTTAATCTCATGGCTGTTAGACGGGAGATGAGGCTGCAATCGTCAACAGATTTGACAGCATACAGGCAACTGAACAGACAGATCTCCAAATGCATGCGGCGAGACTTACGCAACTTTAATACTTCTCGTATTAAAGAAGCGATCGAGCGGAACCAGGGCTCCAAAGTCTTTGCCAGAGATCTGTCTGCCAGAAAGAGCCAACTGTCAAAGCTGAAGACTGAGTGTGGCAACATCGTTTCCGGGACACCTGAGATTTTGAGTGAGATTGAGAGGTTCTATGGGCAGCTGTACACATCATCGTTGGAGCCACACGCAAGTGTGAGTAACGATCCAAGAGCAAGTCTTATCCGACACTATTCCGATGATATCCCGGACGTCAGTCTAAGCGAGATTAGAATGGCTCTCCAGCACCTTAAAAACGGCAGGGCCCCAGGCGAGGATGGAATTACAGCGGAGCTTCTGAAAGCGGGTGGAACACCGGTACTTGTAGTCCTTCAGAAGCTCTTCAATTCCGTCCTCCATGGTGGCACTACTCCAGAGGCGTGGAGCAGAAGTGCGGTGGTCTTGTTCTTTAAGAAAGGCGACAACGCTCTCTTAAAGAACTACAGACCGATTTCCCTTCTGAGCCGCGTCTACGTGCTGTTTTCGAGAGTCATTACGAATCGTCTCGCACGCAGACTTGACGACTTCCAGCCTCCCGAACAAGCCGGTTTCCGAAAAGGCTTCAGTACCATAGACCACATATATACCCTGCGGCAGATTGTACAGAAGACTGAAGAGTACAATCTGCCACTTTGCCTGGCGTATGTGGACTATGAGAAAGCCTTTGATTCCGTCGAAATTTGGGCGGTGCTACAGTCCCTTCAGCGGTGCCAAGTTGACTGTCGGTATATCGAAGTGCTGAAGTGTTTGTACAGTAGGGCTACGATGGCTATCCGAGTACAGAACCAGAGCTCGAAACCTATCCAACTGCAGAGAGGTGTAAGACAGGGTGACGTTATATCCCCGAAACTCTTCACCGCTGCATTGGAAGACGTTTTCAAGCTACTGGACTGGAAAGGATACGGTATTGACCTCAATGGCGAGTACATCACTCACCTTCGATTTGCCGACGATATAGTCTTTATGGCAGAATCGCTGGAGGACTTAAGCACTATGCTCAATGACCTCAATAGTGCCTCCCAACGGATAGGTCTTAAGATGAACATGGACAAAACAAAGATCATGTTCAATGTCCATGTCACACCTATGCCGGTAGTTGTTGGGAGCACTATGCTTGAAGTTGTTGACGAGTACGTTTACCTGGGACAAATAGTCCGACTAGGTAAGTCCAACTTCGACCGAGAGGTCAATCGACGGATTCAACTCGGCTGGGCAGCGTTCGGGAAATTACGACATATCTTTTCGTCAGGTATACCTCAATCTCTAAAAACTAGATTGTACAACCAGTGCGTGTTGCCAGTGATGACTTATGGATCTGAGACGTGGTCCTTCACTGCTGGCCGTATGAGGACGCTTAAGGTCGCTCAGCGAGCTATGGAGAGGGCTATGCTCGGAGTTTCTCTGCGTGATAGACTCAGAAATGAGGATATCCGCAGTAAAACCAGAGTGACCGACATAGCCCAACGGATTAGTAAGCTGAAGTGGCAATGGGCCGGCCATATAGCTCGAAGAACCGATAACCGATGGGGAAGAAAGGTTCTCGAGTGGCAGCCTCGTACCGGTAGGCGTAGTGTAGGGCGACCCCCCACTAGATGGAGTGACGACCTGGTAAGACATGCAGGAAGTCGATGGATGCAGGTGGCTCAGGACCGTGCTTTGTGGCATTACTTGGGGGAGGCCTATGTTCAGCAGTGGACTTGTGAAAGGCTGTAATGATGAATGATGATGATATATATATATATATATATATATATATATATATATATATATATATATATATATATATATATATATATATACATATATATACAGGAATTGCTCGTTTAAAGGTATAAGATAGATAAAACTGCGGTTGCCAATCCGCTTCCCAAGCGTGCCAACTATGTGAAATATCCCCTATGAGGCAATCTATGGGGGTGGCCTATGTCCAGCAGTGGACTTAAATAGGCTTTAACGGTACGATACGGTTATAAAGCATCGGATAGAAACCAAATAAAAATATTATAACCCAAGACACAAACATGTTGAGTAGAAACATTGCATCTTTCGTAATGTTTTGCAGACAAATCGTGCTATCGACCTTGTAAGTTCAACGTGAAGCCGAGACGATGTCAATATGATTTCAAAATAGAGCCAACATTGGAAACTGACGGAAAACCGGCCTTGGTTATTAACGCTATGATCCCTGGACCACCAATTCACGTTTGTGTGAACGATATAGTTATTGTAAATGTGCAGAATAAAGTTCCAGGTCAAGATATAACTTTACATTGGCATGGCGTAGAGCAAAAAGGGACTCCATACATGGACGGTGTGCCAATGGTGACGCAATGTCCCATAGGGTTTGGATCAACTTATGAGTATGCTTTCATCGCATCATCACCGGGAACATTCTTCTATCATGCCGATTCAGGTAATTTATATTCTAAATGAAAGTCGCATTCGGAGTATATTTCAGATCTAGATCTTAGGTTCAAGATTCTAGTCGTAAAACATCCACACTAAACGTGTCTGTGATACTGGATTCTAGCCAACCTTCGATCTAGTCGTTTCATTGAACAAACATTTATAAAGTTGCTATATACCCATTTTCTGCGCATGTCTGCGGTCAGAAGTAAGAAGACGCCGTGGTCCAAAATCGACTAGAAATATTTCATAGGTTTGATTCTTTGTCACTGAATATTAATATTTAAAATGTGTGTTTACCGCTTTACTTAAATATAGAACTCACGTTTATAAATAGGTACATTATTTTTAGGGAGACTCTCACCATTTACATGAGCATGTGTGAAGAAAACTTCTACTGCGCTACCGCGATGTATCTACTTTTGTGTTTGTTTGTGTTGGGCTTCACAGATCCTTATTTCTTAATTTTTAGGTTGTAGTACACCTAATGATGTTTTCATTCAAAGCAAACTACGTGGTAAATTAGCATTTAGAACTATTGTAATTCATAAATCCAATGGTGCGAACATGTATCAGGCAAGAGTGCGTCCAGACGTCTAGCTAACATAGCATATAGATCAAAATATGCCCTAATTTTTTTGAAATATTGATATGTCAGTCACACGCAAATATTTAGTTTAAATGTTATAGAAGGCTAACTCAGAGTACACTCAGTCCTAGACTTGAAGGAAGAATCGCGAGGGTTTTATTTTATAATACAGTTTTTAAGTTTTTTGAGAAACGCACGAAATCGAAAAGTTATTTCGTGTAGCATATTTTTTATATAATAAGAATGAATGTGGAACATCCAATGTTATCAACAAGTGGTAAAATTTTGTACTACCGACTTCAGTATATAAAGAAAATAAGAACATCATTAATGTAGTAGAAGTCAATTAAATACGCATTATTAAGGTTAATTCAAAAACTACTAGTCAAATATTTATCAAATTTATATGGGACCACATGAGAAGCATCAGCTTTCATCATCAGAATAATCATAATTGGTTCACCTAGAAAAAAGTTCTGAGGTAACACACATAAAAATTAGGGATGGGCCGAATATGGATTTCACCGAATACGAATATTCGGCAGGATAACCTCGGGACCCAACCAATTTATGTCGAAACTTGTTCCCGTAAAGCGCGCGGAATTAGCGCCGGACCCTGCCCCTCACTCCCTGCTACACCTGACAGTTATTGCATTATCTAGTACTTAGCAAATTGCCGGCACATGCTTATGTTTTGACTATTCTTGTGATAAAAAAGTATTTCGTGGTTTTATTCTTAGTAAAAATTGATAATTACATATAGATTAAGAATGAGCGGCAGGAGATTTACTATTTGGACTTATTTTAGAGAAACTGACTAATGTACTAATGTAATGTAATGTTTCTTTGTTTGATTCCAAAAACATTTTATCAAGTTTCTATTTGCTATAATCGGAAATAAATCTATAGTGCCTAAAAACATTAATATTAACCCATATATAAAATATACTTTCAACAGTAAAAGACATCGCATTACTTAATTCGTACAATACATTGGACACTATGAAAACGAATGTTCGGTGATTTAGCCGAATATTCGGCCGAATACGAATATTCGGTAAAGCTGCCGAATATGCCGAATACCGAATATAAAACGAATATTCGGCCCATCTCTAATAAAAATATAGTTGAATTGATAACCTCTTCCATTTTTAAAGTCAGTTAAAACTCAAACATCTAATTTTTACCTTCTACAAACGCAAATTATTTTCTAGTTTCTCATCAAAGCGACGGTGTTTATGGTTCTTTAATTGTGGATCAACCCCAACCGTTGGAACCACATTCGTCGCTGTATGATTTTGATAAAAACAAGGATCATACAATTCTACTGGGTGCAAGATTTTCGGAACTGTTGACTGGAAATTTAAATGGAAAACACCAGCGACCGGATTTTCTTCTTGTTAATGGTGATGAAAAGAGTTCCAAGTGAGTTAAAATCAATGTCATAGTTTCTGTTTCATCATATTCACATTCTCTCGTGAACTACTATATGAACTGGTTTGCCTTGGACTTACCTTGATCCAAAACGAAATCAGTACTTTTTTTAAATATGTGACTGCGTAAGTATTAAAAGTACGTACGAACTAGAAGTGAGTGGCTATGATAGCAAATGGAGACCTGCGAGCAGCTTCGAACAAAGGCATGAGATGCGTTGTCACCTCTCAGCACTAAGATGGAATGCTTCACAGACTGTGATAGTAGTTCTCTATACCCTTCAGACTGGAAGACAACAGTGCAAGAATTGCTGTACGGCAGCAGAAAAAGGTAAGAGTGTGAGTACGTACCCAAATAGATTCCTGGCAGACAAGTCGTCCTACCGCTTAGTAAACTGACTTATTTCATAATTATCATCATTCCAGTTCATTACAAGTCTACCTCTAAACAAAGAGCTTCCTTAAAATGAGTCCTGAGCCGCCTGCACTCATCGAATTCCTGTGTGTCTTCATCCTCAATTCATATATGTCGTTACATGTGAACTACCACAGAAATCTTAGTAAGTGCCTTACTATTTAGATTTCTGTGTGAACTACACTAGATGAGAAGTCATCTGCGTAGGAAATAATTATCTATTTTACTTTTATCAACTCGTAAATTCTTATACGCGGTAGAGTCACGCTGCAACTATATTATGGTTGTAGCACGCACGTACGTACGCATAGAATACTAGCGTAAAATAGCAGCTTAATACTGCTGTGTTTCGTATGATGAATGAAGAGATCCGTAGACTCTATTACTGGAAATGAGGCATTTCATCTTAGTCCTCAGGGGTGACAATGCATCTGTGTTTTTATTCTTAATCGAGGATAAATGTCGATATCTATAGGCCACATCATCCACTTACCATCAGGTGGACTGTGTGCTCGTTTGTCAACCTTATTCCATAAAAATACGAGTAAGTAGTCCACTGCTAATGATGTACCATCCCCATAAAAGTGATCTTTAGGATAGAAATCTTCAATCAAGCCGGACACTAGCTATCGTCTTGTAATCGTTAATAATAGCTATTAAATACATGATTTGAAATACCGAACTACTAGTGAATTAAAATTCAAAGAAAAGAATATTTCTTAAAAATTAAGAAATGTATCAGCCAGGATTACCTGAGTACATATGGGCTAGTAAAATGCCATATCGCCGAGACTATAGTATTAACTTCCATGGTCAAAAACTCGCATTCAATATTCCAACGGCTATTGATTAATCATTAAGTTACTTATAGAAACTTAATAGTTTTATTGATTTTTTTGTTTTAACATTTGTTTATAAGTTGTCAACTATGAAAGTGTATACATTCCTGCATGTCTTACCAGGTCGTCACTCCATAAGTGGTGACGTAGCCCTCGGTATTTAATCGCACTGCCAACTATAAAAAAAGTCGTTCACTTTTATGTTGTAATTCTAGGAATTAAACTAAAAACAATATTTATAAACATAATAATAGACTAAAAAAACTTAAATAATCATATAGTCGTACTCGCGGTATAGTGCCAAGAATATTGAATGTATTTAATTGTTGAATAGATATACTTAGCTTTTAAGGAACAGATAAGTCGTGGACAACGTGGTAGAGCCATTCTGCAATTATATTACTCGTATATTTGTAGCACGAATGGGTCGGCACGATCAGGGAAGGACCACGCTCTCACAGAATACCAGCATAAAAAAGCAGCTTAATGCTGCTGTGTTTCGTATGGTGAGTGTAGATAATCTTAGTCCTCACGGCTGAAAACGTATAAACGTACAAACGTATAACCTATGGGCCACAGCAACATCTTAACATCAGATGGACTGTATACTCGCGTGTCACTCTTATCCTACAAAAAGAATACAGTTGGTGTGGGGTTCATGTGCGGTAAAGTTCCCTTAGGAACTTTACCGCACATGAAGCCCACAGGCCGACATTCTCAACTAACGGCATATCTGCCCTGGTATTCCACAAATGTGTAGTTACTTAGTTCATAGGCCTCCGATCCCACTCTCTCTAAACGATGTACCCCTAAGATAAGAGGTCTACCAAAGTGTCTATGCATGTAGCATCCCACGTTTAAGCTTTACCAAAAGCTTTTTGTAAAGTAGTCGTAGGTATTAGATTTTCTTACGTGGCGACATTCATACTCATGTTGACAACACATTCTCTATTCTGTTTGTTAAAAATGGGTATGTTTTTTACGTGGTACAACCGCGCTGCAGCTATATTGAAGTAATAGCACAAATAAGTCGGCTCGACCGGGGCAGGACCATACTCTCACAGAATACCAGCGTAAAATATCAGCGTAATGCTGCTGTTTCGTATGGTAAGTGTAGAGAATCGTAAAACTCATGGCTGACAACGCATTAGTATTATGCGTATATGTAGATGTCTATGAGCCACAGCAACCACTTACCATCAGGTGGACTGTATACTCATTTGTCACCTAATGCTATAAAAAATGGGTCACGTTATCCATTTACGATCGGGTGAACTCTCTTCGCGTTTGTCACCGTAATTGTTCAAAGATGTATTTATGCTTTAATATTATTGGGACCATAAAATTACTGTTTTTTTATGTTAATCTGATATTTTTTCAGGATATTTGTTATTCCGGGGTATGCATACAGGCTGAGATTAATCAACGCCGTAGCAGTTGAATGCCCTTTAGCCGTTGACATAGAACAGCACGATATGGTCGTAATTGCAAGTGACAGTAAACCTGTAAGGCCAGTATCGACTAATAGGGTGCTACTATATCCAGGTAAGTAATATTATACTAATAGTTAATAACTAAATTGTTTACTGCTTAATTAATAAAATTTTGAAGTGCAGTGTAGTACGCAAATGGCACTCGTCACACTTATGGCCACAGACTTGTCGTATCTGAGAAAGCTTAGAAAAAGGAAGATAAAGTCACGCTGAACCGATGTTTTTAATAAGTCATCAGTTATAAAAATATTTTATAAAATTTTTAACATGCAGGTTTCCTCGCGAAGTTTTCATTAAGCATCGCGCACATTGTGTTTCATGACTTAAAACTGGAATTTACAATGGTAACGGTTTCCTATGGGGATTCGTTTCGGTTAGCTTGCCTACTATGAAATTTAGACTAGACTATCCTGGAATAGAGGGCTTTAAAAATAATTGTTAACAACAAGTGGTAAAATTAAAATTTTTGTACAACCGACTTCAATATAAACAAAATGAGAACATCATCAATGTAGTCGAAGTCAATTAAATACGCATTAATACGGAAAGCTCAAAAAATACTGGTGACATCTTGATCAAATTTATTTGGGACTACATGAGAACACCACCTTTCGAATAAAAAAACCATCATTAAAATGGATTCACCTAGAAAAAAGTTCAGAGGTAACACACATAAAAAACATGCAGTTGAATTGAGAACCTTCTCCAATTTTAGGTTTACAGTTGAAACTAAACTACAAATATATGAACTGAATAATGTAAATTAATAATTTAAGATATTATAAGTATAAGGGTTCAAGTTTACCTTTTAAGTACTGGACCGCTTTATTCGAATTTCAATATTCGAATTTCAATATTCGAATTCTTGATTATTCGAATTTCGTAAACTATATAAAAATCAATTGCTGTCCATTTTAGTCTCGAAAACAGCTCGACCGATTTTGATGATTTTTGTGTGTGTATTGGATGGTTTAAAAACTCCATTGGACCCGCTAGGTGGCGCTATTGCCGAGATTCAGAAATCGCACGTGCGAATCCGGGGCGGGACGCTAGTGCTAACTAAATGTTGTACATAGTTGAAAATTGTCGCACGTAAGGTTGAAATATGAAAGTGTGTCTGAATTCTAATGTAACTGTGCGTTACAATAATAATGATAAGATTGACATTGCTTTCCCTATATTATTGATCTAGAGTAAGTAGTATTTAGGATAGATAATTTGTGGAAGAAACATTCTAAGAAATTAATGTTAAAAGATATTTTTTCCAAAGTCTTTTTTTATAGAATAAGGGTGACAAACGAACACACGGTTCATCTGATGGTAAGTGGATGCTGTGGCCCGTAGACATCTACATTTATCATCGATTAAGAATTAAAGGGCAGATGCGGTGTCACCCTTGAGGACTAAGATGGAATGCCTAGCTTCAAGTAAAAAGTGTCTCCGGATCTCTACACTCACCATACGAAACACAGCAGCGTCAAGCTGCTATTTTACGCTGGTATTCTGTGAGAGCGTGGTCCTTCCCCTGTAGAGCCGACCCATTCATGACCCTACAACTATAATATAGCTGCAGCGTGGCTTTACCACGTAAGTAATTTGGATCTTAGAGTAATTTGGATGGTGAAATAAGTATAAGGAAGTTGCTAACACAGAGTATACAGTAGATTGCATTTGCGACACTTTTGCAAACGCTAATAGTAGTGTCGCAAGTAAATCTGATATTTGTGTCAGTGATGATCACTGTGGTTATATATAACAAATAAACGTAAAACAAAGATGGCAAAGTGATATCGTAGGATAATGTGAAAAGGAAATTATACTATACTAGGTAATTAAGATTTTAATAAAAAGTAGAACTGACTTCAAAAACTAAAAAGAATTAAGAAATTTCCACATAATAGCTTCTAAAGTCGTTGCTTCATACTTCAGAAGCTACTGTTTTTTACACTTAGTAATTGAATCTCCAAGGGTGTGAAGTTGTAATCTATATTTATATAAGCGAAATACCACTGACTGACTGACTCATCACGGGATCTCTAAAACTGCATACCCGATTGACTTGCTCATTTCGCAATGTAGACGCTAACTAAGAACAATTTTTAGACGCTAATTAAGAAAAAAAATTACGATAAAAATCTTGTTTTTACATCTAGGTTCCGCAATAAAATATTATCGCCCAGCGAAGCGAGCGGGTATCAGCTAGTAGGGACTTCCCCCGAAGTACCTACTAAATAATAAAAAATCACAACCACCTTTAGACATACATATATAAAGAACTACGTAGTGTGGAGAACCTTCTCGTTTCTCGTACTTATTTTATTTAACAAATTTGAAAAGTAAACTTGCAATAACTGTCAAAATTTAAAAATCGCAAAAGTATATTTTTGAAAAATATATCAACGAAATATGAAAATACAAAGAAAACAATCTGATCTTTTTTGTACTTCTGTATTATTTTAATACAAACAAATTTGTCCATGTATACCTATATATATGTTGTATTCTCAATCTCATGTTTGAATCATGTGTTAAAAATTATTAACGTTTCCATTGCATCTCGCGATCAAGACCACAATGAAAGAGAGAGTAGAAAGGTGCTGCCATGAGCGATGTCATTGCATTTGGTTCACTCAAGAGTTTAAGGTCGGAACAAAACCGGCTTCGCTCAGCATCATTTCGCTTTCTAAACAGTTATTGTATTCAATAAACAATATGTGCATATTTTAAAGGTAGTTGTTGCATAGTTATTTATTTGCTTAAGGTTGTTTTTTTTATTTATCAATTTAATAGTCATGTGCGTATTTTGTTTGGGTTTATTATACATCTTACAATTCGTAGTTTGGGGGTAGATCATGCGAACTAATTTAAAAAAAGGTAAGAGGTTGTTAAACCCATTACGCTGCGTGGGTTCAGCCTCCAGTGCGTTAATAGTCGGAAAGCGTTAAGTCGAACTGGTAATGATACTTTTCATTCAGTGTGAAAAATTTGATTTTAGCCTTTTTGAATAGATTTTTCGCAAGTTATTAGTTTGACGGTGCTGAGTAAGAGTATTCACTACTCCAATTCATCCCGTGGGTGTTGTAAGCGACAGAGGGAAGCAAATCAGGAAATCGGTAGCAGCATCTTCCTACTAACAACTGGAATATAAAAAACTACAGTTGCAAACCCGCCTGACATGCGTGCCAACTATGCCAAATATCCCCTATATAAGACAAACTGAGTAGTTTAGAAAAGGTAAGTGCCTCGAATTTTATTTGGATAAGAGGAACTGGTTTAAAGTAGACATGTTTGATTCTTAGTACCAACAAGAGATGAAAAACAAAAATTATAAACAAATATAAGTTTTAACTAGAGAAATTCGAAATCTTTTAGTCTATTATTTTTTATTTACTCTTTTTAAAGCCGAATTATTGTCATAGAAGAGACAACTTATTAATCATCCATGATACTGATATTAATCTTGGTTAAAGTTAGTCAAAGTTATTACGTCCTCTCATATATACGTCTCACAGCTGGGCACAGCCCTCCTCTCATTTCTGGGAGGGTTTTAGGGCAAGGAAGTGTCCGCCGCGTTGCTCCAATGCCTGTTGCCGGACTTCAAATGTCTTCGAAATATTTTTTCTCAGATAAGCAGGTTTCCTCACGATGCTTGCGTTCACCGCCGAGCACGTGGTAAATCAGCACTTAAAATTGCAATAAACAAGTTAATTGGTGCCGGAGGTGATCGAGCCCTGGTTGCTCGCGTACTGTGAAATTACGAGTACAGCGAGCGCTAACCATCTGAGCTACCACGGCTCCTTAATTTTGGTAATATTAAAAATATTATGCTAGAATTAACAATGACTCCTCGTTTTGATTAATTTAAAAGTAATTAATAATTCTGATAAAGCTAAGTAAATCTTTAGAATTACACTTTTCCTTGAAGTTACTACGGTTGTTTATTATTTAATAAAATCAGTTTTCTTTGTTGTATGTCTCATATAGGATTGGTTTTCCTCTAGCTACTCATTGCTTTTAATCTTAAACTTTTTATAGGGGACAGGGATTTGATCAGTATAGATTCTACAATGTTCAATTGTCGATTTCGCTTTAATATATTTAAATTTATAATAAGTTAAAGCTTGACGATAAATCCAACTGATTTTATGTAGTGTACCCTACTTACAATCAGATTTTAAGTATTTAGCTAAAAGCCCATTCACTATTTTAGCCACTCACTCACTTTGCGATTTGATGGTAAGACTGGAAACTGATTTAAAAATAATGAAGCGAAACGCTATGACTGCTAGAGTTTAATATAAATAAATGCGGGGCACTAATCACTCTTGACAAAGTTTCTCCACTGACTTAAAATCATTAGCCTATGCTTTGCAGCAGTATTCGTTGTGGCTAAGCGTTTAGATGCGACGCCGCGGTGCTACAGGTTCGAATACTGCAGAATACTTCGAATAATACAGATCGATTGTTTAAATGACTTACAAATTATTTTCTCGGGTAATGTTTGAACATGTGAAATTTATGTATGTAAAACGCCCCCACTAAAAAGGAAAATTGAAATACCTGGTGGTTTATTTAAATTTTATGCTTAAAAAATACAGGCTCAGAGGTTGCTCAGTGTGAAGCACCACCGTTCTTTCTCAAGGTCCCCAAACCATATAATATAACTGCTTTTGCTTTGGACTTACTATCGACAAAATCTCGACAGAAGGCGGTCGGTGTATTACAATAAAGGGGAGTGCATTATCCGTCTACTGTAATACACCGTACTAAAAAAAGAGAAAGCTTTAGAAATCAGGTGTATTGGCACCTCTCAGAGATGAATAGACCACGTTTCTAATTTAATGACATTGTGTCTTACAAAACTGGTATTCTGGGTTTGACTGGTAGTACCATTTTCCTCTACTGGCTCGAGTACTCAGTTTTTGCCCTTCTTAAATGTGCTAAGTCTACAAACCCAAATATACCAGATTCATTAATGTACAGGAATTTGCGAACAGAAAAGAACCCTAGTAAGCTGCGATGTTTATACTTTACTATAATAAAACTCAAATAAGTGATACACATGTTCCGATTGAGCCCTTGCTTCTGAACTAGGAATATAAATAAATATAGCCTCTAGAATCCCTTCCATACTTTATACTTTATACACAAACAATATTTACATTCATCATAACCTTCAATTGAATTAAATTACATTCTACTTTATTTTATTAAAATTAACATACAGCCATATTAAGTGCTCTAGTCCTAGGTCTGAAGTCTTAAATAACCACTCCTGGACACTGGACTTTCAGAAAGTGTCTACCTCGTAGAACCATGCTCTAGTTATGATGTGGCTGCAGCACCAATAGATCGGCTCGACTGGGGAAGGGCCACGCTTTCACGGAATATCAGCGTAAAATAGCTAATTAATGTTGCTGTATATCGTACGGTGAGTGTAAAGAACTGGAGACCCGTCCACTGGTAATGAGGTATTCAGTCTTAGTCGTCGGTGGTGAACACCTCTACACTTTGATTCGCTTATATAGGATAAATGTAGGTATCTATGGATCACAGCATCCACTTACCGTCAGGCGGACTACGTGCTCGTTTGTCACTCATATTCTCTAAAAAAAGTCCTGTATCCAGGCGATTACCCAGGGGATAAATTACGAGAAAGAAGCTTGCTATAATCTTTATACTAGCTAAAGAACTTTTTTGAGGCTATCGATGTATCAAGCACAATATACAATATAAAGAGAGCAACAATGTATATATGCTTATATTTGAAACAATACTCTAGATAAGTGAATAAAGTAAAGTTAAAAGTAATGTTACAGCCTATATACGTCCCACGGCTGAGCACAGGCCTCCCCTCATTTTTGAGGGAGTTTTAGTTAAATTTACATTTAACAATTTCATTAGTGTCGGTGGGGATCGAACCCCGGTCTAGCGCGAGTGCTAACCATCTGAGCTACCACAGCTGGTAAAAACTGGTGGCTAAACTAGGTAAAACCTCTATCTAAACTCAACCTACCGTAAAATGGCTGCAAACAGATACGGATCTATGGGATGCTGATAGATGGCGGTTAAAAAATGTCATTAACGGCAGGCGTAAAATACACACACCGGCGACATAAAGCAGCGTCAAAGGTGCTCACGTTTGGTACTGAGATCATCAATCAGCCTGCCAAGTGTGATGATTAAGGCGATTCCTCATTATTGTGAGTGAAACCCATGTCCATCTGCGAACTTTTACGGGCTGTGATGATGACGATGACTGTATTGAGTAGGCGTAACGAAAATAATTGTGCATTAAATATTACGTAATTACGATTCTAAAATAGATTTAATGACTGTCATAAATTCAAGTAGTACATAATCTTTTAAAATTATGCAGATAAAGACCTTAAGTACTTAAGACTATAAGCTCGCAGAAATATGTCGTTTATTATAATTCAGTATAAATTCAAGCGGTAGATAATCTTTTAAGAATTTAAGACTTGGAGAAATAGATTGAATAAATAAGCTAGTACTTAAAATGTACCACTTTTTCTAATTTCAGGGGAGCGTATGGATGTAGTTGTGAACGCAGCACGCGAAAGTGGTGGATACTGGGTAAACGTTCACGGACTAGGCATTTGTGAAGGCTTGATCGCCCATGGAATGTTCCTGTACTCCGGGTTCAATTACACATCTTTATTACAACAAGGCCCGGTAAGATAAATAATGACAATAAGTACTTTTACGTTTATAAGTGGTAGAGCCACGTGTCAGTTGTATTGCGGTTGTCGCACGAATGGGTCGCCTCGACCGAGGTTATGTTTATGGAAATGAGGATTAATTTTTTTGAGGAAATCATTGTTTATTCAGTCAGACGCCAATTCTTCTGTGTCTGTAGAGTCAGAATCAGAGTCTGTAACACATATAATTATCATTAAACGTTAGTCTTGGTTTGGTAGTGACAGTAGAAGAAATTTCGCAGTGTTCTTTATAGTTTTTGAGGATTTGACTGGCCTGCTGGTCTAGTGGTTAGTGACCCTGACTGCTATGCCGGAGGTCGTGGGTTCGATTCCCACCCAGGAAAAATCTTTGTGTGATGAGCACGATCATTTGTTCTGTGTCTGGGTGTAATTTATCTATAATATTTATGTATTTAGAAATATATAAGTATGTTTCATCAGTTGTCTAGTACCCATAACACAAGCTCTGCTTTGCTTGGGACTAGATGGCGTTGTGTGATAGTTGTGGAATATATTATTATTATATTATTATTTTTCTATATACAGATGAAACACCGATACTTAAAATACTAGCTGCTTTCTGCGCCACCTATATTCTGTATGGGTATTTTTCATAAGGCCGAGTTTCTTTAACATATTTGTAGGTATTAATCATATTTTTTCATTTACAGTAAAACTAGTCACTTAAAACTAAAAATTAAATTAATATGATATACATACTTTACTAACATGCATCTTAAATACATTAAAAAAGTTATATTATTACAGTTGCTGTTTTTTAAATAACTTTAAGAAAATTTGAAGTTTTTTATATTAGTAGTATAGTTGTAGCACGAATGGGTCGGCTCGACCGGGGAAGGACCACGCTCTCACAGAATACCAGCGTAAAATAGTACCTTAATGCTGCTGTGTTTCGTATGGTGAGTGTAGAGAACCGGAGACCCTTTTTACGGGAAACGAGGCATTCCATCTTAGTCCTCACGGGTGACAACGCATCTGAATTTTGATTATTGATCAAGGATAGATGTCTATGGGCCACAGCAACCACTTACCATCAGGTGGACTGTGTGCTCGTTTGTCACCCCATACTATTAAAAAAAAAAAAAGAAAAAAAAATTTGAAGTATAATTGAAACTAAAACTTGAAGTATAATTCCGCCTTAAGGTCCTTCAAAAGAGTCATTGCCAAGGCAAACTCAGAGCACATAGGCAGAATTGGCGAGAAACTAGTTCGATTTCCTTCTGGAACTCGTGCATTCTGGTCTCTCGCCAAGGCTGTCCAGGGGAATTTCTGTCAGCCATCTCTTCCATCTCTGCACAGGGAGGACAACTCACTGGCCCATACCACAAAGGAGAAAGCCGATCTGCTAGGCTCTTTCTTTGCGTCCAACTCGACTCTCGATGACGGGGTCGAGCCCCCCGTCATCGAGAGTCGACCGACCACGCTCTTACAGAATACCAGCGTAAAATAACAGCTTAATGCTGCTGTGTGTTTCATATGATATTGTAAAGAACCGGACATCCGTTTTACTGGAAACGAGACATTCCATCTTAGTCCTCGGGTGTGACAATCTGCATTTTGATTCTTAATCGAGGGTAAATCCACATGAGGCCACAGCATACGCTTGGCATCAGGTGGACTGTGTGCTCGTTAGTCACCTTTATTCTATGTAAAAAAGTTTCATTCTTGATGGTTCTATTCCGTTATGTAACACTGCATCTACTGCTCTATTAATATTAAAGGGCAAGACTCTAGCGCAGATAAGCTGAGAATCCTTAGATTTCAATCTTCAGGGGACAGTGCTTTCTGAGTTTGAAGTTAGTTGTAGATATTTTTATAGGATGCAGAACCACAAATGTCGTCTTCAGTTTTCATAGTTATGAAATACCAGTGAGTTCATATTTTAACTAATAGGGCAACCTACGACTGGGATTCTTTCGTGGGTGACGGCTTGTTTCGGTGTTTACCTCGATGATAAAATGTTTGTATAATGATGTACCTACCTACTTAAATAAAAAATACACGTATATTTTAATCTACCTAAGTTACTTAGGTTCATTTCATAAAAATTGTGAAACGTTTACGTAGTATTTTATTCATTATACATTTTGTTTTTTTGGTGATTCAGCCTCTTATAGAACAGGGAGCATACGAGCATGCGTCTCACCTGATGGTAAGTGACTACAGCCGACCATGAACAACCGTATTGACCAGGGAAATTGCAGGTGCATTGCCGGCCTTTTAGAAAGGAGTAAGGAAGGTCCCTAAGTCGTATCGGTCCGGTAAAATCGCCGGTGGTACACAATTTCTCAGAGAAGTACGAGGAAGAAAACTCCTAGTAAAACGCACAGTGGTGGACCGTCAAACATCCGGATTATGAGGATGGTATTGTAAATTTTGACGTGATGTGACGATCAGAAAGAACTTGGTCGTCGACGATTTGAACAGCTCTGCGTTGGATGCAGTCAAATGGGAGTAGCTGGCACTACGGTGCCTCGGCCCAGAGATGAGAACAGAGTGCGGCCGAACTTGCGCTTTCGAAAATTGCAATCGATGTCTCGGCATGAAATACTGTCTCGTTCTACTGTTTCATTTCGTTTTAGAAAAAAAAAACTATCAAATTTCTCATTTATTACCTATACTTTCACATTTAAATATTTGTTGTTATCTTTTTCTTTTATTAGGAACATGACTTTTTTTTTACTTTGGTATTACCTTTATTTATTATCTGTCTGTACACTTATCTTAAATATTACATGGCAGAGTCACATTGAAGCCACGGACCGATTCCATTAGGATAATCATTTATTAGAATTTTAGCGTAAATGAGCATCGTGATGCTACTGCATTTTGTATGATGGCCCAACTATTGGTATAAAGCATTGCATATTGGAGCACCTCATTATCAGCCCACAAAAGACTCTCTCTCTTTCTCTCATTGCAGAAGGGATTTGCTATATTAGTTAATTTAATAACTCTCAGGCTCCCCTTTGGCAGTCGGTTTGACGATCGCAGAACCAGACGTCTCGCATTTTAAGCTGCTTCATATATACGGTCTGGCTACTTTACACCAACGCCAGGTTTTACCTCTATAGCGTAAAATACTCAGAGAGTGATGAGGATGAAAGAAATGGTTATATCGATAGCTATCAGAATCTACAAGGTTTCTTTGGCTTATTCCATTGTTGCCACTTACGACACTCGCGAAACGGACTGGCACGATAGATTTATTTTAAGCATAAAATTAAAATTAGAATACTACAGACGAAAATATTTTTTTAATTTCTTACTGAGAATCTATCTTTTGATGTGTCACCATGGCAAACGTGTCATCTTTACAAGAATAAGTTTAGACTAGGTAATTTGTTTTTACCGGAAATTTTACTACACAACTCAATTTGCTTCTTAAATCTGAATTTAAAATAAACGTAATATATTAACGAAGTAATCATTAACTGATAAATATATATGTCAGTTGATGAGGTTGATCAGCATGGGAGTCTTCCTCAGAAAACATAATGTGGGGGCGCAATAGGGTCACGAGCAACAAACAAAGTAATATAGATCACGTAACTAATTTAATTGGTACAAAACACGACGTGTGACGGCTCCAAGCACGGTGTGGTCCGCTCGACCGTTAGCACTGAAGTGCCCTGCCGGTTCACGCGATCCTCGCAGCTAGACTCCGCCGAAGGGTTGGGTCACAACACTTCCGCCTTGTTGTCAAGTCAGCATTCGTACTTCTCCGACATATAAATATCAAACTCTTTAAGATAAATTCTTGCTTTGATGGCGGGTTATTTATTGTGATGGAAATTATTTCTTTTTTTTATAGGATAATGGTGACAAACGAGCGCAAAGTCTACGTGATGGTAACTAGTTGCTGTGGCCATTAGACATCTATATCTTTCCTCGATAAGAAATCAAAATGCAGATGCGTTGTTAACCGTGAAGACTAAGATGGAATGTCTCGTTTTCAGTAAAAAGGGTCTCGGGTTCTCAACACTCACCATACAAAACCCAGCAATGTTAAGCTGCTATTTTACGCTGGTATTCTGTGAGAGTGTGGTTCTCTCCCAGTTGAGCCGTTTGTGCTACAACTATACTACTAATGTGCAGTATGGCTCTACCACTTAAACATTTTTTTAGGTTAATGGTCAGTTTATGTTTAAGTAGTTGATCTTATGAGTTGCTATACTGCTGCCTCAGTGGTGTAGGGAAACAACACACAACATGCAGCACATACGCACCCCTCTCAGAAGTGAGAGAAGGCCTGTGCCTAGCAGTGGAACGTATATAGGCTGTTACTTTACTTTAATTTTACAACACACACTGGAGCGCGGCAGATTAATTGTGGCCGTGGTAGGAAAAGGGGAGATCTCCCGCCGGGCATGGTGTTCTGCCCGAGGAGCGGCCAACACACCGTGTGATAGTTCGGAGATGCTCTATATATACTGTTTATGATTCGGAATTTCGATAGCATGATTTAGGCTTCGGTGTGTTTCGCTTGCAGCGCGACGACAGCGCCGCCACAGGTACATAAAAAACTGGGCACAGGCCTCCCTTCATTTCTGAGAGGGTTTTAGGGCAAGGAAGTGTCCGCCGCGCTGCCCCAATGCGTGTTGGCGAACTTCACATGTCCTCGAAAAAAATTTTTTCTTATTTCTCGGACATGCCGGTTTCCTCACGATGTTTTCCTGCACCGCCGAGCATGTGGTATATCAGCACTTAAAATTGCAATTAATAATTTCATTGGTGCCAGAATCGAAACCGGGTTACTCGCGTTCTGTTATATTCACAGCGAGCGTTAACCATCCGAGCTACCACGACTCTAATAATCCCCTCAGAAATGGATTGAGCCCAAATGTTGCAAGAATGTACTTTACTTTTTATCTTTTGTGGCTTATCTTTTGTGGCCTGTGCTGTGCGTGACGTGAGTAATTAAAAATATAAGACAGGAAGAAATGTATTTTGCTGTAAGTTCATTCCGAGTTATAAAATAATAAAACGGCCAAGAGCGTGTCGGGCCACGCTCAGTGTAGGGTTCCGTAGTTTCCCGTCCGTCACAATAAATGTTCCCATGAGTTTAAAGGTGGGTATTCATTATGTTCGCGCTCCAGCAGCGCTCCGCGCTCCTGCAACTGCTCCCGGTAGTGTTGTTTCCGGGTACTGTTTCCATCCAAGTTAAAAATAATTTTCCTAGAAAGTCCTTATAAAGTTCTACTTTTCAGATTTTTTTCATATTTTCTAAACTTATGGTTCAAAAGTTAGAGGGGGGGGGGGGGCACATTGTTTTTTACTTTTGGAGCGATTATTTCCGAAATTATTGACATTATCAAAAAATGATTTTAGTAAACCTGTATTCATTTTTAAATACCTTTCCAACAATATATCACACGTTAGACTTGAAGTTAAAAAAAATCACTTCCCACTTTACATATAGGGGGGCTACCCTAATAAAACATTTTTTTTCAATTTTTATTTTACCACTTTGTCGGCGTGATTGATACACATATTGGTACCAAATTTCAGCTTTCTAGTGCTAACGGTCACAGAGATTAAGCGAGGACGGACAGACGGACAGACAGACATGGCGAAACTATAAGGGTTCCTAGTTGACTACGGAACCCTAAAAAGTAAAAAATGTTGAGGAAAGTTTATTAAAACTTTGTTAAGCCCTAATTACGTTAACTGCAGCCGAAGGACCCAAAAAAAAAACGAAACTAATATAAAATACTTTATTATAATATAAAAATTACAATATAATTATTACAACTAAAAAAGAAGTGAATCAGATCGATGCTAGATCTAGAATGATTTTTAATTATTACATTAAAATAAGGTAAAGTAATATTGCAGAGCTCCGATTGCATCCGTTGACGTCAATGCTCATGTTCTGCTGAGTTGCGCCTCGTGCCGCTGCAATGTATCGGGGTCACTGCTGTGTAGGCTCTTTACCTATGAGGCTATGCTATAACTCCCCCACCCTCAGATCAGCAACTATTTTAGAACTTTGAGAGAAAAAGTTGCTGGTAATGTCTTTTCGACTTTTGTTCTTTCGGGGTTTTCATAGCTGTGTTGGGTGTTATCCTGGGTCTGTTCTTGCTTCCTAGTCTTGTAGTAGTAACAAACTGAGATTATGATAGCAAATACTACTAGGCTTGATAACACGGCGTAAAAGGGAATAGTAGTATGATATAAGGTTAGGGGGTGCATCTCTCGCAGATGAAGTGGTGGTTGCATCATGAGTTGGTCCTGGGCTGCGTGGAGTCCTTTCAGGTTGATTGTATTAATGCTGATTCGTGGTACTGCTGGGGTATCTTTTGCGCTTATATCCATTGGTATTTTCATTAGTTTCAGGGGGTGGCCTTCTACTTGATCATTGATATTAGTGATGGCGAATTCTTGTGTTCGCAGGAAGCAATTGATTGGTATTCTGGCTAAGTAGCTGCCCTGTAATGTAGTAATGTCTTCACGCCCGCATACTGTGTGGACCTTAGTTGGTTGAGGGAAGGAGATGGTATAGTGCTTGTCGTCAAGACGTTCCATGACTTCTTTTGATAGTGCGATGTCGGTTATCTTACAGGATTTTCCTATAGACTGATTGATGATGAGGTTCTGGATACAGTCGGATTGTGTTCGAATTTGGGTGTTTGTTTCCTTTTCGCATAGGTACCGATTACTCAACTTCGGACATTCTGTCTCCATGTACACGAATTTTTCTCTATTGGTTGCTATTAGAGGATAGGGTGGAATAATAGATTGGTGGTTTTTGTTAGGTACAATGGATAAGCGGAATAGGTCGAAGGTGTCTTTGGAAATAACGGGGAATTTCAGAACAATTACTATTTGATTCTCCGTGAAATAATAACCTTACTTAATGATATCGTAATATTCTCTAGTCTCTAAATTTAATACATGTTCCTTATCATAAATTTGCCTTAATCTTACTAACATGGACTTAATTATTTTAACACTTAAGGTAGAATGGTGGGTGCTCGATGCACGACTAAATGCTAATATATTTTCTATCCTATTAAGATCATTGAGCACATCATCGATATTTTCGGTTAAAATTGTTAGGAGTTGGGCAAACTTAGCATATTTGATGAGGCTACTATCTCTATAAGCGGCTCTATCTAATAACCGGATAAGTGTTGAGTTAATTTTGTTTTGATTTTCAATTATCTGGGATATTACACTATTGTGTTGAAACATCCACTCCTTACTAATGCTAATGTGACTATTGAATTCCGATTCGATCCTATCTTGGTTATCCTTTAAAACTTTTATGGCATTTTGAATAAAACTATTATTTACGGATTTTATCACGTTTAATTACTTATTTTATTTTTTTGTCCCCCCCGTGACCATGGGCGCTGTAAAGCACCCGAAACGTCGGGATAATAATAAAAATAAAATAAGTAATTAAACGCGATAAAATCCGTAAATAATAGTTTTATTCAATGTGTAGTGTTCGCGTAAATTTAAGAAATCTTTTATGGCATTATTATATTTCGCGGCATCTAAATAATCTAAATTACCGGTTACGCTTTTGATTACCGAGCCTAAGCCGTCTACTAGACCTCTCTTAGTGCGACTAGGCTCTAAGCTATTTAGTTGTATTATAATTTTATCTAATTTACTATAAAGATAGTCCATTTGCAATTCGTACAGTAAGTTGGTGTCATTATCAAGTCGGTTCTGGTAGTTTTGTAGGTGTTCCTGTAATAGGGTTACTTTGTCTCTGATGTCGTCAAGTTTAACATACTGAAGAAATGTGTGATAGTGAGTTATAAGAGTCGTTGGTCCAAGTCTAAATGGTAGTAAGCCTGGTCCGTCTTCAAGACATTTAAGTTTTATCTCCTGGGCTTCGATCATCAGCATGGTCAGTACGGTCAGTAATTTTAGAGTCCTGTAACAATTCGACATTTTTAGGTACACGTTTAAGTCTAGACTTTCCTATCGGGCCGCGTTTCCTAGACGTATAAATGTGTATTGGTAAGTCAGCTAGAACGTGGTCATGGGTGTAACGTGGGGCCAATTTTTGTCGGCTAGCTAGGGGGTTTGAAATGAAAACTTGTTGGTTTGGTTGGTATTCAACTTCTGGTTCCCGTGATTTATTCCGATTATTTATTAGTGCCGAACGTTCGGATAAAGAACGCTCGTTAATTATCTCGTACACTATTTTCATTTGATCTCGGTGTGTAAGTATATATTGTTGTAGTAGATGTTTCGTCAAGTCGATGTCGATTGGGTCTCTAGGGTTAAAATGTCCGTTGATAATATCATAGGGCCTGCATTTAGTGAAACTGTGTACAGAACTGTTATATCCCAAGATAGCATAAGGCATTAGGTTTACTACATGCTCGTCTTTCTTTTGTAGTTTAAGGATTCGCAGATGTTCCAGTATAGTCGAATGGAAACGCTCTACGTTACCGTTATCATTAGGACAGTGAGCTAATGTTTTATAATGCTTAATTTTGTGGAGTTGTACGAACTCAGTAAATAGCTGGTTCGTAAATTCTGTCCCATTGTCGGTGACAATAGTAAGGGGAAGACCATGATGCGTACAGAAGGTAAGTAAGCTTTGCAAAATACTCAATGCTGTTCCGTCTCTTAAATGATATGCTTGAGCATATTTGGAGAATACATCTAAATGTGAGATATTTTTCATTATGTACCGTGAACATGTCTATATGGATGATCTCGAAAGGTTTGGTAGCGGGGGGAACGATATTGAATTGTGGTTTTATAGGTTTCCTATCGTATTTAGCCTGACCGCATATGGTGCACTCATTAATGTATTTCGTGATGTGTCCTCTCATTTTAGGCCAATAATATCGTTTGGAAAGGGCCAGGAAACTCTCATTAATACCGCGATGGTTGGTTTTTCCCTCGTGATAGTTCTTTATTATTTCTTGTTGTTGTAGATATTCTCTTACATTTTCTACTTCAACTTTAGTTAAGACAAGATTCATAGACGAGCTTCTGAATTTATCTTGTAGGATTGGAATGACGTCATACATGCAAAGAGGGGGGTTAATTAGTAATCCGGTTTTGACTTTTGGGTTAACGTATTCTTTTATGGCGTTGACTAGGTCTACTTCCATTTCCGGTTGTCTTATCTGTACAACTGTTCGAGTATGTGTATCAAAAGGTTTAGTCACTATTGGTCGTCTTTTAATGTCGCCTACAATTGTTAATATTAGCTGTCTGTGGAATTTATTAATAGGTTCGTCGGTGATGGGGATTTCGAGAATCGGATTTTCCTGGCTTGTGTGGGCTGTTTGAGTAGTCGAGCCGCCACTAGGGGCTGTTTTTTCTGATGGGTTAGCTAACATAGAACAAGATTCTTCGTTATATATTTCTACCCGGGAAAGAGCATCGGCATTGGTGTTATTTTTTCCTTTTTTGTATATGACAGAAAAATCGTATTCGCTTAATTTTAATCTACACCTAGTAAGTCGCGAGTTTGGTTCCTTAAGATTCATTATCCACTGAAGGGGTTTATGAACAGTTAAGATTTTAAAAGTACGGTCAAATAGATAGGGTCTAAAGTACTTGGTTGCCCACAAAATGGCAAGTAGCTCTTTCTCTATAGTGCTGTAGTTTACTTCGCTCTCATTTAGAGTTCTAGAAGCGTAACATACAGGTTTGTCTGATCCTATGGGTCCCTGAGATAGGATGGCTCCTATCGCTACGTTTGATGCGTCAGTTGTTAAGATAAATTCTTTATTGAAGTCAGGATATTGGAGGATTCGGTCGTTGGTCAAGAGAGTCTTGCATTTTTCAAAGCAGTTAATATAGTCTGCGTCAAGAGTTATTTTTCGTCCTTTCTTTAGACATTGCGTAAACCTCTGATTTAGTAATTCGAGCAAAGTCTGGGATGAACTTCCGATAATAACCTATAAGGCCTAAAAATTGTTTGATTTCTTTTGCGGTTTTGGGTAGTGGATACTTTTCTATTGCGGATATTTTGCTAGGATTTGGCTTAATGCCATCTTTACTAATTATATGCCCTAAATAAGCGGTTTCTAATTTAAGAAACTCGGACTTATCCATTTGTATTTTAAAATTGGATTCCCGTAGTTTCTGAAATACTTTCTCAAGGTTTACCATGTGTTCTTGCAAAGAAGAGCTGAACACGATAATGTCATCTAAGTACACGAGACAAACTGTATTTTGGAGGTCACGGAGCACGTTATCCATGACACGCTGAAACGTAGATGGTGAATTCTTTAATCCCATGGGCATCCGTAAGAACTCGAAATGCCCATGCTCAACATTGAACGTGGTTTTCGGGATGTCACTAGGGTTCATTTCAACCTGGTAAAATCCACTGGCTAATTCCAAAGTTGTGAAGTAATGGCAATTACCTAATTTGTCTAGTACATCTGATATATTCGGGATTGGGTATTTATCGTTAATGGTTTTTTCGTTAAGCTTCCTAAAGTCGACTACGAGTCGCCATTTGTTCTTGCCAGAAGCATCAACCTTTTTAGGAACTATCCAGATGGGAGAGCTCCATGCAGATTCGGATGGACGAATTATACCCTGTTCTAACATTTTATTGATTTCTTGTTTAACTTCGTCTCTATGAATGTGGGGGTACCGATAGCTTTTAGAATATATCGGTATCTCATCGGTGGTTCGGATGCTGTGCTTTATTTTATTAGTGAATGTTAGTTGTTCGCCTTCTATATAAAAAACGTCAGCGTATTTTGCACATAATCGTTCTAAATTAGCGCGTTCTTCAATATTTAGATGGTCGGTGCGTAAACGTGACAATACTTCTTTGTAACACGGGGTTGGTTGAACGTTATGAGAGGACTCGATGTTATACGTCTCGGCACATATTGGGCGGTCTAGGGAGAAAATTATATCATGAGGAGTCGGGTTAAATACCTCTATAATACCGCGGTTGTTTGACACCGATGTAAGGCATTCGTTTATGATGCAATTAGAGATGTACTGTTCACTAACTAAGGCTTCTCCATCATGGACGTTAATAGGTAGTTTTATCAATTTCGATGATTGGGATGGTATCACGTCCTCGTAAAAATTAACATTCCTAGAGATACATTAAGATAGGATTACTAGCTACTAATCGCGTTACAAGTAGTTTATCCCTTAGATCTATTCTAGCTTCCCATTTCTCTAATAAGTCGAGACCAATCAGGCCATCAAAGTAGTCGTGAAATTTATATATATATATATATATATATATATATATATATATATATATATAATACTATCAGGTTCTTTCAATTCGGAAAAGCATGGGATAGTTATCGAATAGTCGTTTCTAGTTGTAGCATGCACATTGGTTACCTCAAATGGATCATAATTTAAAGGTATGTGTGGAAAATATTTTTGTATGGCCTCCGGATTTATGAAGGACTGATTCGCCCCGGTATCGATTAGAAATTTTAACGGGGGGTTAGAAATACATATATATGGAAGTTGTCTCTGCGTATGTAAGTTAACTTCTATTTTGGCCTTTTTGAAGAACGAGCCTTTTGAAAATCCTGAGTTGTAATGCTTGTAGAAGGTTGACAGTCTACGTTATCGTGTTCATCTATCTCAGTCGCGTCTTGGTAATGGTAATGCTGTATGTCGTCATAGTCATAGGTCACAGTATTGCTATAGTCATAATTATCATCATAGTTGTAATAGTCGTATTGGTATTCGGGATAATAGTAACTATTGTAATCCGCACATTCGTTAAAATTCATTTCCCTACTTTTGAAATAATTTGAAGGCGGTGGGTTACCGTATCTACGCCAATCGTGACCAGTCAGACCCGTTAGAGGCATTGGTTTAGGTACGTAATGGCTAACGCCACTCATAGGCTTCGGACCTGAGTCATGGGGTTGATTCCTATTTGGTAATCTAAACATATTACTATGGGGTGTGTAATTAGGTGGCAAAGCACGGAACATTTGTTGAGTTCGCGTAGGCATGTTAAACTGTGGTGGCACGTTAGGCCTAAAGGCATGTTGCTGTGGTACATGTTGAGGCCGCTGTAAATTGGGCATTGGCATCGGTGCAGGAAAACTGAATGGTTTTTGCAAAGGTAAGGTCATATGACTAGGTTGGAGAGGCTTAGTTGCTTGAGGTTTCCTCTCAGCTAAAGATTCACCGCGTTGTTGTAGGTACATGACATTCAGTTCTTCCTGTACAAACTCCAAGGCTTTTTCAACTGTATCAAGACGCATGCAACGTATTCGTGAGCCAAGTGGCTCCTTTAAACCGCGTACGAAAGCTTGCTTTGTTAAATTTTTATACAGTACACGTTTGGCTTCTATTGTAGTAGGCAAGGTTTCATGAAGCGTAACATACGTCATGATAGTGCTGAATAATGTCTGACATCGTGCATAAAATTCTTGGGGTGAGCTGTTTCCCTGAGTAGCTAACGAGAGGTCATTGTAGAGTGCCGTTTCGTCTCGTTGGTCAGAAAAGTTATTGATTAAGGCTGTGCGTATGCCATGCCAGCTTTCAGGAATACCATTTGAATTTAAAGTGGTCGCGGCGGGTCCAGTTATCTTATTTAATATCCCGTTAAGCAGACATAAGTTTGATAGTTCACTGCCAGGCTCATTACTTAGGTATGCCGCACATATTTGGTCACATAAATTTATAAATCTAGTCAGTACATTAGGGTTACCGTTGAACTCTGGCACTGGGCGTAAAACCTTGAAAATAGTGTCAGGGTCGTGGGCCATTTTTGGTTCCTCGGTAATTATATCTAACTCTAAATAACAACCTAAATCCTATACTATTAAACGAGCAATTCTTGTATATATGTATATATATATATATATATATATATATATATATATATATATATATATATATATATATATAATCGGGATCTCGGAAACGGCTCCAACGATTTTCATAAAATTTAGTGTCCAGGGAGTTTCGGGGATAATAAATCGATCTAGCTAAGATTTATTTTTAGAAAATGTCTTTTTGTCCGTGTTTTTAGGCAATTAAAAACTGCTACAATATAGTTAGAATAAGAAGGTAAATTTTGACAGTTTGGTAATGATTATAAATAGCTTATTGGTATAATGGGCGGTCACTAAATCGTAAAACCCCGGTTCGAGCCCAGACCGACCGACCGACTTTTTTATTTTTTTTTTCAAGTTTCTTTCTTTTTTGAGAAAATATATTTTTTTCGAGCCCTTTTTTTAGTATTTTTTAAAAACACGAAAATTTAAATAAAAATAATTGCACTCATGATTTTTTATTCAAATAACCAGTTCAGTTTTTTCTGTTATGTCGCTAAGATCAAAAAATATTATTTATAATTCATCAGTATGTAATTTGTATCTAAATATAATTTCCAAAACACACGAATTAAAAAAATCGAGCGAAAAATACCGAGCAAAGCTCGGTCAACCGGGTACTCCCTATTATAGTCTAAACTTTGTCTACGTGGCTGCCTACGCGATGTAGGTTCGCAGTGGGATGATTTCCTTGGATGGAAAATTTTGACGGGAAAGATTTACACTAGGAAATAGAAAGCAACACTAGATAATATTCTGGTGTACTTACATAGATTTCATCTCGGTTTTCTCGGGATCGATGTCTTGATGTATCCTCTTGGCTTGCAGTTGGTCCGTAGTGGATTCGGATACTCGGTTAAAGCTTGAAAGCTACGATAGTCTAACTAACTTTTGAGTATCCTACCGACTGCGCCAATTACGTTAACTGCAGCCGAAGGACCCAAAAAAAACCGAAACTAATATAAAATACTTCATTATAATATAAAAATTACAATATAATTATTACAACTAAAAAAGAAGTGAATCAGATCGATGCTAGATCTAGAATGATTTTTAATTATTACATTAAAATAAGGTAAAGTAATATTGCAGAGCTCCGATTGCATCCGTTGACGTCAATGCTCATGTTCTGCTGAGTTGCGCCTCGTGCCGCTGCAATGTATCGGGGTCACTGCTGTGTAGGCTCTTTACCTATGAGGCTATGCTATAACTCCCTACTATAAAGTTGATCAAAATATTATTGAGGGTAATAATGAGTCATATTTCCACTTGCTCTTTATTACATTTGACATTATATTGGTTTTAAAAATTGTAAATGACATTTTAACAAGACGTTAATAATACCCCAAAATTTCATGCTGCTTTTTCTTTGAGATCTTGTTTTGCGAACCGGTGTAGCTTTTGACATCCATAAGAGCTTTAAACAAGTCCTCATTGAATAAAATATGGTTATACTTCGGCTTTGAAAGTTCTAGGTAGCTCTTAAGACGTTCTTTATCAATAATATGTAATATCAAATGGATTCTTTATAATATGCGCGTGTGTGTGAAAAAAAAATCAATAAACTTTTATCAAAATGTCAAAAGATTTAAGGTAATTGAAAATTTTGCTGAACTCTGCACAGGCATAAATCAGACGATCTGTTTGTGACTGGTTTTCAATTCATTCCAAACACTTTCCAATATATTAAAAATACAGAATATTGCTTTATTATGTATATACATTACCTTAAATTGAAGAATAATGATATCATTTGGCTAATAAGATATTTTTGCGACACGACCGCATCTTGAAACAAGGTGATGTTGGATGAAATGAATATTGTGGTTATCTTGTGATGTGTTACTCTCGGCGATTTTAATATATCTATTTGTGTTTTTAGGCAATTAAAAACTGCTACAATATAGTTAGAATAAGAAGGTAAATTTTGACAGTTTGGTAATGATTATAAATAGCTTATTGGTATAATGGGCGGTCACTAAATCGTAAAACCCCGGTTCGAGCCCAGACCGACCGACCGACTTTTTTATTTTTTTTTTCAAGTTTCTTTCTTTTTTGAGAAAATATATTTTTTTCGAGCCCTTTTTTTAGTATTTTTTAAAAACACGAAAATTTAAATAAAAATAATTGCACTCATGATTTTTTATTCAAATAACCAGTTCAGTTTTTTCTGTTATGTCGCTAAGATCAAAAAATATTATTTATAATTCATCAGTATGTAATTTGTATCTAAATATAATTTCCAAAACACACGAATTAAAAAAATCGAGCGAAAAATACCGAGCAAAGCTCGGTCAACCGGGTACTCCCTATTATAGTCTAAACTTTGTCTACGTGGCTGCCTACGCGATGTAGGTTCGCAGTGGGATGATTTCCTTGGATGGAAAATTTTGACGGGAAAGATTTACACTAGGAAATAGAAAGCAACACTAGATAATATTCTGGTGTACTTACATAGATTTCATCTCGGTTTTCTCGGGATCGATGTCTTGATGTATCCTCTTGGCTTGCAGTTGGTCCGTAGTGGATTCGGATACTCGGTTAAAGCTTGAAAGCTACGATAGTCTAACTAACTTTTGAGTATCCTACCGACTGCGCCAATTACGTTAACTGCAGCCGAAGGACCCAAAAAAAACCGAAACTAATATAAAATACTTCATTATAATATAAAAATTACAATATAATTATTACAACTAAAAAAGAAGTGAATCAGATCGATGCTAGATCTAGAATGATTTTTAATTATTACATTAAAATAAGGTAAAGTAATATTGCAGAGCTCCGATTGCATCCGTTGACGTCAATGCTCATGTTCTGCTGAGTTGCGCCTCGTGCCGCTGCAATGTATCGGGGTCACTGCTGTGTAGGCTCTTTACCTATGAGGCTATGCTATAACTCCCTACTATAAAGTTGATCAAAATATTATTGAGGGTAATAATGAGTCATATTTCCACTTGCTCTTTATTACATTTGACATTATATTGGTTTTAAAAATTGTAAATGACATTTTAACAAGACGTTAATAATACCCCAAAATTTCATGCTGCTTTTTCTTTGAGATCTTGTTTTGCGAACCGGTGTAGCTTTTGACATCCATAAGAGCTTTAAACAAGTCCTCATTGAATAAAATATGGTTATACTTCGGCTTTGAAAGTTCTAGGTAGCTCTTAAGACGTTCTTTATCAATAATATGTAATATCAAATGGATTCTTTATAATATGCGCGTGTGTGTGAAAAAAAAATCAATAAACTTTTATCAAAATGTCAAAAGATTTAAGGTAATTGAAAATTTTGCTGAACTCTGCACAGGCATAAATCAGACGATCTGTTTGTGACTGGTTTTCAATTCATTCCAAACACTTTCCAATATATTAAAAATACAGAATATTGCTTTATTATGTATATACATTACCTTAAATTGAAGAATAATGATATCATTTGGCTAATAAGATATTTTTGCGACACGACCGCATCTTGAAACAAGGTGATGTTGGATGAAATGAATATTGTGGTTATCTTGTGATGTGTTACTCTCGGCGATTTTAATATATCTATTTATTATTATATGTAACGTGTACATTTTATGTATTTGTGTATTGATAATATGTACCTATAATATATTAAACTTGTTTTTGTTTATATACTAACAACGTTACTATACGAGCCGTGGTATCTCAGAGGGTTAACGCTTGCTGTAAATATAACAGAACGCGAGTAACATCCTCACGATGTTTCTTTCACTGCCTAGCACGAGTATTACTCGTGCTCGGCCTACATATTAAACCTGCATGTCTGCGAAAAAAAATTATTTCGAAGACATGTGAAGTTTGCCGACACGCATTGGGGCAACGCGGCGGACACTTCCTTGTCCTAAAACCCTATCAGAAATGAGGAGAGGCCTTTGCCCAGCAGTGGGACGTATATAGGCTGCAACTTTAACAACGCTATTTGTATAGATTTCGTGTACTATCTGTATATCACAGTAAGAATGTATGTAATTGCACCTGTCACAATATTTAAACACACCTTAGACCGATGTTGTCAGAAAATGCTGATAGGCATTACGGTTTCTCCCCTTACCCTTACCCTAGTTGCCTTATTTATAAAAGTGATAACAGTAAATTTCAATTGGTTTAAATAAATATATATTTTTGTCAAATTACAATGTATTATTTTGTATAATTTCAGACTCTGAGCAGTATCGAACTTTTAAATAGTGAAACGATCGTACAAGGTCAACATTTGTTATCTCTTCACGACCAAACATATAACAAAGATGTTAAAACAATATATTTAGGCATTGACAGGCACGTCGTTCCGTTTAAAGATAACGACAACGATTATCGATATATCAGCGATGGCGTGCCTAAGAAAAACTTTTATCCCGCTGCAGTATGTAAGTAATACATTTTAATATACGTGGCTTTCGTTCCCATCATGATCTTTCCCAGTCTTCTCTATTATGCTCAATTTTCACCATAAATTCGTTAAATCACTAATACCATTACTCTAACGGATATCAATGAGTAGTCGAGGCGTAACAATATCCACTACTTCATATACCGTCGGTGTCGTGAGAGGCGGTAGAGGGAAAATAAATCAGAAGATTGCCCATCTTGCTATGCATCATCTTCTTGATAACAACCGAAAAAATTCCCATATATAAGGTAATCTATAGAGGAGGCATCTTTCAGCAGTGGGCTCTTGATAGTACGTCTATCTATCTGTATAGATAGATCTAAAGGTCGGTAGGAAGGTCGATGGATGCAGGTGGTTCAGGACCGTGCTTTGTGGAATCCCTTGGGGGAGGCTTATATTCAGCAGTGGACTTGTGAAGGGCTGTTATGATGATGAATGATGAAGTTATCTAAATATTTTGGGCATCGCGATCACTGATGATGACTAAAGTAATATTTTTATTTTTTATGTTTTAGCATTGCAAGACTATGGAGTGGTACAAATTAATAATAAAAATTTCCTGTATCCGAATGGGTTGTATTTACTCAAGCCACAAAATGTGAACCCAGATGCGGCTTGTAATGTTGGCGAGGAAGCAAATCACAAACAGCTCCAGTGTTTACAGCTTTTAAAAATACGTGACAAACAAGTCGTGGAACTGACTTTAGTTAACGAAGGTATTTTATAACAAAGTATTGATTTCCTAGAAACTTTTGTTATGGATTTTTTAAATAATGTGGGTGACAAACGAGCACACAATCCAGCTTATGGTAAGTGGTTGCTGCGGCCCATAGACATCTACATATATTTTCGATTACGAATTAAAATGTAGATTCGTTGTTACTCGTGAGGACTAAGATAGAACGCATCGTTTCCAGTAAAAAAGTGTTCCCTATGTTCTCTACACTTATCATACGAAACACAGCAGCGTTAAGATGCTATTTTAGGAATGTATACTACTAATATAGCTACAGCATGGCTCAGGTAAAACGGATTGAATCACATCACATTAATAGCGTTTTATAGTCCACAGCTCGAGTCAGGCCTTTCGAAGAATGCACCAGCTAGGATCCATTACTAGGGAAGTTTTCACCCTGTTCACTAAGTTAGTTTTTAAATTAGTTAAAAGGAGACCAATTTATCTATTCTGACCTTTTCTAATTTCTGTAAATGGTAAATAAAGATAATAAATAAGAAAAAGAGTAAATGTTAAAAGTCTATTTGCGAATTCAAGGATTTTAATAGGACATGACAAAGAGTCGTCGAAAAGGGCAGAACAACGTCTTCCTGGGAAGCTAGTTATCGTATATAGAGCGTTGTAAAAGTGATGTAAGAGATAAAAACTGACATTTACGTGGTCTTCTTTTGAAATGACAGACTAACAAAGTTAAAAGTTAAACATAAAAGGTAAAAAACATTGTAGACTAAAAATGAAATTAGTAGTCTACAATAACCTAGGTGAAGCTCTAAAGATGCAATGTGATAAGGATTTTTGAACTTTTTACGAATAAATTAAGCAAGTAATTATAATAAGGTACGCGAAGGTAATATGGTCACCTAGAGCTTTGCCGCCATATAAAACCAAATCGAAGAGACTGATAAACAACCATCGTATTGTTACGAGCTTAGGGTTCGTGACAATAAAAACTGCCAATTGAATTACCCAAAATCGACACCTTAATTACTGAACACCAATTAAAACATAAATCACACTAATAATTAATCACACTTAACACTTTATTTCGCTCCGAAAGCTTCGCTCGTATCGCCAATTCAATACTGCCCCGGTCACGGCCCTCAAAGGCTTTATATAGGCTTTTTCCACCAAAACACCTGGAATCTAGCTATCCAGCAAATACCGGTCCCGACCTACTAGATGTAGAAAATTATAGTGCGGACTTTCCTAGAAAGCTTATATCTTCTATTTGACACTAGATGGCGCTTTCGGTGGAAAGTTCAGGCATGGTATTTTCTAGAAAGCTCTCCTCGCTCTATTCCCCAACACAAGATGGCGCTAGGGGCATTAATTATGGCTTGCCACAGTATCATAGACCTATCTATACAAACAACGCTGTAGTTTTTGAGTTACAAGGAATTGACCATATTAACCGGATGACCACATTACCCTCACATACTACAGTGAAAATAATAATATAGCATGCGCCCACACAGTTAGTGTGTCCCATGCATTAATATTCCACTATAAATTAAATGATTTTTTTTTAATTTTAGGTTTTGGCAGTAACGATTCATTTACGTTTCATATACACGGATACTCTGCTCAAGTAGTAGCTACGGGACGAACTTCTAATGGGAAACCTATTTCTAAAAGAGATTTTTCTTTCCTTGATAAAAATGGTAAAATACAAAGGTATGTTTTTAATTAAAAGTATTTTTTTTAGATTTCATTAAACCAACAATATTCTTTACCTTTAAGTCATAAAACATCTTGTTTTACAGAAATATACAAAACCCGCCACTGAAGGACACAATCGTCGTTCCAAACAAAGGATATACAGTTATAAGGTTAAAACCTGATGAAGGTGGAAGTTGGATGCTCGAGTGTAGGTCTTGCAGTTTCTTCTCGTTACCAGCAGCTATACTTATTGACGTCCCTCAAAAAATTCCAAAAGCAGTCATTGATGTTTTACCGAAATGCGGGAGCTACAGACCTGTTGATGTGCTTTTGAACTGAACATAGAGAATAGACTGAATAATTAGTTTTAATATTTTATTGTTTTGTTAAAGATGAAAATAAACGGACAAATAACGCAATATGACCATAACTTTTTAATCTCATCGGCATTTTGCGGAATTTGTTTTACTAGCAAAACGGTCAGCTGTTGCATTCATTTCTTTGTTTTTGTTTAGATAAGAAACAAGTGTTTTATTTTTGAAGGTAGTGGTATTGTGATAAGTGGTAATAGTGATATAGGTGTGCAGTTTACGGAGAGGAGGCGGTCCTCTTCAAATTAAGTAAAACACGTCATTTTTATTTTTCATGCGGATCTAAGCTTGTTAATAGATTCAATAGATAAAATAGATTCCCGCAAAGTATCGTTTGACTCTATTCATCTTTTTTCACAAACGTCATCCTTGAACTCTGAACGTGTTGCACTCCTGTAAAAATATCTATTCAAAAATGTCGAGATCCCACAGACTGTTAAAAGATATTGAGCAGTGTTGCTAGTGCGGGAGCGTTAGTTATGTGCTTCCCAACTCGTTTGGCCATGGATTGAATTATGGATTTTAGTCTTGGCCCGGTTTATATTTTATGAAGTGACAAGTGCGAATGGCAAGTGCAACTGACAAATGACACGTGATTAGTACGTGTAAACAGATCGTAACAAGTGATAAATGTGAATGAAATTCGAACTAAGCACTTATCCTATGTCAGTAGCACTTGCACTCGCACTTGTCACTTCTCAAAATGTAAACTGGGCCTTGGGTCTTAGTGCGTGTGAACAGGTAGTGTACAAGTGATGTGTGAATAAGGCCCGGTTTACATTTTGAGAAGTGACAAGTGCGAGTGGCAAGTGAGAAGTGGCAAGTAAGAAGTGACAAAGGCGTATTTTATTCGTATTTTATATCACTTGTCACTTGTCATCGGCGTATTTTATATCACTTGTCACTGCCTGTTCACAAGCACTAAGCACTTCTCATTTGTCAGTTGCAGCTCGGTTTACATTTTTTTGAAGTGAAAAGTACGAGTGGTAAGTCCGGTTTATATTTTAAGAAGTGCCAAGTATGAGTGGAAAGTGCAACTGACAAATGACAAGTGCTTAGTGCGTGTGAACAACCAATGACAAGTGATAAGTGGGAATAAATTACATGCCTAATAGCGGGAATAAAGTTTTTTAGTAATTAGTTTTTAGTAATTAGAGTCTATTTGGCAGGCGACTGGTAGATGAGTTCTTTTATAATATCTTGAGTTGTTATGATGAAGATATTGCTGCTCATTTTCTGTTTCATTACCCTCTTTACCTCTTAAGACACCTACGTTATGATATGGATAGTGGATTCTCCTACGCCGCCGCTACACGGAGATGAGAATGAAGGTGTGATATTTGATATAAACATTTTAAAGACTTTTTATATTATTTAACTTTGTTTGTCCTCTGCCTAACTGTCGCAAGTATACGTGCAAAAATGAACATATTGTCAATGGCTTGGGTCTCAAACCCTAGAGGTCGAGATGAGAATCTATGGATAACTTATTACATTAATATTTTTGTAACGATATTTCTCATCACCAGCCCAAGATTATTATTATGGTTTGATACCTTGAAATAGTATTTTATCGTTTTATGATTAATCAGTAGTCAGTCAGTCAGTATTCATCAGTTAATAGGATTTCATATGTTATTTTGAAAGTGCGTTGTTTACAGTTTGAAAGATTAATTTAAATTTTAGTAATTTTTTAAATTTTAGTACGATGTACTAACCGCTCAAGATGAAGGAAAAGGCACAATACTAGTATTACTAGATTTTTCTCGTGCATTTGACTGTATAAATGTTTCCCTTCTCTTATCAAAGCTTCATTACTATGGATTCAGTAGCAGCGCCGTACAATGGTTCGATAGTCATTTTAAAAATCGACTACAAACTGTAGAACTGAGCGATGACCGAGGAACATTAATACGTTCGCAATCAAAAAAAAATCAAAGCCGGTGCGCCCCAGGGATCGAACCTGGCTCCAATATTGTTTCCAATTTACAGTGCCGACTTAGTAAAAAACATTAAGCATTGTAAATTTCATTTATACGCAGATGATTTGCAAGTCTACATGTCATGTAATCCGCGTGATACTCAAGAAGTCGTTAATAAAATCAACGAAGACCTCGAAAATATAGCCGCGTGGTGCGACTCAAACTGCCTTGTACTAAACGGAACTAAATCTAAACTACTAATTATGGGTTCTAAAAATCAAATAAAGAATTTATCAGAAAGAGGGGCATGCATCCAAATTCGAGGGGAAATCGTAGAACGTGTAAATGAGATTCGCAATCTGGGCTTACTAATGGATGACAAACTACAGTTTGAGAACCACATACTAAGTACTAGCAGAAACTGCTTTTATAGGCTTAAAGTTCTTTATCAAATAAGGGAGTTTTTAAATTCGGATATTCGGGTAAAATTGTGTGACACACTTGTCCTTTCGAAATTTAATTATATGGACATTGTATATGGCCCGAGACTTTTAGCGCGGTCGCGACGTCTAGTGCAACGTGTTCAAAATGCATGTGCAAGATTTAGTTTTACAATACCGCCCCGCACGCACGTCACCCCTTACATTAACAATGCCAAAATGTTAAAAATGGAATATCGCCGAAAACTGCACATGGCAACTCTCCTATTCGGGGTATTAAAAAATAAAACACCTCCTTATCTTGCTGACAAACTCATATGGTCACGTGATGTAAAAACTTATAATACGCGTATCAGAGGGAATACTCTCGTCGTGCCTCGTCACCGCACTCACGCTTTCCGAGGAAGTTTCAAATACGCCGCATCCAAGTGCTGGAACGATATACCGCCTCCTTTGCGAAATCTGAAAGCAGTACACACATTTAAAAATAAATATAGAACACAATTACTGCAAAGTCAGATTGACTTTGATCAAAGTTTATAACGCTTTGCACGATTACGTACCTCATCGTCGTAGATTATTAACAACGGAGCATTAAAAATCGTCCTCTTGAATGCGGCTTTTGTCTTCTTATATACTTTTATATTCTTCAATAATTACATAGTGTAGTATATAGCCCTATATAGTATTTTAATAATCTCCCCTTTTGTAGTGTTCGTATAGACCTTCTAAGAGCATCTGAAAGCAACATAAAAGGGACGTGCTGTGTCGAAGTGGCATTCGACCTTGAACGCTACTCTCTCCCTCTCACTTAAAATAGTTACTGTCTCTTTCCCCCTTGTTGTGCATAATTCTGTCATCATAATTCTGTTTAAAAATAATAAAATGAGTATACATATAGCACTGATTTCGGTAGGTCACTGGTTGGATACACTGAAAATCAGCGCCATGGAAAAAAAATTCATGGCATTATGCTGAGTGTGCTCCTGTTCCCAGATGACGCCTTGACACATACTAGTATAGGTATTGTATAGTTTGTAATATGTAGTATATTGTAATTTGTATTGTATAGCCGACATTATTTGTAAATTATGTGTTTTTTATGTTATCTGTGATGGCGTCATTTTGGAGAATAAACCTTTCTTTCTTTCTTTCTAATTGGACGTTTATCCGAATATCAAATTAATACATTCAATAAATAAAAATAAACTTCTATTGAAACTTTCTTTCAACCGCCATAAAATTACAACACATTATTGAGATTAAGGCCGGTCACATACATAAGGAATTCCGTTTTGAGATTCCGTTTCGAAATTCCGATTCGGAATTCCATACATACATCACACACATACGTTTTTTTCCGTTCGGTTTTTTATTTTTCTCTAACACCTTTTTATATTTCACTTAGTTGGGTACGGAAACGAAAGTTTCTATCTGATTTAGAGAACTACTAGCATAGCCCTTCTGTGCTCAGAGCACGTACCTACATAAACATATGGCAAGACGTATCAAACCACGAACATAAATAAAATAAGAAACGAACTTCGTTGTATTTAGTGCAACTTTTACCTAAAAAGTATCCAAACTTCGCCTTGCAAATGATACAAAATCAAAACAAACGTTGCATTTTTGCTCTTTAACAGAGATTTATAAAAAAATATCAATATTTTAGAAGAGACAGTAAATATTGATGTCTCGTTTCCAATAATTCCAAGTTGAAATGGCTCGTTTGAAGTAAAAATGGGCGGAGACCCTTTTTTACTGGAAACGAGCCATTCCATTTTAGTCCTCAGTTGTGACAACGCATCTGAATTTTGATTTTTAATCAATGATAAATGTAGATTTCTATTGGCCACATCGCCCACTTACTGTGACTGTGAGTTCGTTTGTCAGTCTTATTTTACAAAAAAAGTTCAATTTGTTGATCCTTTTAGTCAGATTCAGGATTATCACAAGTAACAACTAGAATGTATAAATAGTTGCGTTATAAACTTTCCCCCATTTTTATCTAAATTTAAAGTTGCCTACTTAATAAAAATGAATTATTAAAGACGGTTCATGACGAAGACATAGCGTAAAACCTCCATATGGTGGTCCATTGGTTAATAAAACAACAACAAAAAACAATTTTATAAACGGTAGGCAGAATTAAAAATTTAAATGTTATATTGTAAAATGAGATATCAGACTTATGAGCAATTATTATAAAACACTGCTTTTAAATGAACAATATACTTTTCATAACAATATATTTCACTATATCTATTCAGGAATATCATCTTAGTACTTATACATGTACTCATTTATAAAATCCAGATACGTGGAAACATTTGTATAAACGGTTGGTGCTCCTTTTTTACCACATGGTGAAACACCCCATGAAACAACTCCTATAATCACTGAGCTTACATTGTCATCATCACTATCCACAACACTCCTATTATAATCATATCTTTCATCACTGGTTAAGTTCCTTGTATAATTTTTTTTGAAATGTAAAACTAAAGGTCCACCAGAGTCACCGCTGCAAGCTGCGACGCCACCAGTTATAGGTCCGGTACAAATATGAGCTTGATCATCTAGGGGATTATTTTCATCAATGTCTTTTGTTTCCTCTACTGCTTTATAGCAATCTGAAAATGTCAAAATACGTATATTACATAGATACGTGTAAAAGTGATTATTAATCTTCATGTAAAATAAATAAGTTTGGATTTTTACCGTCGTAAGGTAGATATGTCACTTCGACCTCTTGTAGTTTTTCGGGCAAATCTAACATAAGAACGCTTGTACCCAGTACACCCCATCCCGATAAACTTAACACTTGGGGTTGAATTTTTAAATCGTGTGGAAGACTGATTGGCTTCACTTCATTAGTAAATTTAAATGGAGATAATGTGAAAAGCATGGCAATATCATGGGAACCGATTCCTCTAAAATTAATTGTAATGTTACTTATTAATATTATTTCATAAAGATATTGTTATATTCATGCAAAATACTATAGTTTACCCATTATATTTCGGGTGCGGGTATTGTCTAAATATAGTCCTTATTTGAGCTTTGGATCCAAAGTAAAAATTATTATGAATTCCTGCAATGGCATCTAATGGTAACCAGCTTGTGAGGAACGAATCCGATACGCAATGAGCAGCTGTTAATACCTAAAAAACAAACTACTATCTTAACACATTTTCATAATTTGAAACAAGTAATAGTTAACCCATAAATCCTTAATATAGGAAAGGAGTATTTATGTAAATTGTTTGATGTACATACTTATATTATTATTTATAACACTTTATATAAAAATTGGGATTGTTTTAAATTCATCCTTCTGATGACGTGATGGAGGAGTCCATTTACCAGTGCTCGTTGCTCTTTAAATTTAAATTAAATTAAAAATTAATGAAGGGCTTCACATGTCCTTGATTTATTTTTAATTTTTAATGAAGTTTATTGACCATATACTTAAAATTGGCTACGATAAGAGTACTCTTAACCGACGAATATATATGTGTAGACATACGGATGTGATTGAAGCGCGAGGGGTGTCAGGTTCAAGGTAACAAGCATGAGAGTTTATGTTATTTTATAATATTTTATTGTTTAAAAATATGTTTGTAATTTACCCAATTTTTACTTATTATTGAACCACCACAAATATGAAATTGAAACCACAGAAACCTTATCTGCAGAGATACAATGTAAGGGTGACTGTAAGGAACAGCCTCATGTCCACCGATAAGTTTTGTTTCTGGTTTTTCATTATGATCTGGAAATTATCGTACCATTTTTTAGAATAAAGTTCAATAAAATTTTGTATTACAAAAGAAAACTAAAGATAGAAAAGATAGAAATATGGTTATTTACCCGCCAAAAGAAACGACGAACAGGAAAGAATACATAACGCAGTAGAAAAGATCATAGTGTTTATTAGAGTTCTGCAATAGATAAATTTTTATTATGTTTATATATTGTATCATTATCTCTATTTTTCATTATTCGATTTAAGTTATTAGAACCAGAGGTATTAAACCAATGGCTATTATATATTTTGCAATTATATTAAAAATATAACATTTCTTAATTATTTACAGACTGTAAAGTCCGATATTTGACTTAGGCCTAAAATCTATTGTACCTATTGTAGGGAGGTAGGAAGGATTTGCATTTATCATCAAGTTTGGCAGGCGGATTGAAAATCACAGTTCCAAACGTCTCGCATCATTAAGGCTCAATTTACACTGCTGTGGAACGGAAAATGGAAGCGAATTTTATAACGAAATTGTACATAGTAAAATGAGTCTTATGTTAATGGTTTAACGCACAAACTAGATATGAGCCAAAAAAGAAGTCACGCGTCCTCCGGGGTATCCTTGAGGATTCCCGTAGCTACTGTCGGCGAAGTTAACGGAATTCGCGCGATCGTATAGCCCGTAGGCGAAGTCGCGGGAATGCTCGAGCTTTCCCCCGAATTCGCGCGTCACGACGATATTGACGCTTTACGTTCCATTCCATTCCGTCGCAAAGCAAATTGACCCTAACGCTGTTTTCCGTCGCTGGTTTTATTATTTTACGCCTGATGTGAGATGGTTCTTACTCTTCCACCTATTCTATAGGAAGATAACATATTTCCGCCGTTTGCCATTTTTGTCTCATACCGACACCAAACGTAACATTTCAAACTTGTTGTCTATCTCTGTTTAAACGGTCAATGAAACAATGTATTATTAACTTCCCAATGGGAAGTTATTGTAATGGGTCCGATTTTGCAAATTGGAAATTTTAACATATCTCCACGTTTCAAGATCTTTAGAGTCGAATAGTATGGTTTGAAGAAGATCCGTGTGTTCAATTTTCGCCTCGTGTATCTCGAGAACTAAGAGTGATATTGACTTGGGACCAGTTTCATAATAACGCATAATCATGTAACTTAGACCTCATTAAATTTTGAGCGAAATTGGTCAAGTCGTTTTTTGTGCCGAACGAAAAATTGTATAAAATATTAAAACATCTGATTATTCTTTCTACTGGGAAGTTAGTCGTATGGACCTTTCGGGTCACACATAGCCGGCTTTTTTTGTAACCTTTAAATGTGAAAAAAATTATAGTTATTGTTTTAAATAACACCAAATGTTTACGAGGATAGTAGGCATAAAAGCTATAGTTAATTTTAATTAGTAATAATAATTCCATGGTACAATACGCGGTTGTTGCATTAAACATACGGGTCATTACAATTTAAGTATGTCAAGAATTTAGTTCAACGAACTATCTAGTGCAAGTTATTATAAAATACCATTAGAGTGCAATTTACACTCATTTTCGAGAGAATTTATTAATCAAAAGTGAACATTAAAATACTTTAAAATTTTTGTTACTATTATTTAAATAGGTAATTCAGATAGAAAATGGCAGTTACTTATTTTGACCAATAAAAATAGATTCATGCAATATGGGTGGTAATTTTTTTATAGAATAGGGGGTAGACGAACATTCGGCCCCCCTGGGATAAGTAACTACCGCCGTACAAGAACAACCGCAACACCATGCGAATTGCAGGCGCGTTGTCGGTCTTTTAGAAAGGAGTAAGCTCTTTTCTTGAAGGTCCCAAAGTCGCATCGGTTCGGAAAAATTGCCGGTGGTAAACAGTTCCACCAGAAGTTGTAAGAGGAACAAACTCCTGGTAAAACGCGTAGTGGTAATTTTTTTTTGGTTGCCTTGTTAACCAAGAAGTGGTAGTGTCTTAAATAATTATTGACGATTTTCTTTCCCGCGAAGTGGTATGTGGTAGTTTAGCAACATTAAAATTTTTAACTAATCTTCTCATACATTGTACGTAACGTACGTAATGTATTAATTTATTACATATAAGAATTTGAAGGAATCTTTGCTAGGGAAGTTAAAAGAAAACTAAATCTTAACCAAATTAAAAAAAAAACAATAAAAGAAACAATTATAGGATTTGTGAAATCTGCCAAGACGTAGAAGAGTAGCTTGAGAATATTTACCTGGCGCACACAGAAAGATTAGCTTAGTAAAAAATATTAAAAATATAAAATAATATAATATTTACAGCTTTTCAAAGTATTCTCCATTACATTTTAAACACTTTTAAATTCTTCCAAACCATTTATGAAAACATAAGGACTATTGGTATTTGGGCAAGTTTTTCTCATGCTGGTTAAAAACTATCACCGCTTCTTCTGACTCCGGAAATGCCAAACCTCTAATCAATTTGAACAAAACTAATCAAAACTTTGACTTTTAGGAAAATAAGGAAAGCGCATAGTGCTAGGTCTGGACTTTATGCGGGATGGGTCGCGAGCAGACGTCTTATTCGCGGTGTGCGACGAAGTATTCGGCTGTCCCAAATAAGGGACTTAGAACAAATTTTACAGGAGAACCAAAAAAAAACTTCCCCACCTTTGATCGCGTGCCGCAACTGGGTTGTAAAAGGCATGTTGATGGGAATTAGCTAAAAAGTTGCGGAATATCCTTGGCTTTAATGGTAATATATTATTTATCATGTGTTTATATACTGCTAGTTAGAAAGCACTTACTAAGAAAAAACTTGTTATAGGTGTATACATGAGGACAAAAAAAACGATTTTAAAATCTAGTAAAGACCTTTACTAGGTTTATATCTGGTTTTGATAAGCTACATGTTAATAAATTGCCAAGTTCATAACCTAGCAAGTAATCTAAGTTTTGATTTCTGGGTTTACTAGTTAAGTGCAACCTGCGAATTTGCCTGCGCAATTTCTCGATCTCGTGGGATATTTAGTAAACACACAATGTTATTAAAATTCCTTCTGGCCCCAAGCTTCGTGCCAAAGAACACAAGTACTTTTGATATTTATTATTTTCTGTAAAAGGGCGAATGTCAAATTGAATGCAACCAGTCTACTCTTAATTAAAAAAAAAAAAAACATAGAATAATAACGAACTGTGTTACAGTGACAGACGTCATGAGAAAAGTTTTGGAGACGCGAATAAGTGATGGAGATTTGGAGAGAGCAAAAATTCCAAATAATAAAGGAGGTGCTGTGATTGATACGGCGATTGTTAGACCTACCGAAGACTCCGAGTGTGTTTACGTCAATGATATGACGCTGAAAGCTTTGCTTTACAACCGAAATGCCTTTATATTTGTCTGAATTAAAGAGTACTTGTTCAAAAGATATAAACTCTCTCATGTATTTCCATGATTTATTACTACCTGGTAATAGTTATCACTGTCACTATATGGACCCAATTAATATGATGAACAACGAATTGGATGTTGAATTAGACGATATACTAATAACTGAGTGTAAAAGACCTCCTAAACCACAAAAATTTGATAAGTTGCGTCCTGTCCTTCAGACTTTAATGCCGAACTCTCGTAGACCTTCCCGTATATATTCGATTATAGCCTTAAATAAGAGGAATATGGCGGTACCGGAGCTCGACGGTTTAGTCGATCCTCTTTTAACACAATTTCTCGGTTCATATTCCTCTATCAAAACTCTCAGTAGATTGTGAAGAACCTCACTCCCTTTCACCCAACTCCTTAATTCGAGGATAGTTTTAATGTTGTTAATCACGCTTCCCACTTCTACAACCTGCAACGCTTCTTTGCGTATCCTAGTCTTAGTCTGCGATCCTATATAGGGGGTCCGAGGGCCTCTCTCATGAAAATGGAAGAGGGCACCATAGCTTCTGTGACTTGGTCCCAGGAAATAATAACTATTTTGTCACATAGAGCCGGCATTGTTATGCCTTCTAACGGCAGGTCCCATAAGGCTTCTCTCAAATGTTGTGTGAGAATAGTGACACATTCTGTGCCACTATTCTCACCTGGCAGTGAAAGGGGTGTTCTTAATACGAATTTAGTAACGACATGTGCGGAGTTCTAAAGCATGCACGCTTTCTAGCAATGCTTTTTCATCAATCCAGATGTTCATCGACGCCCCTTGAATAGATCGAGAGGTGGCGAATTTCCCGATTACCTTCTCAATGTGCCCAATGTTTGATAACTGCCAAATCTTGCACAACAGTTTGGGGCTCACAGGTCTGATAGCTAGCAGGTCATTTTTCAGCTTCTCTTCTTCCGCCTGGGCCTGGGTGTTGAAGATAGCTAGCATCTCCCTTTTTTGACCAATTGTGGAAGTCCTTCGTTTATACGCTGGCGAAACATATTCTCTGGTTGTGGGGGAAGATTTAACGGTATACTGCCAGGATCCTTAATAAGTTGTACATGATCTATGTGAGAAGGTTTACTTATATCAAGAAGAGCATGAATCTCCTTCCTGAACTGATTGTCTTGCAAAGCGCATCGAAGAATACTGAGCCCTAGACTAAGGGTATCTCGGGAAGCCCGAGCAGCAAAGTGAGGGAAGAGAACTGTAGGGTATCCACCAACCGAGCGATAATAAACTGGAACAATGCGAATGTAAAACCATAGAATTTGTGAATAGTTATAAGTACTTGGGGCTAACAATAGACTGTAGTTTTAGTTGGAAATTACATATTGACATTGTCTGTGATAGGTTAAGATCCATATTATCTAGGCTTAATAATGATTTCTTAAATTTACGCGAACACTACACATTGAACAAAACTATTATTTAAGGATTTTATCGCGTTTAATTACTTTAATTTATTTTTATTATTATCCCGACGTTTCGGGTGCTTTACGGTACCCATGTGGGGTGCTGTAAAGCACCGAAATCACGGGGTGGGACTGAGATGTTTGACGTCCCAATGTCATTGTTAGCCCGGCTACCTTCAGTTGTTGAATATTAATTTTTGGTCAGATTTACGCAAAACGAACTTACAGTATCTTGAAGTCTTGCAGCGGTATGCTTGGGTTTGGGTTTGGCTTTACTTACCGTCAATTGTACTTGGCTCATCAAGTGATGATCCTGCAGACAGGAACAAGTGGAAGTGGTGTTATGCACTTGCACCTACTAGACCGTAGGACTCTTTTCTGCTTCAGAGACTAACAATCCATCTCTATTGATTTCATACTTTATTAACTTCCTTGTTGGAAGTGACGGGGGTGGCTGCAATCGGCATCATATGCCACCTTACATCATAGGTGGAATTCTTAGTTTTTTGGCCATTATAATATTAAAAAAAAAAAAACATTTAAAGTGTTATGTCGAGCGTATAGAAAACAAAGCTTTAAATGTGTTTATATTAATTCAAAACCATTTCCGAACTATTAAAGCTTTTTGTTGTTCAAGTTGCGTAAAGCCACTATCTAGTGACGGTGTCACCTGTGTAATGACGGTGTAACAATATCCACTTCCGCATCCACATCCACATCGTTGGTGTCGTAAGAGGCGATATAGATAAACAAACCAGGGGGCAGCAGCGTCTTTATAATAGGTAACAATTAAAAGTAATAATACGTTAGGCAACTTGTTTGAAGGGTGTGGCAACTGTGGCGAATTTCTTCCTCACGACGCAATCTATGGGGGGAGGCCTATGTTCAACAATGGATTTTGAATTTTGATTGGATATAATGAAGGAATGAATAAATTAAGGCTTTTCACGTAATGAGGTTAAATGAACTCCACGAGTTTTTCAGCCACCAGGGCGGTATAAAAATGAGGTGTAATATTTGACAGATTTCATAGCAGGGAAGTTAATTTGTTAAGAAAATGTAAGGGTTAATGGTCCTTTTTTAATTTATTTTATGTACACACATTAAGATACAGAAGCAGTCTTATAGTAATTACGTACAAAGGTTCCACTTATTCCAAATTCGCTGAAATATCTTCCAGTAGACCCATAATTATTATATATTGAAATTGCAAACTTAGTGCATACATTAGTACTACTAAAAATAAATAATATACACAATGTTAGGTAAATTATATAAAATAAAACAATAAATAAAAATAAAATAAATCAATAAATAATAATAATAATAAATACGATAGTTACATATGATATTATATATAAACTAAAACTAATATAATAGAATAATATATAAATTAACAGGATACAAAGTAGTTATCTCTAAGACGTTTCTTGAATACCAACAAAGTTTCGGAATTTCTTATATTTGACGGTAGTGAGTTCCATAATCTTACCGCGTGAACTGAAAAGGAGTTGGAGTAAAAACCGGAATTATAGACGGGAAAGTCAAGAAGATTTTTAACAAGGGATCTGCATGGTTTGTCCGGAGGATGGGTGAAGGAAAATCGGCTTCTGAGGTATGTGGGAGAGGAAGGGTTGTGCAAAATGTTATAGATGAGACATAACAATCGAGTGTTCCTTCGAAGTCGAATTGGGAGCCACTTGAGTTACTTACGAAACTGAGATATACGGTCAAATTTCTTGAGCCCAAATATAAAACGGATACACTGATTTTGCAAGCGCTCAAGAAGTAGTTTTGTCATATTTTATATTAATTAGATTACAAATAAGTAAACCACACTACAGATATTCATCAAAGTAGAAAAAAATAAAAAAGATTTATTAATGTGCCATAAATTAAAGAGCAAACAACTGAAACATTGTTTGTGTATTAATATAATACTCTAGAAAATAATAAAGCTATATTTAAAACTAACTTCTGAGCGAAATGACATTGTCTAACAAAAATACTTCAAATCAGTAGCGACATATGTTGGGCAAAAAGATTATAAGCCCTTATTGTCTGAATGTGATCGCCTAACTTGAACGCAAGAGCAAATGGTTCAAATATAATATTGTCCTATCGTATTACACAGGTGTTAAGAAACTGATGCGTGAGCTTAGGGCGCACAAGCTGTTAGGTGGAATAGAAGGACTCAATCATATACTGTGGATATTGTAAGAATAGATTCAGAAATATGCCTAGATCAATTTGTGGGTAATAAAAACATTGTTTAATAAAGGTAAATGTAAAAATATACTACTAAAGAGTACATGATTGATAATAACCCCTCGGAATGATTTAATCGCTACCATGCTGTTTCTAAATGTTTTTATATACATCGCAGGTATATTGTCAAAGTGTATATTGTCTTTTTTTGTGTAGATTAACAAAGAAAATATATAAACTTCGTTTAATGCTTTGTAAGAAAGTTATGAACGATTATATTCGAAGAAGTGCGTTTATGATCAGATTTAAAGTCATAAAACTATATGAAATCTTCAGTTGAGATATTTTCTAATTTTTTTTCATGAATCCGCTATAAAAACAAAGATTTCTTTTAAAATTTTTCGAAATCAGATGATTTTTCGATTTTCTAGAGCCAAAAACGAGGGGACCGCGAAAGTATAAAATTACCTTTTTAAATTGCAAGAAATGAAGTCGATTGATAATCAACCGTACAATTATAATATCACTAGTGAAGTTGTAGTATCACGCCTTTGACAATATATAATACCTCTCTATCTATGAAAAGCGTCAATAGCTGCGAAATACCTACACAAGACATGTGTTTGAATTGTTTGTCTATTGTAAATTATCTATTCGAATACTGCTGTGAACCAATTCCAACACAAGTATTTTAAGCTAACCTGGAGTGAATAATGGAACAATAAGTATCGTTACCCACTTGCCCAGCGTGACTTGCCTCTGCAACAGTTATCATACAGAAAATGAGGCCCGTGCCTAGCAGTGGGCTCTACACAAGCTAATGAAGAAAAGCGTGAAGTGGCAGCTTAAAATTAGCTACTACCTCATGTCACACCGTGAGTGTCGGAGGTGACGGAGGTCTGCAGGCCGTGCCGGTTTTAACATTACCGGCGCCCAGGGCTAGATTTCTACGGGCACCCCCGCTCTATTAACCAATTTATAAAAGTGAAAAAAATAAAACAAAATATTTTTTTAATAAAATGTTTTATTTCAATTTAGTACCTACACTTTTCCTAATAAAATTTACTTTTCTATCGACAAAATCTTTTATTAAGGCATCGAAGCCGTTGTCTTCTGCTATGTTATTTTTGATTGCCAACGTTGCCAAGTTTGTCAACTACTTTCCTAACTCGCTACCTAATATTACGATATTTATCGTTCTTTTCTTCGATCAACAATACCAACTAGATGTCGGGTCAGCGCAAGAAATCCATCTCAGTAAATAAGAGCGCACATGAGACGTGAGCTCTTACACGTGAGAGTGTAGCTCGCAAGGCAATAACGGGAAAAAGAACTTTATTTGTTATATCGTAAGATTGATTTCACGCTAAATGTTATTTAATTTATGTCTTTTCATAGTTTATATTCATGCGGACAGTATTTAGCTATGATTTTGTACGTGACCCGTTATCTAGTTGGTATGGTTGATCAAAGGTTCTTTTATGAAAATAAAAATATATATAGGGATAACAGCATCGTCTTTATTAGGAAAAAGGATTTCGGACTTATGAGTTCATCACACACCCAAACTCTACACCCGATTTCGATCCCATTGTTAATTTTAATAGAAGATCACCACAGAGTTTTAGGTCTGATTTTTCAGGAATCCTTTTTATATGTAACAAGAAGGTAAACAGTTTTGAATACTCATTTAACTAATGCTTTCCTATATTAACGCGTACACTACACATTGATTAAATCTACTTTTACGGATTTTATTGCGTTTAATTATTTTATTTTTAATTACCGTCGTTTCGGGTGCTTTCCAGCACCCATGGTCACGGGGGGCTAAGATGACTGACGTCCCGACGTGAAAACCTTCAGCTTTTTTAATTATTGTTTATGGTCCGTACCATAAACAATAATTTAAAACACTTTAGGTATTAAAAATAAAATATCCGTAAAAGTAGTTTTTATCAATACTCATTTAACTGTTAAATTCTGCCACTAAGTATATTTAAAGTTGTGTCTATAAGGTGGTTGAAAAATTCGACTTCCAATTCCTTTTGCGGATCAGATGTAGGCTCATCACTGGTAGCTGAATCTTCACTTGCTTGGCGTTTAATATGTCTCATATTTGATGTGGTTATAAATACTGGTTCAATTTCAAGTTCTTCCGCCAACTCTCTCGCTAATGAAATGACGCCTTAAAAACACGTTTTTCGGTACTTTTTCAAGAAAAAGCAGTATTCTCTGCGCATCTTTGTGCATTTAGCGAGATCCATATTTGGTGACTGCAGGAATTTACTAATAACATTTATCAGGAACAGTACATTATACTAATTAACCAGTCAAAACTATGAAGCTGAAATCTTTTAGGTGTTAGACTAGAGTAGTGGCGTCGTAAGAGATTGGAACGTTGGTTTTCTCGGCTTCAGTAGCCAAAGTAATTAAAGCATCATGGACGTTACTAATTTAATAACGGACTGCTTTGACACTGCTTATTCCTTTGTTCCTAATGTGTTTTACTGAGCTTTTTTAGTGAATACTAGCGATTCGCCGCGGCTTTAGCACGGGCGATTTCTGAATCTCGGAAACAGCGCTACCTACCGGGTCCAATTGTAAATATAAAAAAAAAACATACAGACACTTTCAAACACACGCAAACAATTTACTCGCGTACTATTATATTTACTAACTATATATATATATATATATATATATATAGTTAGTAAATATAATAGTACGCGAGTAACCCGGGTTCGATCCCCGCTGGCACCAATGATATTGTTAATTGCAATTTTCAGTGCCGAATTACCACGTGCTCGGCGGTGAAGGAAAACATCTTGAGGAAACCTGCGTGTCTAAGGAATTAGAAACAAATATTACGAGGATATGTGAAGTTCGCCAACACGCATTGGGGTAGCGCGGCGGACACTTCCTTGCCCTAAAACCCTCTCAGAAATGGGGGGAGGCCTCGTAGGAGGACGTATATATGCTGTAACTTTAACTTGTTTTGATAAATTTACTTTTCGATTGACTTAAATTTGGTGAAATTCATTAAGGATCACGGTCGAAGACGATTTTCAACGTGATTGAAGGTTTAAAATGATGAGAGATTGAAGCTTCCATTGAGTATCATTTGCGCTCGCCTCAGTGGATTGCTGAACTGTGTTGGGAAACCGTATGCGTCAATAGATATTATGATTTCAAATGCTGCTTTTAAATGGGGAGGAGCTGGGCATTGTTGAATCCATTGTTTTTCTCCGAGTTACGGTTGACGCGAAGCTTCAATGAGACCCACATATCTAAACTAGCTAGTAAACGTAATTGTGCATCATATGTTGTAAAAAAGATTAGAGGCCTTACTTAGAGTCAGTAATTCCTTCATGGGGCAATGTGTACGCTTTAACAACAAAGTCCCAGAAAATATGCAGACCTTATGTATCAAAAGGTTTAAATAGTTATTAAGCAAACATTGTTAAGTAAGTACTAAAGAGTGCATGATTGATAACAGCCCCTGGGAATGAGGTGGTCGCTACCATGCTGTTTCTTAATGTTTTCATAACAATTGTATAAAATATTATATTATAAATTGTGCTTTTAAAAAAAGTCCAGCTGGGCTTCTTGCTGGTTCTTCCCAAGACAGAGGGTTTCTTTCCGAACCAATGGTTAAAGTAAAAAATTACTTTCAATAAGTATTATATATAATCTCTTTTCAATAAAAATGATTCTATTCAATTCTATTCGAAATGCTGATATGACATTTCCTTTAAAACCGATTATCATTTGCTATCATTCACGTCAATGCACGGCGCTTCGATTGCCTCAATCAATTTTTTTGTCATTTGCCGCCAATGTCGTTGTAATATTGACAATCGCATCGAATGCGTTCAAGTAAACGATCACTGTCCGCAGCAATGTGTGTCATTCACGTAGATACTGATAATCACAATTGACCGTTTCCGGGACAGTTATCAACTGGAAGCGGTGTAAATAACGATATCAACAGCATCATCATTTTATTATATGTAATTATTCGAATCATAAAATCTAATTCTATTTACCTGACAAATAAGTTTAAAATTAAGGTGCTTAATTTTTACACAACTAAAATATTATCGGCATTACTTATAATCAACGGATGCTTTACAGCATGGTCATATTAAAACGAAATATCATTTTTGAAACCTATTCTCAAGACTATTGATATATTTTTAACATATTTCTTATCTGTATATAAAATTAAAATTAGATTCCAACGAGATTTGACCTCGGATCGCTGGATACAAAGTCCAGAGTGCTAACCAAATGAATCAATTCAGTCACTATGTAGCACTGAACGTTAATTTAACCACACTCGAACAAATAAAATTCCAATTTAAAAGGAAATACAACTAATGGTAGAAATATTACCCTATTAACTAAGAGGTTCCATGGTGTAATGGTTAGCACTCTGGACTTTGAATCCAGCGATCCGAGTTCAAATCTCGGTGGAACCTATTTTATTAAGTATCTTTGAATTCAATATAATATAATTTCCCATCCACACTAATAAATTCACCGTTTTTATAGATGTGTAACCAATAACTTACCCCTAGTGTCGGTCGAATAGTCTACATTTCATCACATGAGCTGCATGCTCATGTCTCTTCATACATAAACAGGCAGATGTACAAAAAATCCTATTTCCCAAAGAACTTAAATTATTCCAGTGAGGTACCAAAACTGGCATTCCTCTCAATTCTAAGAAGCTAATGTAGCAGACTAAGGTCCACCACCAATTACCGAACTTCATTTAACTTGTAAATGTATTTTATTTCTCATACGAGATATCCTTATAATATTTTTCCTAAAGAGTTGCCCCCCCCCCCCCCCCCGTGACAATAACGTCGGGGAATAAAAAATCTCTATATTTGTCTCTGTGAAAAGAGAGAGAGAGAGAGAGAAACAGAGTGAGAGTATATTTATTATTATATACATTACAGTCTCACACGATTGCTTGTAGAATCCTATACTATTAAACGAGCAATTCTTGTATATATGTATATATATATATATAATCGGGATCTCGGAAACGGCTCCAACGATTTTCATAAAATTTTGTGTGCAGGGAGTTTCGGGGGCAATAAATCGATCTAGCTAGGATTTATTTTTAGAAAATGTCTTTTTGTCCGTGTTTTTAGGCAATGAAAAACTGCTATAATATCGTTAGAATAAGAAGGTAAATTTTGACGGCTTATTAATGATTACAAATAGCTTAATGGTATATTGGGCGGTCGCAAAATCGTAATACCATGGTTCGAGCCCAGACCGACCGACCGACTTTTTTTAAATTTTTTTTCAAGTTCTTTTTTGAGAAAATCTATTTTTTCGAGCCCTTTTTTAGTATTTTTTAAACACACGAAAATTTAAATTAAACTAATTGCACTCATGATTTTTTAAGCACTCATGATTTTTTAATCAAATAACTAGTTCAGTTTTTTCTATTATGTCGCTACGATCAAAAAAATATTATTCGTATTTCATCAGTATGTAATTTGTATCTAAATATTATTTCCAAAAGACACGAATCAAAAAAAACCGAGCGAAAATTACCGAGCAAAGCTCGGTCAACCGGGTACTGTAATATAAATATGTAAAATTACAGAAAAAAATATGAAAATGACGTCGCACATGACCCATTTACCGCAAAACTTATTCTTATTTCATATATAATTTTATTTATAAACGTCACTCCCTAGGATTTTCTCTTGTATCGTAGATTCAGTTTACATACATAAACTTCACAAGGACAAATATCCAGACACGAATCATCAAACATCATACAAATACGTGTTCCGCGCGGGATTCTAACCCGCAGCCCTCAGTGCTGCAACACATTGCTAATCCTACATATTTATAATTCCTTACTGTAAAATTAAAACGACTTTAAGACCTGTAAGTGGGGTTAACTTCCTCCAAAAAATATTACCAAACCAACTTCTATTAAATCTACTGTCAGCTTTTTGTAATGGTTTTTATAACGAAACAAGACGTGTGCATTCAAGTGCCAGGCAATGGCACTTGAATGTTCCCCTACCTGAAAGTTAGTAGGTATACACGAAAATGCTGTTTTACTTAAGACCAAAATGAATCTTTAATGAGGCAACAGTGAATGATTTTGATTTCACAAATTCGACCGTTTAGGGTAATTTATATTCTCTACGCGGGGATCGTGAGGTCCATGGCCCTTTACGGGGCCCCGGTGTGGGCGCGTGGTTTGGCGCGGCTTGCCGTCCACCACCTGAACGCGCCCCAAAGGGTGGTTGCCGTGAAAATGGTTCGCGGCTACCGCACGATCTCCCGCGAGGCGGCGAGCCTCCTTGCCGGATTGCCGCCATGGGATCTGGAGGCGATAGTCCTCGCGCGCCTGCACGAATGGCGCGCGGAGACACTATGCCGGGGGGAAACCCCGCTGCCGCGGCAAGTTGTCGCGCAGCGGACAGACTTCCGGCACGATCTCATGGCGACATGGAGAGAGCGACTGTCGCAACCCCGTGCTGGGCACGCCACTATAGCGGCGATAAGACCCCTCTTTGAGGAGTGGCTTGAGAGACGCCACGGCATCCTCACCTTCCGCCTGACGCAGGTCCTCACCGGACACGGTGTGTTCGGGAGGTTCCTGCACCGAATCGGGCGGGAGGAAACGCCCGGGTGCTCCCACTGCGAGGATGGACCGGAGGACACGGTGGAACACACCGTGGAGGTGTGCTCTGCTTGGGCGGAGCACCGACGTGTCCTCGTAGCGGCGATAAGCGGCGGCGACCTCTCGCGTCCGGCCCTGGTCGAAGCCATGGTCCGGAGCGAGACGGAATGGGATGCCGTCACCACCTTCTGCGAAGCAGTGATGCTAGCGAAGGAGGTGGCGGAGCGGGAGAAGGAGAGAGCAGCAGCTTTCCTCCCCGGCCGTCGCGGGAGACGCCCCGGACGTCGGGGGCTACGTCGTGGCCCCCGGCCACTGTAGGCGCGGGCCTGTGGACGGCGAGCAATGGGTAGCTCGCCGTCCTTCCGTCTAACGACGACAGGCCGTGTCGACGGCGCGTTTTGTTCCACGCGCGCCTCAAAGAGCTGTCAGCAGCGTGAAGGGGCCCGCAAGGACCGACGCCTGCCGGGGCTGCGGGCTGTTCGAAAGAGATACCGCGGCTCCGGAACGTAAGGGCACTGAAGGAACACGGATGGTTTTTAGTCAGTAAAAGTCTGACACTCCCTTACGCTCCACTCAGAGCGAAAGGCGTCATTAGATGATTTTCCATCCGCAAAAAAAAAGGGTAATTTATATTAAAAGACAATTTTGTTTTTTATTATATTTTAATTTCATCATGACTATATTTTTAATTGTAAAAAAATAATGTAATCAACACAATCATAACGTACACTTACAGGTATACGTATTATAAGTAACTGGAACAGGGAGTTCATGTAAAATATCGAGTTTTATAGGAAAATAAAGTTAGTAAATGTGGGTCCTTCGTGGCATCCCTACCACAGCAGTATATTTTAAGTAAAAATGCTACCCTGTGTCAGATTTACTATTTTAGCTACAAAACCTATGTTAGACTTAAGCGAGATTTATAATTATGCTTTTAAATTTTGGATATCTTAAGCAATGAAGAACATTTACTTAATTTTTACTTAATAACATTTTAACCAAGATAACTTATGATGGATACAAAATCAAAATGCTTGTACTGTCTTATTTGAAAAAAAAAAACTGTATTATGATTTTATAAAATTAAGCATCGTAAGAACTATGTTATCGTCTTATACTATAATATGCGATTAGTGTTTGTATCAGTCTTATTTACTTATTATAGTATGAAAATATTTGGCCGATGAAAAAAAAATGAAATAGGTAAAGAAAATTAAATTAGGTTGATATTTATGAGAAAAGACTTACAAGTATTTGTTACAAGGTAGGAAATCCAGCTTAAATAAAACATCGACCTTGTGAGCAACTTGCTGCAACTCCACAAAGAGTGAAAAAATTATTTATACCACTGTGAATTTAATAGAGTCCAAAGAACTAGGATTTATAACAGCCGTTACGGTTCCTAGTCTTCCGTAAAGCATTTAAGGAACGTGAGGAATTTAAGGTAGACCATATTAATAAGGTGACTTCTACTAGTTCACAGATAATCTTCTTCCCCGTTGAAATATTTTCAGCTACAATAAATTCTACTAACTCTTGAATTTATTGTTCATTGAACATTACCACTAAACTTAAAACTTATTATTCATAAAACTACAAAACAAGCAACAAAAACATAAATCAATGTGTTAAATGGAAAAAAGAAAGTTTTATCAAAAATAAATATTTGCAGTACATTTTAAGTTAGTTCAATTTTAACTTTGGTCTTCTAAAATTGCTGCAAAAACCTGACTGATATAAACATCTTAGGTCAATTCTATATAGAGAATTATTTACAAGAAACACATAATAATGATAGTTTTCGTTCATCAAAACGCTTTAACGTTACGACGGCATATGGCAGTTCGGATTTTCAGTAAATCCGCGTCATTCGTTCGCATTTTTATTTAGTAGAACCTATAAAACCATTTAGGAGTTTGGCTGCGCCAACAAATTTGCCATTTTCAATGAATTATTGGGAAGTAAGCAGGCGTAATGGCTGGCAAATGGTGACCACATCTGGGAAAATTGGGAGGCACCGGCGGTAGATCTTGCTGCGTACCGATATGTAATATCAGATTCATCCCGATAACAATATGATAAATGAAGTGGCAGTGGAACAACCAGTAGCCTGAAAGAAAAATATATTATGTACATAGTGTGCTGTTAATTTTTTTTATTCCTTCTATAGATTTCACTAAATAATACGCTTGAATGTGACTTTTAATTATGAAGAAAGATACAATGTGTGCCAAGACAATAAGCTAGCCCTTGGGTTTATCATTATGATCTTATTTTTAAGCAAGCCTTGATGCAATGGTACATGGTTAAAGTTATTCCACCCGCAAGAAGTTTAGTCTCCTAATCGGCCGGGAAATTGGAGTACAACGTTTTATTTTTCAAATTCTGACGTATTTTATTACATAAATAACCCGAGAATTTATGAAGGTTTGTAAACACATGTCAGAGGAAAAAAATACGTAACAAAGGCATATATTAAGAAGGTAAAAGTAATTCTTAGTTTAATTTTACTATAACACCATTCGCGAACTTATTAACCTCATCATAATCATCAGCAGCAACAGCTTTTCACAAGTCAACTTCTGAACATAAGCTTCTTCCAGGGAATATCACAACCCCCCCAAACGGGTTCCCGCCTTGTCATGGCGGGGGGGCTTAGAAGCCGTGGCTTGGTCACCCACGGCGAAACAAAGAGGAACCCATATGGCTGGTCCGAGGTGAAGGGCCGGCCCGAGGTGGCCACTCCGAGTGGGCTTGGGAAGCCCACTTCGGATGTGTGTTGGTGGACTGCGGTGAGAGGTGTGTCCTCCCCACCTACCGCTGCAGCCGAGGTGGAGTCGCGGAGGAAGAGGAGTGTTGGTATCGCGATGCGCCACTCGCCCTATCCTCCGCGACTCAAACGGGGCCGCACCGTTGATGCGGTGGTGGTGGGGCTGCGGGGGGAGAAGATTGTCGGTATTGCGAGGCGCCGCTCTCCCTACCCTCCGCAGCCGAATCTTGGTTGGCGGCGGAGCCATAGACCAGATCCGCCGCTGGGGTCGGGAAGGCTAGTACTTCTAAGTGCTTGTTTTTCTTGGCCTCATGGCCTTCTTGCATTGGACGCGGGGGCGTCCGTTGCGCAGATGTAATTAGAGGCCGAGAAGGAAGGCGCGCCATGTGTTCTGGTGCGCCTTACCTGTGAAGGAGAACGGGGAGGAATATTCCGCTCCCGAGGAGGTGCTGCCATGGGGCGGCAGGCGCTGGTGGGGCTGCGGATGTGTGCGAAAGCGTTCCCGTGGCCCTGCCAATGAGCGACAAAGGTGGAACACCATGGGGTTTTAGTCGGTGCGAGTCCGACATAACCCGTTCTTGCCCCCGCGAGGCGGGTATGCGTAGGCATTTCCCCATGTAAAAAAAAGGGAATATCACAAAGAACGGTACTGAGCCACCTGCATCCATCGACTTCCTGGTCATCTGGTGGGGTACCTTCGCTTACTGAGACGAGTCTGCCACTCGAGAACTCCAAATCGGTTGTCGGTTCTTCGAGTTGACTTCCCATGAAACGTTTTCACATTTGTTTATGAATTAGAGAGTACTCGCTAGTACTAGCGAGGCCCCTAATGTCTTTATCTTTGTCATTACGTGAAACAAATTCCCAAACTGTTGTGCTGTACATTTAGTATTCATCATCAATAAAGCCCTTTACAAGCCCACTGCTGAACATACATCTCCCAACGAATGCCAAGAAACATGATCCTGAGCCACCTGCATCCATCGACTTCCTGCATCTCTTACAAGGTCGTAGTTTCATCTAATGTAATGGACGAGGACTATTTGGCCAGCCTGTTGCCGCTCAAGCTTATTGATACGTTGCGCTATACATTAAATCTGGTTTTCATATCATACTATTTATTACCTTTACGCTGATCACAAAGCGTAGAGTTTCTATACCAGTCTTTCCTAGAAATCTCTGCGGCTCAGTTTACAGAATATCAGAGTCGAAGTAGGTCAGGCATTTAAATTTTACAGAAATGATATATGTACTATTATTACTGTTCATGTTCATGTCTGGATTCAATTATTTGGTGGATTTGCACTATACTTTTTATTATTAATTGATAAGAACTTCTAATCATACTTAAGATTATGCCAGCCCCATCGTAAACTAATTTTTATAGAATGCCACAATAATAGAAACAACTACGATAAAAAACAACTACTTTAAACAATTAAACATAAAATTAAAAGCCATTTTAGACAGAGCTCGGCGAAGATAAGAATATCAAGTCCACAACATTGACATTTTTATATTGATATACTCTTTGCCTTTCTTTGATATTCAGCTCACGTTTGAGAAACAAGTGTTGAACATCTTTGGGTTTATTTTAACTCCCCCAATTAGGAGGTAAAATAATTTCATCGGACACTGTAATTAAGGATTACTTTTACTTTATTACGAAAGATCCCTATCGATAAAGAAAAAGCAAGATGAGTACACATATATTTGCGTATTTTTTAATAGGATAGGGTAACAAACAAGCAGTCCACCTGATAGTAAGCGTTTGCTGTGGCCCATAGACATCTGCATCGATCCTCAATTACGAAACAAAATGCAGATGCGCTGTCACCCGTGAGGACTAAGATGGAATGCCTCGCTTTCAAGGGTCTCCGGTTCTCTACACTCACCATACGAATCACAGCAGCGTTAAGCTACTATTTCGCGGTCAAACCGACCCAATCGTGTTTTAACTATATTACTAATATAGCTGGAGCATGGCTCTATCACGTAAAAAAATATTTTTCTCATATCTTTCCACTAGCTATGGATCTGAGATGAGGTCCTTCACTGCTCGTCGTATGAGGAAGCTGAAGGTCGCTCAACTAGCTATAGAGAGAGCTACGCTCGGGGTTTCTCCGCGTGACAGACTTAAAAATGAGTAGAGTAACCGACATAGCCGAACGAATTATTAAGCAGAAATGGAAATGGGTCGGTCATGTAGCTGGAAGAAAGGTTCTAGAGCAGCAGCCTTGTACCGTTAGGTGAAGTGTAGTTCGGCCCCTCACTAGATGGAGTGACGGTCGGAGTGGTAGTAAGACAGGCAAGAAGTCGATGGATGTAGGTGGCTCACCGTGCTTTGTAGCATTCCTTGCGTGAGGCTTATGTTCAGCAGTGGACTGATGAAGGGCTGTAATGAATGAATGAGTTCCACCAGCTTGACCAACCATTAATAGGTATTACCTAGAATATTAAAAAAAGGAAAATGAAGATAGCAACACGTTTAAATACCTGGATTATCAGCTTTCAGTCTTAAAACAACATAGCCATTGTTTGGTACAGCCACTGTGTCTTTAAATGGGGGAAGATTGTACTGTCTGTTCAACAAGCCCTTTCTGTCTAAATCTAGTGCATGTTTTAGGTTGATCTTCTTAATATTTTTGTCCGGCGATCGTCCCATACCGATAACGTTGTATGGTGTACCATGTAGATGGAATGGATGAGATAAGTTTGGCGATTGCACTGCAAAACATAAAAGAAATACGTAAACAAAATTTGATTTATAGTAAAGAGTGTGTGACATCGTGTGTTTGTCGCGTTATTTTTTTTACATGCAAGTTACTCGTAAAGAGAAACGAGCACGTAGCCCATCCGATGGCAGGTTGATGCTGCCGCTAATATAAATTTATGGCTCTCCTCGAAACAATGTCGAAAATCGATAAAGAATGGAGTAGGTGGTAGAATTCTATTCTATTCTATTGAGCCGTGGTAGCTCAGATGGTTAACGCTAGCAGTAAATATAACAGAACGCGAGTAACCCGGGTTCGATCCCCACCGGCAACAATGAAATTGTTAATTGCAATTTTAAGTGCTGATTTACCACGTGCTCGGTGGTGAAGGAAAACATCGTGAGGAAACCTGCATGTCTGAGGAATAAGAGAAAAAAAATTATTTCGAAGACATGTGAAGTTCGCCAACACGCATTGGGGCAGCGCGGCGGACACTTCCTTGCCCTAAAACCCTCTCAAAAATGCTGCAGCTATATTATGGTTGTAGCTCAAATGTGTCAGCTCGACCAGGGCTGAACCACACTCTCACAGAATATAAGTATAAAATAGCAGCTTAATGCTGTAGCTTAATGGTGAGTGTAGAGAACCGGAGCCCCTTTTTACTGGAAATAAGGCATTACATCTCGGTCCTCAGGGGTCACAATGCATCTCCATTTTATTTCTTAATTGAGGATGGGCCAGAGCATCCACCTACCATCAGGTGGACTATGTGCTCGTTCATCACCAATATTCTATTAACAAATAACTTGAGACAAAATATCCAATTAGGTAGTCCTATTATGACTAATCTTCTTGACTAATATTCCTCAAAATCTTAAGACAAAAGTGTACACAGCCAGTGCATGTTGAAGTTATGATTCATGGAACTGGAACATGGTATTTTACTGCTGTCTGTATTAGGAAGCTCAAAATAGAGTATGATGGAAAGGGCTATGCTTGAAATTTCTCTGTGAGATAAAATTGGTAAAAAGTATATGAGCCTAAGAGTATTGGCACTTGTGTGAGATACAGCTTGGATTATATCAGGTACATAATCAAAATGTGGGAGCTTGTACTAAAGTGTTCCGGTCTGAAGGTTAATGACAGCTATAATTGTAGGCTGTGAGGTATTTCATCTGAGATAGCCCTGTTTATATAAAGTTAGCTCCATGGACTGCCGTAGTCATTTATCTTTAGGTGTAATGTAAGTTTGTTTGTACTTCAATTTAAATTTCATGTGCACATTATGAAAGTATTAGCCGATGTAAGGTTGAAACTTATTTAGAGGTTAAACTGTTAAAAAAACTTGTGTTAAAGAGTATAACAAAACTAAATTAAAAAGGAAATACTAGTTTTATTTTATTGGTATGAATGTTTTGGTGAGTACTTGAATTTACATACGAGTTCATAACCAAATAATAACTATCTGCTGGGAATTTATAAAGATTTTCCAATAGTCTGATGGTAACCTTTATTAATAAAAATGTTTTGTTAAAATTTACATCAAATTCCAATTGGTTATGACGTATAAATGAAAGGATGACTGTTAATATAATAAAGGTTTATATTATATATTTATATTTATATTTTTAGGTTTATATTTATATTTTCAGAATCGAAAGTATCTCCATGGTTAGGTTAAGGACTACGAACTTAAAAAGTCGTGGGTTCTATTCCACCATTCAACTACTGTCGTAAACCTATTTTTAAACTTACGTGGAGAGGTAATCGGAAGTATTAGTAAAATGTTAAAATGTTATTAATAATTATTAAAACAGAAAATCAATTTTTTTCATAAAACTGAAGTGACAAACGTTTTTACAGTATACTGGATGGTAAGTGGCTACTGCGGTCTATAGCCATTTGTAAACAATTACAAACAAAAAAGAAAACACATGCGTTATTACCTTTGAACTGTAAGACGTAATTCCTAACCACCTATTACTATTCTGTCTTATATATATCCTTGATATTGGAACACAGCAGTGTTGGTGGCAAAAAAAAACCTGAATGCTATGAGAGCCTGGTCCTCCCTTGGTCAAGTTGACCTATTCTTATACTTAGTCAAGTAGCCATTTTTTTGCTATTTGACATATTTAGCATTTAAAGCTGATATTATAGCTATCGCTATGCTGCTGAATATGCTCAGAAGTATATTAATATACTAGCTGTTCCCGCGGTTTTTTCGCGCGGAATTTTTATTTTTGATAAGATTTCATGAGTTCAAATTCTGGAATGGAACTCTAATTCTTTGTCTAATATAAAATTTGCGTAAGTTACTCCTAATAACAACAGCTATCTGCCACTAGAAGTATCATCAAAATCGGTTCAGCCATTTTGAAACAAACAGACAGACAGACAAACATTTTTGAATTTGTCTATATTGCTATAAGTACCGCATATGTACTTTCAGATACATTTAGTAAAAAGTGGGTATTTTGACATTACAAACAGACACTTTAATTATATTTAGATGTATAGATTACATAAAAACAATGATATTGTTATATGTTTTGTATGTTACTGGCATATAATATACATTTTTAAAGTAGGTACACATATATTTAAAAGAAAAATTTTGTAAGTATGCTAATGGTTTACTAGACGGTAAAACTTTTTATGTGTAGTTTGTAAGTCGTTACATTATGCCGCTAAAGAGCCAGCAATCTAAAGTTTGGACTATTTCTAACCGACTTCAATAAGAAGGAGGTATCGACTGCATGTTTTTTTATGTGTGTTACCTGATAATTTTTTTTGGGTGAACCGATTTTGATGATTATATTTGAAAGCTGATGCTTTTCGCGTGGTCCCATACAAATTTGATCACGATCTAACGAGTAGTTTTTGAGTTATCCTTAAATAATGCGTATTTAATTGACTTCGAATACACTCGAACGTATTGAAGTCGGTTGTACAAAATTTTTAGTTTTACCACTTGTTGAATTAAATGACTATTTATAATAATTTTTAAATTAAAATCACACTTACCTTCATCAACTAAAACGATTTCAACAATGGAGTTCAGCGGCACGTCAATCATGTGCGTGCAGCGACAGTCGACGGGACAGTTTGGGGGCCTGTTGTCGCCATTACAGAAGAGTTCAGACGGTAGCTCGTGCATCTGTGACAGCGGCGGCGCTGGAGGGGCGGTGTAGGAAATCTCATCAACTAAGCTCAATACGTGATCGCCACCAAAACCGCCAACTGCAACATAATTGTCATTTATGTATGTAAACAAAAAACTTTATTGTACTTTTATCAATTTTTGTAACCCGAAAAAAAAAAAGAGTCCAAACAGCGCGTGTTGCTGTTGATGAATTAATATCTAGATGTGGTTTGTATGAAGAAATTCAAAGTCACTTAGCTAAATATGAAGATGTGTATGCACAATTCTTCTGAATTATACAGCATACCCCAAGGGATCATTACATTACGTGGTAGAGCCACGTTGCGGCTATATTATGGTTGTAGCAGGAATGAGTCGGCTCGACCGTGGCAGGACCACGCTCTCACAGAATACGAATGTAAAATAGCAGCATATGGCTGTGTTTTGTATGGTAAGCGTAGAGTTTCGGAGACCCTTTTTACTGGAAACGAGGTATCCCATCTTAGTCCTAAAGTGTGACAACGTATCTGCGTTTTGATTCTTAATCGAGGATAAATGTAGATGTCTGTGGGCCGCAGCATCCACTTACCATCAGGTGGACTGTGTGCTCATTTGTCACCCTTATTCTATTAAAAAAACAAATAAAGCCTATTAAAAGTCCTCTGCCAAACATACTCGTAGGGCTCCCTATAACTTGCCGCAAAGCGGGATATTTGCCTTGGTTTTCACGTATGGCCATTGGGTTTGTGACCGCAGTTTTATAATTACTTTGAGCTTTTATCAGGAAAATGCTGCTGCCCTTTTCCTGTTTAAGTTTCCCTCTGTCGCTTTTTGAGTATCCAACGAGATTATATGGGATAGCTTGCCTCGTTGGTCTAATGAACTTAAGCGGAACTACTGACTATGTGAATTGTTATTGGGTTTTCTGTCAGGAAGTTCTCAATAGTCGAGAGCATAGAATACTATAATACACAATACAATAGAAACATTGGGTGCGTTTGGCAGAAAAAAGCGCTAGCAAGCGCTTGTAAGCAAAATGGCGATCGTAAGCGGTAAGCGCTGTCAAATCGTAAGTAGCTATTTTCCTCCAGGACATGATGTTAGTTTTAACCGGGGAATCTAACCTAATTTAAATATATGTTTGTAAAGTATTCATGTTAAAAACTTACCAATCATAAATTTTTAATAGCATGTATATGTTTATTCATGTCATTATATTACTTAAAACTAATATTGCACAAAACAACTTATAAACTCTACTTCAAAACAAACAAATTAAATAAGCAAAATGGCGGATTGTGTCAGCGCTACTGAAGTAGCAATCGTGTCCTGGCCGAAAACTATTTTAGCGCTTATAAGCGCTTGCTAGCGCTTTTTTCTGCCAAACGCACCTATTAGAATGAACAATACAATAGAATGGCTGTCAAACTTATTTTGTACGAGATTCCGCGTCGACGGGGGAACACATACAAGCACTTACGTCCTATTATCACTATTACAAACCAGATTCGCTGTTTTGACAGACTGAGTAAATTAACACATTTTAGACTCTTGATTAATGTTCAAAATCATCATTAAACAAGTCCTTAAAATTTTAATACATATTTATTTGTAAATAGCGTGCAATTTGGTATTTTATAAATAATTTGCATGCGAAATTCGGAAATGATTGTTACGTCAAAACAAATATCGTGTTGACATTTATGCGTGTGAATTGACGTGTTAGTGACATTTTAGTGGCTACACGGGCTCGCCTACTCCCCCATATAAAATATAAAAAACAAAACATAAACATAAACACTCACGCCTGTCACCCAGAGGGGTAGGCAGAGACTACAGACTTCCATTTGGCACGATCCTGACACACCTCTCTTGCCTACTTCACATCCATACACCTACGCATACATGCTCGTCGGTTAAGGGTACTCCTCATTTGGCCCGTTTTCAATAAATCGCCAATTTGGTCGATAAATTTTCGCCTAGGACGTCCCTTTCCGACTCTGCCATTCACTTCTGCACCATAAATTTTCTTTGTCACTCTTTCCTCATTCATTCTTTCCACGTGACCAAACCACCAAAGCATTCCTTTCTTAATCCTGGTCGCAACATCATCTTGCAAACCACATTCTTTTCTTATTACACAATTTCTTACTCTGTCATTCAGATTCAGCCCAAACATACTCCTTAACGACCGCATTTCTACTGCGTTTATTCTACTCTCGTGCTTCTTCTGCCACACCCAACTTTCACTACCATACGTTAAAGTAGGGACCAACACAGCATTGTGAATTACCATACGTGCCTTTTTCGACACATTTTGACTCTTCACAATAGAGTGCGAGGCCCCATTTACTCTATTTCCCGCATTCACTCGTCGTTCTATATCCTTATCATATCTCGAATCCCTGCTGAATACGCACCCCAAATATACAAACTCATCTACTTGCTCGATCAACTCCCCTTCTATTCTTATTTCACAAATCGTTTTATTTTCTTCTCTTTCAAAAACCATAACCTTCGTCTTACTTGCGTTCACTTTCATACCCCTTTCTTTTAATGATCCGTTCATTAATGTAACCATCATTTGCAACTCGGCCGCCGACGACGCAAGAATAACTTGATCATCGGCGTACAAAAGGCATTTGACGGTTAACTCACCCATTCTTAATCCGCATTCTTCAACTTTCAAATTTTGCAAATAACTGTCCATAAATAGGTTGAACAGCCACGGGGAAGCCACACAGCCCTGTCTGACACCTTTATGGATGTCAAACCAGTCCGAGTAGACCCCGTTGATCCTAACACAAGCACTAGAGTCCATATGTATGTATTATATGTATTATAGTATTCTATGGTCAGGAAGTTGGCGCGGTTGCACCCCTTTGCCTCGGAAAGCACGTAAAGCCCTTAGTCCTGTATATCCCCGGTTGTATCGGATTGTCGTCCTATAGAACTAGGAGAGTGAGGGAATAAAGAGTGCACCTGAATTTGCGCCTGCACTCGTGCACTATAAATCTGTCCCGTGCATTTGACTAGTTTCCGCTGGGACTGGCCGCCGTGACCGAAATTCAGTATGGCGGACATTATTAACTTATCCAGTATTGAGTGCTTTTTGCCGCCACTATATGGCACATCTCATTGGATCATTAGGATCTGAAATGATATTAAGCTAGTCGTGTATGTAACTCGATGAACTTACACGCGATGGAGACTGAAAGTTCTAAAGTATTAAAAAATGTAGTGCGAGGTGATCCTCAGTGATTCTAACCCTAGGTATCGCAACTCCACAGTCACTGGCTTAGCAGCTACGCTACGGATCCGTCAATTAGTAACAAAATATCTGAAGTGGCATATGTTTTTTAATTATTAATTTCCCAGTGGGAAGTTGTTGTAATGGGTCCGATTTTGCAAATTAGAAATTTTAACATATCTCCACATTTCAAGGTCTTTAGAGTCGAATAGTGTGGCTTTTAAGAGGATGTCCGTGTGTGCACATGTATGTATGATACATACATGTACATGTATGTAACATACGTACATCTCTACAGCTTACATGAAAGTAAAAAAAATTACTTTCATTAAATTTGAAATCAGTTATTTCGCGATATCTTCTACACATGTGGCTTCTCATAAAATGAAGGTAAGAAAATTAATTACCTAAGTAATTTTTGTATGTATTTTCCTTAAAAAGATCTTTTGGCGTGTAGAAGTGAAAACGGAATGGCAGGAATATTTTTACGTCTGGTCTCTCTTGAAGTATTGATTTGTCCACCGGTTTTGCCGATTTTAAATTACTGACGCACACTGCGTCATTCCTTGGTACATCACAAATTGCATCTAGAGGATTTAATACCTACAAAAATATCAATTAATTAGTTAATCATGTACTTTAGGAGAATTAATGCATAATATGGTTTCTGTACAAGAAAACAATTTGAAGAAATAAAAATAAATGGAGTACCGTACCTTTCCATTCTACACTGATGTAGGTTTAAGTAAGTGTATCGTGGGAAATGTGACATTATTTTCGATCTAAAAATAAAATGTTTACAGAAAACAAACACCGTTTAGTATTTACAAAGGGGTTTTGTACCATATTTACATTGCATGTTGTTAACATTAATGAGTAACAATCAAAGAATCATAAACACTTATCTATGAAGGATAAAAATGAAAATAAATATTTTATTTTATAAAATTTATTAAAATGGTTTAAAATTTACAAATCTCTTAAAATATTTGTGATAAATACACATTGCCTGCTAACGCACGACTAACAGAAATATTTTTATTTAATTTGTAAAGAATTTCCCTCCTTAAGTAACACTGTATGATTTCTTATTATTATACTACTTCTGCTTTTCTGGAAATGATTTAAATTACGTTATAAAATACACAGAATTTTCTTATGGTTATGGTAACTGGGAATGGTAACATTTTTTGTATCTACATACTCTCTAAATAAACATATGGTTAGAACAGTCTTCATGGTCGGGGGAGGAGAAGGGTATGTTTTAAGCTATTCGTTCATGTTTGTGTATTTACAAGTATTGCAGATTTCGCATTATTTACAATTCCTTAATTTTGTGTGGATTGCGATGTTAGTCAATGGTAGAGCCTCTTATAATTCTAAATACGTCTATATAAATTTTATATATATACACGTAATAAATATCCTTGGTGAAGAAAAAATGGCAAGTCGTTAGTTACAGTACAAACAAATTCGTATAAAATAGATAAAAAAGAAACCCGTGGGCGAAGAATACGTTGTACATTAATTACTGAGCCTCGAACTATACAATATTTTAGGCGACACATCAAAATATTGAAAAATTATCACCAAATATGGCATATTATAAAACTGTGATTCACTCAAAAAAGTATCACCGTCATTTAAATAAAAATCACAAACCATCATGAACTCCTGTTGAAACATTCGAATAAAAAACACAAATGGTAGAGTCGAGCACTTCGAATCTACCAGACACACCACACAAAACAATCATAAAATTACACTTAGTTAACACAAAAATAATTCAACTGCTGAACCAATTCTTTGATGTACGAAAACTGTGATTGTTACTAGGAACCGAAGTTAATTGATGGGAGGCAGATGGTCTCCGCATGTCGGGAAGTTGGGAGGTACAGGAGGCAGATCGGCTTGGGTTCCAACTTGTAGCACGACATTCATTCCGATAACGATGTGGAAGAGGAAGTGGCAATGGAGGAGCCAGAAACCAGGATTGTTAGCCCTAAATCGTAAGATAACGTAGCCATTATTGGGAACCGCAATGGTGTCTTTCGATGGCGGTAAATCTCCTTGTTTCAAGTGACGTTCAAGTAATCCTCGTCTGTCGAGTTCAAGAGCGTGTTTCAGGTTAATTTTCTTGACGTTCTGGTCGGGCGACCGTCCAATACCAATCACGTTGTAAAAGTAACCGTGCAGGTGGAACGGATGGGATAAGTTCGCGATTTGAACTGTGAAAGTTAAAAATGTAAAATCAAAATAAATTCAGATTCATATATAACAGCCAATGTTTAAAGCGATTTGTATATTTAGTGGTGCAAAGTACCTTCATCTACTAGTACAATCTCTACAACTGCGTTAAGCGGAATGTCAACCTTGTGAGTGCACATGCAATTTTGTCCGCAATCAGCTGGCCTATTGTCGCCATTACAGAATTGTTCAGGATTAATGTCATCATACTGACTTATAAGAGGGGCCGGTGGGGACATATACGATATTTCGTCTATTAAACTAATGACGTGATCTCCATCCGGTGCCACTGTAAGCATTAAATTTAGTTATAGTCTGCGAATTTATTTAAAATATTACAAACTCAAAGTATAATAATAAACATGTTTATTCTCACCTAAATATCGGTTATAAGTATTCGGTTGGAATAACATCTCTGGTCTATAAACGAAGAATCGGAATGGTAAGAAAATCTTTACGTCAGGCCTATCCTGGAGTATTGCAGGGTCGATGTGCTTGGCGTTTTTCAGTTGACTGACGCAAATGGCGTCGGTTCTGGGTATATTACATATTGCGTCCAGTGGGTTCATAACCTGTGTAGTTAGTGAGGAGGAAAAACGTGCAATTACTAATTTTACGTGCAAACTACTCTACTTTAAAACTTAACTACTTTTATTTTTATTTATAAATACAACCAAATTATTGGGGTTGAAGGATGTAGAAAATAAACCTTATAAATTTTTAATTTATCTTTTGTCAGTTCCGTTTTATTACATTTAGCACTAAAATAGTTTTAACTGATTAATTTCTTATATTACGGTATTAAAAATTGCACTTGTTTAATAAAACGGAACGTTCGTGGTGCAAATGCGGAAATTTGTTGCAAAGAGGTGCAATATAATCATTATGATAGGTTACCACTAAAAACACATTCTGTGTCGTCTACTCAGTTACTAATATCCACGACAGTTTGCTTATGATATTTACAATTCATTACTAGTGTTCTACTTTATACAACTAATGAATGTGTCCAATGTATTTTGAACACCATTTTTGCATTCGAAAAGTATTTGTTAATGTTTTTGTAATGATATATGCATGCAATCAACTTCTGCAAAATAGATTTAATTTAGTTCAGGATATCGTGCTAGCTCTTAGAAGCAAGTACGCAAAATCCATTAATAATTATATAATGACACTCGTAGACACCACACTGATCAATTCGTATAAATGAGAACACGAAATTTGAACCCCTTGTACTTATTTTGAATGTTGGCAGCAAATACTTGTAAGATTTAATTATGTTACTGACGTATTTACAACTTTATTTTAGGAATTATAATTGTTCATATTAATGTAAGTTTTGCAATAGTACAATACATACCACTCCTTGTGGGATTCCCACATCGTACGTAGGCGCTGCCGAGGAAGGCTGATATGGGCCCCTAGCATACCGGAGTATTCCTAATTGTTGTGCTCGTTTAACACCACATTCTCCAAGACCTCGTACTTGGATCCAGTATGCGCCAGGGTTATTATCTGCGACTATGATAAAGTCGTATCGTTCACCTGAAAGAGTCGAGTAAAACCAGCGTCAAGAACGAGTTTTAAAATTAATGTTGTTAGTAATGTGACCTCAATAAAGAGTAACTTTGGTCTAGTTATAGCATCAATTTACTAGATACCTGTTTAAAATTTAGTATTACGATTGAGTATCGTCAAATCATCATTTATTGTACAGCGATAACGGTGTTAAGTGAAAACAGTGTAATAACTAAGGAAGTTATAAGTGTTTTTATTATTGTTTGAGTCAGAGCAATTTATTCAAGTAGGATCATTTATTATAGGTCCGTCCACACCGTAGTAGATATTTAAGAGGCCAACGCAAATTACGTCATGAAACATAAAATAGTAGTTCATAGGAAATAAATGTTGCCAGAGTTTAATTGAATAAAAAGTTAAAAAATACAAACTATATTGTCATTATACATAATTCTCTTGTACTTTTATAATATCGTTACAACCTATTGAAGTCCACTGCTGAACATAGGCCTCCTCCATAGATAGCCTCTAAGGGAGGATATTTGCCAAGCGGGTTGGCAACGCTGCTGCTCATCTCTTGATTTGTTTCCCCATGTCGCCTCGTATGACCGTTCCAGTTTTACAGTAGTATCAATATCAGTGATACCTTTCCTTATTGGTCAATATAGTGAGTGGATAAATTTTGAAATATTACTTCCTGCTATAAATTCTTAGTTGCGTTTTTTAGTATGCTAGCAAAAGATAAAAAATCGTTTCAGGGTCTGTGAATTTTATAACCCTGATTTATAATTACGTTATGATAAAGTCGTAACGTATTCTACGTACCGGAGAAAGATATAATAGTGTTGACTTGTACTGGTTGCACGGGTTCCCCATCTGTCGCAATAACTGTCAGGTTATGGCCTTCGATAGTAAGCTGAGCTGGACAAACTGATGCAAAAGCGTTGATCATCCTAAACCTGTATCTCCTTCCCGGAGTAATAGTGAAAACTTCTAATGGTGTGTTTGTCATGAAACCAGTGTTGGGATCTCTAAACTGTCCTTTGCCGTTAATCAATACAGATTCGGGATCTTGACCGGTGTTGACAGCAAGACGACCCGGATATCTTTCGGCAGCATCTTCATGCAGCCAGTCGCTGATTAACATGACATGTGTAGTCAAATCATAGTCGTAAAGGTGACTGTTGGGATCTTTGGATGGAGGTTGACGTACAACAATACTTCCATATAATCCATCTAATTTCTGAAGACCAGTGTGTGCATGCCAAAAGTGAGTACCTGCGTTACCTTGCCATTGATATCTGTGAAATAAAGATCAGTACAAATATATATGGGGTATAAGTGGTAAAAGTAAAAAATGATTTTAAATAAGAACAAGAAACAATATACCATGAAACGAAATTACTAAACATCAAACAATTATACATCTATAATACATGTATATATAAAATCACACATAATATAATCCATTCAAATATAATATTCACCACAAAAGGAGAAACACTAAAATACTCATCACGCCGCGGAAACCATCTTGTATTACCAAATTTTCGCACTAATTATGGAAAAAATGCCGTAACATTTGCGGGAGCACAGTTGTATAATAAACTCCCTTCAACCATAAAAGATGCAAGTTCGCCCGATATTTTCAAGAAAAAATTATTAGACTACATTAAAAAACAAGACATACATACAATTATGTTATCAATACTTGAAATATCGCTCTTACGCAGTTAAGTAAGTAGTGTACGCCAAGCCATGCTCACTTTCGATCGCGCAATACCAACCTTACGCCCGCCAAGTAGTGATCGAATTAGATCAGAATTATGTAAACATGTCTACCTATGAAAAAACTATTTTTTCGTTTTAAACAAAACCAAAGACACTATGCAATAGATATTAGTATCAAAGACAAAGATATGCTCTTTTATTTTAAACCATAACCTGGCAATGTTTCTTAGAAAAAAAAAAAAAGAAATCACTCTGAACTTCCGGCGTTCCACGTGTCACTTTGATGAAGGTCCGTCCGTCTTTTTTATAGAATTTTATATTTGTGTCTGGACTAAAAACGAAAGTATTATACTTTTTTATATTCCTTGTAATATAGTCAACACGTAGATATGTAATTTGTGGTATAAAAAGTGAAAAGTAAATTGCCAAAAGTACTTCAAATTCCGAAAGGCCTGTTTTGGCGGGCGGGTTATAAATGTGTTATTTTTCAAATTCTCATTTATTTTTAGTGTAAAATGTAAGTAAAAATAGTTTTCCTACATATTTTGAAATAACATGACGTTGTATTTATTTCAAATTCACACGAACATATTTTAGAAATATTGTTCGAAATGTCACAGATAAAATATTATTTTATTTTTTTTTTTTAATTTTTTAATATTTTAATATTTTGGTATGAGTAACGAATGGAAACACATAAAACATAAAATATACATATTTCCAAACAATTTCATATAAATTTCTCCAAAAACAAAGGTGTAGAATTCAAATTAGTAGTAATTTTGTCACTAAAATTGAAGTTTATACTACTATTATGCTATACAGTGTAATTTATATACTTTATTACAATTTCTAGCAACCAAAAATAATTTTATTCGATAGTTTATACATTCAACAAGACTTCCTGTAAGTTTTATCCATAAATATTGTCTCAAAGTGAAAATATAGCAAAATTTGCAATATTGCAAAAAATTTCCTAACCTAGAAATTTTCCCGCCAAAAAGGTCCCGAGTGAACGGGAGTGTAACATGGCGCGCGTTCGCTTGGCGTACAGGTCTTGCAACTTCTATTTAATTTTGATCTATCCTATTTTATGTTTACTATTTATTATATTATTCTGTGTGATTTATTTTAAATTGTATAAATGTACTCATGTAAATGACATTAGTCTTAATGAGTAAATAAAGGTTTAAACCGAATTACATGTTAAAGTTAAAGTTACAGCCTATATACATCCCACAGCTGGATACAGGTCTACTCTCATTTCTGAGAGCGTTTAGGGCAAAGAAATGACCGCCGCGGTGCCCTAATTCGTGTTGGTGAACTTCACATGTCTTGGAAATATTATTTTTCCTATTTCTAAAATATGCAAGTTTCTTCAAGACGTTTTCCTTCACTGTATAGCTTGTGGTGAAAAAAAAATTCATCAAAAAATCTATTCTATTCTATAAATAAACTGCTGTTGTGTTATCTCTCTGTCCAAAACAAAGTTATCGGTTAGTTCTTTGTCTTTAAAATAATATTTACCTGAATGTATTTCCTTGTTGAATAGGACATTGTGTTACAAATGGTACACCATCATAATATTGAGATCCTCTTTGCCAGATACCGTGCCAGTGAATAGTCACTTCCATACCTTCCATATGATTCTCAACATCAATTACCACTTTGTCATTTTCACACACTTGAATCGATGGTCCAGGAATCATTCTGTTTGCTGTAAGGATACCTCGCTCCACACCATCGGCCAACACACATTGACAGTGAGACCAGACTACATTGGTTGCGTTAGGTGTGCAAACTTGGCAAGCCCTGTAATAAAAAAATTATAAAAAGTACCTTAAAAATATAATTCAAATGCATTTAACAATGACAATCATAACAAAAGAAAAACGTGTCGATAACGTATTATTATAACACAGTTTCATTGCCCTATGCTTGTGCAACGAAATGTGAATTTTTGCGTAAGCTCTGTCGACATTACCCATCAATTAGAATTGGACTCATTTGAGTTGAAGAAGCAATATAAGACATAGATTCGTCAATGAATGAAGCCAACTGTGAAAATAAATGAAACGAACATTTATTTGATTTCTAAAGAACGTTGAATACTAGTTTTGTTATGACATTCCCAAGGTTGTCACTTATAAAATTACTTTTACCGTGAGATTGCATTGGCTAGTATTGATTGATATAAATATTTTTTTAAATTTATTATGATTATTATGTAATACCAGCGACCTTCCCGGATTTCGCTCGGCTAACTTCTTGATAACGACAAAAGCTCTACCTACCGGGTCCAATAGTGAATTCCGGATCCGGGTACAAAGCACACACGACAAGTTTCATCAAAATCAGTCAAGCCATTTTCGAGTTTTAGCGAAACCTTCTGATGGAAATTGATTTTTATGTATAGAGATTGATACGAAAATTACGAGTTAAGGCAGAGTGATTAGATAATTTTCTTTTCCTATTCACCTCCGTATCAAGTTATTTTGTCCAGCTGTCCCCCCCTGAGGACTACGCTGGAATGCCTCGTTTTCATTAAAAACAGGTCTCTAGTTCTCTACACTCATCATATTAAACAGCAACGTTAAGATGCTGTTTTACGCTGGTATTCTGTGAGAGAATGGTCCTTTTCCGGTCGAGCCGACATATTCGTCCTACAACTAAATCAGTAATATAGCTGCAACATGAAGAAGATAAAATATCCAGGCCGGAAACCGGGAGTAGCGTCAACTTGCGAGCAGCATCTGGTATTGTAATCGCTAATTCGCTACTAAGAATAGCAACTACGGTCAATTCCGCCTACAGTGTGAGAGAACCATTAGTATTGCCTGGATGTTAACTTTTACAGATTATCAAAGAAGAATACGGGAAACAAACAGTATATTAGATACTTACGCGCCCAAAACAGTGTACAGCTCAAGAGTGAAATGGTAGTAACAGATTCTCGGTGGCTCTCCCTCTCTGCAAGCACGCGCACATTCGTCAGGAGCGGATAATGCTGGATTCCTTCTGAGCTCAGCAGTCGCACTACTCGTGAAGTCCAAGTGCTTGAACGATATTTTTCCATTCACGTTCTTAGAAAGCGGTGGTAGCGGATTGTTGCGGAAACTGCCACTAAGCGGGCCGCTGCCGCTTGTTTGGACGAATGGGTTAGATGAAGGTCCGATTGTATTGGCAAGGTTTCCAAAGGAATATCCGTCATTTATCGACGGATGTGTCTGAACGATACCATGCGTTGAAGAGAATGCGCTATTGCTGCTCTCATGGAAGGGCGTCGCTGTGCCTGCTTGCCACCATGACGCTGATGTTGACTGATCGTCTGGGACGTTACCTGCTTCTGTAAAAGAAGAAATTTGTTTTTTAAAATTATTATTCTAAGAAAAATAATATTATAAGTACATTGTGTCATTGAATTATAATTAATAACTGAAAATTGGTTGTTGAAAGTTTTCATAAAAAAAAAACATTTTATTCTTAAATAGGTTACTCTTACAGTTTACATACATAAAGTGCAAGAGATAAACGTCCGGACCGGAAACAATGATTTGTTCCGTGCGAAATCCGATAATTATTCGCCTTATAGAAATATTGTTCCGTGCGGGATTCAAACCCGCGGCCCTCAGCGTCGTAACTCATTACTAAGCCTAATTAATCATGGAGCCGTCCGAAATGCTTAAATTGTTCTCTAAAGTCCGGCATACATGTTATCTTAAGAGGTTCTTACCTAAATTATAAATACGCAACTGCTATCAAAACTAAATTTTGTAATAATGTTGATTTAGGACTCAAGTTATGTCTGGCCCAATATTTCGAGGACTTTCCTCGAGTGCTGCTTAACTGTGTCAATATTATCCACTATTTTCAAATAGAAGTTTATGTTTAGTAGAACATTTTCCAGCGATATAATCTATTCATTGTACAATTTCAACATTATTACTTATCTGTGGCCTTATTTGAAGTTGTTTTAAGTAGGTTTAAATACATTTGATCTTATTTAGGATTTGTGACCCTGAAAAGCTGTTATAGCTTTTACTTCCTAATAATTAAGCGTCAAGATTGCATGAACATCTTCCTCATACCATCCGAAAATGACTTAATACCGGTATATAGCTTAAATGTCGATACCACGGAGCAAATTATATTTGCTCCATGGTCGATACTGACAACGTGATTTCTAAAGACGTAATATATCAGAAATAGTTCGCTTTCGGAGTTTTTGTATAATCAATGCATAGTGGCAACTTTCGCTCCAGATCGGAATGATTGTTGCATGAGCTATTACGTGTAGGCGTGGATAATTACGGATCCGGTAAATTCATCGGAGCTTTAAATATAAATTACCTCAATCATGATGGCACGGTTAGTATAACTGATATATCGCGAAGCACGAAAGACTGGTATGCTCTGATGTAATTAATTTCACCAACTCAGTTAAAAAAGATGCAACAGCCTTATTCCTTAATAATAACAAAAATTTGCTTAATTCCATATTTATTGCATAGCTGTAAAGTAACAATCTATATACGTTCTAATACGCGCAGCACCGACAGACTCGTTTTCATTTCTGCAAGAGTTTGATGACAAATTAGAGTTCATGCCGCTGCCCCCGATCAATGTTAACAGATTTTACAAGAAGAAATATTTCTTTACGAAAGGTTTCCTGATCATGCGATAATTTCTGAGCACATTGCACATTAGCCATGAGGTGGCATCGTGAGAGAATCGCCCATCACGTATAGTCCCTAAGATGTCGTAAGAGGCGACTCTCAGAAAAATATAGTGGCTTCCGGATCTAGTAAATCTCGTAACTAGACCGGCAATGGGCATCAGCATCAAAGAAGCGAGACGTTTGCTAATGAGATCATCAATCGCTATGCCAAGCGTAACGTGAGATGATCATATCTATTAATAGACGAAAGCTAAAGATATTTTATTAAAGTTAAAATTACATTAAATTTAAACTTCCGCGTAAATAATAAACTGCGAAACTATTTTTTATATGCTATACGTGGTGGAGCCACGCTACAGCTATATTATGGTTTAGCATGAATGGGTAGACTTGACCGGGGAAGGACAAATCTCTCACAGAATACCAAAGTAAACTAGCAGCTTGATGCTGCTGTGTTTCGTATGGTGTGTAGAGAACCGAGACCCTTTTTACTGGAAACGAGGCATTCCATCTCAGGCCTCAGGGGTGAGAACGCATCTGCATTTTGATTCGTAATCGAGGATAAATGTAGATGTCTATGAGCCACGGCATCCACTTACCATCAGGTGGACTGTGTGCTCGTTTGTCACCCTTAATAATGTTTTAAAAAAAAACTAGTGACTATAAAACGAACATTTAAATTGTATCCTTCAGTTATTTAATCACATAAAAGATTATATACGCTGATAGCTCATAAACGTATACGTTTAAAGTATTGGATATTTATCATTCAATGTAACTGTAATTTCACATTTCACACGTTTGAATAATTGTTCACGATAAAATACAGTTAAAATGTGTAAAAGGAAATTCTGACGTTGATATAATGTTCAATGTCTATTAGATTGATTTTGCGATATCTTTCGGTTATTCGATAAAAAGTCAGAAGTGCAGCATACGTTTTTAATGGGAAATTACATATCATAGAATAAACAGTAGAACTCGAGTGAAACACCTTTCGAAACTCGAATTAAATTAGCTTTAGATTTCATGAAGGGATTCCATGTTTTTTTACTTATTATAAGCCATTGGCCTAGATGGTAAATCAAATTATTTTTGCAAGCCGTAATGGATGCCCCTAGCGCCATCTTGTGTCGGGGAGCAGGGCGAGGAGAGCTTTCTAGAAAATACCACGCCTGAACTTTCCACCAACAGTGCCATCTAGTATCGAATAGAAGAATTAAGCTTTACAGAAAGGTCCACACTCGAAGTTTCTACATCTAGTCGGTCGGGACCGGTATTTGCTGGAACATTCTAGATGTTTCGGTAGAAAAGGCTTATATAACGTCGATAAAGTCCGCGGCCGGGGCAGTATTGAATTGGCGATACGAGCGAAGCTTCGGAGCGGAATAAAGTGAACTAAAGTGGTCAGTGTGATTAATTATTAGTGTGTTTAAGTTTTAATTGGTGTTCGGAAATTACAGTGTCAATTTTGGTAATTCAATCGGCAGTTTTTATTGTCACGAACCCTAAGCTCGTAACATTATCTTAGCGTAACAAAAACCTATATGCCTTAAATTATTTCACTCCTTTGCTGTATGTTATTAAAACTGTACGTTATTAAAAACAAAGCGGGTAAAAGTTCGCAATATCGTCAAAGAGTAGCCTGACTGCGGCTAGGAACAAGCATCTCGTCTTTTTTTGGCCGACGTTGAAAAAGGAGGAGGTTCTCTAGTCATTACCCTTGGTTAACGCTGCTTGTTGTCGAGCCTCGTCGGTCTAGTGGTTGTAGTAGAGCGACTGCCGATCATGGTCGGTCCCCGGTTCAAAATCCGGGTTGGGTCAAGAAAAAAAAAAGTTATTGAGTTTTTATATCAAGAAATCTTAGTAGCTGCCCGCTGTCAGTAAGTTGGCGGTGTCTCACCCCGTGCTTCGGAAAGCACGTAAAGCCGTTGGTCCTGCGCCTGATTTCTCTCCGGTCGTGTCGGTTTATCGTCCCATCGAACTATGACAGTGAGGGAATAGAGGGTGAACCTGCGCTTGTGCATACACTGGAGCACTATTATCATGTCCTGCGTCAATGGCTAGTTCCGTTGAGTCTGGCCGCCGTGATCGAAATTCGGTCTGGGGCCGGTATGCATGTTACGGTATCTTCGCCAATTTTGATTCGATCTTAATGGATCTTCTTCATTAAATAGGCTACATTTCAAAGGTGATCCAATTTAAATTGAGAGAAATAATTGTACCCTAAGGCAAAAGATTGCCGTGATAAGCCGTGTTAGCTCAGATGGTTAACGCTCGCTGTAAATATAATAGAAAGCGAGTAACCCGGGTTCGATCCCCAACAGCACCAACGAAATTGTTAATTGCAACTATCACCTGGTATTATGTTTTTGTATAAACAAAAGTTGGTAATAGGTTGATTGATGTTACATTGTTACATAATAAATTGATGTTTTAACATTCGTCAACTCAGCAGAACAAAAATTGCGATTGCATGGAAAAATTTTGACTCCATCAATTTATTTAACCTTGGTAGATTAGTACTTTATGCTTTTACGAATTAGTCTTCCATGATGCTTTTTTAATAAAATTCGTAACAAAACTTCGTAACAAAAAATCGTAATGATAACTGGAAAGTTTTCGAAATAACACAGCACGTTAGCTAGTTCTCTTAATCATTGATACAGAACACTAATATCCTTAGGTTGGATCAGTGACATCATGACAATATAGCGGACACCGTTTTACAGATTTAAGGCACAGACTAAAAAAATATTCTTAAAATTGAAATATAAAATTTATAATGCAATTTTATAAAGAGAAATTAATATTTCTCGTTTACTTTTTACAAAATCTATCATACGGATATTATGCATACGGATTAGTAAGCTTAAGTGGCAATGGGCCGGCCATATAGCTCGAAGAACCGATAACCGATGGGGAAGAAAGGTTCTCGAATGGCAGCCTCGTACCGGTAGGTGTAGTGTAGGGTGACCCCCCACTAGATGGAGTGACGACCTGGTGAGACATGCAGGAAGTCGATGGATGCAGGTGGCTCACGACCGTGCTTAGTGGCATTACTTGGGGGAGGCCTATGTTCAACAGTGGACTTGTGAAGGGCTGTAATGATGATGATGATGATGATGATGATGATATATATATATATATATATATATATATATATATATATATATATATATATATATATATATATTCAAATGTCTTAATGTCTTGGAAAATACCCATTGGGGCAGCGCGGCGGACACTTCCTTGCGCTACAACCCTCTCAAAAATGAGGGGAGGCATGTGTCCAGTAGTGGCACGTATATAGGCTCTAACTTTACTTTTACTCTTTAAGGCAAAAGAAAGAGAAGTTCTAGTGGTTACCTCGACGTTGTAATATTGCTTACACCACTCAAGTTGAATTTTGTTTAAATGTCAAGGGAACAAATATTTACAACTTAATAAGGGTGAAATGGGCTACAAAAGAAATTATTTTATTATTTTTTAAATATTTTGTTTTATGATAATACTTTGTATACCTACCTTTTATATTATGTCAAATATTTCAAAGTTGAGAAACATATCTATAAAACGTAGAGGCTATATACCTACTATTTATTTATCAAGCTGTTAAATCGTTTTGTTCCGCTAGCGTTGCATGGTAATAAAAACGATTCTATAAATATTTTCCCGGCTTCAATGATTCATAAAGATTTCCTTCCTCGTGAATTTCATCGGCTTAGGAATTGGTTTTTAAACGAAGGGCAATATACTATAATATACTATAAAATACATTATAGTTTACCGATATGTGGTCGAACGTCGTTCTAAATTATAATCGGGTATTTATTTTAGAAGTAAAATGCTTTATTGGAATTAGATAAATATAGAAAATAAACGTATTTATGAACATTAATAAAATAGTATTAATAAAATATTTGATTGTTACAAAAATTGGAAACGCTATTGGATATATTTAATGTACTTAAAAATCAAAGGAAACAACGATAAATTGTAAAAGAAAATCTATTAAAAATATATTGTTTATAGTACTGGAAAAACTAGGGCCCCAAACTGCAGTTATTAATAGATGTCATTTGATCGAGATACATAGAGTATAGAGATAGAGAGTAGAGTAACTTTACAATTATGTCATTTTTATCTCGTTCTATACTTGCACAGATTAGGCAGAATTCTATATTTGCAAGGATTATAGCATTATTTGTGAAAAAGATTTTAAATTAAAACAGAAAACATATTGACTTTTTTAATGGATAGGGGGCAAACGAGCATATGCTCACCTGATGGTAAATGATTACCGCCGCCCATAAACAACTGCAACACCAGGCGAATTGCAGATGCGTTGCCGGTATTTTAAAAATGAGTAGGCTCTTTTCTTGAAGGTCTCTAAGTCGTATTAGAAGACCAATAAATTTTTAGTATCGTGTTACGATGATTTTAAATAAAGTATATAAGTTTAAATAAATCATAAAGTTAACTTCCCATTCTACCTCCTAAACTAACAGTTTCGTCTACTTTTTAAATTCTTATAAACCTCATGTCGAGACTGTGAGGATCACACGAGGAAAACGTCTGTGACTCAAACAGACAGTCAGAGAAGTACCCATAAAAACATAACAGGCACCGAGGTGATTCCATAGGTGCTCCGTTTCGCTAATTTTGCTACAGGAAATAAAAAAAGGCAGCTGTTCCCCACGACTACGCTCACATGTAATAATTTTATCGCACGGAATTATAATTCTCATTCTAAAATAAAAGTAGCTTAAGTTACTACTTATAATAACAGCTATTTGCCAGTGAAGGCCACTCGCTCGTAGATCCAGCTATTTCGTAGATTAGTGGTAGCAAACTGGCAGACAGACAGACAAAAAATTTAAAAATTGTGTTTTTGTTACGTACGAGTAAGTACTGTAAATACCAAAGATCTAGTATAACTAAATCTTTGTTGTATACTTTCATATGCATTTAGTAAAAAGCTGTTATTTTGACATTAGAAACAGACAGTTCAATTTTATTTATCTGTGTAAACGTAGATACACAATTATAATCTAAAAAATACTACTTAATATAAAAGTCACGTATTGCACGACACTTTAGCTAAAGTTGTAACTTTAAATGCATTTATTCAGTGTTGGCATTTTAATGTACGACGACATATTATGCATGCCGTGAATTTTAATTGAGGTACTTTTATAAAGGAAAAGCAATGAATCTAAATGCTATTAAATACGAATTTATTTAATATTTTTAACTGTTATAGGCCAGTGATTGTCTTCTCACCCACGTTATGATGAAGTGATGATGCAACCGAAGTTGGTAAAGCGCACTTCCTTAGCAACTTGACTATAACACAAGTGGTAAAATTAAAAATTTTGTACAACCGACTTCAATATAAATAAAATGTAGTCGAAATCAATCAAATACGCATTATTAAGGATAACTAAAAACTACTGGTCAGATCTTGATCAAATTTATATGGGACCACATGAGAAGCACAAAATCATCGAAATCGGTACACCTGGAAAAAAGTTATGAGGTAGCACACATAAAAAATACAGTCGGGTTGAGTATCTTCTTCTTTTTGAAGTCGGTTAATATCCTACTCACTCTTGCCTTGAATACACCCACATTGTAATCGGATTGAAAGGCAGATGCTGGCAAATCATTCCAATCCTTTTTTGTACGCATTACGAATAACGAAGGATTAATAAGCGGTAGGACTCCTTTCTAGACGGATTCCTTTTGGTTTGATCATACTTATTTTTGCATCCAAGTGCAAGCGGTTTGAAGAGTGAGATAGGTAGAATAGTAAAGACTGTAAGACATTTCATCGTATTTCTCAGTGGTAAAAACGCTTTCTGTATTCTTCTCTGTGAGCTCGTTGTAGGTGACCATGACTTACAGTAGAAACCTATCATCAATTGAACTTATAGCGTTTGTCACTAATATCGTAGACTATATATCAATCTTGATTCAGTTTAAATAAAGGCTATTATTCCATGCATTAGACCGCCTTGTTGACTATTCTAAGATGATAGTAGTTAGTAGACTATTAGTTATATATTAATGACCATAAAAAAGATTAAAGTTTGTTTCAATAATTAATCTAAGTAATATAGACAACAAAGCGTAGTATATTATTCATTATAAATGGTTTAACTTTCGATTTCTAATTAATAAACACTAAGTTTCAATGCTATTAAAGTGGGCGGAAACAAATACGATAAAATTAATTTGAAGTGTAACCTTGTAATATATTTTTATTGATTACATAGATAACTATCAAAGCGGAGGTCGGTCAAAAGCCATAACAATTAACAAGACGTACCTACTATCATTTTATTTATACAAGTGCAACATAGAGCTTATGAGGCGTACAGAGTTGAGTATTTTGCGTTATTGTTGTAGACAATGCCTGTCGATGAGTTTAAGCAATAGATCAAACTTGCAGTAGTCATTACCGTCGATTGTGTTCACACAAGTTAGTACTTCGATTGCTATTTAAGGTTTGCTTCATGCCTTCAAATACAAGCGGCACAAAATTGTCGAAATAACGATTAATTTTAGTCTTGGTGTTTTGATAGTGATTGTGGAATATAACTTTACTTAATGTTGCTAAAATTATATATGTATTCAATACAGCTGGTGAAAAATCCACTTCCAATAATAAGCTCGTATAATTACAGCTGTAGGGGTGACAACGTACATACATACATAAACACTCACGCCTGTCACCTAGAGGGGTAGGCAGAGACTACGGACTTCCACTTGGCGTGATCCTAACACACATATTTCGCCTCCTTTACATCCATATATCTACGCATACACGCTCGTCGGTTAAGGGTACTCCTAATGTGGGGTAACAACGTTCTCTGCTTAAATTACTACTATATACAGGGTTATTTTGCAATGACTGACCAAATTTGCAGATAAGATTTAGAATAAGTAATATAGGCAAATGGTGAAGAAAAATTAATTAAAAATAATCTCAAACATTCTGTCACACGGACACAATCGTAAGGTTCGATCGGTAGGCAAATACTTGATGAACATAAATCACATTAAATTTGGGATAGTTTCAAATAAAAGTAGAAGCTTTATTTACTCGAATTTTCAAAGACTGCAATAACGGTATATCAATATTTATACATTTGAACTTAACTTTAAAATTTGGCTACTCTAACAACTCTGTATATAATATTATATATAATAGATATGTATAATGGACTGCACTAGGCACTCCTTACTAAAAAATTGTTTCAGAATGTCCTCCATACTTAATTTCGGTTACGGCGGCGAGTCTCAACGGAGAAAAACCATTTGCGGAGGACAGAATTACGAGTATAGTGCCCGAATGTGCACAAGCACATGTGGACATATAGGGAATATGAGTCGTATGACCGATGAGACGGTTATCCGACACGACTGGAGAGAGAACTGATCAGGTACAGGATCAACGGCGTTTTATGCTTTCCGAGGCACGGGGATTAAACACCGCCAACTTCTTGACTACGAGCTGTTAATGAGAATTTCTTGACAGAAAATCCTGTTAACTGGTTTTAGCCCGAATTTTTTTTAAATTCCTAATACACGCAAGTTTCCTTACGATGTTTTGCTTCACCATCGAGCACCTGATCAATCAGCACGTAAAATTGCAATTAAGTTTCGTTAAAGCCGACGAGGCTCGAACCGGGATTGCTCGCGTATTGTGAAATTTTTACGTGGCAGAGCTACGCTGCACCTATATTATGGTTGTAGCACGAATGGGTCGGCTCGACTGGGGACACGCTCTCACAGAATACCAGCATAAAAGAGCAGCTTAATACTGCTGTGTTTCGTATGGTGAGTGTAGAGATCCGTAGACCCTTTTTTACTGGTAACGAGGATAACGCACCTATCGTTTTGATTCTCTATGGGCCATAGCATCCACTTACCATCAGGTGGACTACGTGCTCGTTTGTCACCCTTATTCTATATAAAAAAATTACAGAGAGTGCTAAGCCCCTAAGCTACCACTGCTCATATTATATGGAAGTGTAAATGTTCTTTTTATTACTGCCAATTTTATAACGATTACATCCTTTATTCAAGAATTATATAAATATTAAAACTTTGTCATAATATTCGTTAGACTTGTTAATAATAAAAAGAAAAAGACACCAAGTGGTACCGGGTGTAGCAATTCACTTTCTTTATGTGTCAATCAAAATACTAATTTGGTAAGAAAATTATAAAATTAATTTGCATTTAATTGAACGGCTTAAATTATTAATACCACTAGTCATGCTCGCAAAGAGTAATAACTTTAATTTGTATACGTTTTCATCTTACAAGTAGTTCACCTTAAATTTATTTTGAAACGAATAAAATGATATAAAGAAAGTCATAGTGTTTTAAGGTGTTTTATGACTAGCGAGTTTTTTTACCTTTCAAAATATGCGTACAATCTACTTGTAAACCGCGACTTTGACACTTACTTCTTTTAATAAATCTTCTTGAATATTCTAAAAAAAAAATAATATTATTAAGGAAATAATAATTTTAAGTGCTGTAGTAGTAGAAAAGTAGTCCTTCCCGTTCACCATACCGAATTTAAAGTTTAGGGTGTTGGTTAAATTGTTCGCAAAAGACCGTTACTGCTGGGAGTCCTGAAAATTTCTCTGTCTCTCACCTGAAGGCATCTGTTACAATTTCCCCAGCTATAAAATGGAATGACTTTGAAGGTGCAAACGTCATTCTGGGTACAATAAAGTTTTTTACAATTAGCGCTTTGCTACTATGAGACCAACAACTCTCTCTACAGTTAACATTTTTGGCAACGTTACGAAATTGAAACTTTAGTCTGTTGTGTATATTATACAATACCTGTACATTAGTCATTTTATATTAAGATACATACAAAATATTACTCTAATGATCTACTCGTGTAATAAACTTAATCATGTTTCGAGACATATTAATCATTTTCTACAAAGATAAATTATGAGTACTAAAGCAATAAAGCTTGCTCAGCCAAACCAAATGGTCGCGATTTTATTACAGTGTCTTTATAATGGGTCCAAGTTTCGTCAAACAATGGTAGGCATATTATACTTACTAAGATATCAATTCATTATTCCCTTCCAAAACAATTTCTATAAACGTATATAAACGTTTAATTCGTCATTTCAGAGGGTTTTAAGGCAAGGAAGTGTCCGCCGCGCTGCCCCAATGCGTTTTGGCGAACTTCACATGTGTTTAAAATATGTCGAAATATAAACGTATAGTTTAAAGATTTTATAGACATACATAAGTAGCGATCTGCTTGCCAATCGTTTAAGTACTGATGATTAAGAAAAGAGTAGACAAGATGTCGAAACGCTACAGAAATCCAATATATTTCGGTATCGCAGTTCATAAATATATTTATAAAATGCATTGATGAGTTTTTAACTATATTTGTTACACCATACTGCAGCTAGAATATGGTTGTAGAACGAATAGGTTGGCTGGATACGCTCTCACAGAATACTGGCGTAAAATAGCAGGTTAATGATGTTGTGTTTAGTATGGTGAGTGTAGAGAACCGGAGATCGTTTTTATCGGAAACAAGGCGTTCTTAGTCCTGAGGGGTAATAACGCATCTGCATTTTGATTTTTAACCGAAGGTAGACGTGAGGTGGACTGTGCGCTCGTTTGTCACCCTTATTCTATAAATAACGCTTTTCGACACACTGTCTTATCACTAACTTCTAAATTTATTTTGTGGAAATTATTTTATTATTTTTATTAATTTTTACGGCAATTTTTCCTTTTTATAATAAACAATTTTTTGAGGTTTGATTTTTCATTACTAAAGTTTCAAAAACGTGATTATCGCGATCAGTGTCCGGCGTTTTGTCTCCAATTTTTTTATGGAATTTTTGAGACTATATAGCATATTGTTCGACGCTGTTCAGCCATTTCACCTTGGGCCTTCCTCTTCTTCTGCGGCTGTTACATTGTATCTCCATTAAATTCTTGTATTTATAGGTTAATTAACGTTATTTTTATTGTATTGTATTGTGTCGTTGTATAATCATTAATGGTTTTATTTACTGGAACTCTAAGTTGACGTATACACAGTCCTGTTCAAATGAAATAAAACTTTTGCCTATTTTACGAATAATAATTTTCGGAAAAAATAACTTACCATAAGTACCATTTCTGTAATATAAATCATCATAATGCAGTGAATTTCTTAAGATTAAACGATCAAAGTTGAAATTGAAACTGCATTAAGCTGCACGTGTTTTAGCTAACCTGCCTTGTCGCGGCTGTGTCTAAAAATGCATGCCCCGTTTAATGCGATTTATTTGCTCGTAACTGAACTTAATATTTCAAAATTTTGAACAAGTACCAATATCACGCAAAGCTTGTGTACGAGACTGACACTTATTGGTGAATTTAACTTCGTAAATCGTTAAACATTTTACGCAATCATCAAATCTTTCATAATTCAAAGTGGCATAAAATATAGAGCAAACTAATCTTAGAATTAGTACCACTTTAATGTACTTTATATTATTCACAAATATGGCATATTTGCTGTCAGTTAAATATGCGCTCAATATTGCAAATTATACGAGTATATAGTAGATATCCTTCCACATTCGATTTTATTTTACAAAGTAAAAGGTTGTCAAAAAAGCTGTATTGATTTTTAATAATATTTTAAAATAATATTTATATATCAAGATTCAGCTTCTCGTTCTTATCAAAATGCGTTTCGAAAATGTGTGTTACAATAAAGATTTATTACAATGCACAATAAGTAAGTCGCTTTACTTTAGCGAGTGCCCAATCGGGATCCATTTTAACTTAAGTAGAAACTTTCACTCTTTTCCGGTCGAATGCACGTGATTGTCCATTCGAGGTTAAGCAAAAACTTTGTACTTTTCCTAAAATAAGCCTATTTTGTAATTATTATCTTGCAAATTCTATTTTTACCTTGCTTAGCAATAAATGCGATAAGCACCTGGAGCTTAATCGTCGCACACCACCAACTAAAGCACTGACTTATAATAAGTAAAATATAAATAAAGTAGCGTACAGCCATGCTGCAGCTAAATTTGTATGGTTATAACATGAATGGGTCAGCTCTCACAGAATACCAGCGTAAAATAGCAGTTTAATGCTGCTGTGTTTCGTATGGTGAGTGTAGAGAACCGGAGACCCTCTATACTAAAAACGAGGCATTCCATCTTAGTCCTGGGGTGGCAACGCTTCTGCATTTTGATTCTTTATCGAGGATAGATGTAGATGTTTATGGGCCACATCATCCATTTACCATTAGGTGGACTGTGTGCTCGTTTGTCACTCACATTCTATAAAAAAAGTAAAAATAGGCTGAACTCTAGTAACTAGAGTTAGTTCTAGAAATGTCTTAATAATCCCAATAATAGAAATTGAATTGTTAAGTATCTTTAAGTTCTTCAAAATTATATTCAGCAAGCAGCGTATTTCTGTTATTTAAAGAGACATTGTACATTAGAGATATCTTATACGCGAGAGACTTAGTATGCTCAAGATCACTTTTGTGGTTGGCGATGTCGGTTTGCGGGTGTTTGAATATTATTTTCTCACCGGTAAATACTCGTACATAGAAATTATACGGTTCAGATAAATGGCGCTGTTTCCGTTTTGTTTACTATCGCAATGGAACCTAACCGTAATCAAAGATAAATAAAAATTAAACTTCGAATTATTTTATTATGAAATACCCTACTTTACCAATTTCTTTATAAAAATTTCTCATTGTTTCGATGAAGATTTTGATGGAGGCCCAGGTTTCTCCGAAGTTTGTAAATCGCAGTCGTTCCGTTATAATACTTTAGTATGTCTCCGATTAGATAAAGACAAAATACTTCTGTTCTTGGATCTAGATTTCCAGCGGATTTTTTAACATTAATTTACAATATGTGATTAAATATGAAATCATTTAGGAACAATATTCAACAATTACCTTACGCCCAGGGGTTGTTATCAATCATGTACTCCTTAGTGGTATAGTAGCCCTTATGCGACGACAAACGCCCTAACGACTGTGTGACTGTGGTCTAGTGGTCGTAAACGCGGTTGATGATCATGAGTTCCCGGATTTGAATTTCGGGTTGAGCCAAAATCAAGAAATTTTTAGTAACTGCTTGGAGTAAGGAAGTTGGCGGTGTTTTATTCACAAAGAAAGCACGTACAGCCGTTGGTCTTACGTCTGATCTCTTTTTGGTTGTGTCAGTTATCCTATCGGACTATGAGAGTGAGGGAATAGAGAGTGCACATGTGCTTGTGCATACACTGGGGCGCTATGATATTGTCCTGTGGCTGGTCTCTGCTGAGACTAACCACCTTGAGAAAAATTCGGTCTGGAGAATATTACATTATTATTAACCCTTATGAAACACGTACTTTGGTACAACGGGCATCGGGGACCACGGCGAATATTACCTTGCCCTAAAATCTTCTTAGATATGTGAGCAGACCTGTACCTAGCAATGGGACGTATAAAAAGACGCGACTTTATATAACTGAATTTTAAATTAAATTCTATTTGTATTTAAAAGCAAATAATTACGTCAGTGAGTTTTACAGTTATTTTGAGTTTTTCATAATTTTAATGAATGTAGAAACTGCAAAAAACTTACATCGATTTTCATTACACATATACCATTTAAATATGTTCGCAAATGGTGTCAGTTTAATGTAAAATGTCTGTGCATAAGATGTTGTTTTCGCAGAAGATTTTACAAAACTTAGAGACATGGGACGACTGTTTTCTAACTGAAATCCAGACCTATAAAATTTTCAAATCAAATACGCAGATTTAGCATTTGAATTTATTTAATTAATTTTGTAAGAAACTGTTCGAGAAAGAGCAAAAGTTATGAGTTGAGTAATGTTATTGTTGACGAATCCATTACAAATTTGTCACTACATAAAACTTTTATATATATAATTTTAATATCAAGATTGTAGTATACAAATGTTTTACTTTGTTCTGCTAAAGGTATTAAAACAATTAGATTTACATATAGCCGAGGAAACGCAACTAGCATTCTTGGCAATTTAAAGCGGAGAATAGAAATGTATGATCATTTTTGTTTTTATAATAGACATCATGTTAAATAAAGTTTCATTTACTGTAGTTATTCGTAAGTGGTATATAAAAAAAATTTGCAAGCCTTACAGTAGTCGCGTTAGATGTGTAATATCTGACATCTGCTCACCTTGGTAATAAGCAACATGAACATTATATCCCGAAAAAATGATTCAGGTATTATTTCAAAAGATTTTTAGTAACGAAGAATAATTATTTTTAATAAAAATTAAATTTTATATAATTAAAACTAGGAGTAACGCATTATTTTGGTTCAATTTGGGGGAGAGCGGACACAATAGACTTATAATATATATACATACATAATGTATAATGTAAGTCTAATTAGAGTAAAATGGATGTAATATCCAAAAAATCTCTTGGCATCCTAATTAATAACTTATAAAACTTTCAGACTCGATAAGTTGACTACTATTTTGGTACCATCTGACGGCCAGCTCTACCACAGCGCGCTCATTGGTCAAATCAAATAGCCCGCACTTTCCCGGTTTCCTGTTAGACAGTTCCGTCCCTTTTCACGAAATCACTCTTACAGATTGCAGGAAAACTGTAAGAAAGATTCACACATCAAAAATTAAACTAAAGCAAGCTTAATATAACTAGTTTTAAATTTAATACACTATCGCAGTCCATATTTATAACTTTAGTCAGTTTTTCTTACGGATATTAAATGTGCTATATAATTTAAACCAACTAACGGGCGGCGTTCAATTCCTCGTAAGTGTTTTTTAATAAAAACTTTTAAAAATATTACAGGCTGAATATCTTAGATTATGTCGGATTGTCCCAGTGTCATAATTGTAATTTCGCACTGTAAAAATAATTTAGGCGTCTTATGAGTCTCGTGGGTTCCGATTCCCTGACAAAATCCAGCTCTCTGGAACGTTCCATTTCGATGCGTTGATGAACAGTAGGGCAACGGAAAATCATATCACATCAGATGTAAACTAATCATACCGGCTCTACGTCTGTTTAAGGGAAATCCTCCCTACAGCGAGAGAGACGTAAGTCCGCCAGTGGAACTTTAAGGGCTGCTGAAGGAAAATAAAAAGTGAGAGTTATATTATAAATTATATATGAATAAAATATTAAAAATGCTACTTACGTGAACCTTTTAACAAAGTCGGTTACAATTCTAAAGAGCCTTAAAGTATCGTTAAATACATCATGAATGGGCTTGTTCAATATTCTCTTGTATCTTGTATCAATATTGTCTTATTTTTTATCGGTAGCCAATGGGAAACCATTATATATAAAATAAGAAATAATTATAAAAACAAAAATCAAAAGAAGGTTTTTACATTGTACTTCTTTCACATCATACGTGATGTAAAATAAGCGAGAGGTGTGTTAGGGACGTGCTGAATGGAACACCGGTATTGTGAGGAATTTACGAGTCTAGAAGTCCACTTAAAAGGTAGTTGCAGAGTTAGTAAAGTTGTGCGAAACGCCATATTATATTGTGTTGTTTGTTGACCTTTATATCTTTAACTTTGCATATATTCACATTTAGTATCGAGTTTTGTAAATGTGATAACAGCGACAGCCTTGCACCAGTAAGTGAAATGTAGGGTAGCTCTACTAGATGGAGTGATGCCACGGTAAGAGATGTAGGAAGTAGATGGATGCAGGTGGCTCAGGATCGTGCTTTATAGCACTCTTTGGGGAGGCCTATGTTCAGCAATGGACTTGTGGAGAGTATAATGATGATAATAATAAATAACATTAATTGTTTCTTCAGCTTTCAGCTAGTCGAGACTTACTTCACCTACTTCCTTGATTAATCCTAATCTACTTAATACTAATAGGAGATATTTTAATACCGGTAGTGGTTTTCAGTATCCATACGAATGGCCGCCTCGTACCGGTAGGCGAAGTGTAGGGTGGCTCCCCTGGAGTGGAGTGGACATGAAGTGACGACCTGGTAAGACACGCATGTCGATGGATGCAGTTGACTCAGGACTGTGTTTTGTGGAATTCCTTGGGGAAGGCCCTTGTTCAGCAGAAGACTTAGAAAGAGATGTAATGATGATGATTTTTAATATATATTTTAATATAAAAATGTAACTTGATCGCGTTATATTTATTTTGTACCATGGACTTGCTCTACTTAATCTTCAAACTTGTCTTCCGTTAATGTAGGGGATCTCGTCGAATTTTGAGAACTTGTACATTAGAGATTGGAGCTTAATATGGGAGTATAACATAGTTTACGAACTTACGAATAAATTAAGGGGATATAGTAAGTCAGCTCAAATTCTAATTTCGCCCCCACTTCCCCGCGCGTCGTATGCTATGTACCGACATGTTTGTAATCACTAATACTGTAAGTAGATAGGTCGTTAGACACTTATTTCATTAGGTTTATCATATTTATGCTTGTTTCTTAACGCCAAGCCAGTCGCTTCTTATTTTTATTACGGTTATTTTCCATTTTAATTTTACGTCGTCCTGTTGCGTAATGTGTATTCAGATCGTAAGCAACACAACCTCCCCCTTCAAAGGCCGCAGCGAAACTGACCGGGCGGCAGGAATCACGCTTCAACAGGCCGATAGTTTAGTTAATTTCTTTTTACAGTGAAAAAAATGGTATTTTAAAAAAGTAAATAACATAAGCAATGCTTTTTAGTTAGTTCAGTTAGTATGCAAAGTTTCATGATCTTATTTAAAGTATTTTATGAATAACGGCGGTTTATTATTTATTTTGGAGGTAACTTTGGATTTTTTTTTCTATGGAAAAAAATTTACGGAATCGTGTTTTCGTCTAACATAATCCTTAACATTAATCCTCAACTTTACCATATATTTATTTCAAAATTAATGCTGCAATATTTTCGGCATAACGGAGGATCTTGCTAAGCCATTTGAGGTTATATTTCCCCTTAATTTTGTGAAGTAACTTAATACTTAAGAATCCTTATATAGCCCGCACGAGGTTGAGCTAAATTACATAATATTATATTCGGAGTGTTGGTGATGTAATATATTAAACCATCTTCGTAAGAAAAATTACTTAAAGTAATATGATAAAGTTGGATTTACCGATAATCAAACCTTTTATTTATCTTTTAGTTTAGGAACTCGAAATACTTTAAACACCAACACTAAATTTATTATTGCGTCACGCTTGTTTTCCAAACCGCACGTGATATATTAAATATCCTCATTTAGCCAGAGAAAGAGAAGGCGTCAAGATGAAGGTGTGAAGAGTTTTGCTAAAGTCGTGTGAGTTTAAACTGGAGGGCTTACGTCGTGTCAGTACATATTGGTAGGCTAACGTCGTGTCAGTATATACTGACGGGCTAACGTAGTGTCTCGACTCGACCGGGGAAGGACCACGCTCTTTCAGAATACGAGCTCAATGCCGCTGTCTTTCATATGTTGAGTGTAGAGAACCGGATACCCTTTTTACTGCAAACGAAGCATTTTGATTCTTAATCGAGGATAGATGTAGATGTCTATGGGCCACAGCATCCACTTAGCATCAAGTGGAGTGCGTGTTCTTTTGTCGCCCTTATTCTGTAAATAAAATAAAATAAATAAAAAATGAGCAACAGTGACTTCCTAATAACAACTAAAAAATTAAAAAAACTGCGGCAGCGAACCCGCTTGCCAAGGGATACTATGTGATATATCCATAAGTTCTATTTATGCGGAAAGCTTATATACAGCAGTGCACTTTTAATACGCTGTTACGCTAACGGTAACGGAAAACGGTGACTTATTTTATTATTAACGTAATTCCTAAGATAAAAACCATTATATTATTAATCGAGAACAACATTTTATCGATAAAACAGCGGCAACGATCCGAAACGAGAATAGTAACAGACAAAAGCACTCTTGCACAATTAACGACCAGATCGTGCGTGCGTTGATCTACTTCGATCATATCCGAGAAATTTGCCAACGGAGTTCGCCTTGAAAACAGTCCACTCGATGAACGTTATCGGATCTTCCAAAAAACCGGTGGTTTTATCCATATTGTGAAGTGATTCACTTATGCAATCAAGGAAAAATGGAAAGTGAATGCTTTTTTATTACGTTTTTATTAACTTGCTTTCGTGTATGTCTTTCAAATTTAGTAATTGATTTTGAACCAACTTTCCGATGAGTATGAGGCTTGAAATTTTGTACATAGCAGAATCAGATAACAATGTAAGAATATGAAAAACGTGCTTGTATTAAAAATTTCAAATACACAATTTTTGCAGTGAAAGTGATTATAATAGTCGGGTGCTTGCACACGCCAATGAGTAGTGATTGCCCGACTTGAGTACATTAATTAATATTAATTGGAGTAATTAAGGCTACACTGGTACACTGAGTCGTATAGTTAAAAACTTGTTTGTTTTTATTTAATTAGAAAGACCCTCGCATTACCGTGTTTTTGTTTTCTAATTTAAATATTGAAAGGGGATTGGCTGTATACGGCCAGTCTCGACGTTGACTAGACATTTGGCAGAACAAGATTATTGTGCACGAGGGTATGCGCAAGCACAGGTGCACTTTCTATTTGTTCACTCTCATAGTCTGATGGTACGGCAATCCAATACAACCGGAAAGAGATCGGGTGGAGCACTAACGGCTTTAAATTCCGTGGCAAGGCTTTCTCGACTGGCACACTCAATTACTATATATGACCCAACCAGGGATCGTATCACACATCAGCTACTATCTTAGTGCCTATCAAAGAAATTAATTATATTCAATCCTTTAAGCAGAGCCAAACTAAGCCATCTTTGTCCTTATGTGGCTCTCCAAGTAGAAAATTTTGGAAACGAGATAAGAGTAAAATTAGAAAGAAATAAAAAGTTATAATTTAAAAACAATAAATATTTTTAAGTCAAATAAGTACAGATATTCAGTAATAGAAATTTATCACCAACAACATCATCACCAGGTGTTTTATTGTTTTATAGTGTTTTATTATCTTATCTTATATTATCCACCGCGGCGAGTTTTCCTATGCCAACGGTAAAGTTAGACATCCAGAGATAGCAACCTAATATAATAACCTTCTTACTATCCGAGCCGTGTTTAATAAGGCCGATTTTTGAATTAATCATAAACACTCACGCCTGTCACCCAGAGGGGTAGGCAGAGACTACAGACTTCCATTTAGCATGATCCTGACATACCTTTCTCGCCTCTTCCACATCCATATGCCTACGCATACATGCTAGTCGGTTAAGGGTACTCTTAATTTAATTTACTTCTAAGGTGATTACAAGTTGTGTTTTTTTTATAGAATAATAGTGACAAACGAGCTCACAGTCCACCTGATGGTAAGTGGATACCCATCCTCTCATCATACAAAACACAACAACATTAAACTGGTATTCTGTTAGAGCTAAGTACTTTCCTGGTCAAGCTGACCTATTCATTCTACAACCATAATATAGCTGCAGCAGGCTGTACCACGTATAAAGTAAAACCGTCCATCCGACTATTGAAGGCCATGAGATCTTTCTAAATTTCCCATAGTCTCTCTCTTAAGACGATTATGGAATTAAATTGGTTGAAGAAACGTATTTCGCCGTCATCACATAATAATCTTGGTTTGAATTTGCTTAAATTTAACTGTGCGATGTGCAATGTTGGCAGAATCACCTCTACTAATAATATTTAAATTACTACTGCTATGATCATCAGAGTGCGCTCGGAACGTGCGAGTAATGCAAATAATTATGATTAACACATCATGCCGTTCATATTCACATAAACACTATTTTATTTCAACACCGAATTTCAGTAATTGTATCATATTAACATATTATGTTCGTTTGTTTTGTAACGGTATTATAAAACTTTTTTACACGCCTGCTATACACTCGTACATCTACGACTCATTAAATATTTGCATGTTTAATTAGTAAACTCTTTCCTTATTATGCAAGAAGGCCAATGATGAAATATTTTTCTTTATTTTATATCTGCTATAACAAGAGGTTTGCTAACGTTAGCCCGCCATTTTATACTGACACGACGTTAAACCCGCTAGTATGTACGGACAATACGTTAGCTCGCCAGTATATACTGACACGACGTTAGCCTACCACTATATACCTAGATGATGTTAGCCCGCTAGTATGTACGGACACTACGTTAGCCCGTCAGTATATACTGACGGGCGTTCTACGTTAGCACTACGTTAGCCCGTCAGTATATACTGACGGGCGTTCTACGTTAGTACTACGTTAGCCCGTCAGTATATACTGACGGGCGTTCTACGTTAGCCCGTCAGTATATACTGACGGGCTAACGTAGTGTCCGTACATACTAGCGGGCTAACATCATCTAGGTATATAGTGGTAGGCTAACGTCGTGTCAGTATATACTGGCGAGCTAACGTATTGTCCGTACATACTAGCGGGTTTAACGTCGTGTCAGTATAAAATGGCGGGCTAACGTTAGCAAACCTCTTGTTATAGCAGATATAAAATAAAGAAAAATATTTCATCATTGGCCTTCTTGCATAATAAGGAAAGAGTTTACTAATTAAACATGCAAATATTTAATGAGTCGTAGATGTACGAGTGTATAGCAGGCGTGTAAAAAAGTTTTATAATACCGTTACAAAACAAACGAACATAATATGTTAATATGATACAATTACTGAAATTCGGTGTTGAAATAAAATAGTGTTTATGTGAATATGAACGGCATGATGTGTTAATCATAATTATTTGCATTACTCGCACGTTCCGAGCGCACTCTGATGATCATAGCAGTAGTAATTTAAATATTATTAGTAGAGGTGATTCTGCCAACATTGCACATCGCACAGTTAAATTTAAGCAAATTCAAACCAAGATTATTATGTGATGACGGCGAAATACGTTTCTTCAACCAATTTAATTCCGTAATCGTCTTAAGAGAGAGACTATGGGAAATTTAGAAAGATCTCATGGCCTTCAATAGTCGGATGGACGGTTTTACTTTATACGTGGTACAGCCTGCTGCAGCTATATTATGGTTGTAGAATGAATAGGTCAGCTTGACCAGGAAAGTACTTAGCTCTAACAGAATACCAGTTTAATGTTGTTGTGTTTTGTATGATAAGAGGATGGGTATCCACTTACCATCAGGTGGACTGTGAGCTCGTTTGTCACTATTATTCTATAAAAAAAACACAACTTGTAATCACCTTAGAAGTAAATTAAATTAAGAGTACCCTTAACCGACTAGCATGTATGCGTAGGCATATGGATGTGGAAGAGGCGAGAAAGGTATGTCAGGATCATGCTAAATGGAAGTCTGTAGTCTCTGCCTACCCCTCTGGGTGACAGGCGTGAGTGTTTATGATTAATTCAAAAATCGGCCTTATTAAACACGGCTCGGATAGTAAGAAGGTTATTATATTAGGTTGCTATCTCTGGATGTCTAACTTTACCGTTGGCATAGGAAAACTCGCCGCGGTGGATAATATAAGATAAGATAATAAAACACTATAAAACAATAAAACACCTGGTGATGATGTTGTTGGTGATAAATTTCTATTACTGAATATCTGTACTTATTTGACTTAAAAATATTTATTGTTTTTAAATTATAACTTTTTATTTCTTTCTAATTTTACTCTTATCTCGTTTCCAAAATTTTCTACTTGGAGAGCCACATAAGGACAAAGATGGCTTAGTTTGGCTCTGCTTAAAGGATTGAATATAATTAATTTCTTTGATAGGCACTAAGATAGTAGCTGATGTGTGATACGATCCCTGGTTGGGTCATATATAGTAATTGAGTGTGCCAGTCGAGAAAGCCTTGCCACGGAATTTAAAGCCGTTAGTGCTCCACCCGATCTCTTTCCGGTTGTATTGGATTGCCGTACCATCAGACTATGAGAGTGAACAAATAGAAAGTGCACCTGTGCTTGCGCATACCCTCGTGCACAATAATCTTGTTCTGCCAAATGTCTAGTCAACGTCGAGACTGGCCGTATACAGCCAATCCCCTTTCAATATTTAAATTAGAAAACAAAAACACGGTAATGCGAGGGTCTTTCTAATTAAATAAAAACAAACAAGTTTTTAACTATACGACTCAGTGTACCAGTGTAGCCTTAATTACTCCAATTAATATTAATTAATGTACTCAAGTCGGGCAATCACTACTCATTGGCGTGTGCAAGCACCCGACTATTATAATCACTTTCACTGCAAAAATTGTGTATTTGAAATTTTTAATACAAGCACGTTTTTCATATTCTTACATTGTTATCTGATTCTGCTATGTACAAAATTTCAAGCCTCATACTCATCGGAAAGTTGGTTCAAAATCAATTACTAAATTTGAAAGACATACACGAAAGCAAGTTAATAAAAACGTAATAAAAAAGCATTCACTTTCCATTTTTCCTTGATTGCATAAGTGAATCACTTCACAATATGGATAAAACCACCGGTTTTTTGGAAGATCCGATAACGTTCATCGAGTGGACTGTTTTCAAGGCGAACTCCGTTGGCAAATTTCTCGGATATGATCGAAGTAGATCAACGCACGCACGATCTGGTCGTTAATTGTGCAAGAGTGCTTTTGTCTGTTACTATTCTCGTTTCGGATCGTTGCCGCTGTTTTATCGATAAAATGTTGTTCTCGATTAATAATATAATGGTTTTTATCTTAGGAATTACGTTAATAATAAAATAAGTCACCGTTTTCCGTTACCGTTAGCGTAACAGCGTATTAAAAGTGCACTGCTGTATATAAGCTTTCCGCATAAATAGAACTTATGGATATATCACATAGTATCCCTTGGCAAGCGGGTTCGCTGCCGCAGTTTTTTTAATTTTTTAGTTGTTATTAGGAAGTCACTGTTGCTCATTTTTTATTTATTTTATTTTATTTACAGAATAAGGGCGACAAAAGAACACGCACTCCACTTGATGCTAAGTGGATGCTGTGGCCCATAGACATCTACATCTATCCTCGATTAAGAATCAAAATGCTTCGTTTGCAGTAAAAAGGGTATCCGGTTCTCTACACTCAACATATGAAAGACAGCGGCATTGAGCTCGTATTCTGAAAGAGCGTGGTCCTTCCCCGGTCGAGGATCCGTGCTATAACTATAGTACAGCTGCAGCATGGCTCTACCACGTAAATGATCGTCTCTCAGTTTATTCATCATCTCGGTTTAATCATCTCTTGGTTTATTTCCTTCCGTCGCTTCCTACGACACCCAAGGACAATATGGGGTGGTACATATTCTCACTTACCACTACACGCTCAACATAACCACTACAAGCTCAATAAAGGACAGGTAGGAAAATATATATTACATTAGTTACATAAGAACTCACATGTGAGTATCCTATCCTGGTACAGTTTCTTGTATATCATACAAACATTTGTTTATTGCGGCATTCGAACCTGCAGTTTTGCAGCGTCGCCACCAAACGCTTAGCCACTACGGAAACGTGATACTTACTACTACTACGTACTTTTTCATTTCTTATTCACAAAGTTTTAATCAATGACGTATAAAGTAAGTAAGAACGAAACTTCAGAAAATGTTGAGAAGGAATTCCAATTTTTTTATTTTCCCAAGAGTTTAATAGATAAACATACACGTAACTTAATCAAGTTAATAGTTTTTGAAAAACAGTTTAATAAAAATTTAACACTTTACCTTTTTTTTAGGATTGGATGACAAACGAGCACAAAGTCCACCTATTGGTAAGTGGTTGCTGCAGCCCACACACATCTATATCTATCCCTGATTAAGAATCAAAATGCAGATGCGTTGACACCTTTGAGGACTAAGATGGAATGCCTTGTTTCCAGTAAAAAGAGTCTCCGGTTCTCTACACTCACCATACGAAACAAAGCAGCATTAAGCTACTATTTTACGCAGGTATTCTGAGAGCGTGGTCCTTCCCCGGTCGAGCCGACCCATTTGTGCTACAACTGTACCACTAATATTTCTGCAGCATGGCTCTACCACGTTTAGACCTATTTGATTCTCCAAAGCGAACGTCTTATGCAATATCGTTTAGGCTGTGTTTTGATGTACTTTCTTTGAAATCGATTATGGATTCATCAAAATAGAATTAGAATTTATACATCGATTAAGCTTTAATTTTTTTCCTGATTTCCCCAGATGGGTTATTACGGTTGCAGCTATATATAGTGCAGTTACATTTTTATATGTATACATGTCCACATTTCTCTATTTCTTATGCGACTGTAGAGGTACCATAAGATCTTAAGGTGAGACGTTTCGTTAGATTGATCTCCATCCCCGAAGTGAAATGGGCTACATTTAATTGTATACCTCGAATCTCGGAGGGATTGGACCAAGGTTATACTTTATTGTCGACTTATCAAGGTTACGCTACCCGCTCACATTTAATCGGGTTTATTTATTTATTTTGATTTAACACCTAAGTACGTATGAAACTTTTGACCTACATTAAGTTTAAAGAATAACACTATGTAAGTATACGTGAATACTTAAATTATAGACAAGTACAACATTAACGCAATTATTTATTATTTAATGTTTTTATACGGCGATAACACGGTACAAAAAAAGTACATTAATGGAAACAGCACTGCTTAAAAACAGGTAACAGGGAACACAAAGGAGTAAGCTCGATGCTTTTGTTAAGTTTCCATCAACCCATCTATCATTTACTGCTTATAAAAGTTCAATACGCCTTCGCTATAGGTTGCCTAAAAGAGGAGATTTTGCCATAGTTGACACACTTGGGTTAGGCAATCGCAGTTTTGAGTTGATATGAAGAAAACACTAATGGCTATCTCCTGTTTCAATTACCATATGTCACCTCTTACGCTGCCCACGGGATGGTGATGGTGATGGTGATGGTGAAGGTGATGGTGATGGTGAAGGTGATAGTGATGGTGATGGTCGTGTGGTAGTGAATATTCTTACACCGCCACAGTTATACCAACCGTAAAACGATAAAAGTCCTATGATAAGTTTTTGTATTCGTCGTCCGTTATGGTAAAAACATAAAATAGTATGTTTAACATGCTTAGACAAATACCTCAACAAGGACTGAATAAAATGATTTAAAATCATTTCACAGTCTTTCGAATTATGCGGAGTTAGTTAGTTTCGAAAATCTCGGCTATACTTTATCCCCGTTCTTTTTTTACATTTTAATGAAAGAATTTCTGCTAAATCCGGCTGTTTTACATGTAAACAAGTACTCATTTCCAAATAGTAATTAGCATTGCTAGTGAACAAAAGAATACTTTCAAATTTTAAATTTATATTCTTTTATAATTTTAAATTTATTCTTAAGTTGAGGGACCATTATGTAAGTATAAAAAATGGGATTTAATTATTACTTAATGTTTCGTTAGTTGGTACGTGGATATGCGTGTCAACATGATTACATATAACCAACTAAACTAACTACCCAAAAGTTTCCACTAACCCTATAGACGATTCCTATTCAAATTCATCAATGAAATATTTAATGTTTACTAGATATTAACGAAAGTTGATGAACATTTTGGGAATACTTCTTTAAATCTACCTTTTATATCATAATTAGATTAGCAAATAGATTTTTTTGTCAACCTGGGAATCGAGTTGAGCACTTACTCTTAGGTTTTCATAATATATTTAATAATATAAATGCGCCTTTTTAATTAACGTATTGAATAAAATGAAATAAAAATCGTAGCGAGTATAAGTACATAATAGATTACTGCATCCTGCGTTGCCTTATAATCTTTGCATTGTTTGACCCATGTAACATAATTCAAAAATAGTTTAGTGAATAACTTTCAGTTTTAAAAATAAAAACAGTATGAAAAGCTAGTTACTGGCCTGATAATTGAATTACATTGTAATGAAATCGGACAGATCCGTGAAACTAATTACTTCCTGGGAGTTCTTATTCAAGGTTATATTTATATTTAGCTTTAGGCATTAGAAATCGAAAGTGCTCACTATTAACAGTCGTTTACAATAATTATGTTATGTATTATTAACGAAGTACTTAACGCTAATAATATATATATATATATATATATATATATATATATATATATATATATATGTAACGAAATAATGTAAGCTTGCCGGTACTGGCCTGCCACTCCAGAACTGCCTCGTACCGGCAGGTATAGGGCGCCCCACCACTGGATGGAGTGAAGACCTGGTAAGACATGTACGAGCAGGAATTCAGTGAATGTAGGTGGTTCGAGACCGTGCTCTGTGACGTTCCTTGTGGGAGGACGTTCAGCAGTGGATTTGTGAAGGGCTGTAATGAATATGATGATGATAAATGTAAGCTTGTTCTAAATATTCACTAAATACTATTCTGATAAATTGTTTAACGTAATACATTGAAGGATTAGTTCCGCACACAATATCCCTATCCCAATACATTATGAGTAGTGACTTTTTGGAACGTTTGAGTGGCTAAGAAGTAGCAGAAAGCAGTAACTGAAACTTATTAACTTAAATATATTAACTATACTATATTTTTACGCGGTAGAGCCCTACTGCAGCTATATTGTGATTGCAGCACGAATGGGTCAGCTCGACCGAGGTATAACCACAATCTCACAGAATACCAGCGTAAAATAGCAGCTTAGTGGTGCTGTGTTTCGAATGGTGAGTGTAGAGAAACGGAAAACATTTTTACTGGAAACGAGGCATTCCATCTCAGCCCTCAGGGCTGGCAACGTATCTGCATTTTGATATTAATTGAAGATAAATGTAGATGTCTATGGGTTACAGCATCCACTTAACATCAGGTGGACTGTGTGCTCGTTTGTGACCCTTATACTATAAAAACACAATACTAAAAACTACTAAAACATTTACTTTAATGTCAGCTGTCAAAATAACATCGACAAAGCTGCACCCTTTTGGCCATATATTGTTTGATTAACTGACGAAGAGCTGTCGTTATCACACAGCCATCTATGCAAACAAGGCTTTAGTTTTGGCGTATTATGAAAGTGACCACATTAACCAGATGACCATATAACCCTCACATATTAGTATAGTAATACTGCTGTGTTTCGTATATTGATTGTAGAGAGTAGAGTCTGTTGTCGCCCAAAGACATCTACATCAATCCTCGATTAAGAATCAAAAGCAGATGCGCTGTCACCCCTAAGGATGGAATACTTCGTCGAACCAAAGACCCTTTTCAGTGAAAAGGGTCTTCGGTGCCTGCTTGTCACTATTATTACATACATAATCACTATTTTTATTCTCTACAAAAAAGATGAAAGTTAATACTGTGCCCAACAATTCAATGTTTAAATAGAGCGAGTGTTCAATGTTTATAGTTTTATTCGTAATTATAATTTCTCTTTTGCATATGACCCATTATACCATTAAAATAATTTAGATTATCAGTATGCATAGATTTAGCCGGAACGTCCCCTGAAAAATAATATACGTCGCTTCCATATTTCTCAGTTAATTGCTTTGGCAATTACCCTCGTTTGTACGCCAGTGTGAATGTTATAACTATTTCTCTAGGGGACAAGAAATTCTTTGTTTTAATATTCAGTTATTTAAGAAGGCTTTGGATGTGATTTCGGAAAGGAGATGCTGAGTTAAATAATTCTCGTTGTGTTTTTAATTTCAGTTATTTTGTACTTGATGAAGAAATAGATTGTTACTTACTTATTAGCTTTCTAAAGACTGTAATTTGTTTGTTTATAAACTATTTACAAAAAATATATGTATATAATCCCATATCATTCTGTGTTTTCGTGTCGTAGGAGGCGACCTTAGAATGGTCTAAGTAGTCGACAGATGGAAACAAGTGAGAAAATGGGTAGCAGCGACATTCTAATTAAAAAAAAGACTGTGGTTGCCAATCCGTCTGCAAAGCGTGGGAGCTATGGAGAACATACTCTCAATATGTACAGTAATGGATTTTTGATAGGCGGTAACTGTCACTTATATGTATGAAAGTAAAGTAACGGACTACGTGGTATTCACAGTTAGGCACAGACTTTCTGTCATTTCGGAAAGTGTTTGTAAGTAGGTAAGTGTACAACACGCTGCTCTGTGCGTAGTGTCGGGTATTACAAAATAATCCTCAATTTTTTTTCAAATTTTCTCAAACATGCACAACATCAACAAACATCATGAGTATTTTACTCACGATGATTTCCTTGTTGCCGCTGAGGACCTGGCAAGTCAGCATTTCAAATGGTAATTAACAATGTAATTGGTGCCGGCGGGAATAAAACTCAGTTTGCTCGCGTTCTACCAAATATTAGGGCGAGCCCTTGATCCACTACTCTACTTTTGACGGCTCCGTAGCGCAGTGGCTTAGCAATGAGTTACAGCGCTAAGGGCCACGGGTTCGAATCCCGCACAGAACAGGTATTTATATGGCCTACAAGTAATTGTTCCGGGTCTGGATGTACGCCCTTGTTAAATTTGTGTTTGTAAACTGCCCCCACGATACAGGAGAACATCTTAGTGTGAAGGTAACGTTTAAAAAAGATTTATATATAAAATTGTAATTCAAACAAACTTCATGTATAATATTGAATATTGGATACTGCTGTCCATGGACACAGGCATCCAACTTAAAATTAAGGAAACTACGGATATATAAGATGGTATGAGGGTAATTATACTGACTGTATACCCTTGAGAATGGAACACAGCCTTGCACGCAGTAGTGACAAGATCAGGTCAGAGCGAAGTACCCTCCAGACAGAGACTCTGCCGGAAAAGAACTCTTACCACCTACTTAAGTGCATAATTATTATAATATTCAGTACTGGTTTCCGAACTTAACCGTATTTAAAATTTATAGTAACAAAAAAACATTGAAAGAAGGAAATCTAGATACCGTAATAACATCAGATGTTTCAAGGAAAACTACGTGAATATTACACGCTAGAAACACGCCCTATTGTTACTTAATAGCGGTTCGATAATAACTATTATTACTTTAATAAGGCCGCGAAAATGCTCGCATCGCACTAGAAACTAATCTGACGTAATAACATCGTAAGCGATCCGGTCGATTAGTTTCACTTGAAGGACAACGATCAAGGAATATGTAAGACAAAATAGTAGCACGAAGTTATTGCACGTTTATACCTTTATTATTATCACGAACTTTCGAATTAGGTTCAATACAGGTTTAGTGATAGATTGTAGTTTATTGTTTTAAACTTGAAACAAGTGGTAAAATTAAAAATTTTGAACAAGCGACTTAATAAAATTAGAACGTCATCTTTGTAGTCGAAGTCGATTAAATACGCATTATTAAGGATAACTCAAAAACTACTGGTCAGATCTTGTTCAAATTGACTTGACCACACGAGAAGCATGACCTTTTAAATAAAATTAAAAAAAAAAAAAACATTAAAATCGGTGCACCTAGAAATAAGTTCTGAAGTTCGTTTTTGATGTCGGTTAAAAAGTGCAAGTGAGAAGTTGAAGTAACTAACGAGCTAAGGTCCACCTGGAAGTAAGTTGTTACTGCAGTATATTGAGACTCACTACTAACTTTAATTAAAAGGGGCTACAGTTTCGTCAATACTTCTGTGAAGTAGAATGATCTGTTGTTTGGCGACAGAAATAGATATTACAATGATAATAATTTTCTATCTCCATGTCCGGATATATAGTACTCGTTCAAAAATAATTTGGATTTTTCATCATCCAAAAGTTCCAAGAAAATGAAAAGGAGGAGAAGTAATCCCGTGGTCGGTTACGTTTTTGCCCATCCCTATCCCTATCACATCATCATCGTTCATTATTCTTTAACTACTTAACTATTTTGTTTTACGAGTATCAGTTTATTACGATCGTCAAAATACTTAGTATTACTTTAGGCTAATATTTTTTCCTTAATAAAAAACACTACTTAGGTTACCACTAAGGTTTTTTACTAATTTATTCAACGAAATATATCCAGACATTTGTCACAAACAGCAATTACGTTCTTTCTTGTTTTTGACAAATTTTTAAGTAAAATGCAAAAGAAAGCGTGTACTATTCTCAATGATAAATACATAAAGTATAAGTAAAGTTACGGTCTATATACGTCCCACTACTGGGCAAAGGCCTCCTCTCATTTCTGAGAAGGTTTGGAATACATAAAATATTATATTACATATAGTTTTCTCAGTGTGTTATTATTGAATCATGTTCATTTATATATCACAGGTAATTGATAAATGATTGTAGATTTGTACATAACTAATTTCATATGCGTATGTAAGTTGTTCTTGTGTTGTGATACAAAGTCCTTGCAAATAATTTTCTCACGGTCTTTTGCAGACAATTTAATGAAGCAAGACAGTGGTCGTAATTGACATAGTTTAAGTTATTTGAGCCAAGTTCATGAGACCTTTGCTCAGGTTTGCTTTAGTCATGAATTATCAAACGAAATCTGTTATAGTTACAATTATTATACGTTTTTATTATTAATTGGGAATTTCTGTTGGTTACAAGTTCAAAAGTTTTGTTCTGACTTTACATTATGGAAATTGTTGTTGTTAAAAATTTCAAACCATTTTCAAGTTTTAGCAAGACATCGATTGGTTTTTATATACGGAGATAAGCATGTGTATGTCGTTTTTTTATTTCAACCTGTAACTTTATGGCATTCGTAGTTTAAATGTCTTACCTTAAATCTAAATATTAAGATACAAATAACATTCTTTTTGGAATCCGCGAGCAAGTACTACATTAAACTTTATTGAATATTGCACTTTTACTACTACACATATTCAGACCAACAAAGAGAGACGCTTCGTTTGTTTCTAGTGACGCAAAAACTAATCTAAAGCCATGCTGAACATATTGTAAGAACACACACTCACATAAACATATAATGCATCTGAAATCGTCATTTTTATGGTTTTCGTTAAGGAAATATTAACCATATTGTTGTCGTTAAGGAGTATGTTAGGGCTGAGTGACAGGGTGAGAAATTGTGTAATAAGAGAAGAGTGTGGTTTGCAAGATGATGTTGTGACCAGTAAGTATTAAGAAAGGAATGCTTCGGTGGTATAGTCATGTAAAAGGAATGAATGAGGAAAGAGTGTCAAAGCAAATTTATGTTGCAGAAGTGAACGGAAGAGTCGGAAAGGGACTTCTTAGGTGAAAGTTTATGGTTCAAATTGGTCATATATTGAAAATGGGCCAAATTAAGAATACCCTTAACCGACGAGCATGTATGGGTAGGTATATGGATGTGGAGGAGGCGTGTGTCAGGATCGTGCCAAATGGAAATCTGTAGTCTCTGCCTATCCCTCGGGGTGAAAGCGTGCAGCATTAAGCTATTACGTGCTGATACGTGCTGATGGAGAAAGAAAAAAGAACGATTTGTGCTTGAGTGCGTATAAAGAAGTTAAGCATGGTTTCGGCATTACTTAAAATATACACAAAGCTCCGTCTATTGTTATTTTTGGTCTTAGTACACGTGAGAAGTTAAATGATTTAGTAAAATTTTTCTTTTGCGATAGCTTCTTTTTTATAGTATAAGGGTGACAAAGAAGCACACAGTCTACCTGATAGTAAGTTGTTGGTGTGACTCATAGACATCGACATCTTTCCTCGGTTACGAATTAAAAAGCAGATGCGTTGTCACCCGTAAGAACTAAGATGGAATGCTTCATTTTAAGTCAATAGGGTCACCGGTTCTCTACACTTACCACACGAAAGATAGCAACGTTAAGCTACTATTTTACGCTGGTATTCGGTGAGAGCGAGGTCCTTCCCCGGTCGAGCTGACCGATTCGTGCTACAACTATTTTTTTTTATAGAAGAAGGGGCAAACGAGCATGCGGCTCACCTGATGTTAAGTGACTACCGCCGCTCATGATCCACCGCAACACCAGGAGAATTGCGGGTGCGTTGCCGGCCCTTTAGAAAGGAGTAAGTTCTTTTCTTGAAGGTCCCCAGGTCGTATCGGTACAGAAAAATCGCCGGTGGTAAACTATTCCACAGAGAGGTTGTACGTGGAAGAAAACTCCTTGTGAAACGTACAGTGGTGGACCGCCAAGCATCCAGATGGTGTGGATGGTATCGGGACGTTTGCCGTGTAGTGCGTTCACGAAATTTGGCGGCTGGGATTAATCCGAACAAACTATACTACTAATATAGTTATTATACAAATTACGAGTATGTAATGCTGATTGCCAACTCAGTCGCCCGATCTATAAATTTAATCCGATTTGAAGGCCAACCTTAGCCTTCATTACTGTCATTTGAGTTGTGACACTAACCCAGTACTTGAAGCAATACGAAACACATCGCAACGAGTGTTTAGCGACATGTTTAATGGGCGTGTAATTTGGCGTGCGCGTAATGTGTAATCCGCGTATAATCTCACCAGAGCATTGCGGTGACCGTGAGCTGGGTGAGTGGCATACACTACCGGCGAGCTAACGGACGTGGTGAAATCAAAACTAGGGGGCTCATTGCCTTCTTTTTTAGAGGGACGCGTGAGTAAGAAATTTGAAGTTTCATAAACAAGCATCGATGAGTAATATCTTAGTGGGAGCTGATATTAGTGTACAAAAAAGTGTTATGAGGAGTGCTTAACGTGTTTTGAGATAATTTGCAACAATAATTCGATGTTGCCATAAGACCGAAATCACTTGGGACCTTAAGATACTTAAGTACAGTTACTTGAAGATCAATAAGGCTTATCTTCCCGGTTTGGGTACCACGACGAATATTATTTGGAGAATTTGCAACTCTCCATTCCCTTGATTTATTTATTCTTTTAACCTCTCAATTCCTAAGCGGTCTAATTCGATCGCGGCGCTATTCCGTCAAACTCTCTAGCGGTCGGATTCGACCGCGCACACTCACAGCACTTTAAACCATTAAAACTTACATTTAGAGACTACTTTTCTATGAAAAAGTTTGGTTATTATAGAATCAATATGAAATTTTCTATCCTCTAGTGCAATAAAAAGTCAGTTAGTCTATGAATATTTATTTATAATCTACGTTCAATACGTACGCCATTTTCATTTGGATGTTGTTGTGTTGTATTTTGGATTTTTCTAGTGTTTTATTAATGTTTACTATAGTGTTTTATTATAAAATTGTTATAAAAGTTTTTGTGTCAATATAATTTATCTTTTTAAGTAAAGAAAAACTTAAAAATCAATCTACTAGAAATTAAACGTGAAATATTACTAAAAAATAAATGTAGTTAAGTCGTCGTGTTTCTCCAATTTATGTTTTTTTCAAGAAAAACAAAAAGAATAGAAAGAACTGACAAACAAAACCAATTAGCATATGTTTGACTCAGACTAGCAAAGAAAGAGAGAGAGAACAAACACTACGTTAATTTTAAGCGAGCAAAAACCATCTAATAATTATAATTTTGTTTTGTGGATCTGCTGTTCAGCTGAGAATTTGTCCAAGTATATGAAAGTAAATTCACAGATTTAAAATTGCTAATAAAATGGCAAAATAGCCCCAACACAACCGACTATACGCACGCACGTATTTTATGTACCTATATATAATATATAATTATCACTTTCACTCTGTTCTTCTTCCTCTTCGATACATACAACGTTATCATTAACGTTAGTATATGAAAAGTGGTTTTGTGTGTGTAATGTGGCATGTTGTGTCACAGCATCATAGTTTTTGACAAGTTAGATAGTATTTAGGCATACGTTTTTTTGTTTCAATTTTATTTGCTGTGTCTTTAAAGATAAGTATTAATGTTAGATACGAAAATAATGCAAATTTGTAACTTTAATGCACTTTTCAAACGCAACGGCTTAATTTGTTAGAGCTTTCCGTAACCAGTTAAGTACCATTAGTAAGGTTTTTCAAAGTAATGATGTAGTCTCATAAACAACTTCTAGCAACTCACTTATCTTAACTTTCGATATTTCAAGCTATAAAGTATAGTTGTAAGTTATATTGATTGATTCGATACAGTTTCGTTCAGTGCTTCCTGAGAAATTTAAAAAGAAATCGTCAAAAGGAAAGGTGCATTATGGCCGATTTTGTTCATGATAACAAACTATTTGTAATTTTAATGTCCTCAACCTTAATTTAGCGTTTGCTCCGACCGTTTGCCGCCTTTGTATACATGCTCCCACTGAAGACAATCGCTAAGAGTAATTTTGGTGCGTCATGAACTTAGTTTACGGTAACTAGAGCTCGCTATTTCGATATTTTAGCAATGGGATATAGTATTATGGTAAGAAGAAACATAACCTAGTAGCTACATATTATTTATTGTGTATTCCTATTCGTCACCATGTTTATATATAAGTTTTATTTTATTATTATGTGACCATTTTATGAGTACTTAAAGTGATAAATAAGATTAAAGTAAAAATAATAGGATAAGGCAATATTGGGCATATTACAATATTTGTTCGCGTTAATATGTGACATCTACGGGATTAAAGAGCACTTTACTACTTTACTTTTTGAACTTAACGCTTTTGTTTCATTTTAATAAAGAAAATCTATCCTTTACGCAATACTTGGTGTATTAAAAAATAAAAGGTAATAAAAAATCTGGTGCATAATCTCGATCCAGTGTATCGGTGACGAGACCTTGACACCGAGGTGATTGTTCGCTATTTCGCAATATTCACGGTCACCCTTTGTTGTATACGGCGGTTATTAACTTTTTTATTTAAGTTTCTAACTTTTTGTGGTGCGCATACTCGTCGCCTATATACTAGTCTTAGTGCTAGCCCAGTAACGTAATAGAATATCCATTACCTCGTGTTTAGTCGCGTGTTTATTATGATGATATCTTATGAGATATTCTTTGGAAATTCCAAAAATATTCACTTTTAATAATTATCGGTTTTACGACGCAGTTTTTAATTATTTTGAGTTGGGAGGTAAAAAGGTAGTCGAATTTGTTTAGCCGCCGCTACATGGCACACACATTAAACATGATTCAGTTTAAAGCACAAAAAATTATTTGAATCATCATCATTATAGCCCTTTATAAGTCCACCGCTGAACATAGGCCTCGCCCAAGGAATGTCACAAAGCACGGTCCTGAACCACCTGCATCCATTGCCACCTGATTTGAATGCTTATCTAGAACATGCCAATGTAAATTATTCCCATACCTCGTATCATAATGAAAACAGAGCTAAATTAAGAGAGTATAATATTTTAAAACACGTATAACATATTATAAAATCATTAATTTGGAATGACTTCTTGCCAAAGATACTAACTTTTTGATTATTTAAAATAATCTTTATCTTTATCAAATGTTTTATCTCAAAACTGCGTAGAAATTGTAAAATGTAACTTTTTCTATAGAATAAGGTTGACAAACGAGCACACAGTCCACTTGATGCTAAGTGGATGCTGCAGCCCATAGAAATCTACATTTATCCTCCATTATGAATCAAAATGTAGATGCGTTGTCACCCCTAAGGACCACGATGGAATGCTTCGATTCCAGTGAAAAGGAGCTCCGGATCTCTATACTCGCCATACGAAAGAAAGCTGCTATTTTACGCTGGTATTCTGTGAGAGGGTGGTCCTTCTCCGGTCGAGCCGACCCCTTTCGTGCTACAACCATTATACAGCTGCAATGTGTCTCTATCACGTACGAAACATTTACCCAAGATTGGTAGGTAGATACACGATTTTATTTTAACAATGTTACCGAAACAATTATTGTAGTAATGACGCTTATCAAACATTAGCATAACACAACACAGATTACCGGTAAATCCTTTAAAAGTCAAATGTTTGTACAAAACGGAACTCTCCTGAATACATAAAACATAAACATAAACACTTACGCCTGTCACCCAGAGGGGTAGGCAGAGACTACGGACTTCCATTTGGCACGATCGTGACATACCTCTTTCGCCTCCTTTACATCCATATATCTACGCATACATGCTCGTCGGTTAAGGGTACTTCTAACGTGGCCCATTTTCAAAATATCGCCAATTTGGTCGATAAACTTTTTTACATGTTTAAATCTGCCATATAAATTTGCTTTGTCACTCTTTCCTCATTTATTCTTTCTACATGACCAAACCAATATTATTTTCTCCTGAATACCTATGCGCTATAAATAAATGGAATAGAAATAAGAGTATTAAAATTGTAGTTATACAGTAGTACCATGTGATTTTTTTAAATATCAGGTATTTTCTTAGGCAATTTTGGGTTTTTCGGAATTGACAAAGTAGAATAAGATACTGGGTTTCTTAGATTTCATACTATTCCCTCCCTGGCATTCAACTTCAAGCACAAAGAAGAATAAAACAACTTCTACATAATAGCATCTGAAGTCGGTGCCAGGATGTAGTGAATCAAAATCAAATAATCAAAGCGCGAACTTTAGAAGATATGAGGAAATCATTCTTATTCTTTGTGGTTTTGAAGTCAGTTTTTACTTTTTATTAAAAGGTTATTTTTTTATCAAAACTGTAAAAAAATACTTTTTAAATTTTGAGTGATCATAGTATGGAATAACTAGAATGTCATCTAAATAGTTCCGTTAAAATAATCCCCTATTTATACCACACTTAGGTATGTATTTTTTTATTTTTTAGTTTTATAGAACTATTCATGAAGAATCACCTATTTGATAAAAATAATTAAAATGGGTTCAACCGTTTCTCGAATGTACATAGACCCCGCTCGTTTTTCGAATTCGGTTAAAAATGAATTCATTCAAATCTAAGATAGCAGGGTTTATTTCTGTGCTACGACACTGCTCTAGTTTAATACAATCAATAAGGTGTCAATAATAAAATTAACTATAAAATAATCTCTACAGTGCAACGAAGTAATTTAGAGCAATAAATAGTGTCGTGCTGAATTGATTAGTGTCTATCAATATCGAATCTTTATATCGAATACGCCGTTCACGGGTGCTTTCAACTCTGTTATCGATGACACGCCCAACAATTTCAATACGATCGTGATAAGTCGATTCTATATTCACGTCATCGTGTTTCTGCGGGCACTGTAGCAAATTATAGACTCGGTTAGAAAATGAAATTATAGGCGCTTTTTACTTGTATTATACTTAGCTATCATTCTCTCTCGTCATTTGAATGTGATAGTGGTATGTTTTTTTAATTTTATTTTGTGTAGTCAATTTAAGATATCAAAATTAAATACAAGTTGTACTGGATTCAATTTATATTGTTTTGATATCTTAGATAATTAAACAGAACATATATGGTTATAAGACATCTTATGGTTGTAACTTAAGGTACATATTTAGCTTATTATACGTCCTAATGAAAACAGGCTTCCCCTTATTTCTGAATGGTAAGGATTATAACAGGTGCTGGGTATAATCCTAGTCGCACTACGCTAGTACTATATTATTTTAAGGCGAGTGCTTATCGCCTGAGCTGCCACACCTGCTACGTGATATTAATACAAGATCAAAGCCATGAATGAAAGACACTTAACTCTCTTGTAAGGTGACACAATAATTTATTAGCTTTAGTGATTTTGGAAGTTTTAAAAAAGTCAATTACATGTTAAAGAGTTATTTTATAAGGAATATTCTTATTTCTTCTGCTTATTAAACTCTTGAAAGTATTCAGTTTAGTAAATAAAATATATTTAAACAATTGTAAATTTTAAGCCACCCACAGGCGGATAGTACGTCATGATTCAGAACGTTTCGGAAACCGATGATTCACAGCTACAAAATTGACGAATTCACGTTCAAAGGCGAGCTGAAACTGATAAGTGGGAAATTTGCATTTCAATTCTGCAATCACTTCTATAATCAGTGGGCGCCGAGATTTCCAAACTTTAACTGCGTTCTGTGTTGCTTAAATGTACTAAGTATAATATTTGATTAACTATGATGCCCGTATAGCAGCTGTTCACACATACTTGTGTAAACAGCTGCTACACGGGCCAGAATACCTACAGGGTGTAAAAATATCTTCTAACCTATATCCTCCCGTGGCTGTTGTAAGAGACGATAACAATTACCATCATCATAAAATGAAGGTTTTCACTCATCTCGCTTCTTTTTTTTAAACAATAAGGATGACAAACGAGCACACAGTCCACCTGATGATAAGTGGATGCTGTGGCTCATATAAATCTACCTTCATACTCGATTAAGAATTAAAACGCAGATGCGTTGTCACCCCTGAGGACTAAGGTAGAATGCCTTGTTTCTAGTAAAAAGGTTCTCCGGATCTCTACATTCACCATACGAAACACAGCAGTATTAAGCTGCTATTTTACTATGGTATTCTATGAGAGCGTGGTCCATCCCCGGTCGAGTCGACCCATTCGTGCTACAACCATAATATATAGCTGCAGCTTGGCTCTACCACGTATATCTATTTGGCTCTACCACGCTACTATCTGTTAACTAGCACCATGCGCATATTATCGTTTAATTTTTCCTGAAAATATTTTATTTAGATTTATCCAAGCGCGGATTTCATTTTTTTTCGTACTGTATATTTGTTTATACAATAAAATACGATATCCTTAACAAACCATAATATCAATCAATACATCCATTACAGCCAAACAAAGTTCATTGCTGAACATAGGCCTCCCCTTAGGGGATATTTGCCATTGCTCAAAAAGCTTGCAAGCAGCTTGCCAAGTGCAGTTTTTTATTTCCTGGTTGTTATGAGGAAGGTCCATTCATTTCCATTGCCAGATTCCTTCCGTGGCCACTTTAAGAGACTACGCGATGATGCGAGCTATGTGTTTTCTTACGCTACCTATACACGCAGATTTAGGTTATATTCAGCAGACATGCACCTAAATTGCATTTATACATCATACAAACGAAAATGAAAGCCTAGAGCAATAAGCTTATAGGTTTAATTTAAGGGTCGGCTTGTTTTCAAATTATTTAACAGAGTTTTCAAAAGGTCCTAAGTCGAGTAGAGAGCTTTCGACGCTTGTGCGATAGTAGCGGTACGACTAGCATATCATTCGAGTTGCATTGGGTGACGGTTTATGGGAAACACACCGCCACGCCACACGTTTGGCGAAGCAAACGCTTTTATATATAGACTTAGATTTTTTCTTAAAGTAGGCACTGCACTATGTGATTATATTTTTGTTAGTACGCTTGTGAAATATAGGTCAATGGTTGTAGGAGTTTCGAAGGTTTAACGAATATTGAAAGAATGTTATAAAAAATTACAGTGCGCAAATTTTGGAATATGATAAAACGTGTAATTAAAAATTGTGAAGGGTGACCATGGACTTATTATCCCAATTATATTCTAAATTAACACATTAAGCTTCCTTGCTTGATATAATAACAGTTTACAAACAAATATAGCTGCAGCATTTAGCAATGCTTTCATTTTTTTTACAAAATTCGTTTTTGTGATAATTCGAAAAATCAAATTACATTTTATTTGTTTTTAATATGTATCTGATGTTTGGATCCAACATTGGTGCTGGTGAGGTGTTTGAGGTCCTGATGTCGAAGTTAACTCAGAATAGCCTCAGCATATTCAATGTAGTGTTCCCGTAAATATAAGAAATAAATATTCACCATCTTTATTAATGATTGTATCAGTACCGAAAATGCCAAAACGTAACTCCACAAACCGACTGCTGAAGATAGGCTGTCTCCAAGGAAAACTTTTTGAGGATATTTTTGGTATTTTATTTTCAAAATTATTATTTTAATATTTAAATTCGTTACCTTTAAATTCTAGCTTAAATTATGATATGAAATAATAATTTTAAAAGTGGCCAATGCCATTTAGTAAATTAGCTCTATGATATATATAACAATTTCCTCGATTAAAATATAAAAGTAAAAAAAACGTGTTTGTCTAAACCTTGGGAGGTAAATAATGATGCCAGTTACAAAACTGTTCTACGTTCAATATCAGAATATAATACTTATAAAGTCTAAGACAATATGTTGGAATACAAGGCCGAGTGAACGAACAGAATTAGTGCGTGTAATTTGGTATACGCACGTATAGGTTATGACCTATTTTACGATAAACACCTTTTCTTCTTCCATTGTCAAGAGCACACAATTATTCTCACATAACAGCTTAAAAAGTCGATGCAGTAGTTTTTTTTAATAGGAGTGAGTGCAAACGAGCATACGGCTAATCTGATGGTAAGTGACTACCGCCACCCATGAACAACTGCAACACCCAGGGGAATTGCAGGTGCGTTGCCGGTCTTTTAGAAAGGAGTAAGCTCTTTTCTTGAAAGTCCCTAAGTCGTACCGCTCCGGAAAAATTGCCGATGGTAAATTATTCCACAGAGAGGTTGTACGTGGAAGAAAACGCCTAGTGAAACGTACAGTAGTGAACCGCTAAGCATCCAGATGGTGTGGATAGTATCGGGAGGTATCGGCAGGAAGGTATATAATAGAACTAACGTCGACGACGTGGCACTATCATTTACAATCTTGCACGACGTACACTTTACAACTAAGCCGACAAATTACAGACCCAATGATAAGATTCTATATGTTATATATATGTACTCTGAAGTACAAATCATACTTCGTTATGTATGTCAAATTTAGTAAATTAAATAATACAATAGAAAGCTTAGGTTTTATTATAAAATTAACGTAATTAAAGCTATAGAACTTAGTAAAAATATGCAATAACTTTACGTTAGGAAATAATTGTGTACAAACAAATTTACATACTAAAATAATCAAAAATTATGAATCAATCAATTTATGAAGCATCAATTCAAGAGCGTTATCAAGAAGCAATAACGCTTTTTGGGGAAAATTATGATGTTCCAACCATTTTCAGTATCAAATTTTTCAATCAGAATGAAAATAACACCCAACGCGTCAAGCACAGTAGTGGTGGGTCGTACAAGTTAAAAAAGTTTATCAAAAAAAATATTCAATAATAAATAACTGACCACGCCGGTTTACAGGGGGTGCCGTTTTAGATAGGGACCGGATTACCGGGGGTCCACTGTATTTGGTCTGGTTGGCTAGTTGGAGCCAAAACGAGTTAGTATATATAAAAACGAATACTTATATAATAAATTAGTATGAATATTCGTTTTTAGGGTTCCGTAGTCAACTAGGAACCCTTATAGTTTCGCTATGTCTGTCTGTCCGTCTGTCCGTCCTCGCTTAATCTCTGTGACCGTTAGCACTAGAAAGCTGAAATTTGGTACCAATATGTGTATCAATCACGCCGACAAAGTGGTAAAGTAAAAATTAGAAAAAATGTTTTATTAGGGTAGCCCCTCTATATGTAAAGTGGGAAGTGATTTTTTTTTAATTTAAACCCTAAAGTGTGATATATTGTTGGAAAGGTAAAAAATTAATAGGGGTTTACTAAAATCATTTTTTGATAATGTCAATAATTTTGGAAATAATCGCTCCAAAATTAAAAAACAATGTGTCCCCCCCATCTTAATTTTGAACCATAAGTTTAGAAAATATGAAAAAAATCTGAAAAGTAGAACTTTGTAAGGACTTTCTAGGAAAATCATTTTGAACTTGGATGGAACACAACAGTACCCACTACCGGGAGCAGTTGCAGGAGCGCGGAGCGCTGCTGGAGCGCGAACATAATGGATACCCACCTTTAAACTCATAAGTGGGAACACTTATAGTGACGGACGGGAAACTACGGAACACTACACTGAGCGTGGCCCGACACGTTCTTGGCCGGTTTTTTGTCCTGCACTCAATTCAAAATCCGTTATAGGATACTATCATGTACTTTTAATGTAGGGCGACATTGTTTTATTTTGGTAAAATAAAAAAAAGTTCCTCATCTTCAGAAGCTGAAAACGGGTTTCATTGTTAAACTAACTAAAAATAATGTTATAAATATATAAATTATAGTATTATTAATATTAATATTTAGTATTGTATAATATTGTTATTAATATTATAAAATTATTATAGTAATGTAGTAATATTACAACTAAGAATAATATTATGTGCCTTTAACAGTGGAACAAAATGGTAAAATGGGTCAATATAGTCGGGGTTTACTTTTTATCGAAAGTTTATTTTTTTGATACTATCGAGTGGAGATCGCGCGAGGCGAGTGGAAGATCACAAGCAACAACTGACTGAGGAGTGCTTTCTAAATATGTTGTTACATTGGAAACGTCATCCCTACTTTTGCCCACACTAAAGAGTGGCACTTTTTCTTCAAACACAAATGACGAAAATATTATGTAAAATGCATACAAAACAAACTGTCGAATTTAGAACCTTCTCCTTTTTTTGGGGTCGACTATAAATATGCATAATTTTGCTATTTCATACGGTACGCTACGATATTCTGATTATCAATCGAGAAGAGATGTAGGTGCCTAAAGGTCATAGCATTCACTTAGCATTAGCTGAACTGTGTGCTTGTTTGTTATTCTTTCTTGTATAAAATAGATTGACTGTCAGAGAATATAAATAAGAATTAATTCCACCCATTTTTCCTTAATAATCCAAGGTGCAGTAAAAATTAATAAATGAAAATCAGTCTTGTGATAGAGAACAGCAGATGAGGTAAGAAACCTTTGTAACTTTGATAAATATTCCACCTATTTCTGATATTCTGATAGTCATGATCTCTCATTTTTTTAATATATTGCTACTGATTGCATAATTTTTAACAATATACAATGTAAATGCCGATTTTAAATTAAAATATTTCAACGTTGATTTTGTAAGTTAAAATATCATTATTTTATTATTTTAAGTTCTTTTAAGTATGCTTTTATTTTTTATTCTAAGTTTAATTTTAGTTTTTACCGATCGATTCAAACAAATATTATATTTAGTGGAGCTGTGGTGTGAAAGGCTGAGTACTCGCCATAAATTTATGAACATTTACAATTAAAATTAGTAATCAATTGCAACCTAAGCTGATTAACCATTTGATGGATACTTTAAAGAGATCATAGTGAGGGAACCTACATGTACTAGAAATTAAAAAATATCTAAGAATATTTTTTCATAGGATAGGGTGACAAACGAGCACACAGTCCACCTGATGGTAAGTGGTTGCTGTGGCCCATATATATCTACATCTATCCTCGATTACGAATCAAAATGCAGATGCGTTGTCACCCGTGAGAACTAAGATGGAATGCCTCGTTTCCAGTAAAAAGGGTCTCCGGTTCTCTACACTCACAATACGAAACACAGCAGCATTAGGCTACTATTTGACGCTGATATTTTGTGAGAACGTGGTCCTTCCCCGGTCGAGCCGATACGTTCGTGCTACAACTATACTACTAATATAACTGTAGCATGGCTCCACCACGTATGTAATATGTGTGCACGTAGCCATTCCAGTTCACTTTGGGGAAGAGTTCTGACGTATTTTTGACTCTTTAAGAAATAAGATATACCAGTAGACTTGGTGGTAATTAGGTTGTTACCGATGTAATCGAGGAAATCTTTATCTAACTAGTAAAGATTTCTTCAATTAAACGGTGACACACTCGTTGTTAGCAAAACAGGTTTCAAATTGAGTCTGTATGCATAAAACTTTATAAAGTACAACAAAATGTTTTACCAATATAAAACAATGTCGCCCTACATTAAAAGTATATGATAGTATCTAATAACGGATTTTGAATCGAGTGCAGGACAAAAAACAAAGTGTACGTCGTGCAAGATTATAAATGATAGTACCACGTCGTCGACGTGTTAATGTTCCCACGATACATGATTCGGAAATTAATTTTATAACTGCGAAATGAATTAAATCCGATGCAGTCAAGCGTGTTTCATAACGTATTAATATTAACGATGTGAACAAGTAAGTATTCGGCAAAGCTTTACCTATTCTGAATTAGTAAGCCGAAGTGACAATGGTCCACGAGTGACAACCTCGTACCTGAAACGGAGTGTGGGCTACCCTGATACTAGATGGATCATCTATCTGGTAGGACATGCAGTAAATCAATTGATGCACGCTTTTTAGGACCAAGTTTTGCGACAGTGTTTGGGGTAGACCTACGTTCAGCAGTGGACTTATGAGGGAATGCAATGATGATGATGGTGTATATGATAAAAACAAGTAATCAGGATACAATATTATGCAGAAGAGTAAGAGGAACTTGAACATGAACGTGAATGGCGATTCAAGAATAGCCGGAGCATAAAGTTCAACACTCATTTGTGTTAGTTGTTATATTACCAAGTATGCCAAATATAACAACTACAGTGAACCCCCGGTAATCCGACAAACATTTTGCAGGGCAGTGTCGGACTATCGAGTAGGTGTCGGATTATAGATTACTGCTCAAGGCCCCCATAGTCCGGAATTTTTTACAAAAGAGTACCTTGTAAGCCGACAAATTACAGACCCAATGATAAGATTCTATATGTTATATATATGTACTCTGAAGTACAAATCATACTTCGTTATGTATGTCAAATTTAGTAAATTAAATAATACAATAGAAAGCTTAGGTTTTATTATAAAATTAACGTAATTAAAGCTATAGAACTTAGTAAAAATATGCAATAACTTTACGTTAGGAAATAATTGTGTACAAACAAATTTACATACTAAAATAATCAAAAATTATGAATCAATCAATTTATGAAGCATCAATTCAAGAGCGTTATCAAGAAGCAATAACGCTTTTTGGGGAAAATTATGATGTTCCAACCATTTTCAGTATCAAATTTTTCAATCAGAATGAAAATAACACCCAACGCGTCAAGCACAGTAGTGGTGGGTCGTACAAGTTAAAAAAGTTTATCAAAAAAAATATTCAATAATAAATAACTGACCACGCCGGTTTACAGGGGGTGCCGTTTTAGATAGGGACCGGATTACCGGGGGTCCACTGTATTTGGTCTGGTTGGCTAGTTGGAGCCAAAACGAGTTAGTATATATAAAAACGAATACTTATATAATAAATTAGTATGAATATTCGTTTTTAGGGTTCCGTAGTCAACTAGGAACCCTTATAGTTTCGCTATGTCTGTCTGTCCGTCTGTCCGTCCTCGCTTAATCTCTGTGACCGTTAGCACTAGAAAGCTGAAATTTGGTACCAATATGTGTATCAATCACGCCGACAAAGTGGTAAAGTAAAAATTAGAAAAAATGTTTTATTAGGGTAGCCCCTCTATATGTAAAGTGGGAAGTGATTTTTTTTTAATTTAAACCCTAAAGTGTGATATATTGTTGGAAAGGTAAAAAATTAATAGGGGTTTACTAAAATCATTTTTTGATAATGTCAATAATTTTGGAAATAATCGCTCCAAAATTAAAAAACAATGTGTCCCCCCCATCTTAATTTTGAACCATAAGTTTAGAAAATATGAAAAAAATCTGAAAAGTAGAACTTTGTAAGGACTTTCTAGGAAAATCATTTTGAACTTGGATGGAACACAACAGTACCCACTACCGGGAGCAGTTGCAGGAGCGCGGAGCGCTGCTGGAGCGCGAACATAATGGATACCCACCTTTAAACTCATAAGTGGGAACACTTATAGTGACGGACGGGAAACTACGGAACACTACACTGAGCGTGGCCCGACACGTTCTTGGCCGGTTTTTTGTCCTGCACTCAATTCAAAATCCGTTATAGGATACTATCATGTACTTTTAATGTAGGGCGACATTGTTTTATTTTGGTAAAATAAAAAAAAGTTCCTCATCTTCAGAAGCTGAAAACGGGTTTCATTGTTAAACTAACTAAAAATAATGTTATAAATATATAAATTATAGTATTATTAATATTAATATTTAGTATTGTATAATATTGTTATTAATATTATAAAATTATTATAGTAATGTAGTAATATTACAACTAAGAATAATATTATGTGCCTTTAACAGTGGAACAAAATGGTAAAATGGGTCAATATAGTCGGGGTTTACTTTTTATCGAAAGTTTATTTTTTTGATACTATCGAGTGGAGATCGCGCGAGGCGAGTGGAAGATCACAAGCAACAACTGACTGAGGAGTGCTTTCTAAATATGTTGTTACATTGGAAACGTCATCCCTACTTTTGCCCACACTAAAGAGTGGCACTTTTTCTTCAAACACAAATGACGAAAATATTATGTAAAATGCATACAAAACAAACTGTCGAATTTAGAACCTTCTCCTTTTTTTGGGGTCGACTATAAATATGCATAATTTTGCTATTTCATACGGTACGCTACGATATTCTGATTATCAATCGAGAAGAGATGTAGGTGCCTAAAGGTCATAGCATTCACTTAGCATTAGCTGAACTGTGTGCTTGTTTGTTATTCTTTCTTGTATAAAATAGATTGACTGTCAGAGAATATAAATAAGAATTAATTCCACCCATTTTTCCTTAATAATCCAAGGTGCAGTAAAAATTAATAAATGAAAATCAGTCTTGTGATAGAGAACAGCAGATGAGGTAAGAAACCTTTGTAACTTTGATAAATATTCCACCTATTTCTGATATTCTGATAGTCATGATCTCTCATTTTTTTAATATATTGCTACTGATTGCATAATTTTTAACAATATACAATGTAAATGCCGATTTTAAATTAAAATATTTCAACGTTGATTTTGTAAGTTAAAATATCATTATTTTATTATTTTAAGTTCTTTTAAGTATGCTTTTATTTTTTATTCTAAGTTTAATTTTAGTTTTTACCGATCGATTCAAACAAATATTATATTTAGTGGAGCTGTGGTGTGAAAGGCTGAGTACTCGCCATAAATTTATGAACATTTACAATTAAAATTAGTAATCAATTGCAACCTAAGCTGATTAACCATTTGATGGATACTTTAAAGAGATCATAGTGAGGGAACCTACATGTACTAGAAATTAAAAAATATCTAAGAATATTTTTTCATAGGATAGGGTGACAAACGAGCACACAGTCCACCTGATGGTAAGTGGTTGCTGTGGCCCATATATATCTACATCTATCCTCGATTACGAATCAAAATGCAGATGCGTTGTCACCCGTGAGAACTAAGATGGAATGCCTCGTTTCCAGTAAAAAGGGTCTCCGGTTCTCTACACTCACAATACGAAACACAGCAGCATTAGGCTACTATTTGACGCTGATATTTTGTGAGAACGTGGTCCTTCCCCGGTCGAGCCGATACGTTCGTGCTACAACTATACTACTAATATAACTGTAGCATGGCTCCACCACGTATGTAATATGTGTGCACGTAGCCATTCCAGTTCACTTTGGGGAAGAGTTCTGACGTATTTTTGACTCTTTAAGAAATAAGATATACCAGTAGACTTGGTGGTAATTAGGTTGTTACCGATGTAATCGAGGAAATCTTTATCTAACTAGTAAAGATTTCTTCAATTAAACGGTGACACACTCGTTGTTAGCAAAACAGGTTTCAAATTGAGTCTGTATGCATAAAACTTTATAAAGTACAACAAAATGTTTTACCAATATAAAACAATGTCGCCCTACATTAAAAGTATATGATAGTATCTAATAACGGATTTTGAATCGAGTGCAGGACAAAAAACAAAGTGTACGTCGTGCAAGATTATAAATGATAGTACCACGTCGTCGACGTGTTAATGTTCCCACGATACATGATTCGGAAATTAATTTTATAACTGCGAAATGAATTAAATCCGATGCAGTCAAGCGTGTTTCATAACGTATTAATATTAACGATGTGAACAAGTAAGTATTCGGCAAAGCTTTACCTATTCTGAATTAGTAAGCCGAAGTGACAATGGTCCACGAGTGACAACCTCGTACCTGAAACGGAGTGTGGGCTACCCTGATACTAGATGGATCATCTATCTGGTAGGACATGCAGTAAATCAATTGATGCACGCTTTTTAGGACCAAGTTTTGCGACAGTGTTTGGGGTAGACCTACGTTCAGCAGTGGACTTATGAGGGAATGCAATGATGATGATGGTGTATATGATAAAAACAAGTAATCAGGATACAATATTATGCAGAAGAGTAAGAGGAACTTGAACATGAACGTGAATGGCGATTCAAGAATAGCCGGAGCATAAAGTTCAACACTCATTTGTGTTAGTTGTTATATTACCAAGTATGCCAAATATAACAACTACAGTGAACCCCCGGTAATCCGACAAACATTTTGCAGGGCAGTGTCGGACTATCGAGTAGGTGTCGGATTATAGATTACTGCTCAAGGCCCCCATAGTCCGGAATTTTTTACAAAAGAGTACCTTGTAAGCCGACAAATTACAGACCCAATGATAAGATTCTATATGTTATATATATGTACTCTGAAGTACAAATCATACTTCGTTATGTATGTCAAATTTAGTAAATTAAATAATACAATAGAAAGCTTAGGTTTTATTATAAAATTAACGTAATTAAAGCTATAGAACTTAGTAAAAATATGCAATAACTTTACGTTAGGAAATAATTGTGTACAAACAAATTTACATACTAAAATAATCAAAAATTATGAATCAATCAATTTATGAAGCATCAATTCAAGAGCGTTATCAAGAAGCAATAACGCTTTTTGGGGAAAATTATGATGTTCCAACCATTTTCAGTATCAAATTTTTCAATCAGAATGAAAATAACACCCAACGCGTCAAGCACAGTAGTGGTGGGTCGTACAAGTTAAAAAAGTTTATCAAAAAAAATATTCAATAATAAATAACTGACCACGCCGGTTTACAGGGGGTGCCGTTTTAGATAGGGACCGGATTACCGGGGGTCCACTGTATTTGGTCTGGTTGGCTAGTTGGAGCCAAAACGAGTTAGTATATATAAAAACGAATACTTATATAATAAATTAGTATGAATATTCGTTTTTAGGGTTCCGTAGTCAACTAGGAACCCTTATAGTTTCGCTATGTCTGTCTGTCCGTCTGTCCGTCCTCGCTTAATCTCTGTGACCGTTAGCACTAGAAAGCTGAAATTTGGTACCAATATGTGTATCAATCACGCCGACAAAGTGGTAAAATAAAAATTGAAAAAAAAATGTTTTATTAAGGTAGCCCCCTATATGTAAAGTGGGAAGTGATTTTTTTTAATTTCAACAATAACGATAATAAAAATAACGAATATATTGTTGGAAAGGTATTTAAAAATGAATAGGGGTTTACTAAAATCATTTTTTGATAATGTCAATAATTTCGGAAATAATCGCTCCAAAATTAAAAAACAATGTTCCCCCCCTCTAACTTTTGAACCATAAGTTTAGAAAATATGAAGAAAATCTGAAAAGTAGAACTTTATAAGGACTTTCTAGGAAAATCATTTTGAACTTGGATGGAAACAACAGTACCTACTACCGGGAGCAGTTGCAGGAGCGCGGAGCGCTGCTGGAGCGCGAACATAATGGATACCCACCTTTAAATTCATAAGTGGGAACACTTATTGTGACGGACGGGAAACTACGGAACCCTACACTGAGCGTGGCCCGACACGCTCTTGGCCGGTTTATATTGTATACATAAATAAATATAAAGTTGTTGGTATATTAAATTGAGCTCTGTTTGCCGTTGCATGTCTGGATATATTTCTTAATCGACTTTTATGATTGTGAGATACAAAACATGTTAAGTTAATGTATTTTATGATGTTTTAAATACGTAATCAGAAAAATATGCCAAGATGCTTATCTAATAAGGAGAGCCGTAAAGATCAATTTGCCGTTTATTTTCATTGGCAATTTCTTTTTATAAAAATGAAGTGATAAAAGAACTAAGACACTTGCGAACTAACAGACTCTTGTGGCTAACATCAAACAAAATAGGCTACAGATACTTTTTTACCTGTGAGGATTAGGACGGAATGCCTCACTTTACCCTCCATACCAGAACGCAGCAGTTCAAGCACTGCTATTTTACGGCAGAATTAGGTAATGGTGGTAGTTAATCAAACGGCAGTAAGGAAGTCCTACCAGCTAGTGAAGGTGACTGATTAGAATTATCCAAAAGACAGAGAAACGAGAAACTTTTACAATAATAATGGATGTCCCTTGTGTGAATCAACGCAAGTTAATAGGTTTTATATTTTGCATATGTACTCTATGTTTTTCCCACTAATATGTGAATTTTATAACGATGTTGGTTATCGGTCTACATGAAGTAACCTGTAAAAAATGGCTACATGGTTGGATTAATACGACTGGCTGCAACTGTAAGAGTTATCATTTATCACCCATACCTTGATGTTAATCTGTTTTGTGTACCTGAAAAAAAAATAAAAAAGCATTTGAGAATTTTATTAACTATTAAATTACGCTTAAAATTATTCTGGACGTGCAACAAGTACGTAGGCGGTCCCATAATGAATTGGCCTAACTATGTATGAACCAATGAAGGAAATGAAACGAAACCAATTTTATTTTTCAATATAATCACCATGAATACTAACACACTTCTGACATCTGTGAATCAACATCTCTAAACCTTTATAAAAATAATCACATTTTTTATCCTCAAAATGACTGAAGACGGCCGCCTGCAACTCTTCATCGCTTGAAAATTTTCTTCCTCTTAAGTCCTGCTTTAAATTTGGAAATAAATAATAGTCGGACGGGGCCATGTTTGGACTGTAAGGTGGATGTTGAACTTCTGTGAACCCGCATTGACGAACTGCATCCTTCGAAACAGCAGCGGTATGAACAGGGGCGTTGTCATGGAGCAACAGGACACCTTTAGACAGCTTGCCTCTTCGTTTTTCCTTTATCTTGTCTAGTAATTTATATATTAAAGAAGCATAATATTCGCCGTTCACTACTGTATTACGTTCTTTAAAATCCACCATCAAAATGCCTTGAAAATCCCAAAATATTGTTCACATCAGTTTTTTAGTCGATTGTTGCACCTTTGCCTTTCTAGGGGGCTTTTCACCCTTATAACGCCATTCCATTGACTCGCACTTGCTTTGTGGATCATAATACAAGATCATAGTTTCATCACTAGTCACTAGCCGCTCGATCACAGTCTTTGGATTTTCGCCACAAAGATCCAAAAACTCCGAAGCGCAGCGCACTCTTTTCTGTCTCTGTACCGCTGAAAGAAGTTTCGGTACCCATCTTGCACTCACTTTTTGCATGTGAAGATGTTCATGGATCGCTCGATGAACGGTACTCTTAGAGAGCCCAAGCCTTGCTGCATTTTCTTTAATCTTCAAACGGTGGTCACTCAGAACCTCCTCTTCGATAAGAGCAATCGTTTCGGGAGTGAGCACTTACACAGGTTGACCGTCGTGGCCAAAGTCTTCGACGGTTTCTCTCCCGAGGCGAAACTCTTTCACCCAATTTTTCACTGTGCTATAGGAGGGGGCAGACTCCTTATACACGCCATCCAATCATTCTTTTATTTGGGCAGGGGATAAATCTTCTTTAAACAGAAACTTTATGACACTTCGATACTCAGTTTTCGACATTTTGAAAAAATACGCGACTCTCGTTATTCAAATGCCTGTTAAACTTAGACTATGTCGATGCATGTTTCTTATATTAAGTGCACGATAAACGTACTATTTAATGCAACACAACATGTAGCGACATGTCGCGTTGAACTATATCAGGCCAGTTCATTATGGGACCGCCTGGTATATAATACGAATTTTTTGGTTTTCATGGAATGTAGGGTAATAAACTAATCTAAAGGTATATAAACGAAAAAACAGTACACAAAAGAAAAAGAATCATTTTTGTAATTTGCGTCAACCGTTACCAACTACTGCTAAACATAGGTCTTCTCCATAGATTGCACAGTGGGGGGGGGGGGGGGGTGTTGCCATACCCACTTTCCATCGGGTTCGCAATCGCCGTTTTATATTTTTTGGCGTTATTAGAAAGACCCTGCTGCCCATCTTCTGATTAGTTTGCATCTGTCGCTTCTTACGACTTCCATTGCTTCAATTTTAATAATTATCGATAATTATGATCATACAGAATAATAACAATTTTCAATTTAAAGGTTATAAATTATATACCATAAACGATCAATTTTATTCCCAAAGTCGTCAGTCAAATTCAGTTCAGAAATGTTGCTGTACAAATTTCGCGCTTGTAAGAGAACATGTGGCAACATTATGCACGTTATAATATGTATGTTGCAACACAGGACTAACGAGCCTCAGTCTAATCGCCGCAACTGGCAAGAAAATCTCTTCTTCATAATGTTAGATAGCAATTAATATTACTTAACCCAAAATAATGATTGTTTCACGCCCGAGTTGCCACACCAGCTTGCGGCCTCATTTAGCATCTCGTCGTGTTACCAACGGATACGTATCAACTTTGTAACTATGTAGATTTGAGTGAATTGGCCTACGAAAGTAATAACGAGTACTGGTCGTTATGTTATCGAAATTAGATCGTTATTCATAAAATTTTTAAGTTTTATTATATAAGCTGTATTTCATCTTCATTTACATATTATGTATGTCGTAGGATAATAAGATAAACTGAATTTTCGGGAAAAATCTAGGGATATCGTGAAAATACGGATAATTAGACAATGGCTATGATATTTCTCAATCTTACTGAAAAAAGTTTAGGGATTTTGCGAATTTGAATATACATAACTCTGATTGGCTTGATTTTGGTTTGTTGATTTTGATTTTGATTATAGTTTACAAGTAATGATTTAACCAGCTTTTAACCTTGACAAACCACGTCGATCACCGCTGGTCCGGTCAAAATCTGTTGATTCGTTCGTGAGATATCGTTAACGAAATATTTTGATTTTTTTTTAAATTCCTCCCATATTTCATATTCAACGTCATAATTTGGTGAAATTTGGAGTGTTTTGCATTGTAAATTAGTGGGAAGTTCCAGGAATGGCCTGCAGGGTCAACCAATTTTTTGAAAAAAACATGATTATCTTACTTTTTACACAAGAATATTGACCCAAAGTTACTTTTGTTACAGTTTTGGTTCTGCGGGAAGTGCAGCCGCTTCGCCCTTGCGTAGCAAATCCAACTGGTACCTGCATCTGCTACGGCGGGCGGGGGCTGCTCGCCCTCCGCGCCTACGGCTTTACAATAACACTTTAAGGGTAGGGCAGACAAGACTACGTGGAGTCGGGGCGTGTTGATCGGTTTTAGAACAGATTCAACCAATCATCTAATTATCCGTGCTTTCGCGATATCCCTAGATTTTTTCCGAAACTTCGGTTTATCTAATTATGTAATAATAATATGTAAAATATGAAATAAAAGCTTTTTTGACTTGACAAACAGACTATTGAAAACAACATTTGTAATCACACAAAATACATAACTCATTCAGTAAATCTGTCAGTAATTATTTGTTGACAGCATTCTAAAGTTCTTTGGCGACAATCTCCACTCTGTGTGAATCTATTTGTTATACTTATTATATTAAGATTTTATCTTTCTGCACTCATTCTCCATAAACTTTTAACTATTCCAACTCGCTCTCTCTCTCACTCGTCTATGCACGCAATATGCTTAAAAAGTCGTAAAAACTTTTCCATTCAGGTATTTTATATATTTACTATAAATAGATTATTAAAATGATAATTACTACACTTACACTAATTTTAGTTCTATAATTGTCTTGAATTTGGAAACAAATTAATTTCTAGTAAATTAATCGATGATTATTGTACACATACCATAAGAGAAAATTTTATCTTGAAAACAAAATGTTAAATGCATCAGTTGATAAAACCTATCATGTATTAATAAATGCGGCAAATTAAAATGAGAAAAATATATCAAAAGTTACACATACATACACACTTCTTGGTAAAATCAAGTAGTACAGTAAAGAACAGGCTACACTTACCATGAATATGGTTATATGGTTAGTGTAGCCTGTTTTCAGTAGTTCAGGATGGGTCGTAAGTTTTGTACATTTACATAACTTATCAATTATTTGTCCAAAGAGAGTTTCAAACTTAATTGTGAATAAATATTATGTCGGATATTATCCTAGGAAATTCAATTCAATTCAATTTATTCGCTATTCTTGTTGTATAGGTCTTAATTACAAAAATAGTTCCAAACAAAAACCTTGCAAGAGCACTGCAAATATTGGCAATTATTATTATTATTACATTTACATTATGTTATATATCAATAAAATTATCAAGTAATGAATATTTGAAATTAATTTAAATATTAACGAGATCGTACTATATTAAATATTCCTATTTCCTACTTCATCACTAAAAAACTCCTGCAACGAGTAATAACACTTTTTCGTTAAATATGTATTTACTTCCTTTTTTAACTTTTTGGTTTTTAATGGTTCTGATATATCCTGGTATTTTATTATATATATTTTATTTACATTACATAGGGGCCAGTGTTTACGATATGTAATTTTGATGTTATTGTGGATAGTTTTATTTTTGGTTTTAAATTTTTAGGGGATAATATTGAGAGAACCATTCGATATTATTTCTAACTAGTGAGCATATTTCGGATATATATAGGGATGTTAATGTCAGGATATTATAATTAATAAAGTAATTCCTACATCTTGTTATTGAGTCAATATTTGCAATTGCAAGTATGCGAATACATTTTTTCTGAATGAGAAATGCTTTGGATAAAAACTAAGCCTAATGATTACTTAAATTTACGCGAAAACTACACATTGAATAAAACTAAATAAACCCGTGACCATGGTTGCTGTAAAGCACCCGAAATGTCGGTAATTAAAAATAAGTAAAATCAGTTAAATAAACGTGATATAATCCGTAAATTTAGTTTTATTCAACTAAGCCTAAGTTTAGGCAGCTAATTTTTATTTACTAATTTCTGTCACTTAGCAACGGGTTGGAAAACGCAGTTTAGGGTTGGATAATGCAGCCGTTCATCTTCTGTTTTAGTTTCCCTCTTTCGCCTCTTACTACTGACGCTCATCTCATGGGACGATTTGGGTAGCCGATATTCTTCATATGTAATTCCGTCAATAATATGGTCGTGTGCTTTTTTTATAAATCCATAATTGCAGGTTTTCTTTACAAACATTTCGAAAAACTTTATAAAAAAGTAGGCAATAAATTGAGGGCAGTAGTTTTTCGTAATTATTCGTAACAATTTTGATGCATTTGGTTTATTAGTATTAGTGCAGTTCCAGCAGATTTCTAAATAGCGAGAAATGCATATTCTATATTTTAAGTAGGTATACATACGTGTAATATGTTAAAAATATAACATGATAGATTTTTAATAAAAAAAATATATGTCGAGCAATTGGCAACTTCAAAACTGCTGTGCTTTTTATAAATATGTTATATGTAAGGTCCTAATTATCTGGTAAATCGATTGCACCTCAGTATTTTACTACCAAAGATGGTTGAAAGTCGAATTGAAGGAAGGTAGAAAATAAATTATAAGGTCTGACATATCTGAAACATCGGTTGCATCATAATATTATATATATATGTATATATATATATATATATATATATATATATATATATATATAGGAAGGTAGGAAATAAATTATATACAGTGTAATGTATTTAAGTTTATAGAGCTACATACCTTCTTATATTCAATAGAATAAGGGATATTTCGTTAGTAATAATAATAATATCTTTAATAATAATTAAATTAAATATATATATATATATATATATATATATATATATATATATATATATATATATATATATTAGTTAGAGAGTTAGAAATGTAGAACTTTTTAGTTATTCTTAGCTAGGTAAACTGCGTCACCAGTAGCGAGATAAAATGTTTTAAATTAACATTCGGAGGTTTGACTTGACGTGACAACTTGCGCTTTCAAGAGCGCCGCAAATACGTGCCATGTTCGCATCGGGTTCTTTAATTTCCGCGCGCGTTCTTTACTAGTAACTGGTTTCACTATTCGATAGAGAAACATTATTCTTGTATCTGGAGCAACTACCAACTTTCGCTAAATAAAAACGATTCTTTTTTTTAGAAATAGTAAAGTAGGACGGATTGTTTAGTTTTTATTTTTTCAAAGCGTTTTCTCTATGCGGCTGGAGTAGATCCAGTTTACAACTACTACTTAGATACGCAGAAACTTGTTTGTTTGATAAAATGGTCGCACCTACATTAAATCAAACGTTATTCTTACGTATTATTAAAATATCTAGTTATTGATAATTGGTGAATAATTCGTGAAAAGGAGCCGCGAAACGAGCAGCTCAGGGGATTAGCACTCGTAAATTTCATCGTATGCAAGCAACACGGGTTCGATACGCGCGAGCACCAATGAAATTGTTAATAGCAATTTTAAGTGCTGACTTACCACGTGCTCGGCGATAAAGGGAAACGTCGTGAAGAGACCTGCATGAGAAATGAAAAAATTTTTCGAAGACACTTGAAGTCCGCCAACACGGATTGGGGCAGTGCGGCGGACACCTTGCCCTAAAACCCACTTAGTAGTGAGGGAAGGCCTGAGCTCTCATCGGGACATATATAGGCTGTAACTTTAACAATTCGTAATTTTTTTTTTAAATCGTATTACTCCACTTGTCAAAGATATCAAGTATGTGATCTGAGTATTGATTTAATTTTTACTGGAGGCCACGATGTTATTCTGGCCTTTCTCATAGTTGCCTCTTACGGCACCTACGGGACGTAAATAGAGCGACTTCTCTTACGTGAGTTATGATTTAAAAACCGAAAAGAAACATATTAGCAAAAAAAATTCTTCAAGTATATACTAATATCTTATAGAGATACAATCTGTTGTTATGGGAAACTTTTCAATGCAAGTTAGGTATCGGGTCTCGGCCCGTTCGTTACAATGGAACAGAATATGAACGTTCTTTGCACATATCATGCACGAAAAAACACAAAAGTCACCACTATGTCCACTGGAACTTATCAACAACTTATCATATCCATATATAACGCGTTCAGAGATACGGTTGTAGTTCATTACGCGTTAGGTGCTTACAATGTGGTGGTGTGTTATGATAATTATTAATATTATAAAAATTGGGGGCTGTTAGAAATTTGATGCTGTCTCACGACGGATTCGAAATGTCGTCTCCGATAACCTGTTGCAGGTCGCTTTATACAAATATTTCAGTGTCTCGATATCGGTAATCCTGTGTCGGCCACGTTGCTAGCGAGGGTTAAAACGCGAATAACGGAGATAGAAAATGTCGCTGTTTTATTGGCCAATGCAAAATCGCTTTAACAGTCTCTATTCTATCTCCGTCCACTCAATGTTTGGTCAGGACGTAAAATATTTATGTTTTCTACTATTTTACATACAAATGCTTTATTTTTTAAGAAACTTTATGAAAGCTAACAATCTGCAAATCACGAATAAGCTCACGTACAATTGCGTTGCAGTAGGTACGCTCATTTGAGTTAACGTGACTAACCATAAACAGAGTAATATCCTTTTTCGTGTTATGAACTCTAAGAAGTTTTTGAAATTGTAATATGTAAGTACTGTTACGAGCTTGAGGTTCGTGACAATAAAAATTGCCGATAAAATTACCTAAATTAACACTTTAATTTACTTTACACAAATTAAAGTTAAAACACTAATAATAAAACACATTAATCCACTTAATTCCGCTCCGAAGCTTCGCTTGTTTCGTCAAATCAACACTGTCTCGATCGCATCTTGCGCCACCTATTTATTTCAATTAGCAAAATATCCGGAATGTTCAAGTAAACACGCGTAAGGTACCGAGAGCTCGAGTATAGATTTTCTAGAAACTCAGTTCTTCGGGTGGCGCTGTCGGTCGAGAGATCGGTGATGTCATTCTCTGCAAAGCTCCCCTCGCTCTCGTTCCTGACACTAGATGGCGCTAGTTGACTTATTCACACAACACTGCCCCCTCCTAAGACATGCTCGTCCCGAGCATTATCGCTCCCATAATAACGCGCCAAGCGATCCACATGGACGATCTTAGGAGTCCCTCTTGCGCCTTTCTATATCCGGTAGGTCACATCGTTGATCCTGGTTACAATCCGGTACGGGCCGTCCCATTTAGCTTGAAGCTTAGGAGATTTCCCTTTGCTGCGGACTGGATTGTGCAACCACACTAATGAACCTTCGTTGAACCCTTTATTGTTCATTTTTCGGTCGTACCGGGTTTTCATTTTTTCAGACATTTGCTGGCCCGATTGTCTGACGTGCTCATAAATGTCATTCATTTTGTTCCGCAAGTCATTTGCATAATCGGTTATACTGCGTGGGGCATCAGGTGGTATCCCGGTGATCAGGTCCGCAGGCAGCCGTAATTCTCTTCCAAAGTTTGCGAAAGCTGGTGTCACTGCTGTACTTTCGTGAACAGAACTTCGATATGACAACAAAAACGGTTGTATGTGCTTGTCCCAATCTCGTTGCCGATTGTCTACAACTTTTGCTAGGTACCTCTCCAATGTCTGATTAAATCGTTCCACCATTCCATCAGATTGCGGGTGATAAGAAGTCGTTCTTGTTTTATGAGTACCCATAACTCGGCAAGTTTCCTGGAATATTTGAGACTCAAAATTCCTTCCTTGATCGCTGTGAATCTCTAAAGGTACTCCAAAACGACAGAAGACTTCATGAACTAGTTTATCTGCAACTGTTGAAGCTTCTTGATTTGGAATGGCGAAGACTTCTGGCCACTTAGTGAAGTAATCCATCACAACCATGAAATACTTGTTACCGCTTTCACTCTCCGGAAACGGCCCCGCCACGTCAATGGCTATTCTCTCCCATGGTGCACCCACATTGTACAACTTCAATGCACCTCTACTACGAGTCTGAGGTCCCTTTACAGCCGCACAACTTGTACATTTGCGACACCAGTCCTCGACATCGTTTCGACAGTGGACCCAGTAAAACCGTTCTCGGATCTTCAGTAGAGTTCGTTTAACTCCCAGATGACCTCCTGAACAATCATTATGGTACAGCTGTAGAACATCCGGTACTTTAGCTTTAGGGACAACCATTTGCAAATGACAGCTGTCTCCCCGAACGTTTTCCCATTTACGACACAGAACTCCATCTTGTAGCAGCAAGCTGTCCCACTGGGCCCAATAGCTTTTAGTGGTCGAACTCATCGCTGAGACGTCACTCCACTTGGGCTTGGGAGCACTGGCCTTTATCCATTCCAGAATCGGCTTGATGTCCGGATCTTCCTGCTGTGCATGTCGTAAGCTGTCCTTCCACTCGTTGCTGAGGTGGTCTGCCCTGAGCATCCTCACGGATACCACTTCCTTACTCTCTTGCCTAGTACAATGTTTGCAATCTTCAGGACAAGGTCTTATTGACAATGCATCTGCGTTGCCATGAGATTTCCCGCTGCGATGTTCGATCTCAAAGTCGTATTCCTGCAGTAGTTCAATCCACCTCGCAACTTGTCCTTCTGGGTTTTTAAACTGCAATAGCCATTTTAGTGCAGCATGGTCAGTTCGTAAGTGAAACTTTCGTCCCAGAAGATATTTGCTAAAATGCTGCAACGACTTTACCACAGCGAGCAATTCGCGTCTTGTGACACAATAGTTCCTTTCCGGTTTTGACAACGACTTGCTGAAGTACGCTATCACGACCTCTTGGTCACCACTCCGTTGAGACAGCACACCGCCAAGTCCTATGTCACTTGCGTCTGTGTCAACTATAAATTCTTTGCTTGCATCAGGGTATCCCAAAATAGGTGTTTTGCACAGACGGTCCTTAAGCTCCTGGAATGCGATATTGCAACTTTCATCCCAGCAGAACTGTCGCTTCTCCTCGGTTAGCTTGTGCAGAGGTTTGGCTATATCTGCAAAGTTCTTCACGAATCGCCGGTAATAGGAGCACAAACCCAAAAATGCTCTAACCTGCGTCTTGTCTTTTGGAACCGGCCAATCCTTGACAGCGGCGATTTTCTCTGGATCTGTGCGGATACCTTCTTCCGATACTACAAACCCCAAAAAGTTAACTTGCCGTTGGAATAGTGGACATTTCTTCGGGTTCAACTTGAGGTTGGCACTCTGAATCTTCATAAGCACGCGTTCCAGGTTTTGAAGGTGTTCCTCAAACGTACGGCCCACGATGATGATGTCATCCAAGTAGACCAGACAGGCATCGCCAATTAGCCCGGTAAGTACAAGTTCCATCAGCCTTTCAAACGTTGCTGGAGCATTGCACAACCCAAACGGCATTACTTTGAATTGCCACAGACCCTTTCCCGTCGAGAACGCAGTTTTCTCCTTGTCCTTAGGGTCAATTTCAACTTGCCAGTAGCCACTTTTTAGATCCAGCGTGCTAAACCATTTTACTCCTGTAAGCATGTCCAGCGTGTCATCAATTCTTGGCAATGGATAGCTGTCCTTCTTTGTAACGTCGTTCAGACGGCGGTAGTCAACACAAAACCGCATGCTGCCATCCTTCTTCTTTACCAGCACCACGGGTGAACACCATGGACTAGATGAAGGTTCAATAACACCATCCTTCACCATTCCCTCAATCATGGTTTCCACTTCCTTTTCACGTGCTACCGGCAATCTTCTTGGCCGCTGACGGATAGGCAATTCCTCTCCTGTGTTTATTTTGTGTTGAACTAAGCCAGTCTTTCCTATATCAGCATCGTTTGACGAGAATACATCGGCGTACTTGAGTAACAACTTCTTCGCCTTGACCAATTCGTTCGGGGAGAGAACACTGCGACAGTCTTCCAAAAGTGTGGTCACTCTCGTTTCTGAAACCTTGCTGGGGGTCCCACTCGATATATATTGGCACCGACGTAACCAATCCACTTCCTCACAAGTGCCAACCAGTGTGCCTTTTTCTATAATCTGTTCCCGGTCGCAAAGGTTCAACACACGTATTCTTGAGATGTCAGTGGTTCTGACCAAGGTTCGAGCTACTTTCCATGGAAGGTCATTGTTTACCCTTTCCACAAGTACACAACGGTGAGCTTGCCCAGCGTTTCGGGGAAGACTAACCGGAACAATCGTTTCCGATCTCGGCGGAAGAACAATCTTCTTAATGCTGTACATGTTCCCTGGTAACGCACCTTCCATAAAAAGTTCCTCCTGTCCACATTTCAAAACACCTTGCTTAACGTCGATCTCACAACGATTATTCCTCATAAAGTCTAGGCCTAGGATGCAGTCGTCCATTATATCAGCTACGATGACATTATGCAGGTAGATCACGTTGCCAAGCTTCAACTCCATCTCCTTCTCTCCACGGACGGGTATACGCTGACCGGTGGCTGTTACCAAATTAATGCGTTCTCGGTTGTATGCGGAGTCCCCAAGGAACTGACTTATAAGTTGGGAACTAACAACCGTACGAGAGGCTCCAGTGTCTATGGTCAGTTTACACGGCATTTCGTTGACCTCGCCCTTGATGATTAGACTGTTCCCATCATGGGTTTGTGAGATCGAGATCCTTGGGGCTCTTTTAACATCAGCCAGCACCCGCCCCGCAGTTCTGGCTTTTACTCGTTTCCCTGCAGCTGCTGGGCGGTGCTGTTGGCCGCACTACCCTCCTGGGATCGTTCACCTTCCCTTTCTAGGGTTCGCTTAGGGCAGCTGGATCGAAGATGGCTCTTTTCCCCACAGCCATAGCACCTTGGGCTGTATCCTTTGTTGCGGTCGCGAACTGTAGCTGCTGCAACCTCCCTGACGCGATGGGAACGATGATCCTGCCGCACGGCTTCCACTTCCAGTGCATGGGCCAAGGCGTCCTTAAGCGTCTCGTGGTGCCCGAGCCTCACAGCAGCTCTGACTTCCGGTTCACGGATGCCGTCGATGAATGTCTGCACCAGGTTCCCTTCAATGAGCGCAGGTACAGACCGGTATGCTTTTCGCACCAGCTTCTCCACTTCTAGAGCCCACTGCTGCAGGTTTTCGTTGATGCGCTGCACACGATCTTTAAGCTGCGCACGAAAGACGTGTTCCAGGTGAGCGTCACCATATCTCGCCTCCAATGCCTCAAGGAGTTGCTCATAAGTCACTTCCTCACCGAGAGCTTCCGGAACTGTTAAGGCCTGTTCGCGCAGGCCTAGTGTGAGAGCAGTCATGGCCTGACTTTTGTTCCAGCCGTTCGCCTTCATAACAACCTCGAACTGGATTTTGTAGGCTGACCAGGAAGAGGTACCGTCGAACGGTGGCACCTTGAACCCGCGTAGCGAAGGTGTTGTAGCTACTACGGGAGCTGTAGCTCCATCTCCGAGTTTGAGTTCGTCCAGTGATTTCTTCATGTCAGCCATAACGTTGTCAACCCGATTGTTTACTTGGTCGATTCGGGTTTCAGCTTTCTCGATTCGGTTTTCAGCTTTCGCGATTTGGGTTTCAGCTTCCGACAGGCGGTTGTCATGCTGAGCAACCCTATCCTTCACCTCCTTTATCTCCTTCCCGAAGGTAGCGTGAAGGTCCTTCATGAGGAGCATCTGCTCTTCCAACCGACGGGCCTGTTCCTCTTGTCCGCCCCGCAGCTGCTCCTCCAAACGACGAACCTGGTCTTCCTGTCGGCGGGCCTGTTCATCCTGTCCACCCCACAGCTGCTCTTCCAACCGACGGACCTGTTCATCCTGTCCACCCCACAGCTGGTCTTCCAACCGACGGACCTGTTCCTCCTGTCGGCGAGACTGCTCCTCCTGTCGGCGAGCCTGCTCCTCCTGTCGGCGAGCCTGCTCCTCCTGTCGGCGAGCCTGCTCCTCCTGTCGGCGAGCCTGCTCCTGCAGCATCACCATCAGAGCACCTAAGTCAGGTGCCACAGACGTAGAAGCTGCTGACGGACCGGCTTCCGTGGCCGGCGGCTGGCTCTCAGACATCTGCGGCGTTGCACCACCAAATCTCCTCTGGTCCGTCTCCTGCTGGCGTTGACTTCGGGTACGGATACCCTCCGTTTCCTCCTTAGGTAAAATCGGCATTATTTTATCCCACTTCTGACACCAATTGTTACGAGCTTGAGGTTCGTGACAATAAAAATTGCCGATAAAATTACCTAAATTAACACTTTAATTTACTTTACACAAATTAAAGTTAAAACACTAATAATAAAACACACTAATCCACTTAATTCCGCTCCGAAGCTTCGCTTGTTTCGTCAAATCAACACTGTCTCGATCGCATCTTGCGCCACCTATTTATTTCAATTAGCAAAATATCCGGAATGTTCAAGTAAACACGCGTAAGGTACCGAGAGCTCGAGTATAGATTTTCTAGAAACTCAGTTCTTCGGGTGGCGCTGTCGGTCGAGAGATCGGTGATGTCATTCTCTGCAAAGCTCCCCTCGCTCTCGTTCCTGACACTAGATGGCGCTAGTTGACTTATTCACACAACAGTACCATAGTACTAGTACTAGTCTTTCAGACCAAATTTCTGATGAATTATATTGCCTTACTCTTTTTCTTTTCATCGTCTGATGGGACGGCAATCTAACACAAGCGGACAGAGATCAGGTGTAGCATAAACATCTTTAATAGCTTTCCGGGTCACGAAGATGAAACGCCGCCACTTTTTGACTCTGGGCTGCTACTGAAAATTTCTTGACAGAAAAAACGCAATAAATAACTTTTGCTCAGACCCGGGATTCAAACCTAGCACCGCATGGAAAGGTACCGCCCGGGGCCGCTCGCGACTACTAGACCAACGACTAACGAAGTAGTCAAGCTACAAGCATGTGCACCATAATCGCGTACACACCGTACACCCGCATCCCTGGGTAGTTCTCACCGCCCAGAACATCGAACGGTACGAGTTGGGCGTCGGAATCGGGGCCGCCATTCCCTGCTTGGACAGCCGTTGGATAAGCCCACGTGCACTCTATCACATACATATATAACAATAATGTCCTTCAGACCGAATTTCGGCCACAGCGGCCTGTCTCATCCGAGGCTAGCCATCGGAGCAGGACAGGATTATAATGCCCAAGTGTATGTGCACGCACAGGTGTACTCTCTATCCCCTTACTCTCATAATCCGAGGGGACGGTAAACCGACACGACCGGAGAGAGATCAGGCGCAGGACCAACGGCTTTACGTGCTTTCCGAGGCGCGGGGGTGAGACACAGCGAAGTTCATGACTCCGGGTACCTACTCAGAATTTCTTGACAGAAAAACTTAGTAATTATTTTTTGGCCCGACCCGGGATTCGAACCCAGGATCTCATGATTAGCAGTTGCACTACTACAACCACTAGACGAACGAGGCAGTTATAACATATAGTACAGTACCATACCTAGGGAACAAGTTCTTGACTGCGACTGTGTTACAACGACACCTTGTCCATCCAAACTAATGGAGGTTTTTTTTATTATAATTTAAGTAAACTTTCTTAAGATTTACGCCACCGAGTTTCTAAATAATTACAAACAACGATGATCATCTCCTTGGCACAATTAATTTTGAATAGCTTTAATATCACATCTTCTTAGCCTGTCCTTTAATATTATTTCAAATATCGTATTCTTGTGTACTGTTCGTGAAGATTGTTTGTATCGTACCCAGCCTGTTTTTCCATTACAGCACAGTTATTGAAATTTTATCCCGAAATATTTACAAAACCCTTCAGAGGTGTTAGGATCTTAAAATTATAAATAAAAGGATCGTTTTTATATATTTAAAAGCCAAAGTGCGGAAAAATTACCCAGATTATATTACAAAACCCACGCACTTCACGCGTTACATATGAGAACTTACAACTGTTACGCCTGGTTAAGCAAACTTCACACGATCTTGTGTCACCATTGTGCCATTAACAATCAATTTACATAATACATTATTATTTGCTGTGATTTGCTGTGAAATTTTACGTAACTAGCTAATTCATTTTCTCTCCAATATATGTTTGTCACCATACAACATTTCTCGTGTTATAAGATAGAGGTTGCTACGTTGTTGGTGACTACAAAATAGTAGAATTCCTACCTATTCGATGACTCGAACTAAGCAATCTAAGTCTAAAATAGAATTAAATTAAGAATTAAGTTGTTGAAATATTACGTTTTTTTTAAATAATATAACATAAATAAATAATAATTTAAGGTCATTTATGTTTTAATGAACCCGGAAACAGCAAAAGAATTTTCTCTATTTGAGTTGTTTTTCATTAAATAGTTTTTAAGATGGTGGTGGTTTAGTTTGTTTCTTCAATGTTTTTTATTTTATTTTTAAATTAGGATATAACTTTCATTTATAAATTTGTGGCATTGAGCTAAATAATGGTTCAACATTTTTCTTTATGCTAAAGCTAATAGCATAAATAGTGATGTTTTTCAGGTCTTGTTTTTGCACAACATAAAGCTTTTGAAACTTTCTTCATCTTAGATAAATTTATGATACTTGTATGGCTTTTTACACTGCTAATAGCAGTTTGTGTCTACCTTTAATTGATTTCTAAGGAGGAGGCAGTTAATGTATCAACTACAACTTTTTTTTAGAATCACGAGTTTGTTTACTGTGACGTATCGTGAAACCCGTCGTGTAAGGTTAAGCCTTTTAGTCAGACTTGGTAAAAGTTGCCTTCTAAAGGCATGTGTCACGCTTGCTGATTTGTTGCCCGACGGGCAGGACACTTAAATTGGATGACTGTCAGATAGTGTAACCATAGGTAATCAATTAGTTGCCGGTTTGTAAGTATTAAATGCTTTCTTAAAACCGCCTGTACTGGTACACCGAATGTATTGTTGTTTTTTTTGTTCAGTAGCTAACGAACTTATATCACTTTCTCAAATGGACAAAAGAGTAATGGATATCTACAAGCTTCAGATAAAGGTGGTTACACATTTTAGTCATCATTGAGTACTACGATAAAACCTTAGAGCATGTAAGTATATTGGCTCTTTTACGACACGAACAGGAACAAAACAGTGAATGCATTGCTGCAGCGCGACCTATTGAGATGGATTCGGCTGAAAAGAAAGTACTACGACCTAGTAATAGATTCCACGTGAAATTTTATCAATAGCGTATTACGAGTCGAACAAAAACTTACAACAAATATAATGTAACTTTTGTACACAACACTACAGTCCAGTTTTCGTTTTTTAAATTGCTATGTAAACTAAACAGACAAAAGAAATTTTGTATAGTAAACGAGAAATTGTTGGTTTGCTTTTAATATTTATTATATTTGAACGTCTGCTTGAAATGCACCATACGTAATTTAGAAATGTCGGAAGTTGCATGTGACTGTCAGTATATAATGATGGTACCTGCTCTTAATATTTAAAGTTATCCGTGATGGCAATAAAATGATACGCATTGTCAAATACTGCCGAGAAAGCTTACCTCTCGCATTGTTGATTTGACAAGTTCAAGTCATTGCACTGCGCCATTTAAAGTTATCTAGCAATTCATCTGTCAAGTTAATGTGACATAAATGTCGGCACAGAATAAATAATAGATGTCGGTAAAAAAGCGAAATACATAAGAGTTTTGTAATACACAGATACGAATAAATTAAATTCCCAATATTGCTAAGATAATAAAAGTCCTATCATAAAATTGTTGAAACTTGAATGTTTGTTCATGTCCTTTGAATTAAGTGTACCCTCATTAGGAAATATTGGTAATACGAACTGGTTAACTGTCGTACGGTGACTTAGGTTGATTATGCAATTAGAAGTCATAAACTTATCGACCGGATATATAGCGTAATGAATAATAGTTCAAACGTAGATGAACTTACTTGCCCCACCTTTTCCCAGTAAACAATTTTATCTTTATATTTATAATTCTTATGTATGAGAGCTTGTCACTGAACTTCTCCTAAACGCTTTGCCAACATCCGCCGATACCAGTTTGAATACACCAGTTCTCGCCCGATCACCGAAGTTAAGCAACGTCGGTCGCGATCAACACTCGGATGAGTGACCGCCTGAGAACACCGCGTGATGTTGGCTTGTTTTACGTGATAGAGCCACGCTGCAAACAAATTATAGTTGTAGCACGAATGAATGCCAGCGTTAAATAGCAACGTAATGCTGCTGTGTTTCATGTGGTGAGTAGAGAAGCGGAGACCCTTTTTACTGGAAACGAGGCATTTTACCTTAGCCCTCGCGGGTGGCAACGCATTTGCATTTTGAATCTTATTCGAGGATAAATGTAGATGTCTGTGGGCCGCAGAATGCACTTACCATCAGGTGAATTGTGTGCTCGTTTTTCACCCTATTCTATAAAAAAAAAAACAGCTCGACGGATTTAGAAACAATTTTTTATGCGTGTTCGAGTTCACAATTTGACCCGATTAGTGGCAGTAAAGTCGGGTTATAGGTTTTTATTTTATTTTCAGGGCAGAATAAAGTCTACCGGGGCCACTAGTATTAAAAGTAGTACATTAAAATATTACTAGACAGTTCAGTGCAGAATATTATAACTCATACATAAATACTATAATGTGTACTTTTGCCGAACATATAATGACAACATTTTGAATGTAATAAAATTCGAACTCCATTTGATTCCATTAGGATTACGGTTTATAGTTCTGAATCGAATAAAGTGCAACATGCACGCATATGTTTAATTGTACAATATATTCACAGTCATTATATAAAATAACCTCGACATAGCGGCCTTAAGAAACGCGACCGGTTGAGGTGTCAAGAAAGCGTAGTGGTTTTAGGCTAGTAGCGGTAGGGTCAGCAAAACAAATCAACAATTTAAATGTGTTATTTACATAATAAATGTAAACATATGCATTTTAAATACACAGTCTGGTTGATAAATTCCTCAGGGAGCTCTGTGGGTCATGATAGACTTTAAGAATGTCCCGTTTATATAATTGATTATTGTTTTTAATTAAATAAGCGGTTCATTCATAAGAAGTATTTACTTCGTTTGTCAATGTTTTTATTGAATAAGTGTGACATTCCTTGGAGGAGGCTTATATTCAACAGTAGACTTATAATGTTATTATGATGATGAAGATGAAAGCGAAAAAAGTGTGTTTTATATACGTCATAGGACGTCATGTGTTTACTGCACGACTTAATAAATGTATTGCCACTATATATGATACATCTAGAGCTTTGTTTCTCTTGTCGCTCTAAAGATGCACTGGCTGACATACAATACTTGGAAATATTTTTCCGTTACACACCACACTCGGCATGAGCAAGCGGCTTGGTGAACGTGAGTCGATATCCATATAACATTCCATACACTAACGTAAAGTAGCAACGATATTACGCGGGTGTAGAAAACCGGAGATTTTTTACTGGTAACGAGTCGTATCTTAGTCTTTAGAAGAGACCACGTATCTCTGTTTTGATAATATAAAGATTTTGATATATAAGATACTTAATCGAGGAGATACAGCTTTTGTAGGTGTTTATGGGCCTAAGCATGTACCTATTTTCAGTTGGACTGTGTACTCGTTTGTCACTTTTATTCTATAAAAATACTCACTTTTGTAATGCAGTTTCACATCATCTGAATGTAATGTTAGTTTATGAATTTTTTAATATTTATCAGAGTCTTGTTCTTCAATCAACAGTGTGCACAAAGTGCAGGTGAGACTAGAGTTTTAAGAAGAAATTGGATTACTTTTTACGTCCTCTAATTCTTACAGGAATGTCTATATATGAAGTTTTATATAAATTATGATATCGTACTTCGTGGTTTGCGTAATAAATCATGTCGAAATAACTCCATAACTGTTTAAAATTCAACTTTAACCTGCCGTCAATTGCATGACAAGGGCGTTGTCGATATCCGTCTCTATCGCTCGTGGTTCAAATCAATTAGATCCGCTTTTAAAATTGTCAAACTTATTTTATTACAAAATGATCTCTATTGCTAATATTGCATGTTTTAAATTGCCTAAGCTTTATTTTGCTGACGCAGAAGTTACAAGGAATGCAATTGTCGTGAACACTGTTTGTCCATTCACGTTTCATGGCCTTGTCCACAATGAGGTGCGCTATGGTCCGGAAATTATAAAAGCTTTTGTCGTGCGTTTCTGTAGATTCGTTAAAACGTAATTAGTAAGTTTTGCGGTTAGAATGCCTCGATGCGGCGGACTGTAATCGGATAGGCAGCTGTTTCGAAACTACTCTAACAGAAACAGTGGCTTAAATATGTTTCTTCGCGTAAACACGTTTTAACATCGTTTTTGTTTAAATATGTAATAATTGTCTATTCACACTTCTTCACCGCCGTGTAGTGGCGGTTGAGAATATCCACTACCCCATATCTCCCCGTGGGTGTCGTAAGAGGCGACAGAGGGAGACAGGCAGGAGATGGGCAGCAGCATCTTCCTGATAACAACTGTGAGATAATAAAAAACTGCGGTTGCCAACCCGCTCGCCAAGCGTGGCAACTATGGCAAATATCCCCCCATGAGTAATGACGCAAACAAACGGCCCCCAGTCCCCGGCGGCCCCGCTATTCCTGGCTACGGTGGCGACCATGGTAACGGCGGGGCAGGGGGTGCTAAGAATCTCCGGTGGAGGTTCGGTTGCCACCTACGACGACTCGACCTGACAACATATACCGCACGCACCCTGAGGACTGACGAGAAGATACTAGAGATGGAACAAGAAGTAGACAAGTTGCACTGGCATATTATTGGATTATCCGAGGTCCGAAGAGAGGGGGAGGACACGGTAATCCTCGAGTCCGGCAACTTGTTCTATCACCGGGAGGGCGACCATCTGTCCCAAGGATGTGTCGGATTTATCGTCCACAAGTCTCTCGTCAACAACGTTGTAAAGATTGGGAGTGTGTCGACGAGGGTCGCGTACCGGATACTCAGAATCACCAAACGGTATTCGCTGAAGGTCATACAGGTTTACGCACCAACCTCGGCACATTCCGATGAGAAGGTGGAGGAAATGTATGAGGATATATCCAGAGCCATACATTCCTCCACAACCCACTACCCGGTGTTGACGGGAGACTTCAACGCAAAACTAGGCACAAGAGAAAGCGGTGAGCTGAAGGTAGGGAAATTTGGAGTAGGGCAACGGAACCGTAGGGGCCAGCAGCTGGCCGACTTTATGGAGAAAGAGGGACCCTTTATGATGAACTCTTTCTTCCAGAAGTGCCCCACAGGAAGTGGACCTGGTCGAGCCCCGACGGTTCGACAAAAAATGAGATTGACTTCATTACGACGACCAGACGCCAACTGTTCAGTGATGTCTGAGTGATCGCAAGGGTGAAAACTGGCAGCGATCACCGAATGGTTAGAGGCACACTGAACCTAAACGTTAAGTTGGAGAGGTCTCGTCTAATGAAGTCAACGCTCCGTCCCCCTCTTGCTCTAATCCAGAATCCCGAAACCTTTCAGCTCGAGTTACGTAACCGCTTTCAGTGCCTAGAAGATTGCAATGCAGTGGACGATATGTATGACAAGCTCGTGGAAACTGTCCATGCAGTTGGAGCTAAGTTCTGCAAGACCAGCCGCAGAAGAACACAAAAGCTCTCCGATCACACTCTTAATCTCATGGCTGTTAGACGGGAGATGAGGCTGCAATCGTCGACAGATTTGACAGCATACAGGCAACTGAACAGACAGATCTCCAAATGCATGCGGTGAGACTTACGCAAATTTAATACTGCTCGTATTGAAGAAGCGATTGAGCGGAACCAGGGCTCCAAAGTCTTTGCCAGAGATATGTCTGCCAGTAAGAGCCAAGTGTCAAAGCTGAAGACTGAGTGTGGCATCATCGTGTCCGGGACACCTGAGATTCTGAGTGAGATTGAGAGGTTCTATGGGCAGCTGTACACATCATCGTTGGAGCCACACGCAAGTGTGAGTAACGATCCAAGAGCGGATCTTATCAGACACTATTCCGATGATATCCCGGACGTCAGTCTGAGCGAGATTAGAATGGCTCTCCAGCACCTTAAAAACGGCAAGTCCCCGGGCGAGGATGGAATTACAGCGGAGCTTCTGAAAGCGGCTGGAAAACCGGTACTTGAAGTCCTTCAGAGGCTCTTTAATTCCGTCCTCCATGGTGGCACTACTCCGGAGGCGTGGAGCAGAAGTGCGGTGGTCTTGTTCTTCAAGAAAGGTGACAACGCCCTCTTGAAGGACTACAGACCGATATCCCTTCTGAGCCGCGTCTACGTGCTGTTTTCGAGAGTCATTACGAATCGTCTCGCACGCAGACTCGACGACTTCCAGCCTCCCGAACAAGCCGGTTTCCGAAAAGGCTTTAGTACCATAGACCACATACATACCCTTCGGCAAATTGTACAGAAGTCCGAAAAGTACAATCTGCCACTTTGCCTGGCATATGTGGACTATGAGAAAGCCTTTGATTCAGTCGAAATTTGGGCGATGCTACAGTCTCTTCAGCGATGCCAAGTTGACTGTCGGTATATCGAAGTGCTGAAGTATTTGGACAGTAGGGCTACGATGGCTATCCGAGTACAGAACCAGAGCTCGAAACCTATCCAACTGCAGAGAGGTGTAAGACAGGGTGACGTTATTTCCCCGAAACACCGCTGCCTTGGAAGACGTTTTCAAGCTACTGGACTGGAACGGATACGGTATTAACATCAATGGCGAGTACATCACTCATCTTTGATTTGCCGACGATATAGTACTTATGACAGAATCGCTGGAGGACTTAAGCACTATGTTCAATGACCTCAATAGTGCCTCCCAACGGATAGGTCTTAAAATGAACATGGAAAAAACAAAGATCATGTTTAATGTCCATGTCACACCTATGCCGGTAGTTGTTAGGAGCACTAAATTCGAAGTTGTTGATGAGTACGTTTACCTGGGACAAATAGTCCGGCTAGGTAAGTCCAACTTCGACCGAGCGGTCAATCGACGGATTCAATTCGGCTGGTCAGCGTTCGGGTAATTAAAACGCATCTTCTCGTCAGGTATACCTCAAAACCTGAAAACTAAGTTGTACAACCAGTGCGTGTTGCCAGTGATGACATATGGAACTGAGACGTGGTCCTTCTCTGCTGGCCGTATGAGGACGCTCAAGGTCGCTGAGCGAGCTATGGAGAGGGCTATGCTCGGAGTTTCTCTGCGTGATAAACTAAGAAATGAGGATATCCGCAGTAGAACCAGAGTGACCGACATAGCCCAACGGATTAGTAAGCTGAAGTGGCAATGGGCCGACCATATAGCTCGAAGAACCGACAACCGTTGGGGAAAAAAGGTTCTCGAGTGGCAACCTCGTACCGGTAGACGAAGTGTAGGGCGACCCCCCACTAGATGGAGTGACGACCTGGTAAGACATGCAGGAAGTCGATGGATGCAGGTGGCTCAGGACCGTGCTTTGTGGCATACCTTGGGGGATGCCTATGTTCAGCAGTGGACTTGTAAAGGGCTTTAATGATGATGATGATGATGAACACTTAAACATTTCATATGGTTTTTTATTAATGTAGTAAACTTAGCCATTGTTTTTTTAAGAAGTTACAATGAAAGACTAACATACAATTCAGTTGAAATAAGAGTGCTGTGGCTTACCATTCATCTATTCTCAATTAAGGATCAAAATCCAAATTCGACGGCAATGTGAGAGAATTTCACGATGCGAAACACAGCAGTAGTATGATTCTATTTCAATATGATATTTTGTGAGAGCGCGAACTTTTCTTGATTGAGACGACCCATTCGAGCTTTGAAAACGCAAGTACACAAAACGCATAAAGCTTCTTTTCGGGTCTCTTCGTGAATGTGATTGCGACTATCTCCGCGAATTTGACATTGTTTCCTAAGCTATATATCACCGATCTTATCGCCTAAGCATCGGGCATGGGTAAATTAGTATAAACGAGTGCCACCGTACTTACGCAAACACTTACGGTACTATACTATATCTTTATTTATATCTTCAGCACAGTTGAATCCAAAGGTTTTGCCCTTGCCCAAATTTATTATAAGGACGTCATCACGATCCTATTCCCATCATCACATAAGGTTTGATGATTCGTATCAGCAGCCGGGAAGAATTTTTAGAAGAAAATAATAAATATTATCGATCGAAAACTCACTGCGTATACAATGAGACATTTCTTGTTCACAAAATCTTGCGAAATTAGCTCAAGTGTGAACAAACTATTAGCACGCTCTTAAAAATTGCGTCCGCAGTACGAAAACCCTTAAAGCATATCGTAACACAACAAGTGCGCGGAACTAGTTGCACGATATTTCTCAACCTTGTCACCGGTGCTCCAGTGAGCCCGATGAAAACCCGTTGCGCCACCAGTCAATGCACCGTTCTGCACTACTTTGGTAAAAGTAAAAGTAACTGTCAACGCACCTGTCCATGTACTAAAGTTAAATATAAACGACATTTATTTCGACCTTCCGAACATTGATTACTCAATCAATTAATTCATGTAGATATTGTAACCAAAAAAAAAAAAAATTTGTATAAAAATATTATATATATTCCTACTTATGTGTGATTACGTTTTGATAATATTTTTACTTTATTTTAAAATTTTATTTTTTTGCAACAACGTGAAGGCTTTATTACATTTACACAACAATATGACATTTATTAATTATATTACAGAAGTACAAAACTATTCTTAAAAATGTTAGACATAATTTATGTTAAAACCATTTTTAATGAATTTATTATTTCATTTTCATTTGGCAATTAGAACTTCATGATGGATGTAATAATTACATGTAGGAAAAATAACAAAACACTGCACATAATAATAATTTAAATAAAATAAACACAAAAAATCTAATAAGTGAACCTACCATAATGATTTCTTAAATTTACGCGAACACTACACATTGAATAAAACTATTATTTACGGATTTTATCGCGTTTAATTACTTTTAATTTATTTTTATTATTATCCCGACGTTTCGGGTGCTTTACAGCGCCCATGGTCACGGGGGGGACTGAGATGTTTGACGTCCCAATGTCATAGTTAGTCCGGCTACCTTCAGTTTTTTAATATTAATTTTTGGTCCGATTTACGCAAAACGAGCTTATAGTATCATGAAGTCTTGCAGTGGTATGCTTGGGTTTGGGTTTAATTTTGTTAATTATAGGATCCCAAGCAGATGGTAGCACCCAACCATCTTCTCTATTGAAATTTGGATGTTTTTTAATTTCAATAGCCTCGCGTATCATCCTTGGTAGGAATCGGTGTTCTTTTGCGAGAATTTGTGGTTTATCAAATCTAATGTAATGGTGGGGACGATCTTGAACATGTTCGCAGACTGCAGACTTCCCAGAGCGTCGGTGCTTCACATCAGCTATATGTTCCTTCACGCGGGTTTTTATAGATCTCTTTGTTTGACCTATGTAAGAGAGACCACATTCACAATCTAGCTTATACACACCTGCATCTTGTAGAGGAATATTACATTTGATGGATGGTAAAAATTGACTAATCTTCTTCAGCGGCTTGTAGTATGTCTTAATGGACGCTCGCTTCAAGATGTAGCCAATCTTGTCCGTGACTCCTCTAACATATGGTAGTAGAGCAGGCGCGCGCTCGACTGTGGCCGGCTTCACTCGTTCACTGTGACGTAGGCGCGGGACCCGAAGCTTGTTGTCTTGCAATACTTGCTCGACGTGCTGAAGCTCCGCGGCCAGATGTTTTCTGTCACAGATCCCTCGTGCTCTCTGAAACAAAGATTTACCCACGGTAGCTAACTGTGAAGGATGATGGTGAGATTCACCATTTAGATATCGGTTGGTATGGGTCTTTTTCCTATACACAGTGTGACCAATAGTGTTATCAGGATTTCGGATGACTAAAACATCTAGGAAAGCTAAAGAATTATTTGCCTCTAACTCCATTGTGAATTGTATTTTAGAGTTTATGGAGTTAAGGTGGTCTAAAAATGCAGTTACTTTGTCAGATGGTAAAATTGTGAAGGTGTCGTCTACGTACCGCTTGTAGAACCTTGGATTTACAGGAGCAGTAAGAAGGGCTTTCTCCTCAAAGTCCTCCATGAATATGTCGGCGACTATGGGAGACACAGGTGAGCCCATCGCCACACCATCTACTTGCTTGTAGAACTCCTCCTTCCACAATAGATAGCCAGATGTGAGGCAATGTTCAAGTAGTATTGCATATTCTTGAGGCATGTTATTTTCTTCTAGCTTCCTAGTTACAATTGAGATGCAGTCCACAATAGGTAGGCATGTAAATAGTGACTGAACATCAAAACTGACCATAGTTTCATTGTTAGCGAGATGTAGGTCTTTTATCTCACTCACAAAATGGTATGAATCCTTTGTGTGTGCTCTGGTATGTCCTCTTAGTGGTGATAGTATTTTTGCTAAGTATTGTGCCAGCTTATAAGTTGACTAACTATGACATTGGGACGTCAAACATCTCAGTCCCCCCCGTGACCATGGGCGCTGTAAAGCACCCGAAACGTCGGGATAATAATAAAAATAAATTAAAAGTAATTAAACGCGATAAAATCCGTAAATAATAGTTTTATTCAATGTGTAGTGTTCGCGTAAATTTAAGAAATTATTATGTGAACCAGTACGGACTGGTAATAGCAAATAAAATTCGCCGATTAGAAGATCTTAAAACCAAGCGCGCAAGATATATAACATCTTTAAATTTCTTGAAGAGATGCAGAGACCATAATCTCATTCCTACGTGTGTCAAAATATCAACAAAGAAGGACATTCGAGGAAGCGCTAAGATCTTAAATCAGGCAAGTAAAAAGTTGTTACGGACGGTGATTCAGCAGAAACGGTTCGATTTACATTTCGTAAACAACACCATAGACAATTTGTCCAGTGAACTAAAGACAATTTTAACGACATTTGATTTTAATAATTGCATCGAAACTTTAAACAAACGAGAAACATCAAAATACTATGAATGCAAAAATAAACAAATAGAAAAATATCAAAAATTAACGATCAAATCAAATGCCAAACATCCAAGTCAACGCCAGAACAATAAACAACCGTTGACCATAGACACAAACTATAAACAACGCACTGTCTATAACTTGTCAAAACATACACTGGACGAACCGACAATGAAAGTATTAGCGAAGGGAATGAACTTCGCATTAACTCCGCGAAAAATCCCGTACGAAGAAATTATCTGCAGTGTTGAGGATTGTCTGTTTAAGAATAATATCGGTAAGGAAGATTTGGAGGCCATACGTCAAGATATTTCGTCCTTGTTACGTCGTAGTTCAGTGCCGAAACCAAACCTTCCTAAAGACGAATTTACAGCGCTAAATAACTTACGCAACAGACCAGAACTCACGATTCTCCGCGCGGATAAAGGAAATGCTACGGTAGTAATGGACGCGTCGGAATATAATTTTAAAATACAACAACTTTTATCGGACGAAAGTACATATAAAAAGGTCAAAACAGACCCTACAACCAACACGCTTAAAACAACTAGCGATTTAATAAAGAAATACTCCGAAAAATTAAATCTCGACGTGAATTCGCTAATACCATCATGTGTCAAACCACCGAGGTTGTATGGGTTACCGAAGATACACAAACCAAACGCTCCACTACGTCCCATAGTGAGCCAGATCGATTCACCAACTTATAAGCTGGCACAATACTTAGCAAAAATACTATCACCACTAAGAGGACATACCAGAGCACACACAAAGGATTCATACCATTTTGTGAGTGAGATAAAAGACCTACATCTCGCTAACAATGAAACTATGGTCAGTTTTGATGTTCAGTCACTATTTACATGCCTACCTATTGTGGACTGCATCTCAATTGTAACTAGGAAGCTAGAAGAAAATAACATGCCTCAAGAATATGCAATATTACTTGAACATTGCCTCACATCTGGCTATCTATTGTGGAAGGAGGAGTTCTACAAGCAAGTAGATGGTGTGGCGATGGGCTCACCTGTGTCTCCCATAGTCGCCGACATATTCATGGAGGACTTTGAGGAGAAAGCCCTTCTTACTGCTCCTGTAAATCCAAGGTTCTACAAGCGGTACGTAGACGACACCTTCACAATTTTACCATCTGACAAAGTAACTGCATTTTTAGACCACCTTAACTCCATAAACTCTAAAATACAATTTACAATGGAGTTAGAGGCAAATAATTCTTTAGCTTTCCTAGATGTTTTAGTCATCCGAAATCCTGATAACACTATTGGTCACACTGTGTATAGGAAAAAGACCCATACCAACCGATATCTAAATGGTGAATCTCACCATCATCCTTCACAGTTAGCTACCGTGGGTAAATCTTTGTTTCAGAGAGCACGAGGGATCTGTGACAGAAAACATCTGGCCGCGGAGCTTCAGCACGTCGAGCAAGTATTGCAAGACAACAAGCTTCGGGTCCCGCGCCTACGTCACAGTGAACGAGTGAAGCCGGCCACAGTCGAGCGCGCGCCTGCTCTACTACCATATGTTAGAGGAGTCACGGACAAGATTGGCTACATCTTGAAGCGAGCGTCCATTAAGACATACTACAAGCCGCTGAAGAAGATTAGTCAATTTTTACCATCCATCAAATGTAATATTCCTCTACAAGATGCAGGTGTGTATAAGCTAGATTGTGAATGTGGTCTCTCTTACATAGGTCAAACAAAGAGATCTATAAAAACCCGCGTGAAGGAACATATAGCTGATGTGAAGCACCGACGCTCTGGGAAGTCTGCAGTCTGCGAACATGTTCAAGATCGTCCCCACCATTACATTAGATTTGATAAACCACAAATTCTCGCAAAAGAACACCGATTCCTACCAAGGATGATACGCGAGGCTATTGAAATTAAAAAACATCCAAATTTCAATAGAGAAGATGGTTGGGTGCTACCATCTGCTTGGGATCCTATAATTAACAAAATTAAACCCAAACCCAAGCATACCACTGCAAGACTTCATGATACTATAAGCTCGTTTTGCGTAAATCGGACCAAAAATTAATATTAAAAAACTGAAGGTAGCCGGACTAACTATGACATTGGGACGTCAAACATCTCAGTCCCCCCCGTGACCATGGGCGCTGTAAAGCACCCGAAACGTCGGGATAATAATAAAAATAAATTAAAAGTAATTAAACGCGATAAAATCCGTAAATAATAGTTTTATTCAAAGTGAACCTACCACCATAGGAATAAAATATTTTTTTTGTTTAAATAACTGAACACCCTTACGATGAGAATGAGTAGTTCAAAGAGTAGTTTTATTGAACCCAGAAGAAAACAGGGAGATGTTGTAAGCTTATAGTGTGTATCTGTGTTTCTATGTTATTCAGACAGACCTGTGGCATCATAGCTCTTGAACGGATGAACCGTTTTCGATTAAGTTTTTTTCTTTAAAAGGTGTTTTAATCGAGTGTTCTTTACTACGTTCGAAGAAAATCTTTCCAGCTGTTGGAAAATCATCAACTCTTTATGTTTCGGGGTTACTATAAATTTTTAAATTTAAGTTATTTAGTTTGAGGTTTCAAGAAATGTCTCAATATAATATGTAATAAAATGTAAAGTGTGGAGTTTGACATACAATTTCAAAGTTTGAGTAACACAATCTGAGTTTATTTTTTACACGCTTTATACCTGCATACGTGTACGAATTTAGTAATTAAGTTTTGATTCACTATCAAACGTCAAAAACGTATGGTGATAATACAAGAATCAATGACGATTTAAAAAAAATAAAATTAACAGTGCTATAAACATTACTAATATTTCCCTTAACCACTCGTGGTAAGCTTAAATTGCTTGTGTTACAAGTTCACGCCAGTAGTCGAATGGCGGATTCGAACCCACGACCTTTTTGAGTTCGCGGTCCGCGCCCTGCCATTAGGTTACTGTCGCTTATATACCTTTCCTTATATGATCTAGTTTTGTCACTAGTATCATACAGCTCATAAAAAAGCGTATTTTTTACTTATTTATAACCTCTAATATTATTGCACGACCGTAAAATGTTACACATTCTTCATCTGGAAGTAAAATATTTCGAGGACATGTAATTTCCGGCAACACGTGCATCGCAACATTACCCACTCAGAAATGAGTGCACAGCTGTGGGACGTAGGTGTAACTTAACTTTTTACTTTAATTTTACTATAGACTATAGTATTTTTCAATTAAAATAAATAATATTAAATCGGATTTTTTAACCAATTAAGGAATAAGGCAAATTAACACTAAAAGGTCTTGTACATAGTTTACCACCTAACCAACTAAACCAAAATGGCCAAGCGGTTAGCGCTTACGCAACATATCCTTCCTACAACGGAAGAGTCTTAAGCATGCAAAAATAAAAAGTTATGTGTAAAGCTTAACCTTGATATAAACAAGTGGTTCTTTAAAAGTGTTGTCAAAAAATTGGATACCACGTTTTTATTATATTCCTAAATTGCCATCCGATTCCGAGCTGTGTTTATAGGTGGTAGAGCCATGCTGCAGTTATATTAATAGTATAGTTGTAGTACGAATGGGTCGGCTCGACCGGGGAAGGATCACGCTCAGAGATTGCAATCCCGGAAAGTTTTTTGAATACCGGGATTTCGGGATCGTATCGGAGCGATTCTGGGATCCCGGTATCGATCCCAGGATCATAAAAAAATTGGAAATTGTTTAAAATAACAAATAATAAGTAAAAATAATCAAACAAAATAACAATAAATAAAAAGACTTCGTAGACTTAACTATTATATTATTATTAAATTATATTATAATTAAATTATAAATAAAAAAAATAAAACAATCATAACAAACTTTGTTATGATTGTTTATGTTTGTTCGTTAAATTTACTTTTTATTATAAGTTTTTAGTTTTAGTTTGTTTAATTTTGTTGTTTCAATTTAGTTATAATTGTTTATGTTTGGTCATTAAATTTATTTAACGAGCAAACGTGATAAAATCGACGAACAAACGAATGAATTTCGGTATTTGAATAACATAGAAATTTCATGTGATATCTATTTTGTTTCATTCGAGTCTTGAAAAAAGTCTTTCTATCATTGTATTGTTTCCTGATGTCGACAAAGTTAATTTCATTGTTCTATAAATAACTTGATGCTCAATTTAGGGATTAAAACTTTTAAAATTATTTTTAGAACTAAAGTCGTAAACTCTAAATCACTTTATGTATCTTTTCTTCCATTGTTATGATTTTGAAAATTTAAGTCCCTCATTGAGCGTTAAGTTATTTATAGAACAATAAAATTATCGTTGAGTTCAGAAAACAATGCATGAAAAGAAAATCTTTTCTCGAGATATTAATGAAACAAAAAGATGTCATTCGAAACCTTTTTTCCTTAATCCCGAAATTTCGGGACTGTCTCACGATCCCGGGATTGTAACCCCGGAGAAAAATCCGTTCGGGATCCCGGTATCCCGGGATGCAATCTCTAATTACGCTCTCACAGAATATCAGCGTAAAATAGTAGCTTAATGCTGCTGTGTTTCGTACGGTGAGTGTAGATAAATTTTTACTGGAAACGAGGTATTCTATCTTAGTTCTCACGGGTGACAACGCATCTGCATTATGAATCGTAATCGAGGATAGATGTAGATGTCTGTGGGCCGCAGCAAGCACTAATTATCAGGTGGACTGTGTGCTCGTTTGTCACCATATACTATAAAAAAGAATTTCAAGTCTCTATATCATCGAGAAGTACTCGAAATTTGAGTTGCAAGATTTCAACAGGAACGAATGACAGACAGCATGACAAACAAGAAAGTGTTTTAATGGAAATGCGGTAAAGAGGAGATTATCGACCCCGACGTGCGGTCATGATCCTACACGGTTCACGGCTCTCCAACAACAAGCGACCAGTTGGGTAGAGAAACGGTATTTGTTTTGTTGAGTTTTAATCATTTGTTATATTCGTGAGAGCCGTGGTAGCTGGTAGCAACCCGGGTTCGATCCCCACTGGCACCAATGAAATTGTTATTTGCTAATTTACCACGTGCTAGACGGTGTAGGAAAACATCGTGAGGAAACTTGCATGTCTGAGAAATGAGAAAAAATATTTTGATGACGTGTGAAGTTCGCTAAGACGCATTGGGGCAGCGCGATGGACACTAAAGAAATGAGAGAAGGCCAGTTTCCATCAATAGGACGTATATAGGCTGTAACTTTAACTTTTATTATATTCGTAAAATTTTAAGCGAATTCTAGATTTTATTGTCAAAATGTTCAATCCATATTAATTAAAATTTAATGCGAAAAATTGCAGAATTTTTTAATGATTATTGCAAAACCACATATAATTGCTAGAAGATGACATTACGTTTATAAATCTTAGCGAGGAAGAGTCACAAAGTTTCCATTTATATAATTTACTAGAAGGCTCGACAGACGTTATTCTGCCCTTTGAACCACAAACTAACCGGTTACGCGACGAGTTCATTTTCACAGACATACTTTTCTATTGACTTATTTAACGTACCTAATACGTACAGCCAAAGTCTTTTTATGATTAATAGAAACAACACATAAACTTAAAAAAAAGAAACACATAACCCTTCTTTTCTAATCTTTCGTATGCGGATAAAAGTTGCCTATACGTTATGCGCCAGCATTTACGGCCTACACATAAATTTCATTGAAATCTGTCCGGTAGTTTTTGCGTTAATCGTGAGCAAATGATTTTTCTACAGATTTATTATACGTATAGATTATAGCACTAATCACGTCACACTAAAGGCAACAAATTGAAAGAAAAATCATTTGCCAGAGAAAGTGCGATAAATTAGCTATAACAGCTTACGAGCAATAATCGTAAAACATTTCTTACATCAAAACATACTCTTTTATATGCACGAGGCTTATTACAAATAATAAAACACCTATGTAATGGAGCTTATTGTACACGTTTCCGCACATCAATATTAAATACACCATATGCAAAAATAAATTTGGTTTATGAATTAAGGTTTAGGTCTGTCCATGGGGCAACCTTGAAGTAGGTCTATGTTAAGCTTGGCATAGAGTGACGATGATAAAGACTTTACTATTAAAAAAAAATAAAAAAATAGTTGCGAAAATAGTTGACATTTCTCTGTAAAGATTTTTTTATAGGACAGTGTGACAAACAGCACACAGTATACATGATGGTAAGTGGTTGCTGTGGTCCATAGATTACGATTACGAATCAAACTGCAGATGCGTTTTCACCCGTGAGGACTAAGATGGAACGCCTCTTTTCCAGTAAAAAGGGTCTCCTGTTCTCTACACTCACCATGCGAAACACAGCAGCATTACCGAGCCGACCCATTCGTGCTACAATTATACTACTGATATAACAACAGCATGGCTCTACCACGTATAATTGAAATATTGGTTTTTTTTTCAAAAGAAAGATGTGATGGTTATAGGAAATGCCTCAACAAACGCCGGACAAAACCCATACTTCTGACGGGCTGCAGCGTCAATGGAGCGAAATGTCTGGTACTGCAAATACGCTTCGATTTCGTTACGCGTGACGATTAACATAAAGGGTTTATGTTAATCGTCACGCGTCCCTATGACGGAAGTGGTTCATGTCTAGCTGTCGGATTTTATGGGCCAAACATAAAGATTCAAAATCAAAAAAAAAAAAAAAAAAACATAAAATCCAACATCATTTAGAGCAACAAAATTTACTGCTGATATGGTATGGATGGAATGAATGTAACTAGTTAAACTTATGTGCGTACATCAGATAAAATATTACGAACTAAATAATTACGAATATGTCAAATATCTGACAAAAAGACATTTAGCAACAAAAGAAGCTACAAAAATATTGATGTGCTGTTGTCTTTCTTTTTTCGTCATCCAACCGCCCAGTAATACCATTTTGAGCCTTATCCTACTACACTACGCACAACATGACGATATATCGATATTTATCACGCGAATATATCGATACTGTTTAAAATATCGATACGATGTATATCGACTTATTTTCTCACTTGCCCATCCCTACTAGTAGCTATTAATAGCAGCTCCGCGTCTGCTTCACCCCCTAAAAATCTACGTGATCACGATACTATTTCGCCTACCGCACTCCTGCTGTGAATGAAATGGTGGAAAGATTTTATATAAATGTATTGGATGGATAACAATGAAACAATCTAGTATAATTAGACGTAAAATACAAAAACCATATACATGCTGCAGCGTTGAATGCTCTACCGTGGGAGGGAATCATGTTCAGCATATGAGTGTTATGAATGATCTAGAAGAAAATCGTAATCATTTTGGTCTGGAATAAATTTCAGATAAAAGTAACACGTCCGAAGACCTTTATTTCGAAAGTTAAAGCAATCAAGACGTCAATTGGAGTTCGATGACAGTAAGACGAGATTCATAATAGTCAATTTGATGCCACGGTCGACGCAGCGCTCTTGACCTAGGCCGTGATTCGATGCGTTGTAACTACTCATAAAGAAATGATCACGAGCATCAGTAGATCGATTATATTATTGCAGAAAGATAGCTTTCAAAAGCCTTATCTTATTTACTTGTTTTACATTTAAATGTTTTTTGCTCCTTTATTATGGTCTCGTTAAGACGTGACTAAAATAAAATCAATTACCACTGTGACTAAGAGCAGATTGAATTGCAAAAAATGCTACAATTTTATTATGATCGAATACCAACGACGTACATTACAGACAGGTTCATAGATTACAGACTTGCATGTTCCATAATAAAATACAATTAAAAGGCTTTAGTGTTCTTAATAATTAATATTCGAATTTGCACATATTTCTTTAGCCACTTTATTTTACTGTAAATGCAATGGAGGTATTAGTTTATGGTTTTCTATAAGCTAATGTTATAACAAACAGAATAGGTACATCGCTTTTTCGGATCTGTTGAGTCATGGTTGAAATACGACTTAGATTTTTATTTGCGAAACTTTCTGCTCCGACTTTTTATTTTCATAAATACCGTAATCAGTTACTCGTAGATGTTTCGAGACCGTCAATATTTCAATCGTAAAATAACTTTGTAGGATGTTTAATAGGTAAGTAGTTATATCATGTCTAGATGAATAATGATATTATATTATTTAACGCATGAAAACTTATTAGAGGCATGATGGATACAAAGTATTTAAAAGTTTTATCAATTATTTATTCCAAGTATGTGATTATACATTTTTTTTTCAATAGTCGATTAAAATAGTACGTGATCAGGTGAATTACATAGTTATTTAACATTCAAATTAATTTGTTTGTAATTCTATGTTAAAAAAAATCCGTTAGTTTAGTAACGGATTTTGTTCTGACGTCGAATAGAATAAATAGGCGGAAGGAAATATTACAAAGGTTATTTGTAAGTCTAAGCGAGCGAGCGTTTAAAATGATATCGGATTAGAATAGCAATAAAGTCAATGAAGCGTTGGTACTTATAGAAAAGGGAAAACTGACCAATAGAGGTGGCCGCGGTTGGAGCTGTCTGCCTAGAGAAAGTTTTAAATTATACATCGTACGTAAACTGGTAACACTGATAGTGACAACGCTGCGTTAAGACGTCGGATGTTCACTTAAGCATTTTCTTTTTTAAGTGACTATGTATTCAACGAAGCCTTTAGAAACTAAACTAATACTTCAGTCGCGTTTGACTTTATATGTATAAAATAAACTTTAATATAAGGATATAGGAGGAATTCTTTGTCATGTTTTCATTAATTCCTATTTAAGTATACAATATATGTGTTAAAATGATTGGTTATTCAACGATATTTTTAGGGTCGCGAGAGTATGTAAAAAAAATTAAACGTTCAATATAGTATCTATGGTCATGGTGTATAAATGGTACATGATTGCTACCCCTATACTATAAATAATAATGGATATTCATAAGTGTAGATTTTATGTCAATCTCACTTTCATATCATATCTATAAATCAAATTAGTTAAATTACAATAAGTTATCCTTAGACTATTGAAAAAACCGGAACAATGTTGTGGTTCCGAGTTAACCGTTTAACGGTCTGGGATGACGCATCAAAGTCTCGGGACGTAAACACCAGCTCTCTTAAAAAGAAGTATAATTCCGCCTCCAGGTCCTTCAAAAGTCCGCTACCCCATACCAGCGGTGGCGAACCTTTATGTGAACGTGAAATGTATAATCAGGTAATACATGCCGCAAATAGTTTTGACTTCGTGATTATTGGGAAAATAACAGAACTAAATACTATCGACTCAAAGCTCTTTATTTACTACAAAATAATAATTAAAGAGTTTTGAATTGAGACAATTATTATAATAATAATAAGTGTTTCAGTTATACTTTTTATTCAAATTAAAGTAACGTTAGTGTGACTTCTGTTGTTGCAGATTAGGGCGCCTTCAAATTAGAGGCGTGAATAAGCGCTGCGGTGGCGCCACTGTGGTGCGTTAGCCGCGCCACTACCAATTTTTATTCAATTTGTAGAAGCGCAGTTGCAGCGCCACTACCGTGACACACGCACGTCATTTTTGCGTAGGGAAGTGAGACGCTTTTAATTATATTGAACCTCAATATGAATGCAGATCAACTTGACACTGAAGTGTTTATTGAGGAAGTTAAAAATCACCCTGCAATATGGGATTTCTGAAAGTTATTCTAATCGGATTCATAAGGAAAATGCATGGGAATTATCGTGCAACAAATTTTTGGAGAATTTCGAAATAAAATCTACGGCTGAAAAAAATTAGTTATTTATATTTTTCTATCTTGATATTATAATTCGCCATTGGGGCTAGTAAAATAATCAGCTAACTTGTTTCGTATATCTAAATCACTAATTTGTACTTGGTTATTTGAAATGTTGCCAGAAAATTTAAGTTAGCGGCTAGCGGCTGCCTTTGTATATATATATATATATATATATATATATATATATATATATATATATAGTAATCTCAAAAAATGATATTGATAATAGATCTAAATTGTTAACTGTTGACCTCATTTTAGTGTAGGCACTTCTCTCACCTTCAAAAGTATTGTCACCATAAAATCAATAACTAAATATTGGAGTTTGGTTTCGTTATATATATTTTATTATAAGTAGATTTTTTTCTCTTCATCAAGCAGTAAAAGTTTACTCTTGGACACTGTCGTCTTCCGCTGTAGAAAGAATTTGCTTTGATTGGCAACCGCAGTACCACGCGTCTCGCATGGTGGTATCTTATTTGTTGCTATATATTTAAAAATTTAAATGATGCTAAATATCTAAAAAAAAGCAGCATGTTTTTATTTGTATGTATTTTGAAATTTGCAATTTTTTCAAGCACTGACAAACATCACTACAATTTACCGAAGCATTACTGACGCGCGGCTACTGCGACACAGTCGCGCCACTGTAGCGCATCTTTTTGGTAGCACCACCGCAGCGCTTCCCCACGCCTCTAATTTGAAGGTGCCCTCACATGACAAATAATTTATATTGGGGTTGTAAAATCATAAATTTAACACAAATGAACTTTTAAATACAGTTTTGTCAACGAAATTTACTATTATGCTATGTGTAAACGAACTGTACATTCCTTGGTGGAGGCGTGGACTTGTGAAGGGTTGTAATGATGATGATGATGAAACAAACTATGCGTCATAAGCAATAGTTTTTATTTATAGAATAAGGGTGACAAACGAGCACACAGTCCGCCTGATGGTAAGTGGATGCTGTGGCCCATAGACATCTACATTTATCCCCGAATAGGAATTAAAATGCAGATGCGCCGTCACCCCTGAGGACTAAGATGGAACGCCTCGATTCCAGTAAAGACGGGTCTCCGGTTCTCTACACTCACCATACGAAACACACCAGCATTAAGCTGCTATATCACGCTGGTATTCTGTGAGAGCGTGGTCCTTCCCCGGTCGAGCCGACCCATTCGTGCTACAACCATAATATAGCTGTAGCGTGGCTCTACCACGTATAAAATTAGTATAAGTTACCGCGTATAAATAGTATTCCACGATGTAACTAGGATCACTCGCGTTCGTTCGTAATATAATACTTCAAAGTGAGCTTTGTGATTGATGGTGTGCCCAAAATTTATGTGGCATCGATGGTACGCATGCCATTGGTTTGCCATCCCCGCCCCATATCATCCCGTGTGAGTCGTAAGAGGCAACAGACAGAAACAAATCAGGAGATGAACAGCAGCACCTTCCTAATAACGACTAAAAAAAAAAAAAACTGCGGTTGCTAACCGGCTTGCCTAACGTGGCAACTATGGCAAATATCCCTCCAATTAGGCAATCATTGGGGAAGTGCTGTGTTCAGCAGTAGACTTTAATAGGCTATAACGGTAACGATACACTTATCGTATAACCATAATTTGCATTAAATACTTATAGAGATAACCTTCAATTGTATGTATGTGATAAAATATTTAAATTTCACGTATTAATCTCATCTCCGTTCTCTTAGGGCCTATATTCGTAGCCTTATTGAATCCGGTTCAGCGAAACACGTAATATGTATAACGTATTATAATATTTATGCCGTTTATATTACGTCATGTTATAAAAGTTGATGGTAACTAGATGTTCAATCAAATCCATGTCATGTACATTGTAGTTTAATCAACAGTTTAGGGGTTATGTAATGTAATAGTGGATGTTAATACTACTGTAGGTAATTTGGTTTAGTTAAGAACTGAATTACGTAATATTATGTATGCTAGTACACGCTATATATTTGTTTGGCTTATGCATACATGTGCGAATGTAATGGAATTTCGTAATTCAGTTCCCACCCACCTCAATAGGTCTGAATTATCTAAAATTTTGCAGACGTGTTAGGAATCGATGACAATACAATATTATCATAAATATGGCCCAGTTTCTTTAAATTGTAACTGTAAATCTAAACTCATGATTTATGGGTGTTGATTAATTTTTTTAACTCTATTAATAAAATATCTTAAATCTGTAGGTATATATTTTATTATAGGTATTTGTCAACATAAATCGGACCAAAAATTGGGTGAGATACCGCCAACTTCAAGGCTGCTAAAGAAAATTTCTTGACGGAAAAAGTCTATATAACTGATTTTTTTTGGCTCGAACCGAGATTCAAACCCATGAATTCATGATTAGCAGTCACACTACTACACTAGACCAACGAGGCGACTAAAATAATAATACTGTCATAAAACAACAAACAACAAGTTTTAGAAGTAAAAAGACATCCTCGACTTAGGTACTTTGTAGGAGAGGATATGATAAGCCAGTCGGTATAATTGTTCATTTATGATACAAAAACAGTACTCGTACATATTGGCTAATACTTTGACCTTGTAGGTGTCGAAAGAAATTTCAAATAATAAAGAAATATTTGCGTCAGTAGGCCTCTTTTAATGCACCAAGTATTACGTCTTATCAGATTTGAGTAATAAAGCAATTAATAACAAATTATTAAACTGTTTATTTTGTTACAACCGACATATTAAACAAAGAAAAGAAACATAAAAATTGCATGTTGGACGTCTACAGACACTATCTAATAAGCTTCGTATTACCACTATTGGCACCTATTCATCGCTAAAGCTGAATGAACAAACAATAGTTTTGCGGTCAGAGGCTCCGAATTTCTTGGCTTCGTACTGACCTGCATCCGTCCATCGCAACCTATATTCTTAAGTCCCTCTGCTTACGCAACACATCTCATATACAATTTAGTTTTAGACAATGTTTTAGTTTCAATAGAAGAAATGAAAGTGCGTGACGCATAATTTACGTGGTAGAGCCATGCTGCGGCTATATTGTGGTTGCAGCACGAATGGGTCGACTCGACCGGGGTAGAACAACGCTCCCACATAATACCAGCGTAAAATAGTAGCCTAATGCTGCTGTCTTTCGCATGGTGAGTGTAGAGAACTGGAGACCGCTTCTACTGGAAATGAGTCATTCCATCTCAGTCCCCAGGGCTGGCAACGCATCTGCATTTTGATTCTTAATTGAAGATAAATGTAGATGTCTATGGGCTACATCATCCACTTACCATCAGGTGGACTGTGTGCTCGCTTGTCACCCTTTTTATAATAAAAAAAATAATTTTTGATATTTACCAAATTCTTTTTATTTATGCAAATTGCAACCATGCAAGTTCAAAATGTACCTTACAACAATGTAAGGTAAATAGTAAAGTTTGTCTTATTACTAATATTAGATAAGGTTTATTTTAATTTGTTATAATTAGCTTAAAAATCGTTTCCCGTTTTTAACTGCGTATAAATACTTAATCGCTCTTCCGCTCATCATTTACCGAGTATGATTGATTGCAATAGTGACCGAGGAATAAATTAACTAATGCGAAATTGTATGTCTTGGATTCATAGTTTGTAATTTCGTATTTACACGTTCACGTTTAAGCAACGCATAGTCTCTTTGTAAGGTCAAACCTAGTTCGAGGTAGACTTGATCGGACGGTCCGATATCAATAGTGGCTTAGTCCGATTTGTAATTGTAACAATTTAAAACTGTTGCTATTATTGTATTTTGATAATCTAATTAATTTTTGGAACGTTAGCTGTTTGAAAGATTAATTAAATTTAAAAATAGGTTAAAACCCCGATATTTTTAATTAATCATCTAATTAGTCCTAGTAATGTCTTATATTACGGCGTTTGGTTAAGGTCAAGTGATCTACAAGTTGTATTGAGTGGATAGTCTTGTCCGAAATAAGAAACTGGTTCAATTGCCGTTAAGTAACAGCATTAATCGACTTTAACGTCGGCTTGACATATATCCGAATTGGAATTTTGACCTGAGCTATAAGTGACGTGAATTATTTGTGCCACGATGGAAGAATTATTATATGGTTAAATTAAAAACTCTATCTAGTCGGAGGTAATCCTAAATTGCGTTTCATTATCGCGATCTCGGTACGTATACTCTAACGGCTGTTGTGTCTGCGAGCGATATGACTAGCCCACTGCCATATCAAATTGCAAACATAGACTATGGACCTTGGTTTCCAGGCTAGACAGAGCAACGGTCTGCAGAAGGTGGCTGGCATTTGCATCTTGACGACTGAAGCCGAGATTGGTATGAGTAGCGCGCTTAGGCTGATGATGATGATGGTGGTGACATGGATAGTCAAATATCTGTCGATAAGCATTGTGTGGATAGTTTAAACGATTAAATTAAATAAGTCACAGTTAAGCCCAATTTACATAAATTAAAAAAAATTATAGTGTGTTTTTAGTACTGTATTAATAATTAAACTAATTAGTCGTAATGGGTAATTTTTTATAAAGGGTTAAGTAGAATCTTGAAATAAAAGAAGTTGAGACCTACCTATAATTAAAATAATACAGATTTTATCGCGTTTAATTAATTTATTTTTAATTACCGACGTATTAATAGTTTTATTTAATGTGTAGTGTTCGCGTAAATATAAATAAGTCATTATATAAAAAAAAAAACATTCAGTTTTTATTCCTTTTAAATAATTCGTGTTCAGAACATTAACGATTGATTAGAAAGTTAATTTATCGGTTTTAAGAGAAACTAGTCTATGCTTAAAGTTAAGTGTGATTAGAATTTAGTCTTTACTAAATAGTGAAATAGTTTTATCGTATCAATTTCCAACAGTACGAGAAACGAATTGAAAACATTCTCTCATAGCTCGGTGTCGTTTGTATTAAGGTAGCACATTCAAATTTCCTTTTCATTAAGTGACGATTTAAATTCTAATAATGTATTAAGGGCGATGTACGATGGGCTTGCTACTGTAGTTGCCTATTTATTCAAATATGTAATTCTGAAAGCTTCACGGACATGCTTATTCCAGCCACAAAGATGCTTATTTTTGATTGACTTCGTACAAGGTCGCTTTTGGGTTTTGCTAGAGGCGTCGCTTTGTTGTATGTGCCATGTTATTATAAACCTATCGAGCACCTGTTTATGTTGCCCTAAATTGCATAACTTCAATGCCTGAACTCATAGGAAAACTCAATCTCACGTAACAAACTATGACAATGAATTCGATACTTAGCTATTTGAGCTTCGTCTCTTTCGCCCACATCACTGAGTTAACATGCAAGTCGTGCCTCATCAATTTTGGTCTAACAATGTTAAAGTCACACGTGACAGTTAAAAGTAGATGATGCGATACAAAAATATCCTCAATAACCTTTACTTTGGCAACAGTTTGCCAGGCTGAACTTGAGATAACACAGTGGTCTAGCCACCGTCTGCATCTGTGTACTTACCCACACTAACGTACGTGTAAGTTAGAATTCAGGCCTAATTTTCTGTGGCATCACAAATGCATCTTTGGTCAGAACAAAATTTAATAAGTTCATCATAAATGTTTCTCATGTTTTCATGAGGATGCATTAAAATCGCCTAAAAACACACTCTCAACATTTTCGCTATCTACAACGGCACTTATTTCACTCAACACCTTCGTGAATTTATCTGATGTTCTATGTACCTGAGTCCGTGGGATGTATAGAGAAAATACAGTAATAGACCTTTCTCCAAAAGTAACCTTTATAGCTACCAAACAGGTACTGTATAGGTGGACTGTGTGCTCGTTTGTCACCCTATTCTATAAAAAAAAATAACCATCCAAAAGTCTAAATTAAATTTGTTTAAGCGCAAATTTATTATTTCAGGACGAACATATTGTTTGATAATTTAGCTTTCATAGCTTTCGCCCTGAAATATATTTTCAAATTTATGAACATGTACTCTGCATTTTTAGTTGAGACATTAAATATTACTTTCTCGGCCAGCAAAAGTTCGCTGCTGCATATATGAGTGCACTTCTGACGATCCTCTTCATTGCCGGTCTGGATGTTTTATATTTTGCGGAAACGAGATAGTATTTATACCGTCATCTATCAGAAGTCATAAGATATGGGTTTAATATTTTGTAGACACAATACGACACCCACGCAACGAAATGGGATCAAGGACTCCCTTGCACGGGCATTACACGACTGTTAAATAATTATACGCGGCCAAACGTGTCCAATAGATGGCGTTGACGTCTCACGTTTTGATTAGGTCAAAGATATGGAAAGGCGTACAAATATCCAAAATATCCAAAATATCCGTCTTTTATTGATCTGAGGAGGTTATTGAATGCTATTAAGAAATGAATAACCTCTTTATTAAATGATTTTCTGTCTGTGTGTCTTTCTGTCTTAAGAATGGTTGAACAGATTGCAATGAAACTTAACAAACAGAAAATGTTAGGTGTGATTTACGCTATATTATATTTATCCAAAAAACTTGGAGATTTTTCTTTTTGAGTAATCGCAAAATTGTTAAAATAAACGACGATGATTAGCTTCAATGTAAATTACGCCACATTATTGACGGTGTTTCACTTCTGTGCCCTTCAGAAATGAACTACGTGATGTCGTTGCCCCCTCATGAGGGTACTGGAATATGAGTAGTGAGAGAACAGAGTGCACCGTTTTATACGTGGTATACCATGCTGCAGCTATATTATGGTTGTAGCACGAATAGGTCGGCTCGACCGGTAAAGGAACACGCTCTCACAGAATACCAGCGGTAAATATCAGCTTAATGATGCTATGTTTCGTATGGTGAGTGTAGAGAACCGGGACCCGTAGATGTCTATGGGCCACAGCATCCACTTACTATCAAGTGGACTGTGTGCTCGTTTGTCACCCTTATTCTATAAAAAAGCCTGGGCTTGCGTGCCGTAAAATCCTGTCCTGCGCGGATGGCTAGTTTCGGTGGAGAATGGTCGCCGTGGCCAAAATTGGGTCTGGAGGACATTACTATTTGTAGAAAGATTTGATTTACAACTAGAATAATAATGCGTATAAATAAAACTATAATAAAGTCTACTACAATAGTTGAGATTCGTTCGGTAAAAAATGTAACAAAATTTTCATGAGAACAAACTTGAATTGAATTAAACAAACACCGAAGAACCTTGAATAAAATAGACCAAACTTGATGATTTCTTATATTTACGCGAACACTACACATTTAAATAAAACTAGGTTTTACGGATTTTATCGCGTGTATTAACTTTTTGATATACCCGAGATTTCGAGCACTTTACAGCACCCATGGTCATGGGAGGGCTGAGATGTTTAAGGTCCAGACGTCATAGTTAACCACGGTTACCATAGATTAAATTATTGATTTTTGTTCCGATCTACACTAATAACTCGCTAAAGAACACGGATTCCTTCCAAGGATGATTCGCGATGCTGTTGAAATCAAAAACATCCTAATTTCAATAGAGAAGATGGCTGGGGTCCTATAATTAATAAAATTAAATCCCAACCCAAGCATACAACTGCAAGACCTCAGGATACTATAAGTTCATACTGTGTAGATTTGAACAAAAATTATTAACTTAAAATCTTTAGTAACCGCGGTTAACTACGATATCTGGACGTTGAACATCTCAGTACCTCTGTGACCATAGGTGCTGTAAAGTGCTCGAAACGTCGTGTATATAAAACACTTAATATACGCGATAGAATCCCTAAAAACTTGTATTCTTTAAAAGAACACACTTGAATTAAAATTAGAACGTGTTTAAAAAATTTCTTTCCTGGGTAAATAGGTAAATGTTAATTTTAAATCACATATATAGAAAAATAAGTTAAAATTATCACACAATTTATATAACTATAGAACTAAAACATCTACAAATTTATAAAAGGCAATAACTGCCTACCACGCCTACGCACAAGTCATAGTGTATTATAGAATCACACGAACTTTTTATTTTACAAAACCAATATATACACATACTTGCACACATCAAACAAAGAGAACGATGCAAACCCCACTTTCAAAATCTGAATTTTTTTTATAGAATAGGGTGAATATTAACATTACCATGTTTATATAATATATTAGAAATGTTTTACACTAAAATCATAGACACGCCCCGGCACAGCATTACCTCGGTATAAAAATAGTCGTAACCTTTTGCAAACAAAATCTAAATTAAAATTACACAGTTCGGGTCGTTACCCGCTATCAATTAAAATTTATAATAAATTGCCAGAATAACTAAAAGCAAAACAATCATTAATAAATTAGGAAGCTCTTTAAATAATATACTTATTAAAAAAAGTTACTTATCAATTAATGAATACATTGAGGAAAAGAATTTTTGGGTGTCAAGGTGCACGTGATTGGTAGTAACTTGGTATGTTTTGGTTTAGTCACTAAGTCTCATGTAACGCAATTTGTGAACAAATTAATAAATAAAATAAATAAACTAAATTGCTGAGTGATGTGAATGTGCATGTCAATAGTGTCATGTCTATGTGTGTGTTTGTGTGTGTGTAAGTGTAGTTTGAAAATTGTAGAACAAGGTTTGTATTAAAAAGGGCACGCTGTATCCGGTGTCATCATTTCTTGTGCGCTGCTGTGATTACTAGTGTACAAATTTGCCCTTCCTCCATCCTTTATAAATGTCATTTAAACACCTTTATTAAATTTGTTTAAATTAATTGCGTATTATATTTAGAAAGAAAATAATGCATTACATTACGATAAATAGTTTTGGTTAATTGATTATGTAATACAATTGAATTCCATTAAATTGAAGAAGTGTTCTTTTTATCTTTCAACGTTATATTCGATATATATAAAAATCGAATTTTGCCAAAAAAAAATGTGTTTTTCTATAAAACGATACGAACTTTTCAGCCCAACTGTTATTAGGCATTTATTTAATTGACGTCCATTTTAATAAGTAAGGTCGTTTTCTGTGAGCTCTTGTTATATTTTTTACTTATGTGTTACCAAAAGCTGACAATCATAACAGATCTGTTACTTGTTTTACCCTAAATGCCTTACCTAAATTTTGTGTATTTTACCACAGAGAAAATAATAGTTCAGGAAGTGTTCCCTAAATTACTTATAAGTTTTTACTATTTCGTATCTCGTACCGAAATACGTTAACACCTTCATTTGTACTCATAAATCGTTTTAAATGTATGTTTGAACAGTATTTTATTCACACAACTTTTTGCTTACATCATAATGATCTTATACGGAAAATGTTATTAAGTGAGAATTTATTAGAATTTGCGCAACATCTTTGGTTTAAATTGCAATCTTCTGCTGCTATAAGATGCCATCAATAATTTGATATTTAAAAAATGTATAAAATTTCAGACTTTCACTAAATAGTTCAGAACGTGTACCGTACTAGGGATGCAAACCGATTCAATTTATACACTCTCTCTCTCTCTCTATAAATGTAAACGATTCAATTGTGTCCGGACGATTTCATAGAAAATCTGTCGAGCAAATTAGCTCTGGCACGCGAGACGCACTCGGACTAGTCAGTTGACTCTTGCGGTTGATCGGATCTTTCTTTTTACTATGCAATATAAACCAGCAATTGATTAGTGTTGCGCGGAAATAACTGGACAAGAAAAGATTCTTGATTCTTGAGAGAAAATCTTACTTGATTGCTTGAGCGTGGTTTTACCACGTAAAAAGCCACGCTGCAGCTATATTATGGTTGTAGCACGAATGGATCGGCTCGACCGGGGAAGGACCACGCTCTCACAGAATACCAACGTAAAATAGCAGCTTAATACTGCTGTGTTTCGTATGGTGAGTGTAGAGATTCGGATACCCTTTTTACTGGAAACGAGGCATTCAATCTTAGTCCTCAGGGATGACTACGCATCTGCATTTTGATTCTTAATCGAGGATAAACGTAGATGTCGATGGGCCACAGTAAGTTAAAAAAATTGATTAGTTCAATAAAGATATCTTGAATGGTGTTAGAAGGTGTAGATCAAAAGATATTGGTTATAATTAATACAAAGTTACGTAGGTAATATATTTAAATAAAACTGCTAATTATTGGACGGACAAAAAATTTAATTTTAAGTAAATAATATAAGAAATCATTAAAATTTAAGGATATAGATAATATTACTTAGTAACTCGGGATGTCAGAGAGCACAAATCTCATGAAATGAGAGCATTGCAACACACACGACCTTGCTTTGCGGTTTTTACAAGAGCTAAATGAACTGGACTTAAAATGTACTAAGATATTACCTGTTTTAATTGATTGTACGTCAAATCGTATCGCTGCATTTTTGAACGTTATTAATATACATCCATTTCATTTTACTCTTACTTGTATGAAATGATTATGAGATATGAGCCATGTCACAGGTAGCTAAACGGTATAAAGAAACTTTTTCGTAACTTGAAATTGTGTCAAAAAGTTAGGAAATGTTATTTAAATAAATTACGCAATTAACGAAAACGCAACTGCTTTGAATAAATGTTACATCAAAGTATTTAAATGTTTTTTGGTTTTTCGAAAACGGTCATAATGTTGCAATAATTCATATGGAAGCAAAACGCTTGCGAAATTTGGAAGTGTAAGTTTAAAATTTAAATTTTTAATTTGCAGCCGTGACCAAGTGTATTCGGACACAAGATAATTATGTTTTTATGAAGCTATTCTTCCAGTCTAAATAAGATTATGTTATCAAATTAATTACGATAAAAATAAATAAGGACAAGGTAGTTAAAAGTACTTAGTTGTCTGATGGGTACGGCTACAAAAAGTCGTCAATTTGAATCCGCTATTCGAATACATCATCATTAAATTAAGTCATAATTAAATATTTTTCATGTCATAATAGATTAAAATATAGTACATAAACAAAAAAAATTAATATTCATTAAGTTTATTTTTGTCATTTAGGTATTCGTTAACTGAGTAGTAGCTTTTCTTAATTAATAATGATTTGAGTTTATTTTGGAATTTTCGGTGGCAATAAGTGTAAGTGAAACTAAGATATACAGAGAGGGATTCGTAAGTATGCTAAGTTTTCGAAAATGTTTTTGACACGACTCAATTTGTGGAATAAGTAACATGGTGCGGATCGCTCTTTTTTGTAATACAAACGCTGTCTTAATATTATATTTATAACTGTTGCCCCAGAATTGTATGCCTTAACGAAGTTGTGATTCTAATAGAGCAAAATAAACCAACTTAAGCTGCTTTAACCTTCGGACCAACAACCATCGTCACAGTAGACCAAATAGCTTAACTACAATATATATATATATATATATATATATATATATACATATATTAACAATAAGTATTATGTAATAATCTAAATTGAATGAAAATATTCAATTCTATTTACTAAGCGACGCGGGAGTCCAAATAAAAAGTTATGTTGGTAGTTAAAGTACTAGCTTATTTTTTTGGTATAGGTTGGTTTTCAAGTATAGGTTGCAAACCCGTTGTGCAGTTGAGAGTACTGTCTTATTTATTTATTTATCATACTTGTTGTGCTTTCTTTTTTCAGTATAATATATCTAACTTTTCAAAACATATTATCGTTTTAGTACTCGTTTTGAATTATCGTACATCCATAATATACCACCACAATATAAGTCTTTATACGAGATTCTCGAAATGAAAATGTATTTATATTAGTATTACACATCTATTCTCGATTAAGAATTTTCCATACGAAACGTTTTAATCATTCAAATGAAAGCACTTTAATCCCGTTCCGGGAAGGTAGGTACTCTTTGTCTACATTTCTCGCAATGTTAAAAAAATCAAATTGTTTTCGCAAAATCGGCGAATTTTGATCACACGTGATATTTATTTACATGATTATGCATAATTAAACAGACAAAAGTTAATTTTTAATTACCTAAATTAAAGTTAGAAAACGTTATATAATAAAATATTTTAAATGTCATTATATTTTTGTTGCATTCTTTATAGAATTTTCTTTTATTTTTTGTTATAGTCATTTTTATAGAGACCGTGTGTAGGTATGTAATTATCGTTTTTTATTTATATTTTAATAATTTTAAAATTGTAGTTATTAAGTCATAAAACTGTGACGTTACAATTGAGAAGTTGCGCTAGACGCGTATGCGAGTCTAGTCAAAAATAGACGTATTATTAAAATGAGTGTGCGGTCAGGTAATAAACTTTTTGTTTTAATCTGGTTTGATGTAACTGTTATTTGGCGCAATAATTGAATGGGAGAATTTATATTATTATTATTATTTAATTGAAAGTATCCAAGGACTCATTTATTATATTACATTTTTTAAATTATAATTATTAAAAATGAAAATTCAAAATTAAATACTCTAACAAAATATGATACTAAATGCTGTATAATGCATATATCCAGCGGTCAGCTGCTGGGCACGTGCAATCTACAACAATGTTGCAGGTAGGGACAATTCACTCTGTCATCTATCATTTTAAGAATGCCATCGGGGCTGGCCCTCACTCTGCCAACTAGGAGCGGCAATGTGTCAACCTCATCAGTGGTCTTGTGGTTGTCTGTGAGTTTGGGTTTCATGAACTTTCATGCAACAAAAGTGTTGGTAGGGTTTGCCGTCACGTTTCTCTGAATGATGTTATCCGAATGGAAAAAGAACTGTACTCTTGAACTTCAAAAAGAACTGTATCGCGGCTTATCGTTGGCGCTGGTGACAGGAGTGCTGTTTTCTTATGGTTATATTCAGTGAGGAAACGCAGTCAGCAGGGTTTAGATAAATTTTAGTTTCAGTTTTTTTTTAAATATTGTAAACTTTTATGTTTTTGTAATTCCGTTTTCTGAACAAAAGAATTTACTTTAAATTGCTAGTCATGCATTTTAAGTTCATACTATCGTAAAAGCTGGAGCAATATTTTAATCCCTTCACAACCCCCTCAAAAATGAGAGGAAGCCTGTGCATAGCGTGGACAAATATAAGTAAGAAAGAAAAAATGCTTACGCATCCGATTCAGCCTGCCCTCACAATAAATTTTTCATTTGGCAACTAATAATTGCATGCTTTTTTCTACACAATCAATTTAATTAAAGTTTATCAGACATTCGTTCATATTAAACCGTCTATATTTCTAGAAATCAGCTCATACATTAAATATTATTATATCCAATGAGCAATTTAGCGTCGAATGAAATTGATATCAAGGCGATATCATTATTTCTTCTCGGGATATTATGCGAGACGGGAAATGTTTGCAAACAAAAACGTACACATACATTTGGATATCCTTTTAAGAATTGTAGAAGCAACTACGGAAAGGAAAGTTAAAAATGTTCCACAATTTTAATACCGAAAAAAAAAGAATAAGAAAATATTTATATAACTAAAAAATATATATAATAAAACCTTTGAATGAAAATTACAATTCTAACCTTGATTAGATGACCCTTTATAAAGGGAACGTTGTTTTACTTAGTAATAATTAATGAAGAAATAATTTTCAATAGCAAATTATTAATACAGTGAATCTTGAATTACTTATGAATGGTAGTTAATGTTACAAACGCATGTATCTTTTACTTCACACTCAAAATAAGCAGCGCAGTTGATGACGTTGATACGTCTCCTATTATATAAAAAAGAAAAAAGGAGCACTCAGTCCACCTGATGGTAAGTGGATGCGTGGCCCATAGACTTCTACATCTACCCTCAATTAAGAATCATAATTCAGATGCGTTGTCACCTCTCACGGCTAAGATAGAATGGCTCGTTACTAGTAAATGTTTCCGGTTCTCTCCACCCACCACAAGGAACACAGCAGTATCATGTTGGTATTTTACGCTGGTATTCTCTGAGAGCATGGTTCTTCCCCGGTCGAGCTATCTTTAACCAAATTTTTAATTTTGGACAAATTGAATTAAAATATATACACATATAGCTGGAACTTGCTGTTTATGCCATTTTTTTGTAGCGGAATACAAACTCTACTTAATAATTTTAAATTAATAACATCCAATAGTGTTGTAAGAACACAGCATAGGTACTTTTTAACAGAGTGCTTAAGACATTGTAAATGTTTTGTCGTCTTTTACGAGAAATAGAAATAAGTCGTTATTTAGTTTTTTACTTTAGTTTTAAACGACCGATTTTTGTATATTCTAATATGAAGTATTTTTAAAATTATTAATTGGAATATCGCCAGAGCAAAGTTAAATAGTATTTGTATTTTGTAGTTTTAAGGATTGTGCTTTCATACAAAGAACCCGTGTTATTTGTGTTTTGTTTAAGCGTCCTAATACGTCACAGCATCATAGTTTCGTAAGTTTTGATCAATTGAAATAATACTAGTTTTAACGGAATTTATCGCGTATATTTAACTTTTTTACCCGACGTTTCGAGAGCTTTACAGCACCCATGGTCACGGGAAGGACTGAGATGTTCAACGTCCAGCTGTCATAGTTAACCGCGGTTACCATAGATTAAAATTTTAACTTTTGTTCCGATCTACACAGTATGAGCTTATGGTATCATGGAGTCTTGCAGTTGTATGCTTGGGTTGGGATTTAATTTTATTTATTATAGGATCCCAAGCAGATGGTAGCACCCAGCCATCTTCTCTATTGAAATTAGGATGTTTTTTGATTTCAATAGCCTCGCGAATTATCCTTGGAAGGAATCGGTGTTCTTTAGCGAGGATTTGTGGTCTATCAAATCTCATGTAGTGACGGGGGCGATCTTGTACATGTTCCCGGAGCGTCGATTCTTCACAGCACAGGCTGATGTGAAGAATCGACGCTCCGGGAAGTCTGCAGTCTGTGAACATGTACAAGATCGCCCCCGTCACTACATGAGATTTGATAGACCACAAATCCTCGCTAAAGAACACCGATTCCTTCCAAGGATGATTCGCGAGGCTATTGAAATCAAAAAACATCCTAATTTCAATAGAGAAGATGGCTGGGTGCTACCATCTGCTTGGGATCCTATAATAAATAAAATTAAATCCCAACCCAAGCATACAACTGCAAGACTCCATGATACCATAAGCTCATACTGTGTAGATCGGAACAAAAGTTAAAATTTTAATCTATGGTAACCGCGGTTAACTATGACAGCTGGACGTTGAACATCTCAGTCCTTCCCGTGACCATGGGTGCTGTAAAGCTCTCGAAACGTCGGGTAAAAAAGTTAAATATACGCGATAAATTCCGTTAAAACTAGTATTATTTCAATGTGTAGTGTTCGCGTAAATATAAGAAATCATTAAGTTTTGATCAAATTAGATAAATGTTAAGTGTTATTATATTCCATCGATAAAGTATTTTGACAAGGACTTAATGCGAAAAATCTGATGCATTTCCCCTACATATAAATAGACGATGCTGAGGGGATAATTAAATAGATATTTAAAAGTGCGGTTCGATGTAGTACTTTTATCAATTCGGAGTTTAAAATTTGTTATTTCATGTCATTTCAATATGGTTCAAACGAGGTTAAATACTTAATTGAAATTTTAATAAAATTTTTAAATATTGCTCTTACTGAATAGTTGCATTTAAAGTTTAGAAAATATTTGAGATTATCCGGAATAATACGTTAATCGTGTCCTGTCACGCACTTGGCCATTTTATTACTATTCTGTAAGAACGGAAGCGATCCAATTATTTATTTACGTGATTTGGTCGCAAATATGTTAATGTGATATAATTTGAGTAATTTATAAGATTCTATAATGTTTTTACGTGCCTATCATTTTATTTTAATTATAATTATAGCATAATTTTTTAAATATAAATAAGTAAATTGTTTACCTTTCTTTCGTTTGGGCATTACTCTAACACCTAAGGCCTGTTCAGTCACTAGGCACAAGGATAAAGCCAGTAAACAGTATCTCGCACTGCACCCCATGTTGTCACACAAAGTTCGTAGCCTCTGTCGTATTTTGCTATGAAGGCACTGAAAAACCGCGCATTTGCTCGGCGACACGGGTTAACGGGACGCGTTTAATCCGTATAGTTTTGCGTGCTTGCACGCGCGTAAACGCACCCACTAACAATACAGAACGACAGCCGGTGCACGCTAAGCGAGTGCACGACGAACGACTGAACCGCCCGACTACCCTATATTATGACTTATGGCAATTTGGCAGTGCGAATCCCACTTGTATATAAAACCTTTCGCCGGCTCGGGGCGGGCGGTCATTGGTCGTGCGGCTGCACACAGCGCGAAGGTGAAGGGAGCTGTAAGTGGCAGCCCCACCACGTGCCGGCAGCGGAGAGGGAAAGCAATCCAGGGTCGGCAGACACTTTTGCTATCGTCGGCCCGAGTGTCAGAGTTGTCGTACTCCACTGTTCCGCTGTAACCTAGTTATTACGTCACGCGCTCGGTACACGGTATAATTGACGCTCTCATTAATCGGTGTTATTAGTAATTTTCACTGGTTATTTCATTTCACTGACTCTTCACATTGAAAAAAGAAACACTTTCTAATAAATTTTGAATTAAAATTTAAAGTGATAATCACTAAAACTATTTAGTATGAAATGAATTCGATCATCCAATTCATTTCTTTTAGAAAAGGAGATCTTACCAAACTCCTTTTTTATATAGGACTACATCAGGGTAGGTGCAGACCCTCTTAAAATTTTCTACTACCTAATTGAATTACTCGTACTCTGAGTTCAGGTCTGAAATGTTCAGTTTCGGAGTATTCCATCTAAGTTCTCAGAGGTGACAACGCATTAGCTTTCTTCGTATGAAGTTAGTTGAAGATATCCATGGACTGCAGTAGACATATTCCATCAAGTGGACTAGGAGATGAGCTTCGATAAGTTTTTCACTGCTATTTGAAGAAATTTAGAGCAAGATATTCATGTACCTATAATACATGCGTAAACCAATTATATAAGGTTAGTTGTGATATATTGACATTTTGGGATAAAGTCATAATAGATAATAATGCACAGGGATCACACCTCTAAGAGGTTGGGGCAAGCGAGTAATTTATAAAATAAGAGTAATCGCCATCTACTGACTACTATATAACTATTTTGATGTCACAGACATAGTTCACAGCGTTTTTAGTTTTTCGACCGGTTTTCCCACATTGCGATAGTGGTTCAACCTTAAGTCCGTACCTTCTCCTGATGGGCCCTTGAATCACATAGAACCCCCCCCCCCTCGTCTAGCTCGAGGAGCCTCACTCCAAAAGTAGGGGTCAGGAGCCTCGGGACTTCGCATCGTTGCACTTGATAGCGTAGGTCCTCGTTTACGAGTCTATTTCAATGAAGTTGTAAAGTTTACAGGGCCAACAGCATACACTTTCAGAATAAAGAATTACATATATTATAATATTAAATATAATATTATTATTAAATATAATATTAACTCCATAATCTTGTCCTTTTGACAACAAATAGACCTTTCTTACTGATAACGAGGTACTACCCTGTATTCTTTATGAAGCCGTAATAGTTCGGGGGCTATGCGTTAGCTGTAAATTTAGCAGTACGCGAGCGATTCGGGTTCAATCCCCGCACGCATGAAATAATTAATTGCAGTTTTACGTGATGATTTATCACGTGCTCGGCGGTCAGGAAAACACCGTGAGGAAACCTGCATATTTGAGAAATAAAAAAAAATATTTCGAAGACATGTGAAGTTCGCCAACACGCATTGGGGCAGCGCGGCGGATTTCCTTGCCCTAAAACACTCTCAGAAATGTGAGGAAGCCTGTGTCCAGGAGTGGGACGTATATAGGCTGTAACTTTAACTTTAAATATAAATTAATTACAGCTCTTACATCTGTTAAGGCTCAATATTGGGACGACTCTTTTTCCTGATAATGGTCAATGACCTATCTTCGGCATACAGTACGGTTAAATGTCTGTTAAATACAGATGATTTAAACTTATATTGTGAAATTTAATTAGAGGCCGATTGTGTCGCCCTACAAAGGCATCTTGATTCATTGGGACAAGGTTAACAAGATGGAATTTAATTTAATGAAATGGTTAGTAATAACTTTCGCACGCGAGAAGCGTCTAATCCACTTCTTTATAATACGGGTGGAGAAAAAACTCTTGCTTAGAGCGAGTTGCTACATTTGACTCTGAGCAACTTTCCATGTAAGTGTACCTAATATTATTTCATGTATCCAGTAAGAGAGAAAGATAGTTTCTTTTTAGAAAAAAGACATATTTTGATAATGACCTAAAAAGCTCTTTAAATACTTAAAGTATAATTTTTCTATCAATTAATTTCGAAAAGTTTGTTGTAATTAGGTAGGAGTTACGTTATTATTGTTATTAAAGCTCTTCACAAGTACATTGCTAATAACATTCCTTCCGAAGTTAGGTCATTGACGGGCTCCATCTGACATTTGCCACAAACGAGCTCCTGAACTTGCATCCATTGGCTTCCGCTATTTCTAACCATGTTGACGCTCTATCTAGTGGGAGACCGCTTTAAACTCTGCTTACCAATACCAGGCTGCTACCCTAAAATCTTTTGTTTCCATTGGATGGCGGATCTTCAAGCGATATGGCTGTCAAATTGCCACTTCCGCTTTTTAATCCGATAGGCGATGTCGGTAATCCTGGTTCTACTACGCATATCTTTATTACGAATTATATCACGCAGAGAAATTCCGAGCGTAGCCCTTTCCGCAGCCTGTTGAGTAACCTTGAGCTTCCTTATAAGGTCAGTAGTTGAGTACTACGCCTCAGATCCATGTCTCACATGTGTAACCAGTACGTGTTGTCACAGATATTGGTTAAACACACTAAAAGGTAGTTAGAGACAATTATTATTTTATAGACACATTGATGTATTACGTATAACGAATCGAATGACTTAACACATTATATAATGTAAGACGGTTTTAAAAAATTTATTTAATTTTCCTACTGGATTCGAAACGGCTTAAACAGTAATTTGAAATTTTTTTGTAATAAAATGTATAAGATTTTAAAGTGAAAACGAGTTTAGGGAAAGAAGGAGATTATCCAAACACTCACATCCACTATAACAGGTGTTTTTACCGTAGTCTCATTACGTTCTCCAAATTTCATTATTAATATTAACGTTATTGCCATAAATAAAAAAATCACTTTCGCATTACATTGTGGAGTATACAATGTAATGCGAAAGTGCTCATGCAATATTGCGCGAGCAGGCGTGTCTGGTTACTCATCATGAAATTGCTAAAATAAATTTTCAAATTTAACACATTAAATGCGTTTCACGCGGTGATTTTAAAACGTAAGAAGTAGAAAATTTAAATAGCTGCAAATTTTTATATAAAAAATGAAGATACTTTATTCGTAAAAATCTCTAAGAAAGTTTTAAGATAGTATTGGCTAAGGCTGTTATATTTTGACATAATCGGCACGCTTTTTTTTCTTTTTCTGTGTGAGCAGCTATGTATGTCTAGATAGACCAGTATCACTGCAACCTATAAGATCCATTATGACCGTTGCTAGGGCTTTCGTTCACTGATACGACTTATGTCTTCAATGAATTGAATGTGGCTTAGCTGTGACTAATTTCACTTCTTCTGGGCTAAAAATATAGTTTCCTAGATAAGTTTGCACATTAAGGGTCCACAATTTGTTAGTATGTGAAGAGGTCTTTCTTCTGTTAAGGAACAGAATCGACACATCCTTGAGTAGCTTAGTCCCAAGGTGGACATATCCTTTTTTAGACAACGGTGTCCTGTCAGGCTCTTGCCAAAATATGCAGTTTATTCTTGGTAAATCCAAGGGCATCTGAAACGAACTTACGATCATAAGCCCGGACTACGGTTTCAAAATACTTTAAGCCTGGTTTATCAGATCAGATCTTAAGTGATCTGAAGTAGATCGAACTTAAGATGTTTGAGATTTCACATAATGGCTCTAGTCTATATTATGTAATTTTTGAGCACTTCCTTACGGGCTTGTCGGTAACTTCTTTGCCTACAATACCCGCAAGACCCAGATCCCACCTCAAATGACCCTATTTTTACACCCCAGTGCGTTTAGATGGTTTTTTATAGCTTTGGGTGACAAACAAGCACCCAGTCCACCTGATAGTAAGTGGATGCTGTAGCTAGACATCCACATTTATCTTTAATTAAGAGTCAAAATGCAGATGTATTGTCACCCCCTGAGGACTAAGATGGAATACCTCGATCCCAGCAAAAATGGTCTCCGGTTCTCTACATTCACCATGCGAAACACAACTGCTATTTTACGCTGGTATTCTGTGAAAGCGTGGGCCTGGACATCCCTAATGCCCCACTGCTTGTTTTATATGGTTTAAAGGAGTCAACAGCTCACTGCATCAGGTTTGGCTTTGTTATCTGTGCATCCCTACACCAGTCCTCATTATTAGGGGTCTGTATATGTTCATGGTGGAAATACTTTTGTGACCCTGTAAAATGTGTTGACACTAGTAGCTCCAATGCTTCTGTTACATTGATGGTGAAGTTACCATCGGGATTTTTAAGAAGTCTTATCTGACTAGGTTAGGATACACCGGCCGTGCCAATATTTATCGGAAAAAAGTTGACTAACTTGTGTCTGAAGTCGAGTCTTTGCTAAACAAAGTCTCGGATTGGAGGCGACTAAATTTTGTCCAGTTCAATCCCCAGAAGACACAAGTTTACGCGTTTTCAGCTAGAAAGAACCCCTTTGTCGTATGTCCCCAGTTTCAAGGCACTCCCCTTGTTGTCTCGGCTAAAATCGGAATCCTCGGCGTAGAAATTTCGAATAGTGTGCGGTTTCAAGGTCACAAGCACGTGGTTTCATGGTCACAGCACAACGAGACAGTATTTCATGCAACTTTACAAAGTACAAGTTCGGCATCACACGGGATACTGTTTTTATCTCTGGGCCGGGTCACTCTAGTGCCAGCTCTTTCCACTAGATTGCAGTCAGCGCAGAGCGATTCGAATCGTTGACGACATAGTTCTTTCTGATCGGCTCAATTTACTGGCCCTGCGTAAGGTCGTTGCATCCCTTTGCATTTTCTATCGCATCTACAACGGAGAGTGTTCTGACGAATAATTGTTCGGATTAATCCTAGCCGCTAAATTTCATGAACACATCTCGTCAAAATTAAAGATACCATCCTCACCATCTGGATGCTCGGCAGTCTACTACTGTGAGTTTTACTAGAAGTTTTCTTCCTCGTATAACTTCTCTGTAGAATTGTTTACCACCGGCGATTTTTCCGGACCGATACGACTTAGGGACCTTCAAAAAAGGAGCTTACTCTTTTTTGAAAGGGCGGCAACGCACCTGCAATTCCCTTGGTGTTGCGGTTGTTCATGGGCGGCGGTAGTCACTTAATATCAGGTGAGCCGCATGCTCGTTTGCCTCTCTTCTATATAAAAAAGTTATACCCCTTCACAAATCCACCGCTGAACCCTTTCCCAAAGAATGTCATACGGCGAGCTTACTGCATCCATCGACGTCCTGCTAGTATTAATTACCAGATTGTCGTTCCATGTAGTGTAGACACCTTATACTTCGCTTACCGGTACAAGGTTGCCACTCGAGAACCTTTCTTCTCCAACGGTTGTCAGTTCTTCGAGATATATATATAGGTTTACCTCTTGCAAAATTTTTAGCTACATTAATATTTTTGAATGTTTGAAATACTAATTATTAAGCTATTGCATAGCTTCTATCGCGGGCCTTGAGTGCGGGAAAATCCAGAAATTTCGTAACGAAAAAAACCTCACGCTCTCCAACGGGCACGGAGGAGTGGCTTGAAGGCCGTGCATTGTCTAACGATGGTCTAACGTCGTTTCTTTTCCTCAGTCTTTGTTGTCTTTGTCGAAGAGTTTTGAAATTTTGAATATAAATGAACAAAGTGCATTTATTATTAAGGCTGCTCTCTCGCAAAAAGCTTGAAAAAAGCGTGCAGATGAACCAACTTTTCGTCGACACTTACAGAGAAATTACATATGAAAAAAATAGCTAGTAATCTACATGATCTGATACGTAATTTGGTTTAGCCATAATTTTTCTATCGGTGTCACATAATAAATAAAAAAATACCCAAATCACCTCCATATCGTTGAGATGAAACCACTTTACTCCTTCATTGTTTATCAAAGGAATATAAAAAAAATATCTACTGCTTTGCAATACAAAATAAAATAATTTGGATTGGTTACTTTTTAGAAATATGTATTATTTTTATGATAATAAATTAAAAATGCGTCCCGATTAAATACTGCGTCTATATCACCCCCGCATTCGTCCACGAATTCAGTGCGGGGCGCATCGTGTTGCTAGGTGGACGTACGCCGCGTTGCGAGAGCTCAGCACTACGAAATAAAATCGTAAAATATTACTGCAAAAATTTAATTTTGTTAATAGTGGAGTAGGTTTTTTCTGATTCTTGTTTAATAGTAGTGTTTTGTAGTTTTATTAATTGTACAGTTTTATTAATTGTACAGTTTTATTAATGTTTAAGTTTAGTTTGTAAAACATGGGGAATAAGCAGAAACGATTGAAGAGAGGTCTAAAAAAATATTACAAACAAAAGGGTATACATTTATCAAGGTAAGTTTCAAGTTTTATCTACATATTTCATAATATTAGACAGGTGCTGTTTATAAAATACCTATATTACTGTGATTTCGCCACTCTGTGACGAGACAAAGCGCGGCAAACGCAAGTGGCGGCAAGGCGCGGGCCGCGTCGTCGCATGCTGGTAGCGCATGTCTGAGAATTTAAAAAATATATATTTCGAAGAAATGTGAAGTTCATCAACACGCATTGAGGCAGCGTGGCGGACATTTCCTTGCCTTAAAACCCTCTCAGAAATTAGAGGAGGCCTGTGCCCAGCAGTGGGACGTATATAGGCTGTACCTTTACTTTTTTTTTACTTTTATAAATATGTTATTTTACCGACGAAAATTTTAAAGAAAAATAAAAAATAAGCAACCGACAACCTCCTAGGTCCTTAGGTGACTTGCGAGATGTCAGTGTAACAAAACAAAACGGCCCAGAAAAACAGACTTTCCAACTGATAGCTAAATCAGCACGCAACAATTTCATTGGTGCCAGTGGGGATCGAACCCGGGTTGCTCCCGCACTGTGATACCTATAACGAGCGCTAACCATGTGAGCTACCACGGCTCTCAACGACATCGTCTTAACGCAATTCCTTTGTATAGTGCGACGTTGCCACTCTTATTAGTTATTCCGCTTCGTAATATTTTATTTATAGGTGATATTTTTTTTGTTTATGTAGGTATTCGATAGATTCCTATAGTCTGTTTTTTTCGCAGGAGACAAAAATAACAGATCTTTATTAGATTCGTTTAGCCCGAATAATACAGTTTTTATGATTCTGGTGCAGATTGGATTTAATTTTAGTCACTTAAGTTTCGTATATTGTTCAAAATAATGAAATAAATCCACAGAATCTGCAGTTACGAAAAAAAGCAATATCATTTTAGTCTCCGGCAAAAATAAAAGATATATATCATGATTAATTTATCAACTAGTTATTCGTTTACTAAATACGAAAAAATATCTAGGATTCCCCAGCCGTGATACATTACAGATTGACTATATTATCATTTATTTTACTATTGTAAATAAGTACTAATTGTAGATATTGACAGGTTTAATAGAAGTTCATTATCTTATATTGTGACTAATAACCTAATATGACCTTGGGAAGAAACTCATTTTAATATAAGGTTTTACTGCAATGACTGCCAATGGGTTGTTAATTTCTACAATAGACCGTGGCGTATTGTTGCTGACATGAATAACTCCGAAAATATAATTTATTTACTTGATCGTGTTAAGTTTTTGTGCTCTCACTGCGAGTTTATTTTTATGATCACTATCTTAAGGAAGAGTGCGAACTATTTACCTAATCTGTACAAAATTACTCTATACTTAACTAGATTCATTTTTGTGAAAGGCTATTTTTGTTAAATTAAGATATTATGTTTGGTTTTGCAGTTATTTGAATTACGTCGTATGACGTTAGATTATCGGTAAACTCCGACGGGCACGGAGGTGTGGCGTTGAAAGCCGTGCATCGTCTAACGTCGTTTCAGTTCGGCAGACTTCGGCACGGTGTTTGTGTGCGTGCGACTAGTCGTATGCGTGTACACTAGCTGCTAACTGAATGATAAAAATTCCTGAATAACCTACATGTATTGTAAGATATTAAAAATATTTTAAACAATATTAACTTCTCATTTATACAATAAAAGAAAAAAAATTGTTTTCTTATCGGTCACCACGCTCAAAAAGTGTAACTTGATTTAATATCAAAGACTTAACTGCATAAAAAAAATAATTAATTATAATTGCATAAGTTGATAAAAAATGCTATGTAATAGCTTTACCGCGGCAGTCCCCGAGTGCCACACGTCTTTTTTTATTTGCTAATATTTTCTACCGGTTTTAATTTAAAAATAATAAAATGTTAAGTAACAGAAACAGGCGCTTCTTTTCCGTATTAAAGAGAAATCTGGTGGCCATATAAAAAAACTGTTTTTAATTTAATCTCAAATGAATCAAGATCATTTAAGTTACTTATGAGTAAGTGATAGAAAAATCGTGGATTTAGCTTTTTTTCATAGAATTAGGGTGACAATCTAACACACAGTCCACCTGCTGGTAAGTGAACGGGCCCATAAACGTAGCTGCATTTTACCTCGATTAAGATTGAAAATGCAGACGTGTTGTAACCCCTGAGCACTAAGATGAAAAAAATATAAAAGGAATTTAGAGAATAAATGCTGTACAGCATAGAAATCCACTACTCTATATTATTATTCCATCGGTGTCTAAAACCCTAAATACAAAACTTTAACTTACTTTAAAAATATTTCAATGTACATTTAGAACTTTATATAAAAATTGCAAACAAATGCAAATATTTTTCTTTTATAGAATAGGTCACAGTCCGCTTGATGGAGTATGGAAAAACCCACCACTAGATGCACTCCATCTTTCTTTTTATCAGTAAAATAATATCTCATGCAAGCGGCAATATACATTAAAGGATTAACAATTACATTGTTTTGTTCTTGACTTGATGTTGTCTTATCTTGAACATATTTACGAGTAGTTCCTCTGAAACAAACACTTATTCTGTTTACCAACAGTTGATTGGTTGGTTGATTAGAATTAAACTTGGTTGTTAACATTATCTTCATTCTAATAATAACTTTTGGTGTTTATATATTCTTATTTACAATAATAACTAAACTGAAACTTTATTGTACACCTTAATAAAAAGGATTACAAAGCGCGGATTTATATCTTTTGGCATTCTCTCCCAGTCAATCCGGGACGTGTGGAATTTTTTTTATAGAATATGGTAACACGAGCATACAGTCCACCTGATGGTAAGTGAATTCTGTGGCCCATAGACATCTACATCTATCCTCGATTACGAATCAAAATACAGATACGCTGTCACCAGTGATGACTAAGATGGTATGCCTCGTTTCCAGTAAAAAGGGTCTCCGGTTCTCTACACTCACCATACGAAACACAGTAGCATTAAGCTACTATTTTACGCTGGTGTTCTGTGACAGCGTGGTCCTTCCCTAGTGGAGCCGTATATTAGTAGTATACTACAACTATACTACTAATATAACTGCATCATGGCTCTACCACGTATAAAAACTGTGATAGGTGCCAGCAATTAAAAGAACATTATCGTAAATCAATAAAACTAATAATATATATAATACGTTTTATAGTACATTGTAAATATTATATACTCCAGTAATTTTTGTTTTATTTTTATAACTTGATTGAATATTTTGTGCTCTATTACTTTCTCAAAAATAAAAGACGACCTATGCTAAGCACTAAGACGTATGTAAGCTGTAACCTTTCGTTTATAAGTTATGGGTATACTACCATTTATCGGAGGCCATGATGCGTATTTATTTATTTTTTAATGTAATCACCTAGGTTCTTGGGATAACTTCATATCTTATGGCATTATTAGCCAGTAAATCCTGAGAGAACAAAAAAATTCGCACCTGCCAATTGTGCAAACTTTGACAAAAAAACTAATAAACAAAAATATATACACAAAAATAAATCCATACCTATATACTCATGTACATAAACAACTAAATAAATAATAAAACATAAGGTGTAATGACATTTCACTTTATATTTTATTAAGATATATTAAAATACTCGTATATATTAATTTTTTTTTATTCTGAGTATTTTTTGGTATAACCACAGTCGTTGCTTACGAAACCCGCGGCAGGAATCAAGGTTGGAATTTCATATGCCGCTACTATGCGTCTAATTTACATTTAAATTTAGATAATGATTTCTTATATTTACGCGAACACTACACATTGATTAACCCAACTTTTACGGATTTTATCGCGTTTAATTTTACTTTTAATTACTTTTATTTTCCGACGTTTCAGGTGCTTTCCAGCACCCATGGTCACGGGGGACTGAGGTGACTGACGTCCCGATGTCATTGTTAAACCGATCCATCCGATCTATGCAAAATGAACTGATTATGTCCTGAGGTCTTGCAGTGGTATGCTTGGGTTAAGTTTTAATTTTATTGATTATAGGGTCCCAAGCAGGTGGTAGTACCCAGCCTCCTTCTCTATTGAAATTAGGATGTTTTTTAATTTCAATAGCCTCACGTATCATCCTTGGTAGGAATCGGTGTTATTCGTGGTCTATCAAATCTGATGTAATGGTTGGGGCCGTCTAGGATATGATCGCAAACTGCAGACTTCCCGGAACGTTGATGCTTCACATCAGCTATATGTTCTTTTACGCGGGTTCCAATTGATCTTTTTATTTGTCCTATATAAGAGAGACCACATTCACAATCAAGCTTGTACACTCCTGCATCTTGTAGAGGAATATGACACTTAACGGATGGTAGGAACTAATCTTCTTCGGCAGTAGAATATTCTAATAGAAGCTCGCTTCAAGATGTAGTCAATCTTGTCTGTGACACCTCTGACATATGGTAGTACAGCAGGCACACGCTCGACTGTGGCCGGTTTCACTCGGTAACTGTGACGTAGGTGCGGGACCCAAAGCTTGTTGTCGTGCAGAACTTGCTTGAAGTTCCGAAGCTTGGCGGCCAGGTGTTTGCGGTCACAGATCCCTCGTGCTCTCTGTTACAAGGATTTGCCCACGGTAGCTGACTGTGAAGGTACTAAGCTGTACTCCTGGTTTAACAATGATATCGGGACGTTAGTCACCTCAGTCCTCCGTGACCATGGGTGCTGGAAAGCACCCGAAATGTCGGGAATTAAAAATAATTAAAAGTAAAATTAAATGCGATAAAATTCATAAAAGTTGTTTTAATCAATTTAAATCTTGATTAAAACAACTTTTATGAATTTTATCTTTTTAATTATATATATATATATATATATATATATATATATATATATATATATATATATATATATATATATATATATATATATATATATATATAATACATATTTTTAACTTAAGATTCGATATATATTTAGAGTAAATTAATCGGTGTAAGTGATAAGGTTCTTCTTATGCCAATGAATTCGTCTAGATAGTTACCTCTTACCGTATTTCTGTCGCAAGAAAGCAGTGCTTGAACTGTGTTACGTTCTGAAGGTTATAGGGAGGCAGTATTATTACAGGCTGGAAGATATTCCATCTGATTCGTGAGTAATTCAGATCATATTGATTCGTTTGATCTCAAATTAAAACAGTTTTCTACATGTCCAAAAGATTTCTCTTAATTATCGAAAGATTAGCATATAAAAATAATTAGTATCGCATTCATATTGTTAATAATGTAGCTAAAAATGTTGCAATAGGCATACCTATATCTCGAAGAACTGACATCCAATGGAGAAGAAAAGTTGTCGAGTGGCAACCCTGTACCGGCAACGTATGGTGTCTCTACACTACATGGAACGACAATCTGGTCGTCTCAACCGGAGTAGGACCACGCTCTCACAGAATACCAGCGTAAAATAGCAGCTTAATGCTAATGTGTTTCGTATGGTGAGTGTAGAGAACCGGAGACCCTTTTTACTGGAAACGTGACATTCCATCTCAGTCCTCATGAGTGACATCTGCATTTTGATTCTTAATTGAAGATAAATGTAGATGTCTATGGGTCACAGCATCCACTTACCAAAGGTGGAACGTGTGCTCGTTTTTTCACACTTATTCTATAAAAAAGGCCTATGTTCAGCAGTGGATTTGCGAAGGGTTGTAATTATGGTGACGACGCGTTGATAAATAAAATTGAACAGCGATAGGTTCCTCCTGCTAATTCACGAAAGTAAGAGTATCTTGTACGACGACGTATCTTGTAGCCGCCTTGGTTTGTAGTTGGTTGCACGTATCGATGGGCTTCAATAGTCTCTTACTACCAAGTGGACTGTAAGGACGTTTGTCCTTTCAGTTTTAAATAAATAAAAATGTTCGTTCTGCCGATTTTGATCACGACAACATATCCCTAAAAGTTACTGCTACGTAAGGGGAAGGATTTCAATTCATTTTTGTGGTAGAGTTTAACGTGTTAAAGATATTTCAGCTACATCGAGAATTGATCGGCTTATACAGAAATATCGACTTTAAATAGAAATTCAGAATAGAAAAGCTAGTCTTCAGTCTCACAGAATACTATGTTACGTTTCTAGGGCAGGCGGAAAAAAGTACATTGACCTCATGTATTATGTTAGCATCGAAACAAAACGACAGTTATTGCTTCCATACATTTCTTTATAGATTACGTATCGTTATGCGCTAAGCATATCTCATTGTATGGGGGTAGGGTGAAAGAAGCGGCTATTCAGAGATAATAAACCTGTTTCGACACAATTTGCGATAGATCTCACGCCGTGAGTATTTCAAAAAGCGGATGGAGCAGACTTCAATCCTCATTCTGCTTAGGGAAGCGCTTGCGTGTAGATGATTTAAAATTTTCAGTTGTGGTAGTTGTTTTAATTTTTATTAAGTTTGTTTAGTTAGTTGTACTATTACGTTTTGTATTAAAGTTTTTTATTGTTTTGTGACGTTTTGTATATTATCACTAGTATGAAATCGGGCCCATCGACATGAAAATCTCATAAAGACTTTCCGTCACCACGAAGAAGTGGAAAGTGTCGCATAATTCGGAAACCGAAAAAATTATGATTATAAACATCTATAAATATGTAAAAGAAACGTAGTCTAGTGACGTATATCCATCCAAAACGGATATGAAAAAGAAGACTGGCGATATTTTTGGTTATAATCAATGTGACGGACTCTTCTTCGTCTTCTTCATCATAAAATGGTTCTGAAATAGATACAGATGAATAATCTGTCAAGTGTCTCTGACAATCTATTATGAGAAGTTTTATGCATGCTTCAAGGTTGCTGTTGAAGATAGGGCTGCTGAAGATACCTTACCTTTAAAAGTTCGTCTTTTTACCTGACTGTTAAGAAGTGGTTATGTTTTATACAACCTACCTACCTACTTATTAAAGTACTTACCTACTATTAACGTAATAATGAAAATTGTAATAACTTATGATTTATAAATAATAAACTTAAATTAATATTAATTTGCTTTTTAATTCCTTAAGCTACAGGAGTTTCCTTCTTAATTATGTAATAATAGACATAGGGCCCGTAAAGAACTTCGCACTCGGCACCCTTATCTTTTACTCTGATGATGTATGTAATGATAAAAGGATTAAAAAATGAACCTAAACAAAAAAGATTGCCTACTCCGGTGATATCGTCAAAGGTCAATGTACTTTTTTCCGCCTGCCCTAGAAACGTACTATAGCTTTAAACACTCTCTCACACTATACCGGCTTTAAATATTGTATTCTGCAAGAGTGTGAGTTTTTCTATTCAAATTTTTTATTTAAAACCGAAATTCCGTGAGAGCATGTCTTTTCCCATACCATATTTACTTTCTAATACGATTTTTTGGTTTAGACAACCTATTTACTCAGCAGCTGAAGTAGGTTATTGTTGTTATATTTCCTATGGTGGGTGTTGGGAACCGTGTCTTAATTACTAGTAACGAATCAGATGCACTTACACATTTATTTGAGAAAAAAGTAAAATCAATTTTGTGATTCATTCGTTCTACCCTATGCGAGGGTGATGCAAGTTCATTAGGAAATACCAAATAAATTTTATGGTGGTAGATGAAATATGTAAATGTACGTAATTGACAAGCAGTAGAATTTTAAAGAAAAATGATACAGCAGGGGTCATAAGAATACATTATGTTGCAATAACATCATGAACAAGAATCATGCACAATATCAAGAAGAAGAGTGAATCATAATAATAATAAAGGCGTTACATGTATTTTTGGACAAATATTGCTTTGGCTAGAAGAAGTGACGGTTCCGTAAGGGCACGCAGACGGCACGGCGTGGCACGGCGTAATAAGGCATACTTCGGCATGCCGAAGGATCCTGTGGCATCCCGCGGTATTCCAAACAAATCAAGACGCGCTCGTGTATCGAGCACTCGCGCAAGTCTCTGTGATCGCTCCCGCAACGGGCTAGATTCAACCTTGTTCCAATTACTTAGCACTCACATTCCTTTAACAACATAAAATTAGGGGTCTAATAACAAAGGCGTCAAAGTCCCATAAGGGACTTAGCCGCCTTTGTTATTAGACCCCTGAAATAACCTACGCGTTTCACGCGATGCAGCTGCGTACCGCGGCATTTCGGCACAAATTGTAACATACCTAGTTAATAACACGCTCATGTTACTGCTTCGAAATGATTACACATTTACATTTTTATTTTATACCTTACACCTTATGGTAAGTGAATGCTGTGGCCCACTGGATTCCACATCTGTCCTCGATTAAGAAATAAAAAGCAAATGCGTTGTCACCTCTGAGCACCAAGATGTAAGATATCCTCATTTCCAAAAAGATGATCCGGTTCTCTACACTCACTAAAAGAAACTGCTACTTTACGTTGGTATTATGTGAGGATTGTAGCATGAATGGATTTGTCCGACAAGGGAAGACTACACTGTTGTGTTTCGTATGGCGAGTGGCATGGAGAATAGGAGTGCACAGCATCACCTTTGAATCTTGATCGAGGATGGATATGTCTATCAGCCACAGCAATTACTTACCTTCAAGAGGACTATGTGCTCGTATGTCACCCTTATTCTATAAAAATGTTGTATGATATTATAGGTTATAGGCGACTTTTGCCTTCAGCATGTACTTCCAACGGTCTGTTTGTTCGTATGTTGTACCTTACTCGTATAAAAAACCTTGCTTTACTTATGAATATTTTCTGTAGATTGTGCAATCAATCAATTAGAGTCAATTATAATAAATAAGAGTTTTGAAGCTTGTCAGTATTGTTTAAAACTTAAGTGACAAATGAATAGACCTGATGGTAAGTGACTTCTGCAGTCCATGGTCACTTGCAGCCAATTTAAACAAGAAAGGCTAGAGTTGCGTTGAACCTCTCTATCACCTCAGAAGACTAAGATGGAATGCCTCACAGCCTGTAATTATGCTGGCTTTCTTTACCCTTCAGACCGGAAAACAGCAGTGCAAAAGTATTTTTTACGACTATGCTAAGCACGGGCAACGTTGCATTAAATGTATTTAAGTGTAGTGCATAAATAATCTTTACATTTACATAATGATAAAAGAATGTTTAGTAACATGTGAACTATTTAGTAGAATTGCGATTTAATTACATAACATTACATATTAAGCCTCAAACCAGACTATTCTGAGTTTTGAGGGTCATTGTTTCTACTTAACCTACGCTCAATAACTGTGAGATTAGTAGATAAATCATTTAACTATGTTATTTAACTAGAAATTAATGTAAAGAACGAGTAAGATGTTTGTAGTACAGATATAAACAATTGCATGCTGATGTAGGCCATTCCCTTCCCTGTGAGTATAAGTGGTTGTTGAGACTTGGCAATCATAAATACTAAGATCTTGGTAACAGAAGGATCCGCCCATTTTTCCCAGGCTACGCAGTAAATGCTAACACTGAAATCTTCACCAGCCTGAAATGTGTAAATTTAGCAATTCTAAATAGTGATAATTGAAGATCACTATAAATAACAATTGTAATCAAATACTAACATCAAAATTAAAATGTCCTAAAAGAAACGAAAGGTCCTATTATACAAAACGTATCCTTTTATGTTTTAGCACGTATTAGTCCACTGGCGGGCATGGGCCTTTCATGGATATGACATGGGTATTCCTATGCACCTTAGACGCCTTTATGAGTACCTGTTTCAGGTCTGGGCATTTTACGTTTGGCTTACACTTGAGGGCGATGCCACCATATTTCGAATTTTATGAGATATTTTGAATTTTTCTATGATCTATTTCATATATGCTCTTATAAAAAACTCTGTCTGAGTACGTAGGGTCGAAAGTAGAAACATGTCAGTCAATGGTCCCCCTCCTATATCCAATAATTTAAAACACCTTACTTAAGTATCAGTCAATAAGAATTAATAAATTAACTTTATTATTAATGGAGTGCGTGACCCGTACATACTCGTAATTAAAAGTTAATATCACAAAAGTTTATTATCACACGAACACCACTGGAGTTTTGATGCTGCCATCGTTATCATCATAGTCATTACAGTAGTGTGTTTGCTGACGAGGGCCGGTTTGTACCAGTTCTGGCTCACGAGCCAAACTTGTATTGACTGGTACAAACCGGCCTCGTCGGCTGACAGTGGGTAGACGGATCCTAAAAAAAAAGTTTTGGTATGTTCTAATCGCGAATCTGCGATCCTATTTTGCGTATGATGCGCGGTTTCGGAGATGTGCACATCAATTATTTAATATGTAATTGATATCTGGTGAGCCTGCACCCTCATTAATGTTCTATTGATAGCGTTTCCATTGTGTTCAACCTTTCCTCTTATGTATTGTTCCTTGAAAAACCTCATTGCGCTCTTTTCTATTAATCGTTTTTGTATTATACTTCTTTTTTCATACCTAACACGCTATTCTAAATCACCAACAAAACACATTCCTTAATTTTGTTATAATTTTTTTTCCAAAATTTTATTGCTTACTATCTATAAAATAGGAGCGAAACATCTCATCCATTAAAATGTCGTTGTAGTGTGTTCCCTGTAAATATGCTCGTTAAAATATGCATTGAACATCCCTGAAATATAATACGGAAAATATGTGTGTGTATGTGTGTGTGTATAAGTGTATATATGTATAAACCTACATATACATAATATTATATAATACGTTTTGAACAGTATGAATAAATGAATTAGTTTTTTTCTCTCGCCGCTCTACCCATAGGTCTCACACTACAAAAGGTTAGCTGGCAGAGAATGCCTTTTCGGCATTAAGTTCGCCTTTGTACCAAATAGTTTTGTTTGAATGCAATAAAGAATTTTCTATCTATCTATAGCAAATAAATTAAGCAATATATCACAAACTGAAGTCTGCTCATTCTTAATCCTGTCAACATTCCAGTACCATCTTTTACAATTCGACGCCATTCGTATCGATATATAAAGCTATCCAAAGTGAGCCTTTTGAGACGACGGTGGGCTCTTTAAAGGTAAAATGAGATTAAATATACACACATTAAACGATGCCACAGTTAAAGTATTTCGGCTTCACAGCCTACCGTAGAAATTCATGACTCTTCTGGTAATATACATAATGACACATATTCTTCACTTTTTTCGGAACAATTATACAATTTGTATAAAAACGTGTTAATAAATTACAATTTGTATAAAAAGTGGTTAAAAGAATTCCCAGAGGTGCGAGGATGCAACTTGCTAAAGCATTAGCATTCACTATTCAAAATTGTCTAACGAATTTTGAAAAGAGTTGGCAAAAATTGTTTACATTCGCGTATTCCTATTTTCATTTTAATAAAACAATAAATAAATCAATTACGTCTCAACTAAAAGACAATTCTTTTCAAAATTTGGATTACCCGATTAATACTCATTTCTGTCGACCTTATCCTAAATTTGATTTGAAAAAGTAGTTGAATCAAAAGTAATGGACGGCGACTTAAAAAATGGATCCCGTATTCTATTCTCAGATGACATCCTCGCTCCTCTGAATGTCGAAACTCTTGAAGGCCTTCGTCAGAAACATCCTTCGGTCAATCCTTCCCAGAATTTACCGAATTTCTGAAACCCAGAATTTCTGAAAAAGACACTTTAGATGCAATATTGTCATTTTCGATGCAATAGCTCTCCGGCGGCATTGACGGGATTACGCCTCAGCATCTAAAAGATCTTGTAAGCGTATCTGCTGGTGACGCCGGTAGGGTACTTCTTAATGTCATTACAACATTATGTAATTTTATGCTTTCTGGTAATGTCAATCCTACTACTTATATGGGACAAGATTGTGTGCCTTCAAAAAAAAGGATAACGGTATCCGACCTATTGGTGTTGGTTCTACATTTCAACGCTTAACTTCAAAATTAGCTTGCAGGCACATAATCTCAAACCTTAAGACAAAATTTCAACCTACTCAACTAGGCTTTGGCACCAAAGGTGGCTGTGAGGCGGCGGTATATTTGGTGCGTACTTTCTTAACTAATTCCAATGCAGATGTTCTTCTGAAGGTTGATTTTAAAAATGCTTTTAACTCTATTGATAGGATAATCCTGCTGAAAGAGGTGTCTAACAATACCCCCGAAATATATCATTACGTTTGGCAATGTTACAGTCAAAATTAAAACTTGCTTTATCAAAACCATATTATTGAGTCTGCTGTCGGTGTTCAGCAGGGTGATCCATTAGGTCCAGATCTTTTCAGTTTCGGAATTCAACCTATTATTTCAAATTTAAAATCCAAGCTGAATGTCTGGCATGTGATCGGATAATATAGGTTGCAGGTGACTTTTGCAATCAGAAAGCACTTCCAACGGTCTGTATGCATGTATGTTGTACCTTACTCGTATAAAAACCTTACTTTACCTATGAATATTTTTTCTAGTTTGTGAAATAAATCAATAAGAGTCAATTATAATAAGAGTTTTGAAGCTTGTCAGTATTAACACTGAAGTGGCAAATGAATTGACAGTCCACGTGATGGTAAATGGTAAATTGGTTGGAAGTGACCATGGTCACTTGCAACCAATTTAAACAAGAAAGGCTAGAGTTGCGTTTTACCTTCTGAGGACAAAGATGGAATGCCTCACAACCGGTAAATACACTGGCTTTCTATACCCTTCAGACCGGAAAACAGCAGTGCAAAAGTATTTTTATGACTATGCTAGGCGCGGGTAGCGTTGCTTAAAATATACGTAAGTGTGGTGCAGAAATTCTCTTTACATGTAAAAAATAATAAAAATATTGTTTAGCAACACGTGAATTATTTAGTAAAATTATGATATAATTACACAACATTATATAGTAAGCCTCAAACTGGACTATTCTAGTAGGTAAATTATACATCTATGTTATTTAACTAGAAATTAATGTAAAGAACGAGTAAGACGTTTGTAGTACAGATATAAACAATTGCATGTTTATGTAGACCATTCCCTTTCCTGTCAGTATAAGTGGTTGTTGAGACTTGGCAATCATAAATATTAAGAGCTTGGTAACAGAAGGATCAGCCCATTTTTCCCAGGCTACGCAGTAAATGCTAACGCTGAAGTCTTCACCAGCCTGAAATGTGTAAATTTAACAATTCTAAATAGTGCTAATTGAAGATCACTATAAAACAACTGTAATCAAATATTAACATTGAAATTAAAAATATAATAAAAGTGCAGAAAAGGTTCATTATAAAAACAAGTCTTCTGTTCTTTTTTCTTCTTATCATCAGCACTTACTAGCCCACAGATGGACATAGACCTTTCCTCTCAATTTTTTTCAACCTTTCCTCTTTCCAGTCAATAAGAATTAATATTTTTTTTTTCATGAAGCGCATGAGCAATAAACAAAAGCAATAATTACATGAAAACCGCTGTGGTTTCTGCGCTGTCATCATAATCATTATATCCTTTCAAAAGTCGACTAGTAAACATAGGTATCTTCCGTATATTGCCTTGTACGGGTGCCTCATTTTGCAATAGCTACCACTGTTGGCAGATGGTTTGACAAACACAAATATTATTTTCAGTTATTATCAGATGCTGCTCATCTCGTGTTTCAGTTTTCCTCTATCGCCTCTTGGGCAGTCACTGGATGGAATAGGCTAGTAGTGCATTTCCTGTGCTGTACAGTCATATTTAAGGTTCAGTTCATTTTATAATTATTATATATTAGAGTATGTTACGTATTTAATAACATACTCCAAATAGAGTTGTTGCCTTATTAATCGAATAACTGACTTACACAATTATGAAACCTTGTCTCTTTTAAAGGAAATAAGATTTAAGCCTCGTCCTAAGTGTTTTGCACTGTGGTTTATTAACAATTCCTCAAAAAAATCAAAGATAAAAGTATATAATTACTTTACATTTTAGTTATAATATTTTATAAGTTTGATATTTGTACTTAAATAATACATACCTTCTCCAATTTACTAGAAAAATAACAAGGTGAAAACATATGAACCATACCACTAACTGCAAAAATAGTGTACTTAGGGTGGATTTGCTGACAGAGATATATCTGATACACGTTCATTGATATTAAAAGGGATGTCAAGAGAAAAACGGCAAGTAGCCAGCCGCCATACACGTTTTGTAAGTGGTTATAAAACTGGAGTGCTTCTTGGTGATCTTTAATGACATCTTTCACTTTTGCCTCGAGCTCGTTGCTGTTGCCTGAGTCTATGAATGCTCTGGATAGTTTATGCGACATTAGTTTCAGTTTGAGCCGCAGGTGAATTGTTGCGATGCAAAAAGAGCCGTCGAACCCGGCAAAGTTTAACGTAAGAGTGATACATGGCAGCAAAGTATAAGCCCATATCATTTCGAAGTACGGAGTTTCATATTGTATGTCTTCTATGAACTTTAATTCCATTTCGTGAACCATATATCTCTTTCCTACGTCACTCTTCAGATTTTCAAATATCGTGCTCACAGCTGCATATATTGGAAATTGTGCACTTAAAAATATCGGTATGAATATCCAGCAGGTTTCAAAAAATTTTCCTAATTTTATATAGTATTCATAGATTTCTTTGTAATCGTCTTCCATATCATTGCCTTTAAGAAGATCTTCTGATATTTTATTGAGCAGATCATCAAACTGGTCATTCTTGTAGTTAACGTAAGATGTCTTAAAGAAAAAAAGACAAGCCAAAACTCCAATAGTGACGTTATTCGCTAGATTAAACAAGTCTAAGTTAAGGAGGCATTTAAATAGGTACATTAAAAACCAAAAAAAATGAGACCATTAAAACCGACTACGATGAAGTGACATATCATTCGTGTCCGAACGTTCTTTCTATTTGGATAGATTAAGGCTAACGCGAGTGCGAAAGCGCAATGGGGAAACGTGTCTTTAAATGATTTAAATTTGGATCCCGTTAATTTATTATCAATTATTTTAGGAGACATTTTAGTTATACTACACTTGTACGACTTTATCTACGAAATAATGTAATCTGAGCATATAAAGCGTATTTCCTGCTAGGTGTTTATTGCTATTACTTTGCTTCAATTTTCTGTCCAATTACGCAATAATCAGCTGTGCAATTTTGCAGTTGTTATTCCACAACACGTATAATGGGATCAGGAAATGTTTTAGGGTTCAGTGAAATTTGTTTGGAGAAAATGGTTTCGGATCAATTTTTTTTGAAATTGTAGCAATGACAGAGCACCAAACACTAAAAATGTGTTACTTAGATAACTTTGATTTCAAAAATTATAATATATAATTTAAAAACAAAAAAGATAATTATTTAGATTTTGTATTACAACTAGGAATACAAATAAGTATATTTATATTAAAATTTAAAATTCTAATAATTTCAACTTACATAGAAATTCTTTATTACACTTAGACAAAAAAGTCCCCTGCCAGTTAAACTTCGGTTGTCTGGTGAGAGCTATGAGTAGAGCGGCAGGAGAAAAAAAGACTTATTACGTAAAATGATATTCATAAGGTATTATAAAATAAATATTAACATATTAAATATTGTTCGGTATTCAAGAAGGAATGGAATATTCATAAACTGCCAGCACGTTATCAAAAAATGTATTTCATTATAATTTCTATTATTTTTAAATTCCAATTTTCGGAGAATAACTGTATCTAGATAAGTATAACGATTTACACAAAAACCTTGGGGAAGCACCCGCTGATCAGCGGCTTGCTTTGAGGCGGCCGTATCAGTGACCTCATAGCGGCCGTAGATAATAAATATATCGCCACGTGTCAGTAAGTTCAGCAGCAAATAACATTTTTAGAAATAATAAATTTAGTAATTTATCTGATTAGAAACTCTAAAACTACTCTAAAATACTACCTTATATCATCCCGAGAGTATGATAAGAGGTGAAATAGGGAAATGTAATTATAAAAACTAATGAAAATGATAAGAACTGCAGTGCAAACCTGCCTGCCAAGCGTGGTTGGTGTATATAACAAATTACATCTCTGTGAGACAATTTGTGGAGGGTCCTATGGCCCGCAGTTGACATTTGTTGTTTGTAGGTATAGGATTTTCACTTTAAATGAATTTATGGATGGCAATGCATGGTGTGTGTGCCTTTGAATTGTTTGATAGTTCGCCTGCTCTTAAATCAATCTCGTGAAAATCGGTTCAAATCAATGCAATAAACAACTTTTTCAACTACAAATTTTTTCGACAAACGGAGGTATCTCAATCAAACATGAAACACACTCTTTGGCCAGGAAATATCTTTTCGAGGTTGCTGATTGATAAATTATAGAGCTTTTATCTGCCAGTTTGTCTTATATTCGACATGTACTCAAACCGAGTTTGATACACTCTATGAGACTTTAGTTGATATCACTGTGGTTGATTTTTTGCAGTATTCTGTAGGACAGAGGCATGCGCTATTATAGTCGAAGTTTTATAGTAGAAGTTTTAAGAGGCTAAGCCCTCATTGCACTGATTTTACAGTTATTTTATTGAGAGTTGCAGCTCATTACAGTCTTTATTAGGCTTTTCGTCCTTTAACGGCGTTGGTGTAAATGGAACCACCTGTATTTGTATCCCCAACATTTATCGGATATTTGCATATTGTGAGCTTTCCCAGTGCGAAGATATTAATTAATAAGCAATTAACTAATATGTATATTGTGTGTTGTATAATAACTTAATTCATTTTTGGTCGTGAATACATAGTGCACTCATAATGGTTATGTTTGAAAGATTAGGAAGCAGTTTTACCTAAGAGGGTAGCACCAAATTATCATACTCGAGAATAAAAAAGGATACCATCGATGTCAGTGTGTGCATGTTTTGAATACACAATCTGACTAAATATATAACACTATAAAATAAATAATAATAATTTATTCTAATTAATAATAATTAAATAATAATTTATAATAATGATGTACATAAAATTTTTCATTTCGGTAAACCTTTTGCACAGTCGGATTTGTTCTTTGAATAACTTTTTTGATTATTGGGCTTGTTTGATTTCGTTTAACAAAGTGGCTGTGTTCAAGGCAAGATATTGTTAGAAGGAAAGGAAGGAAAAGGTTTTGGGGGAGGCAAATGTTTAGTAGTGGATAAGTTAAGAGAGATGATGAAGATGAATAACTATGACATATATCAAAATGCTGGGGATTAGCGTAGAATAACTCAAGTTTGATCTCCACGACTCGACGGTGTTGGAGAAAACGTCGCCAGAGAAACCCTGCTTTCGAGGAATTAAAATATTTTATACACGTGTTATGCCTATCAACATTCATTTAATAACGCGATGTTTATTGGTACGAATGTAGGCTACTTGGTACATTTAATATACTTTATGATGGTGATATATCTTTACTAAGTAGAAAAAACCTTTTATTGTCATAAAGCAATTAAAGTATTTAAATTTACACAAGTATTAGTAAAGCTCAGGAAAAAGCCTTCATATAGGGCCAAGTGCAATCAAACAAATTAAAAATAGTAATTTTGATAAAACAATTCATGATGACCTTTAGCGTTAATTAGTTAGTCTAATAAGATACTGTTATTCTCACACACGTCCAGTTATCTGACGCATATACTAAGCCTTTTATTAGGCTTTGGAAGAACAGAGTACAATTTTGGTCGAAAATCCGCACCGGCTTTCTATTGTTGCTGTATTAAAGTTCACATATTAACAATGGTTTAAATGTTTGCGATGTTTCGCCGCGATTAACCTAACTCCATTATAAAAAATGGAATAAGCAATACTCCAGTTTCATTTACATTGTAATTACATTTATTATCTTTTCCACAGTTATCTATAACAAAGCGAGTCGCTGGAATCACAAATTTGGTGTACCAAATGTGTACATCGCCGTGTGGGAGATTGGTATGGTTCACAAAAAAAAACATTCCTACAAATACGATGTAAAAAAAACAGATATGCTGTTTACATTTTAAATAATTATTTTTTTTACACATGGTAGAGCCACTCTGCAGCTATATTATCATTGTAGCACGAATGGGTCAACTCGACTAGCGTAAAATAGCAGTAAAGAAAAAAAGGTATATTCAAGAAAAAAGTTATATATTTACGGAAAAATTAAAAAAAAAACGTAACCCCGGATAGCCTATATGTCTTACAACTTTTTATTAATTAATAAGGCACATAAACATATTGAAGACAATACATAACACGTTTACAGTAATAGAAAAATATTATAACTATTCTATAATCTAATAAAGTGTACACAACAAAACAAAATTTGGCAACATGTATTAAAAAAGACTAATAATACACAGTATCATTGACAGTAAAAAGGAATAACTTATTTAATGATATTCGTGTTTTTTATACATTTAACGTTTACAGATCTTTCAAATTGTGAAGTGTTAGAATTAAAAATATCCAGATCAGCGTTACGATGTCCTCAGCTCGTCAAAATTTCGACACATTCTAATGACCGGATTATCCGCACAACTGGACGCAGGTCAGCTGCTACATCTAAAACACTTTAGTAGCAGGGAAGAGGAATATCGAATTTCACATGTTCTGAAATAGTTTTAATTTCTCAGACCTGCAGCTTTCCTTATGATGTTTTCCTTCGTCACTTAGCATGTGGAAAATTTCAATTCTATTTCATGGTCGCGGTTGATCGGGTCTATTTGCTTCCGTCTGTAATTGAATTATAAAGTTTCAAGGCGTACATATTTAATTGATCTAGTAGTCGTAAGGGCCTACCGCTGATCATGTAGTCGCGGGTTCGAGTTGTGGGTCGAGCCAATCTAGCTAAAAGCAGTCCGAAGTCAGGAGGTAGCCGTTGTTTCATCCTAGTGCCTTAGAAAGCATTTAGGCTTTGGTGTTGCGCTTCATCTCTGGTCGCGTTGAAGTGCCGTCTCATCGGACTACAAGAGTGAGGAGTGCAACTGTGTTTGCACTCACACTCGTGCACTATAATAAAACGTGAGCAAATTGCTAGTCCCGTTGAGACAGAAAGGGCGACAAAAATTCGGTCTGTAGGCTGTAGGACGTTTAAAAAGTTGTTAAACTATAACTCTAGTTCGCTGTTATACTAATACGTAACACACCTTCTACCAGGATATGAAAAATCGCTTTACTTTTATGAAACTTTTTGTGAGGTGAGATATTAACGAGCATATTATTTGTTATCAACCTTGAGATTTATAATTATAAAAATGAGTTTTCTTATTTGAAGCATAAAGTTTAATTTTAAATTATACATTTTATGCTAATGATTATGGACATTACAAGATATAATTGTATTTGCATAAAAGGTTTCATATAAAGTATAGCTTAATTATCCGAGGTTCGTAAGTTAATTACGTACATGTTACACAAATGTGAAATGTTTCAGAAAGTGTTTTTTTGTTTTTGCCAGTCTTACCACTTCAACATCATCTTCATCAAGGAATGCCACAAAGCACGGTCCCGAGCTACCTGAATCCTTTGAATTCCTGTTTGTCTTATCACGGCGTCACTCCATCTAGTGAATGTTCTCCCTAAACTTCGCCTACCGGTACGAGTCAGTCACTCGAGAACCGGTGTATAGCCGGCCCGTTGCAATTCAGCTTACTAATCCATTTGGCTATGTTGGTCACTCTGATTCTGCTGCGAACATCCTTATTTCTAAGTTTAATACGTAGAGAAACTCTGTACATCCATCAGTACAGCCATCTTCACAGGTCGCTGACTGACCTCATTTAGCTTCCTCATACGGCCAGCAGTGAAGGAACACGTCTCAGATCCATAAGGCCTCACTGACAACACGCACTGGTTGTACAATCTCGTATTCAAGTTTTGATGTCTACCTGACGAAAAGATGTGTCATAATTTACCGAACGCTGCCCAGCCGAGTTGAATCCGTCGATTGACCTCTCGTACAAAGTTGGAATTACATAGTCGCACTATTTGTCCCAAGTTTGCCGAAGGGCATGTACTCGTATGTCGATTACATCATGGAGGACGGACTTAAAAAAGATTCTGAAGGACTTGAAGTACCGGCTTTCTACCCACTATCAGGAGCTCCACTGTAATCCCATCCTCGCCTAGGGCCTTGCCGTTTTCAAGGTGCTGGTGAGCCATTCTAATCTCGCTCACACTGACGTCCGGGATATCATAATCATATTTGCTTGTGGTTCCAACGATGACGTGTACAACTGGAACCACTTAATCCCACTCAAAATCTAAGCTGTCTTGGTAAGTATACCGCCGCACTCGATGATCAGCTTTGACAGTTGGCTCATTCTGGCAGACAGATCTCTGGAGAATAATTTGGAGCCCTGATTCCGCGCGATCGCTTCTTAAATACGAGCTGTATTGAAGTTGCTTAAGTAGCGCTGCATGCGTTTGGAGATCTGTCTGTTCAGTTGCCTTTATGCTGTTATATCTGCTGCAGACTGCAGCTTCATTTCCCGTATGACCGCACAAAGATATAATTAAAAAATTTATCGTAACTAACTCCGTATGGTGATGGAAGTTTATTGCCGTTACCGATTACCGTTACAGCCTATCGAAGTCTACTGCTGAACAAAGGCCTCTAGGGGTGATGTTTGCAATAGTTGCCATGCTTGGCAAGCGTCTTGGCAACAGCATTCTTATTTTTATTTTTATTCGTTATTAGGAAGACGCTCCTGCACATCTCCCATTTTTTTAAACGTTACCTGCGCACTAGGACTTTCTCCTGTATCGTGGGGCTAGTTTACAAACATAAATTTCACAAGGAAAAACATCCAGACCCGTTAAAATTACTTGAAGGCTATACAAACACTTGTTCCGTGCGGGATTCGTACCCGCGGCCCTTAGCGCTGTAACTCATTGCTAAGCCACTGCACCACGGAGCTGTCAAGCTCCGTTTTGTTTGCTACAGTCGCCTCTTGCGACATCCACGTGGTTATATGGGGTAGTGGATATTCTTACACCATCACTACATGGTAGTGATATTTATGGGATGTTGCATAATATAATAATTTAAAAATCAAATAAAAAATCTGTTGATAAAATCTTAATATCCTAACCATCATCAATATAACAATTATATACTAATATAGCCATTATATAGTCACAATTACTTTATTAAACAATGGCACGGTAATATTATCTATATAATATTACCGTGACAATGGCCTCCACTTAAGATTACCACAAACATGATCCTATGTCTTATCTACTCCAAGGCCGCTACTCGAGAATCTTTTTACGCATTGGTCGTCGGTTCTTCAAGCTATATGGTCGGCTTACGGACACTTCAGTCACATATCCATAGTATAGTTGTACTCTGGTTCTATTGCGGTTTATTTCTTTACTTATTCTATAACACATATTATAAACTCAAAACACAGCTATCTTTATATCCCGCTGAGTGACTTAATCTTTATCATACGATGGGTCTCGGTTCTATAGGTATCCATTCTACAGGCGCCAGAAAATACTGGTTATAAACTTTTATTTCAAGATCTTGAGTAATATTAAATGAAAAAATGCGTCGTAATTTTCCAATGCCATCAGTTTGATCAATCGTTATTTAACCTAGTTGAACATATTCACCAAGGACTTCGAGCAAATTGTTCCTCTATTAAACATATTACGGACGTTAATATAAACTTTTTGGTGTTCATATCGATTTTAAGACCTACCAGGTTTGGACATAACTTTTTACTGACTGGATCCTTTAGTCTTTTTTTATCTAAGCTACATTGCTCTGGATTTCCTTCTCGAAGATATCGAAAACGCTCTGAATAAACAATTCTCTATCACACTGTTCTGAAATATTTCCTGAAGGCAAATAAATGACATATCCATCTTTCATTTTGTTAAATATTTGATTATATGTTTTTACTTTTCAAAGTTGGCATTTATCTACCTTTCTCCCTTCCTCAGGGCTGATATACAGAGAATGCCGCATCGCAATAATTCTATTTAATTACACAATATTAAGTTGGTTGGTTTTTACACAAAATTTGATATTGTGAAGTTTGATTGAGTTTAAGCCCGAAATTGTCCCTGAAAAAGTAAAGTAACACAGCCTAGTAAGTAGTCAGCCAATATACGTCCCAATGCTGGGCACAGATCTCCACTCACTTCTGAGAGGTTTTTAGGGCAAGGAAGTCCGCTGCGCTGCAAAAAGGCGTGTTAGTGGACTTCGTATGTCTTCGGAATATTTATTTTTGAATTTTTAGACATGGAGGTTTCCTTACGATGTTTTCCTATCGCCGACCTACTGCTAAATGAGAACTTAAAATTGCAAATACAATTTCGTTGTAATTGACGGGGATCGAACCCTAGTTGTTTGCGCACTGTGAAATTTACAGCGAGAGCTAAGCCCATGAGCTACCACGGCTCAAGCCACGGTCACGGACAGGTTAGGTCATGGGTTTGCACCCTCTGTATTTGATGTGCTATTGTCTTATTGAATACTGGTCGTATGTCCTAACTATAGGTAACTATCATCTTTTTGTGTGATTGGTGACATTATCGGAAAAGAGTTCACAGCTGGACATGGGTCTTCCCCGTTGTATATGCCTTCATCCATCACGATGAATCGGATGAAGCTTAGCGGGCGGATTAACGACTGCAGTGCCAGACGTCTTGGCTCTTTGGCACTGCTGATTTATTGCGTGCTGGGGGGTTAAGATTTCCTTAAGGTGAGGTAACGAAATGGAAAATTAAAAAAAAAAATTTATCCACGACAGCATATCAAGAGTTCATAAAAAACTTATTGAAGGAGACATTTGATAATCAAGAGATGTATATATACATTGTTGATTGTGCGAACTATCCGTCAATGAACTAAAACTCAGTAAGCATTGAGCAAAAACACTAATAGTTTGAATCGAGTTAATGTTGTGACTCTGCCTTGTTTGTAAAAATCACATTATTTTGTGTTGTTTTTCGTCATTATTACAATTTTTCTTATAGAATAACCGTGACTACTGAGCACGCAGTAATGGTGGACGGATGTTGTGTGTCATAGACACCTACATCTATCCTAGATTAAGCATCAAAATACAAATGCGTTGTCACCATTGAGGACTAAGATGGAATGCCTTGTTTCTTGTGAAAAGTTTCTCCTGTACTCTTCACCCATCATACAAAACACAGCAGCATATTCACGCTCGTATTCTGTGAGAGCGTGGTCCTTCCACAGTCGAATCGATGCATTCATGTTACAACCATAATATAGCTGCAGTGTAGCTATACCACGTAAAGAATTTATTATCATCGTTCATTTACATATATTACTAAATAATATATTGCATACTAATAATGAATGAACATTGTCAATTCTTTTCCTTTAAGATTTTGTTGTGGAAGTACCATTTTTACAAGTAATTTAAAATTAATTGAGCAAACTACAATATGACGCTCAAAAAGTCCGTCGATAAATTTCTCTTGGGTTCTCGTTAATCACCATCACAATCCATACGGTATTTATCTGGTAATTCTACAACATAAAAAAATAGTAGTAATGTTTACTGCCTTCTTTATCGAGGGGAAATCCATAAGGATTTCCCCTCGACCTGTTTGTTCTGAGAAAGGTTATATTGGATTACTATCGAATAAAATCCTACGGTGGTTGCCCTCAGCATCGACGGGGGGCTACCGGATCTCCGTACGGAACGCGACAGTAGCTTCAGCCTGTACAGAAGTGCTCGCGAACTTCTAGACCTGTCCGATTTGCTTGCTCCTTTTTGCATAAAAGTCTTTTCGAATAAGTCTTAGAAGAAGAAGAATCACGGTCTTAGGGAATTTCTGGTTGCGTTTTCCTGTTGTTTTGTATTCCATCTTTTTGTGTTGCTCCGCTTGTGACTGCTAAGCCTTTTCACCTTAGCCCTTAAGGGAGACAACACGAGTCCCTGGGCTGCAGTAGCGATTAACGACCACGCCAACTGTGGTTTCTCAAATCATAACAAATTATGATATAAAAAAGAAAGGAAATAATTTTTTTACTTCATACCTTCCGCAAGATTTCAACTCTTTGTTTACTTGTATGACCTAGTTCGATCTTTTTTGTTATACAGTACAAAATGAGAGTTATTAGGTACACATGAATTTTAGGTTATTAAATGAATTCAATTTCCGTTCTGCATTAACTTTTATGGATAGGGGATCACTTAAGATGTATTAAAATAAATGCATTAATACCCGGCCCCGGGCGTTAACGAAAATATTTTAATTGAAGGTCGCCCTTATCAACGAATTTATGGGCGTTATAGTATGTTTCCGATCAATGAGCTATGCATATGGTCAGTTAAAACAGCAATTAACGTCATGGTGTGTATAAGTGGTATTTCTACCATTGACGTTGGCAATCAACGTGGGCACTAACCGGTACTGACGTGGTATGTCCACGGCAACGCCTAAGGTAGCTATTACATTTTCAAGGTAAATATCTTAGATTTGATCTCACGCTGTAGATAGTTGACCGCGGCTCTGGTGGTCGTTTCCATTGTGTTTTATCTTTTTGCTTTTTTCTGTTACTCGTGGTTTGGGGTAAAAAAATTGATCTCGTGTTTTAAGTCTCCATTAAGAAATTCTTTAGTTTGTTTATAATACAATGGCGTGGAATGGATTATAAGAAAACGGATATTTTTCATCATTATTTCAGCTCTTCACAAGTCCACAGCTGAGCATAGGCCACAGGCACAAGGAATACCACAAAGCACGGTTCTGAGCCACCTGCATCTATCGACTTCCTGGATGTCTTACTAGGTCTTCACTCCATCTAGTGGGGGGTCGCCCTACACTATGCCAATCGGTACGAGTTTGCCACTCGAGAACCTTTTTTCCCCAACGGTTGTCGTTTCTTCGAGATATATGGCCGGCCCATTGCCACTTCAGCTTACTAATCCATTGGGCTATGTCGGTCACTCTGGTTCCACTGTGGATATCCTCATTTCTAAGTTTATCACGCAGAGGAAACCCGAACTTGAGCGTCCTCATACGGTCAGCAGTGTAGAACCACGTCTCAGATCCGTAAATCGTCACTGGCAGCACGCGCAGGTTGTAAAATCTAGTTTTCAGGTTTCTATCCAGTTCCACCCCGCTGTCTTTTTTTATATCGTCGCTCCATCGATTTCTACGTCGCTAAAAAAATTAAATTCATTATTAATTTATAAGTCTCTTATTGGCAATTAATATGTATTCATGGTTTAATAAAAGGCTTATTATTATTATAAATCTAAATACATAATTAGTTAGCATAGCAGTTACGTATATACTTAGAAAAAATAATTTATTACAAATCTTGTTTTATTTTTAAGGTTATGTGGTCTTTATACTTTCAAAAAAGAATCTGACCTCATATCAGAAATAACGTGTCGTCAGTGTGAATGGACATTTCTTAGCATCGCTCCAGAGCATAATGTCGTGCTCTTAATTTCGGTAAGGTTACCGACTCAATAGCACAACAATTTGCCGGTGCACGTTGCGTGATATAAAACAATGGTAGAACAAAGGCCGCGGCGTCAGCGGCTCGACTTGACTGCAATTAATTTGATCTTATTGAAACCAAGTGCTTCGTAATAAGCAACACGAATGCGTTAGTTTGTTAATTAGTGGACAATTGTTTCCGGTATACAGCAAAGAAATTTTAATTTAAAAGTAATTAATACTTTGCGAGTAATAAAGTTGATATTGTATTATTTAAAACTCGCATGTATTTTTGATGAATTTTATCGCTTTTATTATGTCAAATATAGTAAAAATGCTAAATTTCATTGAAACATTTAAGAAAGCACGCATATTTAGATTTACATAGTGTTACCTATTACGGTAAACATAACGAAATCTACTAAAAGTATATGGCAGCACGTGCAGACTTAAATTAGACGATCTCTAACAATATAAATGTTCCTACACTGGGTTTTGTGCACTTAGTATATTAATTATAGAAGAAGAGTAAATGAATAGTTGAATTACAATAACGATTTCTGCCAGCAGGTATTGGGATTCGAATTTCAGCCCGCTTTTATCCCAGTTTTCACAACTGTATTTATAACTAGTGAGAAATAAAGTTTGATCTTTAATTATATTTATAATTCAAAATTTTTAACATTTCTATTAAAAAAAAACTTAGTGAAAACAAGGGAATTATCAAAGATTGGTTATAAAGAAATGGTCGTAAAGAATTTGGTCGTAAAATACTACCAAACCACTTAAATTTTAACTTTTGGTTGTGGGTAGATACACTAGATTAATCATAATAATATGAGCCTTGCACGTTTTTAGTCGACTCCAAAAAATTAGGAAGTTCTCAAGTTGATCGTGTAATTTTTCATTGTTACGCGATATATTTTTCAACCGTGAATCGATTTTAATATTTTTTCTATTATAAATATGTCATACTTCAGGAGCGATCACACACTGGGGAAACATTTCGAAGATCGGGGTATTAATAATTCTAAACACTATAATGCCTTAGCACCGATTTCTGAAACTGTCTGAAGCCTTTACTTTTTAAAGTTAAAAAAAAGTTAAAGTTGCAGAGTATATCCCACTGCTGGTCACAGGCCTCCTATCATTTCGAGAGGGTTTTTAAATTTTATTAAAAGATAATTTATCATCGTTTTAAAACAATATATCTTCAGAAGCTTATGCTGATTCGCTTACATATTCTGCTTGTTATCGATTATGCAAATGCACACCTTCTCAATAATTGCATAAATTTGTATTATCGATTTAATTTAGGTTGACCATATCCTCGTGTATTAAAAAACTTAAATGGCTTTCCAGCTATATTAAAGATAGCTTACATTTTTAGCCGACTTCCAAAAACAAGGACGATCTCAATTTGATTGTATGTTCTTTTTTGTATGTGTATTATTATATGTATATTATTCGTCATCTTTACCATTTGTGTATCAGTTTTGATGATATTAAATAAGTTCTACAGAAGTTGGGCTTTAATACATCTATACTCGATCTAAGCACTGGCTTTTGTATTTGAAGCTTTTCTACGTGGTATGATATGGTCATGACGTAACGTTGTTTATTGATGTAGCATGAATTGGTTGGTTCAACTGGCTTCAATTGGCTTTCACAGAATACAGAATGCAAAAATATAAACGCAAAAATAGCAAATTTAGCTGTTGTGAGTGTAGAAAATAGGAGACCCTTTTTACTGGAAACGAGGTATTCCATTTTAGTCCTCAGAGGTGACAACGCATTTTCATTAGACCACAGTATCTAATTACCATTAGGTGGATTGTAAGCTTGTTTATCATCCTTATTCTATAATAAAAGGTATTATGCGGAAATTATTTTATCCTTATTAGTCCTTTAAAATCAGCTAATACTTTTCATTAAAAGTCAACTTTTCTTCATTATATAAGTGAACGTTGTCATTTTAACCGACATCAAAAAAGGAGGAGGTACTCAATTCAACTGTATTTTTTATTGTTGTTACCTCAGAACTATTTTCTAGATGAACCGATTTTGATGATTCTATTCGAAGCTGAAGACTACATTGATGATGTTCTTATTTTATTTATATTGAAGTCGGTTGTATAAAATTTTTAATTTTACCACTTGTTTATCAAATAGAAGTAATATTAGTATTTCCCAGCATAGTTCTAGATCCAGTGAACACAAATAAAACATGGAAGTATACGTTGCTTTGTAAATGATCCAACCCAGCATGAGCGGCAGTATGTATGGCTTATCAATTGACCTGCGAACGAGTTTAGTTTGAATAATATCGTCAATATCACAATTTGCATTACACCTTATTACATAAAACATCCCTGGCATAGTTTGACAAGTGTGTGTGTTATATAAATAAACGTTGAAAGCGACCTATGGGATTTATGACAATTGAAACCAAAAATTATCGGGATATAAAGCAAACTTTTTACTGACTGGATCCCTCTAATCTTTCTTATCTCGGCTATAATGCTCGGGATTTTCTCCTCGAAAATATCAAAAATGCTCTGAATAAACAATTCTCTATCACACTGTTTTGAAAAATTACCCGAAGTGAAATAAATTACCTATAAAATACAACCTTTCATTTTGTTTATATAGAGCAACGCATGAAATAGAAATATTAGATTATTTGTTTTTACTTTTCGAAGATGGCACCTATCTTCCTTCCTCAGGGCCGACGTACAGAGAGTGCTGCATCGCAATAATTCTATTCCATTATAAAATATTGAGTCTAGGCTATAGTTTTTACACAAATTTTGATATTGTGAAGTTTGATGATTTGAGCCCGAAATTGTGTCTGAAAAAGTAAAGTAACACAGCCTAGTACAGCCTATAAACGTCCTACTGCTGATCACAGGCCTCCACTCATGTCTGAGAGGGTTTTAGGGCAAGGAAGTATCCACCGCGCTACCCCAATGCGTGTTGACGGTCTTCAAATGTCTTCAAAATAGATTTTTTTATTTTTCGGACAGGATTTCCCACGATGCTTTTCTTCACCGCCGAGCACGTGATAAATCAGCACTTAAAATTGCAATTAACAATTTTATTAGTGCCAGCGGGGGATCTAACCCGAATCTAGAGGATTTGCCTCCATTGTTACGCTTCGCAGGCAGATTGACAATTGTAGTACCAGACGTCTGACCCTTGTACGCTGCTACCGAGGCCGGCCTGGTGTAGACGAGGTCATTATTCTACCGTGTAGTCTTTTATGACACCTACGAGACAAAATGAGACGATGAATTTGTTGTCTGTAATATAGGACAAATAAACTAGGACTTTGGCAGTATGACCATTGATATTATAAGGCAAGACCAAGAAAATGTCAATTAAAACCCGCGTTAAAGAACATATAGCTGATATGAAGACGCTCCGGGAAGTCTGCAGTCTGTGAAGACGTACAGGATCGCCCCCGTCTCTAGATTAGATTTGATAAACAACAAATCTAATCAAAATACCAATTCCTTCATAAAATACAAATTCATTCTTGGATGATTCACGGGGCTATTGAAATTAAAATGACATCCTAATTTCAATAGAGAAGATGGCTGGGCGCTACCATCTGCTTGGGATCCTATAATTAAATCCCAACCCAAGCATACAACTGCAAGACTTCAAGATACTTTATATTTATACTTTGTATGTCGGAACAAAAATTAGTAATTGTAATCTATGGTAACCGCGGTTAACCGTGACATGTGGACATTGAACTCCTCAGCCCCCCCCCCCCGTGACAATGGTAAAAAAGTTAATATATACATTAAAAATAAAAAAAAAATCGTAAAATATCAAAAGTTAATATAAGTCAATATATAATTATATGAAATCCTTAAATAAGTAATAAACCTAAGATGTTTTTTGGTTCCATTTGGGATATCTATCAGTCATTGAATAAATCGTAGTTATCTCCATTCAGTGGTCAATCAGTGTCATACTTTGACCTTTGCTAAAAGAGCGATAGTATCGTTTCTTAGAAAAATTATAGAAACTTTTACTAGGTACCTTGAAAATAAGAAAGTGATTGATTCGTATAATATTAGGTAACGTGTTGCCTAGTTGTTAAGATTTTCTAGCTTTTACGTTGCAGATCTTATGTTCGAGTCCTAGCCAGAGTTAACAACTGTTTCTTTTTTCTGAAAGTGTATGCTGTTGGCCCTGCGGCCTTTACAGCTTCATCGAAATAGACTCATGAGTGAGGACCCACGAGCTATTGAGTGCAACGATTCTGGCGCGAATCGCCTCGTTGCTGACTACAGTCCCGAGGCACCTCGACTCCTGCTTTTGGAGTGAGGCTCCTAAAGCTAGGAGGGGGCTCGATGTGATTCAAGGGCCCCTCTGAAGGAGGTACGAACCTCGGCTTGAACCACTATTGTGATATGTGGAAACGGGTCGCAACTAAAAACGCCCCGTAACGCAGTTGTTGAACCTCGTATACGGGGTGTGTATGACTTGTGTGACGATGTGCCGTAGTGTTTTATACTAGTGCAATGTGTGAATGTGTATGTTGTGTTGTGTCAGTACTAGTCCCCTCTCTTAAGGGGGGGGGACGGGAGTAACCAATTCTTGGAGGTGATCTCGTCATCGGAGTCTAGAAGGACGTTCTTAGGTAGTCTCCTGGTGGGGGCAGCATCCCCATCCGGGGAGTAGGCACCTTGGTAAGGATAATTCCTTAAGATACGAAGAAATTGTGGGTAAATTGAGGTCACGGTGGATATCCATGTTTCTCACATGTAATGGAGCTCCTGTGATATGGCGTAGGAACTTATTTTGGACGACTTGGAGTCGCTGAATTTGGCAAAGGTGAGCTTGGGCAAAGGATATACCTGCGTAGGTCATGATTGGCCGTACGCAAGTTTTGTAGAAATGCAGCTTGAATCTTAAGGACAACTTGCTGCGTTTGTTGGTTAAGGCAAAAAGGCAATGTATTACAAATTTCACCTTATTTATAACGGCTGTTATGTGATGAGAGAAGCTCATATCATGAACTTAAGTTACCCCCAGGTATTTCACCTCTTTAACCCATGGAATAGGGCTATTGTAGAGGGAGAGTCTTCCCTTCTTGTTTCGCATGAGTCTAAGGCTTAAATTTTTATAGCAAGCCTTCATGTTAAACATTTGGCGGTTCGCGATTGCTTTGATTTTGTCAGGATTGAGTTCGATTCTCCATTTTCTGCACCAATCGCCTAATGCGTTTGCTGCAGCTTGAAGTCGAATACATACATTAAATGGGCTACTATTTGACGAGTATTATGTTGTGTCGTCCACGTAAAGTGCGAGATGAGCATCCAATATTTTGGAAATATCACTCACATAGAGTGAGTAAGGGTTGGAGAGAGCACAGAGCCCTGTGGAACTCGTGGTCCTAGAGGTCTGGGAGAGGAGAAGGTCCCCTCTACCCGGAAACAAAAGAATCTGTTACTCAGAAAGTCTTGACTAATTTTAACTAGTCTTAACGGCACTCCAAAATGAATTAGTTTACAAACTAGTTCATTGCGCCAGTCTTTATCAAAGGCCTTGCACCTGTGGGACACAAGAGTATTTGGCTCGAAAGCCAAACTGCTCGCTTGGAATAAAGTTTTTATTAAGCACAACTTCCTTAAGCCGGCTAAGGATGATGCGCTCGTAGATTTTCCCCGTTACACTGAGGAGACTAATGGGTCTGTAACTGGAGGCCCTATCTCTTGGTTTATTCGGTTTATGAATACCGATTACAACCGCTTCTTTCTATCGTCTGGTAAGGTGAATGTGGAAAGAAGGACGTTGAAAATGGCCACTAGAACGCAAATTAATTTGGATGGTAAGGCTTTAAAACCTTGTTGTGAATACCATCAGCGCCTGGCGCTTTCCAGGGTCTGACATTTTTGATGATGGTTTTAACCTCATCGAAAGTAACGAGCGTGAGCGTATCATCCGTCGGTGTTAAGGCAGTTAGATTAGCCGCTTGTTCGTCTACCTTGTTCAGGTGAACGGGGTCGACTAGCAGAGTGTTGAGAGAGCAGCCATGCATTCGGCCTTTTCCGAGCCATCAAACGCGAACCGGCCATCGGCTTAGTAGCGCCTTAGGCCTTATTCATAAGGCGCACTAATAACTATTTCCTGGTATGGATGTTTGTGCTTGATTTATGTAAGTAGACTACCTCCATGATACAAAAGAAATTCCTAGTAGGGATAGTTTTTTCAAATAATAATAATAATAATCATCGTCATCATTACAGCCCTTCACAACATAGCCCTTCCAAGGAATGCAATAAAGCACGGTCCTGATCCACCTGCATTTTTAATAATAAGCACATATTTTAGTTAGAGTAGTGCATTTGTTTTTAAAATATGCATATTTTTTGTTAAATTCCCAGTGAGAAGTTATTGTAATGGGTCTGATTTTGCAAATTGGAAATTTTTAACATATCTTCACGTTTCAAGGTCTTTAGAGTCGAATAGCATGGTTTTTAAGAGAATTTCCGTGTGTGCACAGGTTTGTATGTGTGTATGTATGTTCAGATTCGATTTCTGCCTCCTGTACTCGTATCTCAAGAACAAAGAGTGAAGTTGACATGGGACCAGTTTCATTTAACGCGTAATTATGTAACTTACACCTCATTAAAATCGATCAAGAGCAAAATCTCTGAGCAAAATCGGTCAAGTCGTTTTTTGTGTCGAATGAAAAATTGTATAAAATAATAAAATATATGATATTTTTCTATTCTTTCCAATGGGAAGTTAGTCGCGTGGGTCTTTCGAGTCGGTAAAAATGTGTAGATGGAAGCATTAGCGTTCTTATTTCTTGGCCTTTTTCTAATACGCAAGGAAAATAATAACTTAGCCTGTGGTAAAAACATTAAGGAGTTAAAATGATTATAATGCTTTAAAACCTTGCCGTTTTAATGTACATATTTTTTTTTCTTTTTACTTGTCGAAATATGTAAATATTAACCCATAAAAATCTTTTAAATACTTAATTAACGAATGTTTAAGATTTTTATATTTTTGATATTTTAACAGTTTCCCTGTACTAAGGTAATAGGTACTTCCCTGTAATAGGTACTTGACCGGTATGCGAGTGACCTGAGTTCGATACCCGCCTCCATTACTGAAATTGTAAATTGCAATTTTAAGTGTTCCAACTGCAATTGGAAATGGAACAAAATCTCCCGATCGTTATCTAATGTTTCAAGTCGTATAAGAGAGAATGAGAGTTACGCAGTACCTCTCTGTTAGCATTATTGGTCACGACCCCATATTCAATAAGGAAACAATTAGTATTGTGAGTCATCATGTTAGCGGTGGTTGAAAATCAGAATTTAGAAGGCATATGAAATGCTGAGTCATACAATTGTTAAAACGTCATCAGATAAATAAAACGCACACCGCAGTGTTTCTGGCAACATGCAACATGCAGATTTATTTTAAATTATATAATTTCTTACAAAATATACAAGAAATGAAAAAATATATAACGATGATTTTATCGTATTAAATAACATACCCCTTCTTTAACGCTAACTCGAACTACACTTTACTGGTAATATTTCCATAAATATTCTGCGATGGCATCGGGACGGTTGATAACAATTGTTATGAGAGTTTTCAGCAATTAAATCTTTCAATGTAATTTAACAACTTTTAATATATTATAACTTAGGATAACTTGCAAATCAACAATAACAAGTCCTCTCTTCAACTTCAACTTGGGTTTTTATGCGGTTGTGATGTGTAGGATTACCGTTTCATAAGCTTAGAGAATAATGGAATGGAAGGTGCACCTGTGTTTGCGCACACACTTGTGCCTAATAATCCTGTCCTGCTCTGATGACAAGCTTCCGTTGAAACTTACACGATTGTAGCATGTTTATCTTGGTTGAATTTAAAAATAAAATCCCGAAAATAAGCGCCAGAAGACGGTTCAGTTGTTTCAAAATGAAACAACGCCTACCCTTGTGAAGCGATTGAGGAGCGTAGGGAAGATTTTGATCGCTACTTTCTTACTTTGATAATCTTTGGTATTTTAAGTCAGTTCTTTGTAAATCGAAAAAGCATGATTGCAACAACCATCAAGTGGCCAAAGAGGTCTTCAGGCTACTGTTTCATCGTGACTACGCGCCGGTGGATTTTTCGCTTTAAACGAGTAACTTCCTAGTCAGCAAACCGGGTACGCTTTTTGATCACCCTCATTACCGCCCAAAATTAGGTTAAAGATATACAGTTGTCATTACCGGAACATGCGCTAGCAGAAGAGGTGTCTAAGGCGCATTGGAGAATGTGTTGTACGGCATTAAACTTTTTATAGACATTGGTAAAGAGTTTTTTTTAAAGATTTAATAATAAACTTTAACTACAGGATTTTTTCAGTTTCGCAAAGCTTTTTGAGTGACTCACTTACGTGCACAATATTTATTATTAAATGTCGAGAGATTGCAAAAGAAAACCAAGTAATATAAAATAGGAACTTTTAGAGAACATATCAATCAATTTGAAGTAGCGAATGGTGACTGATGTTACAATTAACACATACATTTTTACAAAAGTTCTTGACTTCCTCCTCGTTGCCTGACGTAACTGTTGCTGCTCAGCTCCGGAACGGTACACACGCAACTTGGCGTGTAAGTATCAACGCCTCTATTTTCTTTACGAGATATTATCTTCATCGACCGATTAAAAGTCTCGACAATAAGCATCTAATGAAAAGTTTGTGTGTGTACCACTGAGGCCTCTTGACCGGCTCGAAGCACATTGCCTCCGGGCCTGGCGACATCGGAAGGACAAGCCGATGTTTTTACTGCCGAGGGTTTTACGGCACGAAGGCTGAGAAGATCGTCGATTACGACCCCTCGCATGACGAAACAAAATGGCCGTTAGAGTGTAACAACCTTTAATTTTTGACCGTGTAGTGGCGGCGATAACAGTATAAGTAACCTTTAAGTTGAGGGTCGAAAGAATAGAGTTGCGTCACAATGTTTACTTTAAATAATTTGCGGTGGTAAAATAATAATTGGTGCGGGCTCCAACTCATTAAATTAAGACCATCGCCTAGAAAGAATTTTAACTTAAGGGTGTCGTGTACCTACGTTTTCGTGGAAGGTTACACAAGCTTCCAACAGATGGCGATATTATACGAGTAACTATCTCTTTACGCCCGATCTAAAAATACTGAAACTAGTAAGATTACTATAGAAAACTACTATAGAAGACGTCCCGTGACCCACGTGCTGGGAGAAATGATTAAGGTAAATATTTAAATTGATATTAGATACTACACCGAAAGAGACACAAGTTCACCACTAGACTTTTACGGGTTACGACGGCATTTTTGCTTTATTTTTAAAATATTAGTAAACCGATAATATATAATTAAAAATTTACAATACATCCAGAAAAGCGACCACAGTTGGGGAGGAACGTTTCTCGAAGGTAAGTGGTATGACGGACGGCCCCCACTAGATGACGTCATCATCTGGTAAGATATGCAAGAAATCGATGGATACTGGTGGAATATGAACGTGTTGTGTGACACGCCCATGTAACAACGTATTAGAAGCCTATAGCACCAATATTTTATTTTTTCCTTTTGCATTAACATATGAAATTGATCTATCAATAAATAATACTAATAACTATATAGTAATTCCTATCGGCAATTTCGCTGGCTATTATGTGTTTGCTATCTTTATATGTTCAACTATAATTTCTTCATAAAAGCAACCTTATTGTCTCCACTTTCCTTTGTCGGTAATAATGTGATAAATCGCTAATACGATTTTATTGCGACAAATTGCTTCATATGTAATAATAGTTTAGCTGTGCTTTTACTTCCGCAATTGTGTTTCTGTAAGTTTGACACATGTTTTTTCTCATATTTAATCTAAATATAAGCGTGTTTTGCGACCGCGTAGCACCTTGCAGCGTCTCCAGTTTGCATCCTGTATAAACCAGATTTTAAAACCACCAGGCCGATTCTTGATCGCGATGCCTACCTAATATGTAAGTGACACAAATGTGTCTGTAATTGTTGTGCCACTTCATGTATACGATTTTCGTAGTGCCATACTGCAGCTATATTATGGTTTTTGTTTGAATAGGTGCGTTATGCTCCTTTGTTTCGTATGGTGAGTGTAAAGAATGAGAGTCAAGTTGGACGCAAAAAGAGAGCCTAGCAGATCAGATTTCTCTTTTGCGGCAGGAACACACATATATATATATATATATATATATATATATATATATATATATATATATATATATATATATATATATATATATATATATACAGGATGCTTAAAAGTATTTTGGAGTTTGAATAGAATGATAATTAAAAAAAAGCCATATGTAAATGAATTGTAATAAAATATTTTGTTTTTAATAATTATAAACTTTTTATATTTCTAATCGTTTCTGCTTCAATAAGTGATCGTGTAACTTCCGAACGACTTAACCGATCATGACCATATCGCCATTTCATAGCTCACATTTTGGGCTTAAACACTAAAAACCGAACAATAAAGTCTAAGGACGGTGGTGCCTAGCTATGCTATACGATAAGTAACGCTGTTTTAATTGAAATTTAAGCTCAAACTCTCTATTTATTAACTAAACAACTCAAGTCTATAAAAAATGTTTGTTCGATACCTAAAAAATAAACCCTATAAATGACGCTGAGGTCAAATTATTAATATTTTATTATTCATACACCGCAAAAGTAGGAGTGGAAAACTCTTGATGTATGAAATGTGTATTGATAATATGTGATGTATGAATAATGTATGAGTGTATGAAACTTGCGGTGTATAGCATATGTATAGTGGAGTGCGGAGCCGTAATAGCTGAGGTGATAAACGTTTCCTTAAAAGTAATAGTATGCCAGCAAACCGAGTTTGTCAAATATTTTTTAATGATTTGCATATAATTTAATAATATTATATAAACTATATTTATTTATGTATTATCAATATTATTAAATGCAATTTCAGGCTAGGTTTAAAAAACAAAATATAAGAGCTGTGTAAAGAGCTATAGAGGTATATTCGCAACGGATTTTTGGACATTGACATGACTGCCTCATTCGTGTGGTGTTATAAGCTCGAATGTTGATCATGTGGTCTAAAATCGTAGTTCGCTTCAAAATAAACAAAGTTGTTGGATATTTCTGACAAGAAACTCTCGGTAACAGCCTAGAGTCAGGAAGTTGGCGGTATTTCATCCCCATGTCGGATTGTCGTATATGTTTGTCGTAATAGAGAGTTACCTATTATACTACCAGTGTTTGTATACACATTTGTGCACTATAATCGTATGCTGCACTGTTGCCTAATCATGATGTAGAATAGTCGCCGCGATAGAAATTCGGTCTTGAGGACACTAATTTCAGTCGGGGCGACCGAAATGTGGTTTCGAGGAGAAAATTGAGGAGCGTTTTTACAAAGCAATACAACAAACAAAATGGCTAGTATTATTTTTTGGTGTTTTGAATACTCTTTCTATAACTGAACATCATAGTATTAATGATTTTTCTGTAAACGACATATAAACCATTCAAATAGTATTGCAAAGTTTCTTAGTTTTTTCAAAGTGACACATTTATGACGAACGAAATCTCTCAAAACGATACATCAAACGCACTAGATTTAAACTGTGATAATAATCTAGATATAATAATAACAGGCTTCAAGAAAGACCATTGTGCCAGGCAGTTAAACGTAGTTTCAATGACCTGAAAGGTAATATTTTATTAGTATATTTCGTAGTAATTTTTGTTGAAGTACATGTACATTTCTAGCCCTGAAAGACGATGAAAAGTGAGTCAATCGCTTATTTTGTTCCTATGGAGAATGGAGTAGAAGTTCAGGTTTGTTTGAAAACTTCTCAAAAAATAACAAGCACACAACGAATGCGTCTTCGTTCAGTAGCAAATGCATTTCTGACCACGGTTTCGCAACCAAAAGAGCGCCGAGGTGGTAAGAGCACTAACTAGCTGGAAACTATAACTGAGATGATAAAAATGACATGAAGTATTAATGTAGAGAAAGTCATTATTCTAGAAACAGGTGCTCAAGATGTTACTTATCTCCTGAACTGAATTTAAAATAATATACGAAAAATTCGTAGAAAACCAAAAGTCTATTTTTGAAAAACATTCTCTTTATCAAGTACAAGTTATTATTTTACCAAAACTTTAATTTAGGATTCGGAAACCCTTTCGATTTGGATACTTGTTCAGCTTGCAAGGAGTTTTTAGTTAAAAAGAATTTAGAGAAGAAAAACAACATTCGGACTGAATATCGCTTCCACAAGTTAAGGGCCACAAAGTTCTTTAGTTTACTGAATGATACCGAAGATGATAAAGTTATGAAACTTTGTTTCGATTGTCAGCAAAATCAACCTTCACCAAAATTAAGTGTTGGAGAGGTATTTGATACAAAAGTTTGGTGTAATGTAACACAAACCTAAAACTAAGCAAACCAAGAGGGATATAGAGTTTTATGTTTGGTTAAAAAATCAAAACAGACGAGGAATCATCAGAGCTAATAAGATAGCTTCGACACTTCAAAATTATTTGAGAAACTTGGAGGAAATATGCCTAAGAGAAAATAAAAAAGATTTGAAGGTTGAACTTTATTCCGATTTTTGCAGCAGTCAGAATAAAAACCTAATCATTTTAACTGTTAACAATGTTCATGTAAATTTCATAGCTTCTAGCAAGGTTTTTAATAAACTAAACCACATTTTTTGTATTCGATGCCATAGTTTTATTCCTCCTGATAGAGTATTCGGAAGGGTGGAAAAAGAATACCGTCAACATGATGTGATTGTATTGCCAAAAGAGTACTATTCAATTTTAGGAAAACATGGATAATACAATGAATGGATAAAGGGAAAGAAGTAATAATTTGTATACTTATGATATGGAAGCACAGTAAAACGAACGAAAAAGGCAAAACTGCCATTTAAGTTATCCCAAACACGTATAATTCACTTTACTGTAGTCGGATCCCAATCCAATTCAGACGTGCTTCAAGGTTCTGGTCCTAACGATGACAATATTTGCTTAAATACGACTATGAAGAACCTGTAATATAACATGCCTTGGAATCTTAACTATTTGTATGGGGTTTTTATCAAACCAAGTCATCAACAGTAGATGTACATGTTTGAAAAAAACTCGTAATTTTGTGATCTCTTTATTTCTGGATAGTATTTTATTATATAAGTAAATAATAACTAAGTAAAATACCTACCAAATAAACCGTAATTTTCAATAAAGTCTAAGGACGGTGGTGCCTAGCTATGCTATACGATAAGTAACGCTGTTTTAATTGAAATTTAAGCTCAAACTCTCTATTTATTAACTAAACAACTCAAGTCTATAAAAAATGTTTGTTCGATACCTAAAAAATAAACCCTATAAATGACGCTGAGGTCAAATTATTAATATTTTATTATTCATACACCGCAAAAGTAGGAGTGGAAAACTCTTGATGTATGAAATGTGTATTGATAATATGTGATGTATGAATAATGTATGAGTGTATGAAACTTGCGGTGTATAGCATATGTATAGTGGAGTGCGGAGCCGTAATAGCTGAGGTGATAAACGTTTCCTTAAAAGTAATAGTATGCCAGCAAACCGAGTTTGTCAAATATTTTTTAATGATTTGCATATAATTTAATAATATTATATAAACTATATTTATTTATGTATTATCAATATTATTAAATGCAATTTCAGGCTAGGTTTAAAAAACAAAATATAAGAGCTGTGTAAAGAGCTATAGAGGTATATTCGCAACGGATTTTTGGACATTGACATGACTGCCTCATTCGTGTGGTGTTATAAGCTCGAATGTTGATCATGTGGTCTAAAATCGTAGTTCGCTTCAAAATAAACAAAGTTGTTGGATATTTCTGACAAGAAACTCTCGGTAACAGCCTAGAGTCAGGAAGTTGGCGGTATTTCATCCCCATGTCGGATTGTCGTATATGTTTGTCGTAATAGAGAGTTACCTATTATACTACCAGTGTTTGTATACACATTTGTGCACTATAATCGTATGCTGCACTGATCAAGATGTTACTTATCTCCTGAACTGAATTTAAAATAATATACGAAAAATTCGTAGAAAACCAAAAGTCTATTTTTGAAAAACATTCTCTTTATCAAGTACAAGTTATTATTTTACCAAAACTTTAATTTAGGATTCGGAAACCCTTTCGATTTGGATACTTGTTCAGCTTGCAAGGAGTTTTTAGTTAAAAAGAATTTAGAGAAGAAAAACAACATTCGGACTGAATATCGCTTCCACAAGTTAAGGGCTACAAAGTTCTTTAGTTTACTGAATGATACCGAAGATGATAAAGTTATGAAACTTTGTTTCGATTGTCAGCAAAATCAACCTTCACCAAAATTAAGTGTTGGAGAGGTATTTGATACAAAAGTTTGGTGTAATGTAACACAAACCTAAAACTAAGCAAACCAAGAGGGATATAGAGTTTTATGTTTGGTTAAAAAATCAAAACAGACGAGGAATCATCAGAGCTAATAAGATAGCTTCGACACTTCAAAATTATTTGAGAAACTTGGAGGAAATATGCCTAAGAGAAAATAAAAAAGATTTGAAGGTTGAACTTTATTCCGATTTTTGCAGCAGTCAGAATAAAAACCTAATCATTTTAACTGTTAACAATGTTCATGTAAATTTCATAGCTTCTAGCAAGGTTTTTAATAAACTAAACCACATTTTTTGTATTCGATGCCATAGTTTTATTCCTCCTGATAGAGTATTCGGAAGGGTGGAAAAAGAATACCGTCAACATGATGTGATTGTATTGCCAAAAGAGTACTATTCAATTTTAGGAAAACATGGATAATACAATGAATGGATAAAGGGAAAGAAGTAATAATTTGTATACTTATGATATGGAAGCACAGTAAAACGAACGAAAAAGGCAAAACTGCCATTTAAGTTATCCCAAACACGTATAATTCACTTTACTGTAGTCGGATCCCAATCCAATTCAGACGTGCTTCAAGGTTCTGGTCCTAACGATGACAATATTTGCTTAAATACGACTATGAAGAACCTGTAATATAACATGCCTTGGAATCTTAACTATTTGTATGGGGTTTTTATCAAACCAAGTCATCAACAGTAGATGTACATGTTTGAAAAAAACTCGTAATTTTGTGATCTCTTTATTTCTGGATAGTATTTTATTATATAAGTAAATAATAACTAAGTAAAATACCTACCAAATAAACCGTAATTTTCAATTCATCTTCTCACCCATAGAAAAATAAATACATAAAACCTTTTATTGAAAAACACACTCTTTCATGATGTATCGTTTTGTGAAAACGCTCCTCAATTATTGTTATATTTATATCGATTGTTCTCACTTTTTCAAATTTCAAAGTAAAGGGTTTGGTTAATTCGATTTGTTTATGATTATGATATTTCTTACAGTTATTATAATTCCAATTTAAGATGTGAGACCCATGACTTTGTATCTGAAATCCATTGTCCAGCAGACAACGGTTAATTGTAATAGCTCTATTGTTATTTATTATGCCACATGAATGCGTAATTATGCCAATTATTGTAAACATTAATTGAGTTATTTGTTACACAACAATGTTCTGCCGAACTTAAAAGTGTTTCTTGTATACATTTATTTTGGTTCTTCGAAAAGGGTTTATTTAGTTACCTTACATAAAGTATAGAGGGTAACAAAGAGACGGATCTGTCTCTTAACCCTCGGGTCGTCGCGTGGGGTTTTTCAAAGCCCGGGTATTACAAAATCAATAAAAACCTATATTCGAAATAATCGTAGTAACTCTGCTCCTTAGGTACCTTCCTGAATTTAATTATAATTGGCGCGTATTATGGCTAACTTCAGTTCGCGCACTAGCTATGTGGCACTGACATGTTTGCGTGCGCGCGGGCTCTGAAAGACCCCACGCGACGAACTGCGTAAGTAAAATTTTCATAACCTGGTATTATGCAATTTTCGTAACACAACTTTTTTGTTTTTTATATCAAATTTCGTTGATAATTAATGAACTTTAATTTTATTATATTATATTGTGTTTGTTTTCATTGTTTTAGATTACTTTTATCATCTTTTTATAAAAAAAAAATGGACGAACAGCAGCAAAGACGCATATTGAACTGGCTAGAAGAGGATGCCGATGACATCCTCGATCGTGATGATGATGGTTTCCAGATAAGGTGAGTGAACATGACACTGACTCAGAACAAGAATGTGACGATGATGTGCATCAGGTATTTCCGAATTATGATGAATCTTCGTAAATATCAAACGAAGAGCATTTAGGTTTAGTATTGGTGAATGAATCTATGGAAGCTCTTGAATCTGCGTTCAGTGATTGGGATGAAGAACCATTGATAAATATTTCGAACAGTAACTTTTACATAGTAAAAAAAGTGTGAGAAACTACAGTCGAGGGCAACTATTACGAATTTGCCGCGTGATTTGATACAGACAGTTTAAGATTTGTACCACCACTTCAGGATATTCAACCTGAAGTAAACGTAGTGCCAATGAGAAAGCGATGTATTCATTGTCCTCGAAGAACGTACAGGAAATTTAAATCTATTTGTCACTTTTGTAAGGGCAACATTTGTACTGAATGTGTTCGTACTGAAAATTAATTAAGTTTTTCAATATGTCAAAGTTTATATGTTTTTGTGTTTAAGTGTAACAAATTTTATAATAAAAGATAGACAATTTCATTTTCATCTGAATTACTTAGATTTTATTTTCTGTTGATTTTTTTTTTATTTTAATTACCTAGTGATCCCATGAAGAGAATTTTTAGTTCCTATTTCTAGTATGTAAGTTAAAGCAATAGAGATATAAATAAATAAATGTTTTTTGATTTTATTTTATTGATATTGAATCAAATAAGACTAAAATATAAAATAATGTAGGTAAATATATAAATTTATGTATTTTAACCAATTTATTTTAGAAGCTTTCAAAGGCTCCACGCGACGAACGACGTTACCAAAAAAAGCGCGACTAACCAAGGGTTAAAGAGTTTTATACAATAATGCTTAAACTATTTAGTACAATAAATAGGCAAAAAAAAACTACAAACGAAGTGGCTAACGTTTCTCGAGTGTCAGCCTCGCACCAGTAATCGAAGTGTGAGGCAGCGCCTAATAGATGTAATGACGAATTGACGATGACGACTTACTATATATAAAGTCGATAGATGCAGGTTGTAGAATATATATAAACCTACATCATTAAGTTAACGTTGCTTCTGAAATAAAACACTGCATGGAGCCGTGATAATTTAGAGGTTGCTCTAAATGCTACTATACGCGAGCAATCCGGGTTCGATCTCGGCCAGCACCAAGGAAGTTGTTACCGTTTCCGTTACAGCCTATTAAAGGGGTACTGCTGAACATAGGCCTCTCATGTAGATTGCCTCATAGAGGGGATACCATCCATAGTTGACGATTTTGGCAAGCGCATTGGCAACCGTTTTATATATTAAAGTTGTTATTTGGAGGACCTTGCTGCCAATATTTTTTATAGGATAAAGTGACAAACGAGCACACATTCCACCTGATGTCAAGTGATTGCTGTGACCCATAGACATCTACATCTATCCTCGATAACGACTCAAAATGCAAATGCGTTGTCACCCGTGAGGACTAAGATAGAATGCCTCCTTTCCGGTAAAAAGCGTATCCGGTTCTCTACACTTACCATATGAAACAGCAGCGTTAAACTGCTATTTTACGCTGGAGTTTTGTGAAAGCGTGATCCTTCCCCGGTTGAGCCGAATAATTCATACTGCAACTATACCAGCAATATAGCTGCAGCATGGCTCTACCATGTAAAAAAACACTCTCTCTTTTGGGTTGTTTCCCGGCGCGTCCAACAACCACGTGACGTTTAAACGATTGGGGGGAAGGGGAAGGAGAAGGAAATTGTTAATTAAAATTTTAAGTTTTATGTTCCTGACGCATAAACATCTTGAAGAATCCTGCATCTCTAAGGAAAAAAGAAAAAAAAAAACGGAATATTTAAATGACAGTTAAAGTCCGTCAACACGCATTGGAGCGCTCGGCGTACTAATTTCTCCATACCACATTTAGAAATTATTGTCCAATGATCATAATATTGTATAGACTGACTTTACATTTACTTACATTTAGTATAAATGTATATAAAACATAAGCAGTCAGATCATAACACATATGTATGTGTAGAAACGGGTGTTTGTGTAACAGAAATTATGCGCACGAACAAAAAGCATGCAGGACGCAAGTGAGCCGGTGATGCGTGAAGTTTGCGTGTTTCTTCGTAATAACCGCTTTTACCACGCCCGGGTGTGGTGCCTAAATACAAACACTTTATCACGTTCTTCATTCGCCTATGCTTCATTTACCTTGTAATCGTTTCAATACGCACACTGCATCAGGTGTACCTACAGTGTGGAAATACTATACACGTGCTTACAACACAGCAGTTATATACAGGATGTGACGCAAATATCTAAGTTTAATTTTATTCGAGTAAGTAACGAAAATAGTAACATTTGTTATATATTTTATTACGCTTACATTTATATATTATCCATTTTATTAATGCTTTATTTTCTGCCTTTTTTATAGGATAGGGTGACAAACGAGCTCACAGTCCAACTGATGGTAAGTGGTTGCTGCGGCCCATAGACATCTACATCTATCCTCGATTACAAATCAAAATGTCCATGAGGACTAAGATGGAATGCCTCGTTTCCAGTAAAAATGGTACTACACTCACCGTACGAAACACAGCAGCATTAAGCTACTATGTTTGTAATGTTTCGTATGGTGAGTGTAGAGAACCGGAGACCTTTTTTACTGGAAACGAGGCATTCCATCTAACTCCTCACGGAAGAAAACGCATCTGCATTTTGATTCGTAATCGAAGATAAATGACTGTGGGCCACAGCAACCACTTACTATCAGGCGGATTGTGTGCTCGTTTGTCATCCTATTCTATAAAAAAATGTTGTAAAGTTTTCAACTATTGTCTTTCTTGTTAAATAAATTAGCAATAGCCTAGTTAAATTGATCGCAGAAGTAATAATTGAACAGTTAGATGTGTCCTGGAGTGGAGACAACCTTTAGCAACACATAATGTGGCCGAGGAAAGGTGCGATTCTATTGCAGGTCGGATGCGTGAACTCGATGATTTGATCTAAGCAGTACGCAGGAGATAGATATTGTAAGTGAAGCTAGTGAACGAGACCAATTATGCACCGCTGTATTGTAGCAGTTAGAGAATCTATCATCCCATATTATTCCGTGGCGTAGGTGCAGTAAGAAGTGACAGAGGAAAACTGAATCAGAACATATACAGTGATATCGTTCTGAAAATGCCAACTTTGGGGCCTATGCTTAGTAGTGGGTTGTGTTGCGTTATAATAAATGAATGAGTAAATGATAAACGATTAGATGAGAGGTATATTGTAACTCTTCATATAAATATATTATATATTTGTTATCTCTGTCTCTACAACATTTAGACTCTTCTAAACTTTGTAATGCAAATTTTTAGATTATTTTCATATTAGTATATTTTTCGAGATATATATATATATATATATATATATATATATATATATATATATATATATATATATATATATATATATATATATATATATATATATATATATATATATTGACAGGCCTGTTGGTCTAGTGGTTAGTGACCCTGACTGCTATGCCGGAGGTCGTGGGTTCGATTCCCACCCAGGACAAATGTTTGTGTGATGAGCACGATCATTTGTTCCGTGTCTGGGTGTTTTATCTATAATATTTATGTATTTAGAAATATATAAGTATGTTTATCAGTTGTCTAGTACCCATAACACAAGCCCTGCTTAGCTTGGGACTAGATGGCGTTGTGTGATAGTTGTGGAATATTATTATTATATATATATATATATATATATATATATATATATATATATATATATATATATATATATATATATATATATATATATATATATATCAAAATCATACCATTACAATGTAATAATTCACTAATAAAATATCATAGAAAATTAATTTGTCAAAACCTAGGCTATAAAATCATACCTAAATGACTTTCTTTTGGATTATGTGAAGTGTGAAATAATAAGTGATAGCTTGCTTACGTTTCACCACTGAGTTACGCCAACTTCTCATAACAGACAAGAGGTAAGTAAAAGTTCACCGCGAATTAATAGATAATCTGTAGTTAATTTTATAACATTAAAATTTCATGCATTTCCCTCAAAAACTAATAAGCATTTTTAACTATCCGGTAATTTAAAAAATACTTAAATGATAAATTTACATAGCATTAAAATCTACAATATTTATTAGAGCATTTAAGGTCGTTTAGGGCATTAAGTGGCAGCTGAACTAAGTGGCGCAAGTATGAGTCCCTGAGAGATGATTACACATTTGTGTTATTTGCTGTAAAGACTATCGGTCCCTGAAGTCCACGTGCAGTAAATTTTATAGTCCTTTCTGGATAGTCCTTTTCTCGCTCGCTACACCGGGGTGTAAACTTTTATTTTAATCCCAGCCGCCAAATTTTATGAACGCACTACGCGGTAAACCTCCCGATACCATCCTCACCATCTGGATGCTTGGCGGTCCACTACTGTACGTTTCACTAGGAGTTTTCTTCCGCGCACGACCTCTCTGTGGAATAGTTTACCACCGGCGATTTTTCCGGACCGATACGACCTGGGGACCTTCAAGAAAAGAGCTTACTCCTTTCTAAAGAGCCGGTAATGCACCTGCATTTCCTCTGGTGTTGCGGATGTTCATGGGCGGCGGTAGTCATTTAACATCAGGTAAACCATCTGTTCGTTTGCCCCCTCTTCTATAAAAAAAATTCCATATTTGTAATGTTATGTAAAAAGTAAAAAGTAAAGTTACAGCCTATATACGTCCCACTGCTGGGCACAAGCCTCCCCTCATTTCTGAGAGGGTTTTAGGGCAAGGAAGTGTCCGCCGCACTGCCCCAATGCGTGTTGGCGAACTTCAAATGTCTTCGAAATATTTTTATTTATTCCTCAGACATGCAGGTTTCCTCACGATGTTTTCCTTCACCGCCGAGCACGAGGTAAATCAGCATTTAAAATTGCAATGAACAATTTAATCGGTGTCGGCGTGGATCGAACCCGGGTCACACGCGTACTGTTATATTTGCAGCGTTAACCATCTGAGCTACCACGGCTCTGTTATTTACATTAAAATAATTTTAATTTGTAAATATAATTTTGACCCGAGAATTGCAGCCGCAGAGGCAATAATGTGGAATAATAATACATTCTTTTAATTTTAATGGTATATAAATTTAAAATAATATATACATATCGGCCTGCTCGAACTACGTCGGAGTATGTACCGTCGATGAAAGTTGTATATCTTTCAGCAGTTTTTTATTCTAGAGAATGAAAAGAAGTCACACAGTGTCAATCAGGGCTGCAATAAGGGTGACCACAAAGCTTAGCCGGAGTGCTCGGTAATTACTCGTTTACAGCCAGGAGTGCACCGGCGCGTAGTCAAGGTGAAGCAATAGCCTGCGGACCCCCTTTCTGGTCGCTTGATGACTGGTACCATTTGGCAATACTACTTTGATTTCACAAGGAACTGATCATCCACTGACAAATACTGAATTGACGTCAAGTACCACTTCAAAATAAGAATAAAAACTAGCGATCAAATCTTTCCAACGCTTCTCGATCACTTCATAGGAGTTGGTTCATTTTGAAAGAGCCAAACCGTAGACTGGCGCTTCCTTTCTATATCATATTTCTATATTGATACATCCAAGATTCTAAAGCGATTTTTTTTACGTGGGCAGGGGCAAGGACGGATTATGTCGCACTCGCACTGACTAAAACCTAAGGGTTAAGTTTTTTTAGAGAGCTCTAGGTGAATAATTTGTGCCGGATACCGGTAAATTATATTAGATATTTACTAAATATACATACATTTTTACGTTCATGTGATTATTCTATAACATTTTATATAATTAATATTTTTTTCTTTTATTGTTATATATTATTTTAAGTAATATTCTGTTATAAATCTCTATGTATTTTTATGTTTAATATTGTTATATTATTTAAAAAAAAATTTTATTACACATAGGTATTGCATCTATCACATTATATCATTACGTCCAGGGTTGACTAGGGACGCCTCCTCTCCTCCCGTTACGACAAGGCGGGAACCCCGTACAATAGTTAAAAAATACTTATTATTTAACTATTGTTCTAGTTATTCTGAGTAATCATAGATTACTCAGAATAACAACTTATTTCTTTTTTTTTCATCTTGCATGTGCTCAAATGTCTTTTGCAGTAGAACGTTTTACAACATTTAGTAAAATAATTTCAGGATCAAAAAGTAATTAATTGCGAGCGGAGCCGCGGGAAAAACATATCTAGTACAAATGCGAGCGACCACCATCTATTGAAGACCATAAAATATCTGAACATGTCCTTTATCGCCTTGCTCTACACACATGACAATGAATGGGGTGATTGGATTATCTTTTCCCGCCATTTACACGGTACAATCGGTAAAATCTAACGTTATCTTTTGTATGTAATGCAAATGTGGTAATTGTATTAATTTCATAGCACTATTATTACAAGTGGCATTAAAACTCAACACTTGTATTTATGTAAAAACTAGATTTATTTCAACTAATTTTACTTAGCAGTAGAGAAAGTAAAATATAGAAATTAAATTGCGGAGAAAGTAATGTCTATCCTAATTTCATCTAATAGCTTTGATAGAGATATCACTTCATTATGAACTTTTACGGGAACAAAGATGCATTGTTTTTCGTGTGAGATGTTCCCTCACTTGACGTTACTTAGCCGGTATAAAACAAAATACATTGTCCGTAGTGTAGTTAATGTATAATATTACCATAGAATGTGGGAAACAAACACGGAAATATAAATGTAGAGATATTTAAAATTTTGGATTAAGTACTATTAGGACCACACAGTACATCACTCACCTTCGATTTACCGACGATATAATAATTATGACAGAATCGCTGGAGGGCCTAAGCACTATGCTTAATGACCTCAATAGTGTCTCCCAACGGATAGGTTTTGAGATGAACATGGACAAAACAAAAATCATGTCTAATGTCCATGTCACACCTACGCCGGTGATAGTAGGGAGCGCTAAGCTCGAAATTGTTGACGAGCATGTTTACCTGGGACAAACAGTCCGATTAGGACTAGGCAAGTCTACCGACCTTCCTTCGACCGAGAGGTCAATCGACGGATTCAACTTGGCTGCGTCTGTATGCCACTGCGTTCGGTAGATTACGACACATCTTCTCCTCAGGCATACCTCAAAATCTCAAAACTAGATAGTACAACCAGTACGTGTTATCAATGATGACCTATGGATGTGCGACGTGGTACTTCACTGCCGGCCGTATAAGAAAGCTCAAAGTCACTCAGCGAGCTATGGAGAGGGCTATGCACGGGGCTTCTCTGCGTGATAAACTTAGGAATGAGGATATCCGCAGTATAACCAGAGTGACCAACAAAGCCCAAAGGATTAGTAAGCTGAAGTGGCAATGGGCTAGTTGTATAGCTCAATTAACCGACAACCAATGGGGAAGAAAGGTTCTCGAGTGGCAATCTCGTACCAACAGGCGAAGTGTAGGGCGTCCCCTCTACTAGATAGAGTGACGACCTGATAAGACATGCAAGAAAGGGATGGATGCAGGTGGCTCAGGACCGTGCTTTGTTGCATTCCTTGGGGGAGACCTATGTTCAGCAGTGAACTTGTGAAGGGCAGTAATGATGATAATGACTGTTAGGACCGAAAAAAAGTGAGCGCGTGTAACCTTTACGCGAGGTTGAGTTTGAACTTATTAATATTAATAAATGTAAATATTTATTTCAGTAATACTTTTTTACATTATTTCATTACAGAATACTCGTATCAGTAGTCGACTGGTGAACATACTACTTGGAGTAGGAGTTTGCCGTATAGGATTGTTGGTCACAGTTAGCACGCTTGGCAGACGGATTGGTAAACGCAGTTTTTATCTTATAGATTTTTAATTAAAAAGATTTTTGCTGTCGGAAAATACTACTTTTGATTAAAATAGAAAAAACTTGAGTGGTGTCAAGGGACACCGGGATGGAACGAAGTTCCTATATATTTATACTCTCTCGACTTCGTAAACACACAGCGTATAGATTAGAACACGCACGGCCTGCTAAATACATACGCATTGATATTGTAATATTAAAATTTTTAATTTGCTTTTAAATTTATTAAAGTTATGACGCGTACACTTGCTAAACTTTACTTTAATTTTACTTTTTATTATAACACGTATGACTTGGTTAGCACAATAGTATAGGGAGGTTATAATGCGTAGTTGCTAAAAGCACATAAACATTTATTATTGTCTGTATAAAATCTCTACTTACCTAACTCCATCAGCAATATCCGGAACTTGTGCAGAAACACTGTCAGGATTTATTATTTTTTATTATTTATTATGTATAATGCGAAATAGAAAGACGAAACGAAAATAACTGGGTTGCTTGAGAGAGAGGGGAGGGGGAAGCGAGACAGAGGGAAACACATGCGGGATATTAAATTTCTTAAACTTCTAACGCTATGCTAAAAACTTTATTAGACATTAAAGTTTGTTATAACATCTATCTATATTCATGGGCTTGAATTAATTTAAAGTTTATTTTCTTCTATTTAAAGCATTTCAATAAAAGTTTGTTTTAAAAAGGTATTTTTAATGTTGACTTTTTTTTAGTTATTGCTTGACATGTTTTAAGTCTGTTAATTTAATTGAATGCATCATTGTTGGTTTTTGATCGCCACTTAAATCCACCATCTTAAATTTTTTTATCGCCAGTAATTAGCCTTGTTAGTCCCTACAATATTTCTTCGAGCTCCACCAAACTATACCTAACCTTTGTCGAGTCATAAATTTTTTAAAATTGGTATGACGACCATTTCTTTTCCCGCCATTTTGATTTTTTCACCACAGCTGGAATTTGCCTGGGTTGTGGGCGGCGGATGTCATTTTATTCGTATTCAGCTCAGCGAACCCTTTCATTTTATATCCATATTATGGGGGTGCATAAAAAAAATAGTTTGATTTAGAGTGATGTCATTTTATTTTCGTATTCTTCTCGGCAAATCCTTTCATTTGATATACATATTACGAGAGTCCATAAAAATAACTAGACTGCCACCTTGAGCCGTATCCATATTGAATTTAGTTTGACCTCACTTAGCTAACTATGCATTGTCATCCAAATTAAACATGTGTGCAAATTTTCTGCTCAATCGGTTGAGGATAACTGCTTAAATTCGGTTGCAAGATTTGACCCTAACAAACAGATATTGTAAATACAAAATGCCCGCTTTTAAAATAAGAACGTTGTCCGTTATATTTTTAATTAAATTAGCTTTCTATATTTTACGTAATTTATTAGTTCAATAATTTTTATATTTTTCGGAACAAAAAGGCAGCATATAACTATTTTACGGTGTTATTACCAATTATTATATTTATACTTTGAAATCGACTATTCAAAAACTTCATTCAGTACTAAGTAAGAACGACGTAATAGAGTATACTGAACCATGTAAAAAAATCTAAAAAGAAATCGTAATTATTTTGTAAAAATAAGCGAGAAATGTGGATATCTTTATATACTTTATTATTCGTTTTAAGAATATTTTTTTTAATCTGTGCCTCAAATGTCCAAACGCTTTGTCATATAAGAATCCGTTGTGACGTCACTTCAATAGTAAACAAGCTAATGTGCTGTGTGTACTTTAGAAATTTTCAAGGTATCATCACGATTATTGACTTTTGTTCAGTGATTTATTGAAATGGTAAATTTTTTTGCACGATATCCCGATTTTTGTTCTGCCTAGTTGAGGAATGTAAAAATACCAATGTATTATTCATGACATTTGAAATCACTTGCAATCGTTACATCGAAGATAACCTAATCTATTTCAAAATTTGACTTGTAATACCTATCAGCTCATGATGTTTTGTTTTGTAGAAACATTAGTTAAATATAAATCATACTTACATCAATGTGATCTTCACAAAATCATAGTCTAGTTTTTGTAGACAATGTCTTCTGGTCAATTCTTGCCAGTTTTTACCAATTATTTCTCATATTTAAATCAGTTGGCACTTAAATCCATAACTTTCCCAGCGTTCTGGTTTTTATTTTTGCATTCAAGTACAATACACTAATAAAGAAGATAACACATTATTAAACATCCAAAACTAACTCATTCCCTTGCAAAATTATTTATATATTAGCGCAATGACGTCATGAGCTTGACGGAAAGCGTTTTCACGTGAAAGTTTAAATCGATTGATTCAAACTAATTTTTATGGTACTATTCGGTTTTAAAAATTTGAAAATGGTTTTAATACCTTATTACATATGAAATTGCCTTCGTGCAGTACTAGCCATTTCAAATCAAAAAAAAAATGTTTGGCAAATAATTCTAATTTCAAATTAATTTTATTTTAAAAACATGGAATTCGTTTTTCAAAATTAATCATTTTTTATTGATTAGCGTTATGTTTTTATCGCAGGTGAATCTTTCTCGTCATCGTGAATACGTTAAAAATTCGAGTAATTATGAAATATGAGCACCGTCGTGGAATTAACGCGATACAAGCAGCATGCAACATCAACGACGTTTACGAAGCGAATACTACAATCGAACGCACTACCTGTTATTGATTTTCTCGGTTCCGTTCTGAAAATTTCAACCTGAAAAATGAACCCCGTGGTCCTCCAAAAACATTGATCAACAGGGCGATTTTTGAAGCTGATGACACTCAATCTACGGCTGAATTAGCATCAGCTTTCGACGTTAGCATCAAAACAATGGTCCATTTGTATCAAAATGGCAAGGTAAAAAATCTTGACGAATAGGTGGCACACGGACTCAGTAATCGTCAGCGAACTACGCGTCGAGATGTGTCTTGCACTGCTCAACAAGCACACAAAAGAAGGACTTTTAAATAGCATTGTTACCTGCGACGAAAAATGGATTTTGTTTGAAGATTGCAAGCGCTCACTAAGTTGGTTGGATTTTAAGCACCTTAACAATGCCGTACACAAAAACTTACCCATAAAACAGTGATGGTCAGTGTTTGATAATCTAGCGCCAGTGTGATTCATCACAGCTTCTTACCAAACGGGATGAGCATTACTGCAGACATGTACTGTGAAGAAGTGAACACTTTGCTTTGGTCAATCGCCCGACCCCGCTGTTCTTGCACGACAAAGCGCGTCCTTATACTTACTAACAAGAGCTGGGGTTGGAAGCTCTCCGTCATTCGCCGTGCTCACCTGACCGCATCAATAAACTGCCAATGCATTGGCATAGATGTATCGATTGCGTGGGATTACTTAGATTAATAGAAATCAAATATATAGTACCAGTTACCATTATGATTAAAATAAGATTTTACGTTATTTTATAACCATATTATCTTAACACAAAAAAAGATAGAAAAATACCGACGAGATCTAACGAGAGTGAATAGGGCTTTCTTCAACATTAAATAATGTTGTAGTATTACTTAAAAATCTATTTTGCTAAAAGTAAAAAAAATTCAAGAAATGTTACTTCAAAACGGTTAGTTTGAGTAATTTTTTTAAGAAATGCTTAACAAGTGCAAATTTTTCCAAGAATGTATATTCTGAAAATCAGTGTCCTATAATAAATTAAAAAGGCTTGTGATATCATGTGAGTAATGTGTACACATCATAACAGAAGCGCGTAAATTAGTCTGCAGGTTCAATTCTTCATACCTGGCAACCTAGTAATATACAGAAGGGCGTAAATTAGTCTGCAAGTTTAATTCTTCATACCTGGCAACCTAGTAATATCTACAAGAAAAATATAAGGAACCTTATAATATGTTCTTTTATATATGTTTTGAAATATCGATATTATTTTTTTTTGACTAAAATATTACTAAGGATTGAGTTTCAATTAACTAGGTTATGATCAGGTACCTTAAACTTTAAAATTAATGTGGCCGTTGAAGGAAAAGGGGAGATCTCCCGCCGGGCAAGGTTTTCTACCCGAGGAGCGGCCAACACCGTGTGATAGTTCGGAGATGTTCTATATACTGTTTATGATTCGGAATTTTGATAGCGTGATTTAGGCTTCAGTGTGTTTCGCTTGCTGCGCGACAACGCTGCCACATTAACCTTTGAGTTATCTTTTTCTTGATAATAATTAACTACTGCAGCTCATGAATAGTTGCATTAAATTGCAAACGAAATATGCCATAAAAACGTTGAACACGGCCTAGGTATGAAATTAACTCTACTATCTTGTAAATAATGTTATACCGATAATTACGTTTATCTTTAATTAAAAAAGTCTCAATCTTACATATTAAAAAGAAAACGTAGTGGGATTGTGGTTTGAATAAAATTTTTGATTCGTACTTAATTCACAAATGTTTTTCAAGTCAATCTAGGTATTTGTACACATGAAAGTGATCAAAATAGTGTACACATAAAAATGATCGATGTGTTCAATGAATATCTTATAATTTAAAGATGTGTTAAGTTGCCTAAAGTATCAATATCGATTATCTTATTTACTGCGTTCCATAACATAACCGTAACCTATTCCGCACATGGAAAAAATATTATCTAATCTAATTTGTTACCTATCCACCACCAAACCTACGTAGTGAAAGTATTGTAGATTTATTTAGAATAAGTATTACAAGTTAGCCTAGCCTCGGCTAGGTCGGGGTTTTAAGAGTACGCTTCACTCTCACTATGGTCTGCACTTACATATACCTCGGTTAGTAATGGAATTAGGTACCGTCTCTGAGTGGATTGCTTTTCCTGGAGCAGCATGGCCTAGATGGTCTAGGCCGTGGAGCACGGGATGGCTGGTCAAGTCTGGCCACATAACTGGTGTAGCGCGGCTGTCGGCTGATCCTCGCTATAGCCTCGGTAGCGAGGGTGGGGAATTAAGGGGTTCTTGTGGTCCTACACTCTGGAGACAGAACTGATTGTAGAATAAGAATCCCAAGTTGGGGTTTACACAAGTTTTATTTATTTATAGCAAAGTAAAAGATATGACTAGGCGTTCTAGCTGGCTTATACAGGGTTATAGATTAAATCGACCTAGATCCCTTAGAGGGTTGTAGTTTTTATCATTGCCGACTGTTTAGACCATGAAACCCCAATCATAAACGTTTTCAAGAGTTTATACTTATTTAAGTTTTTTTTTAATACAAATTGCCAATTATTTTTTGTAATTTGTGCATATTGTTTTTTTTTTGTATAACTTTTGTGTAGCAGATAAGTTGCTTAATTATTTTAAACTTAGTCAACGCATTGACAACGCATATGAATTTGAATTCTTCTGCGGGGATAAGTGTGATAAATAGATTGTATGCTGGTATGTCACCCCTATTCTATTAAAAAAGCCTTTATGCGTAGGTGACCAAATCGTTATAACCGGCCTATGTTTTTATCCAATAATAGCACTCATTGATTTTCCACTTACAGAAATATTATTTAAAGTTAAAGTAAAGTTACAGCCTATATACTTCCCACTGCTGGGCACAGGCCTCCCCTCATTTCTGAGAGGGTTTTAGGGCAAGGAAGTGTCTGCCGCGCTGCCCCAATGCGTGTTGGCGAACTTCACATGTCTTCGAAATATTTTTTTTCTTATTCACGATGTTTTCCTTCACCGCCGAGCACGTGGTATATCAGCACTTAAAATTGCAATTAACAATTTCATTGGTGCCGGCGGGGATCGAATCCGGGTTTCTCGCATTCTGTTATATTTACAGCGAGCGCTAACCATCTGAGCTACCACGGCTCAATATTATTTAATTATAAATAATTTTCACAACCACTACGATCTAATCTTCTCTTAACACATCGTTTGACAAGAATAAGCAGATTAAATGAGCTATCACCACTATTACAGGCATCATAGTCGTACAAATGTTGAACGGTGATGATACGGTCAATAAACGCGTTGTATGTGGATATAATACATTGTTGCTACGTTCTAGTGGGCGTAGTAGTGAGTGTTGCGTTTTTTTAGTGACTAATATGTTCTTAGTACGTCCATAGCATGAACCATTGTAGCCGAGACCTTAATATCTTATTTTATATTTTCTTATTCTTATTTTGATTGCCTCGTTAGTGTAGCAGTCGCGAGCGCGGCCACTGATCAAGTGTCTCGGGTACGAATCCTAGGTCAACTTCATTTGTTAAGTTTTTTTTGTCAAGAAATGACAGTAGCAGCCGGGAGGCAGGCATACCAATACTCACCAGACTTACGTAATAACTTTAGGATCGGCAACTAATTAGTCTGATTAATCTGGCTCAACAATTAGTGTGCATAGCGTATGAGAAGAAGTAGACGCTGTTCTTTCATTCTTTCTTTATGCGTGTAATCTTTAAATGTGATCATGAGCTGTGCCTCAGCTACATTTAACAATGTTTAATTTTCTCGACTTTCATTTTAGTTATTACTTTAGTTTCACCTAGCCTACTTTAAAGATTAAGATCGAAATACCCAATCGAGTAAAAACTCAATGTGGCATAATTTTACGCGAAGAAACGAATATTGCGTAGAACTAATCGTATTTCATAACCAATTGTGTTTATGGCTCGGTATCTCAGTTTCTCGTAAGAATCTAACTGTGGTGCTACAGGGCCGCAGGTTCGAAACCCACACGGAAGAAGTTAGCATGGATGAAAAATAATTGTAACGGGTCTGGAAGAAAAAAAGTGGGGCCATTGTCACTGTTTGAAATTAAGAAATAAATTAAGATTTTTGACAACTCTACGAGTATTTGAAGTGACTCTTTGTTCTATCATTAGCTTTATCAATAAAAACCACATAGTATTCACATGAATACTATCTATTATAAATATATATACATTAACTAATTTTAAGATTATTGCTTGTATTTATTTTAAACTTCCTACTTTTCGAGTGCTTTAAAGCTCGCATTGTGCAGAACGTCCTTTCGTAACTTTTTATTAATGCTAGAAGGATTGGTTTAGAATGAGTTTAAAGTATTTGATGTCTTGGAGTGGTATAGTTAGGTTTAAACAATATTTATTTAGATTGATTGACAATTAGTATTTTCCATATTTAGTGTGGTTGGGTTTAAATTCAATCACATTCAATCACAAATAGCTGACGAAAGTGCAGTCTAAGAATATGATCTGGATCGCTCTTGCCATTCGTGGTACGTTTACGTAGTAGAGCCATGCTGAATCTATATTATAGAATGGATTGGTGCGACCGGGGAAGTACCACGATTTCACGGAATACTACCGTAAAATAGGAGCTTCATGCTGCTGTGTTTTGTAAAGTGAGTGAAGGGAACCGGAGAGCCATTTTTATTGAAAAAAAGACATTCCATCTAAGTCACCAACTGTGACAACGCATCTGCATTTTGATTGATTGATTCATAATGTATGGGCCACAGTATTCATTTAGCATCAGGTGACTCGTTTGTCACCCTTATTATGTATTCAAAAAAATTAAAACATTACATTTGACCACTAATCGGTTCGATTTATTCTTGCCGAAAATGTATATACTGTAAATTGAACACCACCACAAGTATAAATGTGTAAATGGGAAAATATTTGGTAGAGAAGACGTTCAGGTTTGTGATTGAGATCTGAAAACCACAGCAGTTGCTTAAATCATAGGATTTGCGTACGTTCGTAGAAGCAAACAATCCTAAACATCGTTTATAATTATAACTAAGCGACAGTAGCCGAATTGCAGGGCGCGGACCGCGAACTCAAAAAGGTCGTGGGTTCGAATCCGCCATTCGACTACTGGCGTGAACCACTCGTAACACAAGCAATTTAAGCTTACCTCGAGTGGTTAAGGGGAATATTAGTAACGTTTATAGCATTGTTATTATTCTTTTTAAACTTAAAAAGAAATTATATATATATATATATATATATATATATATATATATATATATATATATATATATATATATATATATATATATATATATATATATATATATATATATATACACATACATGTGTGTATACATATAGATACATACATACATTATATATAATACGTAATTAACAATAACTGACTTTTTAACACATATTGTACTAGCGTTTACAGTTTTCATCTGCGTAGAACTTAAATGAAAAAAAAATTGCGAAAGAAGTAAAATTATTGAAAAACCACCTTGAACTAAGTTTTTTTTAGATATTCCTGAAACATTGGGCGATATTGGAAAAAAAGCTAAAACGAAAATTTAAGAGTCACTCATAGTTTTGTAGTAAATTGTTAAAAGTAAAAAGTAAAAAAAAAAGTTAAAGATCGGTTTTGCTTAGATCCTTTGCGACTGGCTGCCGTGACCGAAATTCGGTCTGTATGATATTGTTATTATTATAATACAATATAAATATTAATCGACGTATGTTAATAAGTTAAACATATATTTTTGCCGGAACAATACTTATTCTATTTTAAAAAGGAAGTTTACATTTTTTTTGTATCGAGAAAAAAAATCAAAATCGTGTTGAAAACAACGGTTTTCTCAGATATACTCGTATCTTCAAGATTAATAACATTATCTGCCGAGATTTGGCTAAAATTGTTTTAAAAAGGCTTCAAAAAAAAAGCGTTCTTATCAGCGCCTTTGGGAAGGCCTTTTTGTGTAAGGTAGCAAACAAAAAAATATTGGCCGAAACTTTTTTGATATCTCTTATTGTTTATGAAATTGTCATCAAATCCATTTATTTCGGAAGTTTTTGCGTGTTTTCTGAGCTTCATAGATTGCAGTTATTTTGATGTTACATACAGACGCATCACTTTTATATAAATGTGTGAGTGTGTTTGTATTTTTACATTATATCGTTTTAAATGTAAAGTTTTAGTTTAGGTCACCTCTCACTTCTAAAGAGGGTTATAGGTAGAGCAAGGAAAAATATTATATATATATATATATATATAATAGCACTGCTAGATTAAAACTGTATCAACTCAAAAATCGCGCCTTTTGAGATAACCCAATTTTCAAGTCCCTGATTCGATTATCTATACGGCTATAAAACTGTAGTAACTGTTTTTTCACTCACGCCTCGTAGTTGTCGCTAGAAGTCGGTTATCGTGAATGGCGCCGCCCCATGCGCGACCAACTAAACCGCGGCATTGGCAGTTGCGCCGTGACTAGCAAGCAAAGAGCATGTTTCTAAACTGTAATATTTTGAGTTAATACAGTTTTTGTGATTAGATTTGAAAAAAATCAAGTATTAATTAGAGTTATTGCAGTTTTAATGGTGTCATCAGGAGTTGACGGAAGAGCTTTTTTGAGTTATTTTGTGTTATGACAGTTTTGATAGCCAAGGTTAGTAATATTTTTGAATTAATTTGTTTTACTACAGTTTTAACACCTTTTTTTTAAAATTTCGATTTGTATCGGTTTTAATGGTGGATTATTAAAACACTATTATACACTTAATTTCTTGATATAAATACTTGTTTACTATTAACACATGATGCAAATTGATAATTTTATATTTATTGTTAATTATTTTATAAAAATTATAAGTTATGCCGTTAGTAGAACGTTTTTTTTAGTTAATTCACTTTTGATGGTCTGATGGAATTATAATTTTTATTTCAGTAAGATGATGAGTCGAGGACGTTTATTTGTGGATATGGCTGTACGTAGCAACAAGGAAAACCTACCTGCTAACAGAGAATCTCATAATGATCATATCAAACAAAATAGTCCACCAAATGAAACTGTTAAAGACAATTTACTCAATTCTATATCAGACAGTTCAGATACTACAGTTCAGTATTCTATGCCTGAAGAGATAACTTCTTCAATCTCTAATAAAATCAGCAATCCCATCGATGTGGCTATAGTACCCCATAGTACTTCAAAATCTGCTGAAATTAAACAAAAAGAAATAAATTATTACATTTCGCCCATACACAGTGACCAGAGTGACATCGATGATTCCGATGCTGATCCACATTTTAATATATCTCCAAATAAAACGACTTTACCGAACAAGTCCGATTCTTCTTCTTCTTCCAGTAGCAGCAGTAGTTCATCTTCTTCTAGCTCCGATAGTTCATCTGAGGCGGACCAAAATATCGATATTGTAGCTGAAGAAATAAAAGGCAAGAAAAGAACAAGGAAACCCGAAAAATGGAAAGTAAATGTCGCAAAAAAACTGAGAAATTCTGGTAAGCCTTACGTGTCTATGTCGAAACTAAAGAAACAAGTGTCAGGGAAAGAAGTCCGCCCATCTTGTGGAGAAAACTGTCGCCTTAAATGCAGTTCAAAAATAAATGAAGCTACAAGACAAATGCTATTTAATAATTATTGGGGTTCTGAAAATTTGCAGGCACAAAGAGAATTTATTTTAAGGCAGACACAAGAGGTTAAACCTAAGTATAGATACTCAAATACGCAAAACTTTCGTGCTCTTAATACAGCGTTCTACTTTGACGTAGAAGGCTCGCGTATTCGAGTATGTAAAAAAATTTTTAAAGCCACACTAGATTTAAATGACAGACCAATAAAAACAGCGTTATCAAAAAAATCTGACTCTGGCTTTGTAGAAGGAGAATTGAGGGGTAAGCATGGTAAGCATCGAACAATTGATCCCAACATTAGAGAAAGTGTGAAAAATTTTATCAACAGTATACCACGTATTGAATCGCATTACCTTCGAGCGCAAACTTCACGGGAATACATACAAAGTGATAAATGTCTAGCCGATTTGTATAGAGACTATAAAGAAATTCGTCAAAGAGACAACTTACCAATTGCTACAGCTTCAACTTTTAATCGGATCTTTAATACAGAGTTCAATATCTCATTCTTTACACCGAAAAAGGATCTTTGCGATCTATGTGAAAGCTACAGTAATTCAGATGAAAATGGCAAGCAGAAACTACAAGAAAACTTTGAAAAACATCTTAAAGAAAAAGAATTAGCAAGGATAGAAAAGGATAATGATAAAAAAAGAACTGATGTTAAAGTAGCTGTATATGATCTGCAAGCAGTAATGCAAGTGCCTAAAGGACAGGTATCCTTTTTTTTTTATAAATCTAGGATAAACTGTTTTAATTTCACGGTCAGTGATTTAAAAGTAAAAAATGTAATTTGTTATTTCTGGGATGAGACAGAGGGAAAACGAGGTTCTACAGAAATTGGAAGCTGTGTTATTAACTACATTGAAACACTGATAGCTGAAAATGCAGGAAAAGATTTAAATGTTATATTCTATTCTGATAATTGCTGTGGCCAGCAGAAGAATAAATATTTACTGTCTACCTACGCCTTTGCTGTTTTTAAGATGGGAATAAAGTCCATTACACATAAGTTTTTAATACGAGGTCACTCTCAAAATGAGGGTGATAATGTTCATAGTGTAATAGAAAAACAAATAAAAAGACATATTAAATCAGGCCCAATTTATATACCAAATCAATATTCAACACTAATTCGTACTGCAAAAAAGACTGGTCTGCCTTATAAAGTTCAAGAAATGACACATGAACAATTTTATGATCTGAAATGCCTACAAGAAGAATGGGGTACAAATTTTACATTAAACGAAGATAAAGAACTGGTAAAATGACATGAAATAAAAATACTTCGAGTAGAAAAAGAAAGTCCTGGCATGTTTTTCTATAAAACATCCTATGCTGACCTAAACTTTAAAAAAGTTTTAGTGCAAAAGAAAAAAACCAGACAAACTCAAGAAGAATTTTCTTCTGGTTTGATGAAAGCTTATACGTCTAAAATTCTGTTATCTGAAGCTAAAACCAAAGATATTAAAGAACTTATTGAGAAAAACGTGATTCCAAAGAATTATTATGACAGTTATTATAAAAATGTGTTGAATTTATAAGCACATTGTTGCAAAGTCTGATTAATTAGTACCTAACCGATAAAGTAAGTAGTTATTAAAAATTATTTTGTGATTTATAATTCGTTAGCATAGGTTTTTTTTTATTATGATTGAAATATTTCGTTAAGTTGGTTTTAAAAAGATTATTACTAGGTGTTGAATTCATAAGCACATTGTTGCAAAATCTGATTAATATATAAAAAAAAGTTTTTTTTATTCTGATCGAAAAATTTGTTTAAAGCACACCGTTATATGCAAAGTCTGATTAATTTGTAGGTAACCCATTGAATGATAAAAAAATTGTGATTTTTAATTCATAAGCAAAGGTTTTTATTAATATTATTGGAATAGCTCATTAAGTTAAAACAAGTCAAATAGAAGAACCTACGTTGAGAACTGTTAGTTAGTACCTTCATTTATTACTTATTTCTTTTTTTGTAACATGTATGAAGATTTGATTTTAGTACGTGTAATACAATACTATATTGCACCAAATAATGTTTTATTTATTTCTTTTAATGTCCTGGTTTCATAAAGAGCTGAATGCAGTTTATCTAAATCCTCATGTATATATTTTTTTCAATACAAAAGCGTCACAACTCAAAATTTTCTGTACAAAACGGATTCAAGTCAAAATGCTCAAAAATTTTTTTTATTCTTAAAAAACCAAAACTGTCGTAAGTCAAAATTCCTGATTTTTTCAGCTCACTATGCAAAACAATGTATGTGGCATATGTCATAGAATATTAAAACATCTTACCTTATATAATCTTTTTGTAGAAATTCAATATCTTAAGTAAGTTACCAGATATAAGTTTTTCTTGAATTGTGAAAAAAGTGGTTTTTTGAGTTAAAACAGTTTTAATCTAGCAGTGCGATATATATATATATATATATATATATATATATATATATATATATATATATATATATATATAATCGGAAGCTCGGAAACGGCTCCAACGATTTTCATAAAATTTTGTGTCCGGGGAGTTTCGGGGACAATAACTCGATCTAACTAGGTTTTATTTTTAGAAAATGTCCTTGTGTCCGTGTTTTCAGGCAATGAAAAGCTGCTACAATATAAGAAGGTAAATTTTGACACTGTGTTAAAGATCGTAATAGCTCAAGTGGATATCGAGCGGTCGCGAAATCGCAATGCCTTGGTTCGCGTCCTGTCTTCAGTCCAACTTTTTTCCTTTTTTTTTAAGTTCCCTGCTTTTGTGAGAAAATCTATTATTTTGAGCCCTTTTTTAGTATTTTTTAAAAATACGAAAGTAACTAATGGCATTCATGATTTTCTATTCAAATAACCAGTTCGGTTTTTTATATTATGTCAATAAGATCAAAAAATATTATTCATGCTTCATCAGTATGTAATTTCTATCTAAATGTAATTTCAAAAAAAAACCGGTCATCCAGGTACTTATAATTAATAATACCATCGGCGCAGATGCGAGGGTCCCTCGGCTACTCCGGCAGGGACTACAATAAAATTATATTTATTACATAACCGTGTACAAAACCAATAATCTATAACATACAATTACTACGTATACAAGATGTATATAACGTACTATCATTAAAATATTCACATAAAATTGGTGTGCTGTTATTTAATAAGTGCTTTATGAATGTGATCGAGATGGTTTAATCTGAATGAATCGCATTTATTTCCAAATATAGAGTATCGCTTTCGCTTGAAAGTCTACATTATAAAAGAATTTTAAAAGAAGATCACTGAGTTTGAGACATGATGATATCTAAATTATGTAATATACCGAAACACTCTACTGTAGAAGATTTCTTGAACGTTATAAATATTTATTTTATTGCGTAAATTTTTCAAAAAAATTTGCACCACAAAAGTAGTTTAGATAGTAAAAGTAAAATTAAATTACAACTTTTATACGTATCACTGCTAGGTATAGGCCTCCATTAATTTTTAATTTAAAAGTTTCTTCACAAATTATTCCGTCTCCAACAAGCACGTAGTGAATTACATTTAAAATTGCAAACAACAATTTTATCGATGGCGTCGGGGATTGAACAAGTTGCTCGCGTACTACTGTGCAATTTAGCGTTTAGTTTCTTAGTAAATATGGCTTTCTTCAGGTAGTGTAAATGGGGAATGGTGGAAATCATATCCCTATGCATTCTAAATATATCCTATTATAATATACATTTGACGGTACGCGAGGAATCCGGTTTCGATCCCCTCCGGTTGCAATGAAATTATTAATTGCTATTTTAATTGCTGGTAAATCAGCTCGACTACGAAAACGTGCTCGACGGTGAAGGAAAACATAGTAAGAAAACCTACATGTCTGAGAAATAAGAAAAAAATCAAAGACATGTAATGTTCACCAACACGCATTGGGGCAGCGTGGCGGACATTTCCTAAAACCCTCTCAGAAATGAGAGGAGGCCTGTGCCCAGCAGTGGGACGTATATAGGCTGTAAGTTTAAGTTTAACTTTTACCACTATGTTTTCAAAAGATATTTGCTTAACTACTACTACTAAACTAAAAATTAAGCGATCATTGTTTGTAATTAAAATAATTACAACGATGTAACATTTCATTAATTTGAATTTTAAATGTATAATAAAATTAAATGCAATAATCAAATCAAAAATATTTTAACTTTTGTCTGAGAATTTTAGACAGATCACTAACCAGTTACAGTAAATGTAACTTCTCTTAAAAGTTCATATAATTTGCATTTCTGAATCAATTAAAATGTTCAACTTAAGTGATCCAAAATCCAGTTTTTAATATTACGAAATAGTATTAATTAGTGTTTGTTATATAATGTAAGCTTCGAAATAAAATGGATCGTAATTTAATCCAGTATAATGAAAGGAACGCAGCTATAGACAGTAAGGTCGATTAACTTTATGGTAATAAAGAAACTTGTTACAATCACCACGACAAATTCCAGATCAGAGCCGCAAGAACGTAATTCGATAATATTTAGGTAATTATCGTGAAAGGAAAAGAATTGCAAATAACTTTCATATTTTATGGTTGCAATTGATAATTTTTCCTATTGCAGTAATTAGCGATGTACTAGCTACTCTATTATTAATAATTTAATTTATTTGATGTAAGTGAATCGTTCTTAAATTTTTTATGTTATTTCAATTGCTGTCATTAACCTAACCAAACCGTCTAGTGGCGGTGTAAGATATCCACTACACCATATTGTACTATGAGTTTTGTAAGAGGCGATAGAAGAACGCAAACTCGGAGATGGGAGGGAGCGTCTTACGAAAAAACAATAAACTGCGGATGCCAACCCACCAAACCCACCTACCAAGCGTGGCAAATATAGCAACCCCCCCCCCCCGCCCCGCGCCGCCCCCACCTCCCTTCTACGAGTTACAGTCTATCGGGGAGACCTATATTTAGTAGTAAACTTTTGATAGGCATTAATGATTAACTCTAATCAATATAGGTGATAAATAAATAAAATATCTTAATTTAAGACATAATAAACTATAACTACCTATGTCTTAAATAATAGGTACAACTAATGCGAAGTAGTTGTTATTATAATAACGTTCGAGAGGCGGTCATTAATCCCAGTAAAAGCTTATTATTACCATAGTTGAATTTTTCACCAGACTATATCTTAACCAAGGCTAAGCTATAATAAAAGTATAAGTAATGTCTTTTTGTTAATGTTGGTTTGAAAAAAAATAACTATTTGTTCTAAGATTATAAATTACGACTAATGAATTGAATTTTAGTTAAATATATTAACATTTAATAGATATACGTAGATAACCTAAATCCCCGCTCCTGTATAGCGCAACACAGCACCTGGTTTGGAAAAATTCATTGGTGCAATTTATCAGATTTACTACTTTACCGTGCTACAGATTTATCGCGTCTACTATATAACATTCTCACCGTTGCTTGCCAGAACAGCTCGATTTGTAGCAAAATATTTGCTTTTTATTTTTATTACACTTTGAAACAAGCTATCGTTATTAATGATAAGGTTTTGAAATACTATCTTTTAAATTTACCAAATATATACAGATCACTTTTATGCTCTGTTTAGACATTTTACTTTCATACCTGTGAGTTAAACTTGATGTTCGCGACGGCCTAACAACGCTAAGAAACGAAGTTATAAAGAATATTGTTTTTTGTATTAATAGTGAAATTACGGAGAAAACTGAGTGAAAACGTGTATTAGTATAGTTGTATAGCATATTTATAACCCTTAGTATATTTGTATAGAATGTCGTTTTGATAACAAGTGATATAAACAACTTTTATTATATACCAAAAAATCGACCAATCACAGCGCGTCATATCGTGGAAAAGTTTTTAATTAACTGCGTAATAGTTCATACTAAAAAAAGGAAAATAATTTTATGTTCTGAAAGAGTTATAAATATGACATTCAATTAGCATATGGCTTATAGATTAAAGAAGTATAGGGATATTTTTGTATAATTAAACGCATTTCGTAGTTATACAAAAAACAAAGAATTAATGTACCCAAATATTATGAAAATTTTGGATATTTCGTTTAATAACTTTTTACAATGTTAATATTTTGAGTAACCTTTATGATATTCTAATAAAGTACCAGACTACCGATTTAATGATGTATAGCATGTTGGTGTAGCAATTAGTTTTGTATAGAAAATATTGCAATTTATGCCATTTGTATAGTGAAAAGTTTATGCAATAAAGAGGCAAACGGAAAATGGCAAGCGGCTCACTGCAAAGTATTGCCCAAGTTTACCTTAGGGGCTCGGGACCCAGTACCCGTAGTAGTGTGAAGAACTACCAGTCACAGTGAAGTGAAGTGAGTGGTATCCGGTGGTAGCTGAAGTGACTAGTAGCAGTATATAGTGAATAGTGAAAGTGTTAGCTAGCCGAAAAAGGTCGTAACTGACATTCGCAGTTACATATCGTGAAAGTGTTAGCTAGCCGAAAAAGGTCGTAACTGATATCCGCAGTTACACAAGTGATAAAATCAACTAGTTTAGTTGATAATAGCTGCTAGTCAAAAGTGTTAGAAAACCAGCTACTACCAATAGATCTTTGATACCACCGTACAATTTAAAGAAATCTTTCGAAATATACAGTGACCAACCAATAGTGAACAACCGTAGTTGAACAACCGTGATCGATAGTTATAGTTGTAAAATTTCGCGACTAATCAATCAGTCGAACCGCTGGCCACTACCTTGCTATTTGTATTTGTTAATCGTGCATTTTGATTTGAACCACAGTCCACAATACCTCAGCGGCACCCACAAAGACGGCGGTGAAAGTACCCACCGGAACCTATAGGTGTAGGACGTGAGCGACTCGCGAAGTATCTTCGACAACATTTACTCCGGAGAGTTTCGCCCGTCCGGCACATTCGTTGGTCCTTCGAGCCGGATATATCCGTTTGTATTTCGGAACCGGGTAAATAGTCACCACCGTATTAAAACCGCAGAATTTTTCAGATTCAAGATGCCGATCACCCGTTCGCAAGGAAGGGAAGCCAAGGCGTGGACCGTCGGTCTGGAAGGAGGTTCGTCAGCCAGTAACGCCGCCGTCCACCACCAGATGCCACCACGCTCACCGTCAACGGTGGAGGGCGCTGAGGCGCCATGCTGCCCCCCCCCGAGGGGGGGATACCCCTGCCCGCACCGGCCACTACGGCCCGGACAACGAAGCAGAGGGAACATATAGAAGGCAACGATGACTTTAGCCGTGCATCATCGCCAACAGCCCGGGAAGACACCCACACCGAAGAGCCACCAAGGGGCCACACCGATTGCAGTAAGAAGTCAAAGAAGACTGTTCGGCCCAATAGAAGAATTTTGAAGGCTCGTGAAGAAGTATTGAAGATCAAACTAGAACTTGCGCCGATCTCTTTACAGATGGCTGAAGAAGAAGACGAATCAGACGACTATGATGAAGATGGTCACTCCAAAAGTGAGTACGTTCGATCTTGGCTCGAAAACTCTGTAGCCAAACAAAAGTCAAATCAAGGCGCAACCACCGGAGGGAAGGCCCCATTTAATAAAACCGTCACAAAGCCAACCCCGGACGTTGTCGACCTCAGTGAGCCCCAAAAGGAGCTCACGAACCAGGATTCCTATCCAGAAGACGTACAAAGGGATCCCATGCCACAGAAGCTCAGCCAGGAACCCATCGTTAATGAAGACAAGGGGCTCCTACCAATTGTATCAGAGCTCACATACCAGGATTCCTATCCGGAAGATGTACAAAAGGATCCCAAGCCAAATAAAGCTAGCCAGGAACCTGTCATAAGTGAAGACAGGGGGCTCCGTCCATATATATCGGAGCTCACGTCCGCTATAGCCGCGCTCGCTGACAAATCAAAGTTAGAGAGTGCGCCACTATCGTCGCATACTTTCGCAGCGTCGAAAGCTATAATGACACTGCCAAGCTTTAGCGGAGCACATACCGAGTGGCTTTCATTCCGTGCCATTTACGAAACAACCCGAGGCTACTTCAATGACATTGAAAACACTGCTAGACTAAGACGAAGTCTACAAGGAAGAGCCTTGGAAACAGTCAGTTCAGAACTTATTGGGCATGCTAAGCCAGATGAGATTATGCGAGAACTGGAGCTACAATTTGGGCGTCCAGATTCAATTGCGCAAGCAGAAACCGAGAAGTTACGAGGATTAGCACGCTGTACAGAAGCGCCCAGAGACATCTGCACATTCGCGAGTAAAGTGAGGGGAAGCGTCGTCACTCTTCGAGCCCTAAAGCGAGATCATTACCTCGTCAACGCAGAGCTGCTACGACACCTCACCGACAAACTGCCAAACTCTATACGTGCCCAGTGGTATAGAATCTACACCGAAAAATATGACTCTAGACCAGACCTCGGCTGCTTCAGCGATTTTATTACCGAGCAAGCTCGCTTCTGCAGTGCATTTGCGCCTCCAGAAATTATAAACGAAGCACAAAGCAATCGTTCAGTACATAGAGCACACGCGGCTACTACTAAGCCGTCTCCGAAATGCAGAGTGTGCGGAAAGGAGGGTCACTACGGATCCGAATGTAAAAAATTTAAGGAAGCAGACATCAACAAAAGATGGGAACTCGCAAAGCAAAATAATTTATGTTTCCGCTGTTTACGCTATAGAAATCAGACACACAAATGCAAAACAAATAAGTGACGACTTCTCCATAGTAATACAAAGGAGAAGACTGAGGTCAAACAAAAAGAACCTCAAGAAACTGTTGCTAACTCATTCGGTGTGTCAAAGCATCAAGCCTATTTAAAAATAATTCCAGTGCGAGTAATTGGACCGGCGGGAGCTGTAAACACACACGCCCTGCTGGATGATGGGTCAACAGTTTCACTAATGGATGAAGAGATCGCCAAACAAATTGGAGCTAAAGGGCGGTTCGACCCGTTTAAGATCACCGCTATTGGGAACACCACCCTCGATTCACCGGAATCCCGAAGAATTAAAGTATCGCTGAAGAGTCTCCACAGCAAAAGGGTGGCATTCAGAGCACGCACGGTCGCAAGCCTAAACTTGGGGCCACAGACTGTGCGTGCAGTAGACATAGCCAAGTGCAAACACTTGAAAGTCCTAAAGGAGCAGCTAATATATGACTCCGGCAACCCAAGGATCCTAATAGGACAGGACAATTGGAGACTTCTGATAGCCACTCAAATCCGTAGAGGTCCACCGCACCAACCAATCGCCTCGCTCACAGAATTAGGATGGGTGCTACACGGGGCACACACTAAAGCCCCGTATCAGCGCGTCCACGCGGCCAATGAGCTGCACAAGAGCGAGGGAAATATAGATGACCAACTCCGCGAATATTTCGCGCTGGAATCTCTCATTATCAATCCGAGAAGACCAGACTCCGACCCAGAGAAGAAAGCTGAAGATATACTAAATAGCAGCACCCGTCAGTTACAAGACGGGTACATAGAAACAGCGCTTCTCTGGAAGGAAAAGGATATCGAGATGCCTGGTAATTATGAAACAGCAATAAAACGGCTCGTTTCCATTGAAAGAAAATTAGATCGAGACGAAGATCTAAAAAGGAAGTATGATGAACAAATGAATTCCCTTGTACAAAAAGGATACGCCGAGATAGCACCGAAAACTAGCACACCGGGAAGAACATGGTACCTACCCCATTTCGACGTCCATAACCCAATGAAGCCAGAGAAGTTTCGAATAGTACACGATGCCGCAGCCAAAACAAAGGGGGTGTCGTTGAACGACTTCCTGCTCACGGGTCCAGACCTACTGCAATCACTACCAGGGGTCATGATGCGTTTTCGCCGCCATAAAATCGCTGTCTCCGCGGACATAGCCGAAACGTTCATGCAGGTCAAAGTTAGACCCGAAGACAGAGATGCCTTAAGATATCTCTGGAGAGGGGATCAACGTAATGAAGCTCCACAAGAATATAGAATGACGTCGATCATTTTCGGTGCAGCCGGTTCACCCTGCACAGCCATATTCGCGAAGAACTGGAACGCTAAAAAACACATAGACAAGTATCCAGAAGCCGTAGAAGCTATCATTCAAAACCACTATATGGATGACTATCTCGACAGTTTCCAGTCTCTGGAAGAGGCAATGCGAATATCGAAGGAAGTACGCGACATACACAAAAACGCGCACTTCACCTTAAGAAAATGGGTTTCCAACGCACCAGAAGTTGTAAAAGAATTAGAACCTGACCATGAAGCATCTGAGTCAGTCGATCTGGGAAACAAAGGAACCAAGGAAAAGATACTCGGATTAATCTGGAAACCGGGTACCGATCAGCTGAGCTTCAACCTAAAGCTCGCTCGACTTCCATTCAATTTGCTGCATAAAACACCAACCAAGAGAGAACGTCTCATACGGTGCGTGAAGACGGCACTATACACCGTCCTTCATGAGAGACATCCGCATGAGAAAGTATTAGCCACGCTGCTCTACGAGGCGGAGTACACAGTAAATAGCAGACCATTGACTCACATCTCTGTAGACAGCGACGACGACGAATCCGTCACTCCAAATCACTTCCTTTTAGGAGGATCTGCGAGACTGCCGCCACCTGGAGTATTTGATGAAAAGGATATGAATAGCAAAAGGCACTGGCGACGCTCCCAGATACTCGCTGACATGTTCTGGCAGCGTTGGGTCCGAGAGTATTTACCGGAACTTCAAAACCGGCGGGAGGCCCATGGGCGAGGTCCCAATCTCCAGGTGGGCGATCCAGTCCTCATAGCTGACGGCCAGTTACCTCGTAACACCTGGCTACGAGGGAGGGTGGAAGCTGTTTACCCCGGTGCGGACGGACAGATTCGCACTGTGGAGGTACGCACAGCAAACGGCCTAATCAAGAGGCCAACCAGGAAACTCGTGCCGCTGCCGAAGTAGAAGCAACGTCGCTCACCGAAATGGATGCAGCGCCGCTGTGAGAAAATCGTCGCGACGCTGCACGGCGGGAGAGATGTTCGCGACGGCCTAACAACGCTAAGAAACGAAGTTATAAAGAATATTGTTTTTTGTATTAATAGTGAAATTACGGAGAAAACTGAGTGAAAACGTGTATTAATATAGTTGTATAGCATATTTATAACCCTTAGTATATTTGTATAGAATGTCGTTTTGATAACAAGTGATATAAACAACTTTTATTATATACCAAAAAATCGACCAATCACAGCGCGTCATATCGTGGAAAAGTTTTTAATTAACTGCGTAATAGTTCATACTAAAAAAAGGAAAATAATTTTATGTTCTGAAAGAGTTATAAATATGACATTCAATTAGCATATGGCTTATAGATTAAAGAAGTATAGGGATATTTTTGTACAATTAAACGCATTTCGTAGTTATATAAAAAACAAAGAATTAATGTACCCAAATATTATGAAAATTTTGGATATTTCGTTTAATAACTTTTTACAATGTTAATATTTTGAGTAACCTTTATGATATACTAATAAAGTACCAGACTACCGATTTAATGATGTATAGCATGTTGGTGTAACAATTAGTTTTGTATAGAAAATATTGCAATTTATGCCATTTGTATAGTGAAAAGTTTATGCAATAAAGAGGCAAACGGAAAATGGCAAGCGGCTCACTGCAAAGTATTGCCCAAGTTTACCTTAGGGGCTCGGGACCCAGTACCCGTAGTAGTGTGAAGAACTACCAGTCACAGTGAAGTGAAGTGAGTGGTATCCGGTGGTAGCTGAAGTGACTAGTAGCAGTATATAGTGAATAGTGAAAGTGTTAGCTAGCCGAAAAAGGTCGTAACTGACATTCGCAGTTACATATCGTGAAAGTGTTAGCTAGCCGAAAAAGGTCGTAACTGATATTCGCAGTTACATATCGTGAAAGTGTTAGCTAGCCGAAAAAGGTCGTAACTGATATTCGCAGTTACATATTATAGTGAAAGTGGTAACTGATATCCGCAGTTACACAAGTGATAAAATCAACTAGTTTAGTTGATAATAGCTGCTAGTCAGTAGTGTTAGAAAACCAGCTACTACCAATAGATCTTTGATACCACCGTACAATTTAAAGAAATCTTTCGAAATATACAGTGACCAACCAATAGTGAACAACCGTAGTTTAACAACCGTGATCGATAGTTATAGTTGTAAAATTTCGCGACTAATCAATCAGTCGAACCGCTGGCCACTACCTTGCTATTTGTATTTGTTAATCGTGCATTTTGATTTGAACCACAGTCCACAATACCTCAGCGGCACCCACAAAGACGGCGGTGAAAGTACCCACCGGAACCTATAGGTGTAGGACGTGAGCGACTCGCGAAGTATCTTCGACAACATTTACTCCGGAGAGTTTCGCCCGTCCGGCACACTTGATAGATAAAAACTTTTAGCGTTCTTAATTTGTCTGCGATATTTATGATTATTCAGACGTTCGGAAGTTCATAAATGAATATTATACGCATGCCTTGCACCTAGAAATTTGTTGAGTCGTGCAATATGGATAATTTTCTACAGGATATATTATGAAGAGTGTGCGCAGAAAACGCATAACTTAATTTCTTCCTCTACTTTCTACCATCGGACCACCAGACACTCGGACAGTCAAACTGATGAAGCATCGTTCGTCATATGTACTGCAAAGGAGTGGAATGAGTTGCCAGAATTTATCTTTCCTTCCAATTTCAATGTGGGTCTTCAAGGCAAGAGTGAATAAGTTCTTTTGCATCACCACATTACATGTGGTGGGATAATAATAAAGCACTGGTACCTGAAATAAACAAAATAAAATTGTCAGTGTTTGATAGTTCTGTGAGTTAGCGGGATTGGAATTATTAAAATTAATGTTAAAGTTATAGCCTATATAAGTCCACTGGGCACATGCTTCCTCTCATTTCTGAGAGGAGTTTAGGGCAAGTAAATATCCGCCGCTCTGCCCCAATGCGTGTTGGCGAACTTTACATGTTTTCGAAATATATTTTTCTTCTTATTTCTCAGACATGCAAGTTTCTTCAGCACGTTTTCCTTCACCGCCGAGCACGTGGTAAATCAGCACTTAATATTGCAATTAAAAATTTCATGGTACCGGTGAGGATCGAACGCGGGTTGCTCGCATACTGTGAAATCACAGCTTGCGAGCAGCCTGGGTTGGCATTGTGGAGTCTAATCTCTGTTGATTTGCTCTTAAAAATGGAATGATGAAACAGGAAAAATTGTAAGGATTGATTATGATATATATATATATATATATATATATATATATATATATATATATATATATATATATATATATATATATATATATATGCCAACCGCCCCTTATGTGTAATTAGAAATATTCGATTATTAAAAGTAGCGTTAATAATTTATCTGAATATTTAAGTCATAGACGATCTCGCATTTACGTTTACGATGTATCGTCCGGCCACTACTCGTATTATAGGTAGCTTGATTATGAATGGATATGTGATCGCAGTGGATCCCAGTAGTTGCTTATTTAAAGGTTGTGCGTGCGTTTCTCACTAAAGAAATCAGTTTAACAAGAAAGAAGAAATTCAGATATGTATCTAATTTGATAATTTTTTAAAGATAGATCTTGCTTTTACTTCTTAAGTAGGCTTACTTAAATAAGGAATGTTACATATTATTCACTAAAACTGTGAATGCATCGGTATCAAGAACTCATGTAAGACTTTCTTGTTTCGGAAGCTATTTAAAGCATAGAATTCTGGTTTAGATATTACACGAATTAATTTGTTTCGATAGTTGATTTTGAATGATAGTGCGACATGTCTAACGCAATAACTAATGCCACATATTTTCTCAAGGGTAATAACTAGATAAAAAGTTGTAATTACTACTTAATAACTATAAAACGTGTAATTAAAATTATATATAGCCTGGACAATATGTGTCAATCGTTTTTGTATATTTGGAGGATATTTACGAAATATATAGCTACTTCTTTTTATCACATCAGTTTCGTAATATGTCGTACACTTTCTTTGCAATATATGCATTTTTCTTTTTTAATTCGTTAACAAAAGTTATGATTCCTTAAGAGACTTGTTCCACAGGATCGTTGGAGTAATTTTTCTCTATGAAATAGAGTAGTAAGAATAGGTGCCTCTCAAATAATAACTGTCAAAATTAGAAGGACAACCAACGCAACTACGTGACAACTATTTGTGAGCCGAATTAATAAATTTAATAAATCTGTAAATTAATTAATTTAATTTTGTCTTTTAGTAAGATCGTATATATATATATATATATATATATATATATATATATATATATATATATATATATATATATATATATTTCTTCAATTTCATACGAATAAATCAATCGTTGTATCACTTTGTGTGGACTGTGTGCTCGTTTGATGACAATATCTCTATAAAAAAACTTTTAAAGCTGATGCTGACAGTGTCAGTTTGAGAAGAATCCCATTTAACTACAGCTTTTAATTAGTTACATTAATGATCTGTGATTAACACAAATTTAGTACCGAATAGTGTCTGTGTAAAAATAACACTACCCCATACCATCCCGTGGGTGTCATGTGAAGTGTGTGTCAAAGGAAAACAAATCAGGAGATAGGCAGCAGCATCTTCCTAAAAACGACTACTTCCTAAAAAAACTGCGGTTGCCAACCTTCTTGCCAAACATGGCAACTATGGCAAATCCCACCTATGAAACAGTCTGTGTGGGAGAAACGCGGTAAATCGTGAGAAAACAAGCATATCTGAAGTATTAAATTGATGCGAAAGAAACGAAAAAGATGCGTTATATCATTCCAACTGAAAAATCGGTACCTACAATATTCGATTATTAAGGGGTATCGATATCGATTATTTAGAGTTGGTAATCATTTACAGTTTTATATACATCAATATAACAGTAAATTAGAAACAGGTAATTCAAAACAGAAAACGAAGCAGTTTTTCATTATTATTGGTTACTGGTAATTTCTAGAGATAAAGTTATATTAAGGACTGCACTTTGAAAACGAATTTATTTAATCACTTTCACTACAGCTAGTTGACCTGTCGTCGCCATCATTGTTGTTCAGAATAATTATTATTTGATTTTCTATAATACATTCAGAATAAATATCTCACTCACAGTCATCCATTTTTTTATTAAAGTTTAGTAATTGTATTTCCTACAAATATACTTCAGGCTCTCACGTGACAAATTATGAGGCGTCCACCTTTCCCCACGAGCACGTGTCATCTGTCCATATCTACGGCATGGTCTGTTTGACGCTTGGTCATGTTTAATCAATGAACATAACGTTATTCCAATTGGTTATATTTTTATTTCTTCTTAAAATGTTATTATTTGCATTCATGTCTCTAAATAATTATTTTACTTTTGTCAATTTATTTTTGTATCAGGAATCAGTTTTTTTTCCAAATGGTTCTCAATACCTCTATACTACTATTGTACAAGCCGGCAACTTCCAAACATGCTCGCTGTTTAATATAAAAAATACATAAATAATAATAAATTAAAACTGTAAATAATATAATGCAATGTATTTTTACGTGGTAAAGCCATACTGCAGTTATATTAGTAGTATAATTGTAGCACGAATGGGTCGGCATGACCGGGGAAGACCACGCTCTCACAGAATACCAGCGTAAAATAGCAACTGAACGCTGCTGTGTTTTGTATAGTGAATGTACAGAACCGGAGATCCTTTTTACTGGAAAGGAGACATTCCATCTTAGTCCTCACGAGTGACAACTCATTTGCATTTTGGCTCGTAATCGAGGATAGATGTAGATGTCTATGTGCCACAGCAACCACTTACCATCAGGTGGACTGTGTGCTCGTCACCATTCTCCTATAAAAACACTACGGTAAGGTATACACCACATATAATTAAAACAACGTCAGGCATAAATTTGAGTACGGTATTTTTTTTAAATTTGCTTTATTTGAATGATTCGAATTCAATTTAGTGATAAAGAACTAGAAATAGAAGCCTTTTATTCAATATACATTATAAATAATACTTATTGAAAGTAACTCTCGTTTAATTTACTACTGATTCGGAAAACATCTTTGTCCTGGGAAGAACCAGCAGGAAACACATAATTAAAAAAAACGGCTTAAAATTACGCATGTTTACACAATTAACTACATAAAACAAATTATAAATCGCTCGATAGCGATCACTTCATTCTCAGGGGTTATTATCATCCATAAATTCCTTAGTGTTATAATAACCCTTTTTACACAAACTTAGTTTAATAACGTTTTTGAACTTTGAGCAGGTCAAATTTTGTATATTTTCTGGGATTTTGTTGTAAAAGTTTAACATCGCCCCAAGAATGAATTACTGATTCGGTGGAGTCCAGTATCTGGTACTACTAGTTTGTGTCTGTCAAAAAATTACTTTTATTTTGTGTACGTACACTATATCGTCGTAAAAATATTGAGAAGCAAAAATAATATATTCATTTCCTTAAATTTGTTTGAGTGACTCTTTAAAATAAATCGTAGATAAATAGATAAATTGCTCTTAAGGCCCTCTTCTGTGAAATGATTATAATTTCTGTGTAAGTCGCATGTCCCCATAGCAAAATACCAATACAACAATGTGCTATGGAAATAACTAAAGTAAACTAGTCTAGCTGTTTCAACACTGGTAAGATTTCTAATCTTTTTACAACATAATATGTTGCAGAATTAAGTCTGCTTGCTAGTTTTGATATACGAGGCCCCTTTGTAATCAAATAAGAGATAACTTCATAATTGTTTGGATTTATGTAAAAGTTTATTTTAAAATTATGTGAGTACGGTTGTACAAAATTATTGCGAAATGATTAATGTGAAAAATCAAAGGTACTGTTTCTTAGATTTGGTTGATTAATATATAGGTAGGTGGGAAATGGAAATTTTTTGTATTTGCCTACCCTCTTAGTAACAAGCGTAAGAGTTTCATCATCATCATCATCATTACAGCCCTTCACAAGCCCACTGCTGAACATAGGCCTCCCCCAAGTAATGCCACAAAGTACGGTCCTGAGCCACCTGCATCCATCGACTTCCTGCATGTCTTACCAGGTCGTCACTCCATCCAGTGGGGGGTCGCCCTACACTACGCCTACCGGTACGAGGCTGCCACTCGAGAACCTTTCTTCCCCATCGGTTATCGGTTCATCGAGCTATATGGCCTGCACATTGCCACCTCAGCTTACTAATCCGTTGGGCTATATCGGTCACTCTGGTTTTACTGCGGATATCCTCATTTCTGAGTCTATCACGCAGAGAAACTCCGAGCATAGCCCTCTCCATAGCACGCTAGCGACCTTGAGCGTCCTCATACGTAAGAGCGTAAGAGTTTATGTTATGATAAATTAATGTTAAATTGACGTTATTGATAAAAGAAATTAGATGCCAGACAATATCCATCGTATTTGTTCTGTGTTATTTCTCATCAATCCATCAACAGTCAATTTCTAGTAATAACTATATCCCATAGAGGCGAGGATTTACCATAATGGCCGCACTTGTGGCCGCACGTGATATAAGTTAACAAAGAAATAGTGGCATATAATTTTCTACTTTTAGGTTATCAATTATTACCAACTTAAATCAAAAAATCGACGATCAAAGAGAATAAAAATTCTATATAATTTATTAGCTTCCGAAATCGTGGACTTTTTTCGCTTATCAATTACCACCATTCGATTATGTATTAATAATTTAAATACAAAAACTGAATAGAAAAACTAAAAAAAAAAACTATTTTATTAAATAGCTTCTGAAGTCGGTAATAATCATCGATAGTGTTTGGTATTATTAACTTCAGAAGAAATTTTTTCTAATTGATATATTTAAAATTTTTGGTAACGGGTTTTACTTTTTTAGGTTCAATTATTTGATCCTTTTGAATGGATTAAGCAGTATCATAAGTTCAAAGTTACAACTTTACTGTCGTCTTTATAATTATGTTAAAACTCTTGCGTCAAATTAAAAAAAAAACATTGATGTCAATTAAAAATTGGTAAATATAACGCGTAGCATAGCATACATATAAAAAACAGTTGAATTAAGTCTTATCCTTTCTTGAAATCAGTCTAAATCCGTTTAATAAATGTTTAACTACCGCTAGTTAAAACGTCGATAAATATGAACGGGAATTTTCGTGTATAACACTAACGTGATATCAAGCTCAACGAATATAAGTTCCTCATTCTCACACAAATTGTGCATTACTGGTTCTAATAGCAAGCAATCTGTGGTTTATTGTTTTAGCTGGTTGCCATTCCACTTGGGCGATTAACTGGGTGATTGAATGCCGATCTTAATGCTTCTCAAACTTACACATGCACGTAACTTTCACGTTTGAGTTTATGTAATGATTGTTACATATTTGGTCAATTCCGCTTTTATTATAGTGGCCTTGATACACTTTGCGTCGACGCACAACGAAAGTGTGCGACAATGAAGCGAGAAATCATATTTGTCGAAACTGAGATATAGAGTACAATAAGAGCATTCAACATTTCTGTGTAATAGTACCATTTAAAATAGGAAAAGCGGTCCTGGGCTGTTTCTTACATTAATAAACCAGAGTTAATAAGTAGATATTAGAAACGCTTTTACTAGTTTTTAAGTAGGTGTTTTTATAGAAGAGGGGGGGGGCGAATGAGCATTCGGCTCACCTGATGGTAAGTGTCAACCGCCGCCAAAAAACAACCTCAACACCTGAGAATAGGGCTTGCAAATATTCGAAAAATTTTGGTATTCAAATATTCGACTTTTTTTCGGGTATTATCCGAATTATTTGAATAATTATAGAATATAACACCAGCGCTCGTAAAAAGAAGTATAATTCCACCTCCAGGTTCTTCAAAAAAGAGTCATTGCCAAGGCAAGGTCAGAGTACATCGACAGAATTGGCAAGACCAAGGAATACGACAAAGTGGACGGTTTTAGGTTCGGTTGATGTCCCCTGATGTTGCTGAAATTCATGAATAGCGTGGCAGCTGTTGCCTTAGTCTTGTTGCTCAGCTTACCCTGAACAGTTTTTGTGGACTCTAGGACTCTCGGACCTCCTCTGTCGAATAGCGCCATCTGCATTCGCACCGACGTTTCTAACTCTTCTCTATCTGATAAATTTGCTGTGGACATAGCCATATCTTCCCATAGGGGTCGTAAAAGGTGACAGAGGGAGACAGGCAGGAGATGGGTTGGTTGAGACGGTTGCCAACTCGCTCGCCAAGCGTGGCATCTATGGCAAATATCCCCCCATGAGCAATGACGTAAACAAACGGCCCCCAGTCCCCGGCGGCCCCGCTATTCCTGGCTACGGTGGCGACCATGGTTACGGCAGGGCAGGGGGTGCTAAGAATCTTCGGTAGATTTTCGGTTGCCACCTACGACGGCTCGACCTGGCAACATATAACGCACGCACCCTGAGGACCGACGAGATGAAACTGGAGCTGGAAGAAGAGGTAGACAAGTTGCGCTGGCATATTATTGGATTATCCGAGGTCCGAAGAGAGGAGACAATATCCGTTCAGAAAGGAATGGATGGAGTACTCGAGGATGATAATGTAGGCTTGAAAGTTGAGGTGTCCGAAGGTTGAATGTTGCGTGTTCAAAATCACGTCGGTTGGTCACCAATTTATCCGTAGAATGAAAAGGAGATATCTCACCCTTTCAATTCAACAATATAAAACTGATTTAAAATTAAGGAATTTTTCTCACTAAGCTAATGGAGAACGGAAAACTCAAGCAAGATCTTCATCTCAGTATATCTAAGTAGGATCTACTCATTGAAAGGTAGCCTGCAAAATACTAGATTAGGTGCTCCTATGATCGTGATCTTGCAAATTATTGACTAAGAATTAAATATTAGGTAAAATTATTATCACATATCTAATATTTTATTATGTTCCTGATCAAGCTACAGCTAATAAGCTCCTGCCATGAGGCAGGAACCCGTTCAAGGGCATTCATTAATATATAGATAATAATATAAGGGGTGCTAAGAATCTCCGGTGGAGGTTCGGTCGCCACCTACGACGACTCGACCTGGCAATATTTAACGCACGCACCCTGAGGACTGACGAGAAGATCCTGGAGCTGGAAGAAGATAGACAAGTTGCGCTGGAATATTATAGGATTATCCGAGGTCCGAAGAGAGGGGGAGGACAAGGTGATGCTCGAATCCGGCAACTTGTTCTATCACCGGGAGGGCGACCATCTGTCTCAAGGAGGTGTTGGATTTATCATCTACAAGTCTCTCGTAACAACGTTTTAAAGGTTCGGATTGTATCGACGAGGGCTGCGTACCTTGTACTCAGAACCACCAAACGGTATTCGCTGAAGGTGATAAAGGTTTACGCGCCAACGTCGGAACATCCCGATGAGGAGGTGGAGAAAATGTATGAGGACATTTCTAGAGCCATGCATTCCTCCAAAACTCACTATACGGCGTTAATGGGAGACTTCAACGCAAAACTGGGTACAGGAAAGAACCGTGAGCTGAAGGTAGGGAAATTTAGGATAGGGCAACGGAACCCAAGGGGATTTTGAGTGAGATTGAGAGGTTCTATAGACAGCTGTACACATCATCGTTGGATCCACCGCAAGTGTGAGTAACGATCCAAAAGCAAGTCTTAGCCGACACTATTCCGATGATATCCCGGACGTCAGTCTAAGCGAGATTAGGATGGCTCTCCATCACCTTAAAATGGCAGGGCCCCAGGTGAGGATGGAATTACAGCGGAGCTTCTGGAAGCGGGTGGAACACCGGTACTTGAAGTCCTTCAGAAGCTCTTCAATTCCGTCCTCAATGGTGGCACTAATCCGAAGGCGTGGAGCAGAAGTGTGGTGTTCCTTTTCTTTAAGAACGGGGACAACGCTCTCTTGAAGAACTACAGACCGATTTCCCTTCTGAACCACGTCTACGTGCTGTTTTCGAGAGTCATTACGAACAGCCTCCCGAACAAGCCGGTTTCCGAAAAGGTTTCAGTACCATAGACCACATACATACCCTGCGGCAGATTGTACAGAAGACCGAAGAGTACAATCTGCCACTTTGCCTGGCGTATGTGGACTATGAGAAAGCCTTTGATTCCGTCGAAATTCGGGCGGTGCTACAGTCCCTTCAGCGGTGCCAAGTTGACTGTCGGTGTATCGATTACGTTTACCTGGGACAAATAGTCCGACTAGGTCTTCGACTGAGAGGTCAATCGACGGATTCAACTCGGCTGGGCAGCGTTCGGGAAATTACGACACATCTTCTCGTCAGGTATACCTCAATCTCTGAAAACTAGATTGTACAACCAGTGCATGTTACCTGTGATGACTTACGGATCTGAGACATGGTCCTTCACTGCTGGCCATGTGAGGACGCTCAAGGTCGCTCAGCGAGGTATGGAAAGGGCTATGCTCGGAGTTTCTCTGCGTGATAGACTCAGAAATGAGGATATCCGCAGTAAAACCAGAGTGACCGGCATAGCCCAACTGATTAGTAAGCTGAAGTGGCAACGGGCCGGCCATATAGCTCGAAGAACCGATAACCGATGGGGAAGAAAGGTTCTCGAGTGGCAGCCTCGTACCGGTAGGCGTAGTGTAGGGCGACCACCTACTAGTTGGAGTGACGACCTGCTAAGATATGCAGGAAGTCGACGGATGCAGGTGGCTCAGGACCGTACTTTGTGGAATTACTTGGGGGAGGCCTATGTTCAGCAGTGGACTTGTGAAGGGCTGTAATGATGATGAATATAAATAGTCTGGAGTTACACAAATAAAGTTAAGTTCTGTGTTTTAATTTTGAAACAGCAGTCTAATGCTTTCGAAATGGAGTATTTTGTCAGGTATGTCATAAAATATATTGGAGACTGCGATTTGCATATCTTAAAAATAAAAGTATATACTTAAAATGGTCTGACATAATATGTAATGCGATCTACATACTTATGATGTGTCAAAACTCAAAACTTTAATTTCACGTTTTTTCTTTAACTGTTGTTCATACGTAATTAAATTTTACTATCAATTATGTTCTTGTTTATGGTCGGTTTATTCAACCTTTTTTCTCAGCCTTTGTTCTTAAGTAAGACATTACCAATTAACTCTGAGTTTGAACGATAGAAAGTGACCGTGGCACAAGGCCGTGTGGAGGTCAGCCGGACATTTTTACGTACCTAGTTAATCATAACTTTTAACGCATAACTTGTGAAAAATATGTAAGATTTTTTTTAAATACGTGTTATTAAAATACGTAACACTAGTTGTATGTTTATTAAAATGTTATTGAGGGACATTGTAGTAAGTTTTTATTAAATACCAAAATGGTATAGGTACCGATACCTTGTAGGCTTTAAGCTATACGTGTTGACAATAACTACTTTCAAAATGATTTATTGGTTGCTTATTACGATTATTAGATATAGCTTCATCCTCTAATGCACTAGTAAAATGTCCTACAAAATTCTATACGCTATTCTTACAACAGCGATTTTAATAACGATAGACTTAATGTTTGTAGCACTCTGTCTTTTGAAAGGATTTTTGCCCTTTTTAACACAAAATAATCGATCGTTACGGACTAGCAGTAAAAGTAGTCTTGGATTAAATCTCGGCCGGAGCAAACATTTGTATTCTGGTATGGTTTTGTTGTATTAGTCCCAGTGTGTCTGACAACAAGTGTCAAATGTAGTAAGTAGAAGCAATGCCAAAAATATGATTATTATTACTGAAAGCCTCGAAACGATGGAATGCCTGGTGTCCTCAAGGGTGACAATGCATCTTCATATTGATTCTTCATCTTCATCAACATTACAGCCTTTCACAAAACAACTGCTGAACATAGGTCTCCCCTAAGGTATATCACAAAGCACGGTCCTGAGCCACCTGCATCCATTGGCTTCCTGCGTGTCTTACCAGGTCATTACTCCATCTAGTGGGAGGTTGCCTTGCACATCGCCTACCGGTACAAGGCTACCACTCGACAAACTTTTCCCCCATCGGTTTCCGGTTCTTCGAGCTACATGGCCGGCCCATTGCCTCTTCAGCTTACTAATCCGTTAGGCTATGTCGGTCACTCTATTTCTACTGCGGATATCCTCATTTGTAAGTACCACGCAGAGAAACCCCGAGCATAGACCTCTCCATAGCTCGCTGAGCGACCTTGTGCGTCTTCATATGGCCAGCAGTGAAGGATCACTTCTCAGTTCCATAAGTCACCACGGGCAATACGCAATGGTTGTACAATTTGGTTTTCAGGTTTTGAGGTATAGCTGACGAGAAGATTTGTCGTAATTTCCCGAACGCTACCCGCCGAGTTGAATTTATCCTTTAACCTCACGGTCGAAGTAAGACTTACCTAGTCGGACTATTTGTCCCAGGTAAACGTAATCGTCAACAACTTCGAGCTCAGTACTCCCAACAACTACCGGCATAGATGTGATTGGACGTTACACATGATCTTTGTTTTGTCCATGTTATCTTAAGACATACCTACTCATTGGGAGGCACTATTTAGTTCATTGAACATAGTGCTTAGGTCCTCCAGCGACTCTGCCAAAAGTTCTATATCATCGGCTAATCGAAGGTGAGTGATGTACTCGCCGTTGATGTTAGTACGTAACCTTTACGGTGTAGTAACTTGAAAACGTTTTCCAATGCAGTGGTAAAGAGTTTCGGGGATATAACGTCAACCTGTCTTACACCTTTCTGCAGTTGGAAAGGTTCCGTACTCTGGTTCTGTACTGAGCTAGCCATCGTAGCCCTACTGTACCAACACTTCAGCACTTCGATATAACGACAGTCAACTTGGCATCGCTGAAGGGACTGTAGCACCGCCCGAATTTTGACGGAATTGACGGCGTTCCCATAGTCCACGTACGTCAAGCAAAGTGGCAGATTGTACTCTTCTGTCATTTGTACAATTTGGTGAAGGGTATGTGGTCTATATTACTGAATTTTGATTCTTAAAATCCAGAAAGAATGTATATGTCTATGGGCCACAGCATCCACTTACCATCAGGCGTACTGTGTGCTCGTACGTCACCTCCATCCTGCAAAAAATTATTTTGACCTGCGACATATATCGATATAGCTGTCTCTTTCGCATACATATATTGAATATAAATTGCCTTTGTCTTGAGACCCTCCAAAATAATTAAACAAAAATACTAGTCAGGTAACACTAAAAACAAATTATCACGAAAGTAACGAGTAAAACGCAAAATAATATTCCATTACATCTTTATAATTTATACATGCTCATACTCCACATCCTTGAATAGTCAATCAAACAATAAAAGGTCAAAAGGGCGCTGCTTTAAATATGTCATTTTGTCTGTTTTGACAGCATAGTATAATAATATGGTCAGTAACAGTTTCTTTTAGTTGAATTTTCGAAGTGTTCCTAATTATTGCCAAAGCTTGATTGCTATATTTTTTCTTAATATACAAGTTTTAGTATACGATCCTGTGTTTTTGTCTCTGTTCTTCTTATAATTTTAGTTTTATAGGGTAGTAAAGCGTAAGGTGATCATATTAAACTCATGTACATTTATTAAAAATTAAGAAAGGAAATGTTTATATATAAAGTATATGGTAATAATTTAAATTAAAAGTGAAAATGCAAACCATTAGTTATATATTTCTAGGACGAGACGAAGTTATTAATTTATATATGTTACACACATTATGTGTAAGCATAATTCACAAGCAATCAGTTACCGAATGACATTCTAATTATATTCAACTATAGTATCAATCATCGTAAGCCGCTGATATACATTGATGAATGTTAGGGAATTATGATCTACGGCCTACACGTGTAAACCCGCGTCCGCTTCCGCCTAAGAACTATGCAAGATAATTCGTAACATTACGTTTGGTCGCTTTTTCGGGTAACGATGCATTCTATATTGGTCCTTAGGGGTGACATCGCATCTGCATTCGTTGATTCTTAATCAAGGATAGATGTAGGTGTCAGTGGGTCACAACGTCTACTTACGATCAGGTGAACTGTGTATTCGCTCTTCACCCTTCTAAATAAGAAATGCATAACTTTTACTTTCAAATCATGATAATTATATCGTCCTGGCTGATTAAAACCAATACTGGAAACTCCTTTAATAGCACACTATTTTATTTATTTATACTTTATTGTAAAATACCTCAATAAAATAATTACAAAGGGCAAACTTAACACCTTTTGGTATTCTCTCCCAGTCAACCCGTGACGTGTGGCAATAATGTAATAAGTGCCAAAAATAAACAAAATGTATTATGTACTTAATTAAATTGCTACAAGTAGTGCTACTAGTACCCGTTTATTAAAGTTATTTATAAGTGATGTGTGTACAAATTAATGTGTTTCCTAATTTTCCCCTCGATTGTTTTCATTGCCGAAGTGTAGGGCGACCCCCCACCAGATGGAGTTAAGACCTGGTAAGACATGCAGGAAGTTGATGGATGCATGTGGCTCAGGACCGTGCTTTGTGGCATACCTAGGAGGAGGCTTATGTTCAGCAGTGGACTTGTGAAGGGCTGTAAGGATGATGATGATGATGTTTTCATTGGAGTTGTGAAGGGTTACAAGAAGTCAATTACCACAGGTGAAATATTATTTGTTCAACGTCTGCGTAAGTTACATGATATTATGAGGACCAGGTTGTATTTTAGGTGCAGGGCGGACATTTAGAGCACGAGGTAAATTTCAAGACTCAAAGAATATTAAATATTGACCAAAGATTTAGAAGGTCTGGGTAGATACCCCCCATGTGTTAATTATCTCTACCGCCAAACAGTAGTGTGAATTTAGGTCTGAAGTTTAATTGCAAGCTATTATTATTTCAATTATCACTTCAGCACCAGCAGTAGTTATTTACCATCAGGTGAACTTTACGTTTGTGACTTCAACTTTATAAAAAAATACAAATTTTCAATTTTTTAATAAAAATATATAAACAAGGTTGCTTTTTTCATTCATTGGGTTCATTATTAGAATTAGAAGTGTGCAGCCTCCGTGACTACTTCCTGGCGAGGTCGGATGATCCATTATATAAGGATGTCATTTCTTGTGATAAAGGACTTACCCCTATGTCCTTAGCTAACGAGCAATGGCAAGACCCGGCAGTGCAGAATATTTCCGACCGGGAGACCGTATGGAAGGAGAAGGAGCTCCACGGGAGATTCTACAAGGCTCTACATGAGCCTTTCGTAGACACAGTAGCCTCCCTCCACTGGCTACGCTTTGGTGACCTCTTCGGGGAAACCGAGGGTTTTGTCTGTGCAATACAAGATCAGGTTATTAAGACCAACAACTATCGGAGATACATCCTAAAGGATGGCACCGTCGACATCTGTCGAGCTTGTCGCCATCCCGGTGAGTCACCTAGGCATGTCATCTCCGGTTGTTTGGCACTTTCTTAATCTAAGTACTTGCACAGACACAACCTTGTAGCCAGAATTCTTCACCAGGAGCTTGCTCTGAAATACGGTCTCGTGGGTCGGAAACTGCCGTATTACAAGTACTTGCCGGAAGCCGTGCTCAAAAATGATCGCACCAGGCTCTATTGGGACCGGGCCATCATCACAGACAGGACTATTCTTGCGAATAAGCCTGATATTGTGTTATGTGGACTGTTTGTGTGAACCGGGCACAGTCAAGGATATTTTTGTTCGACATTACCATGCCGTATGACGAGAACCTCGTGAAAGCCAAAACAGATAAACAAACAAAATATCGGGACCTGGCTCACGAGGTGACCGACATGTGGGGTGGGCTGTCGACCGAAATTATACCTGTAGTCGTTTCTGCAAACGGGCTAATCCCAGTCAGCCTCTCGGGTCATCTGAGGCGACTAGGACTCCGTGACAGACTGCTCCGGGCTCAAATGCAGAAGGCGGTGCTCCTTGATACCGCCCGCATTGTCCGCCGGTTTCTTTCCCTTTCCCCCTAACCCTCGGCCGTTTGGTCTCCCCTGCCGAGGGCTTCCATCTGGTTGGGCTTTTATTTATTTATGTATTTTTAATTTATTTAATTTATTTTATTGTTATTTATGTATTTTCATGTATTTGGTTTTATGTATTTATCACTTTCGTTCGCAATTATATATTTAGGGAACCCAACCAGATGAGAAAATTATATAGATACCCCAAAAATAATAATAATAGTACATACCTATATATACTTCGGAAGTTAAACATCTATTACAAAATTTCATCGAAATCTTTAGAGCCAATAGAGTATTTTACACCATGTAACATAAAATCAAATATATATATGATAGATTTTGTAAAAAGTTAACGAGAAATATTGATTTCTCTTTATAAAATTGCATTATAAATTTTATATTTCAATTTTAAGAATATTTTTTTAGTCTGTGCCTTAAATCTGTAAAACGGTGTCCGCCATATTGTCGTGACGTCACTGATCCAACCTAAGGATATTAGTGTTCTGTATCAATTAGATTAAGAGAATTGCGCCCTCCTTTCTGCCAAGGAGGGTCGCGTTCGTATACGGCTTAGAGATCTCTAGTCAGATCGTTAAGCCAGTTCCTAAAAGGTTGGGTTTAGTGGATAAAAGTCACCACATAACCACGCAGCCGGCTGCGTGGTATGCTATGAGCATTCCCAGCCTCCCTCCCGCGCTTTCCGGAGGGTTGCCCATATTTGCTTCGGGCGCAAAAAAAATTAAGAGAATTAGCTAACGTGCTGTGTTATTTCGAAAACTTTCCAGTTATCATTACGATTATTGAGTTTTGTTACGAATTTTATTGAAAAAGCATCATGGAAGACTAATTCGTAAAAGCATAAAGTACTAATCTACCAAGGATAAATAAATTGAAATTCCTTCCTCAGCATTATCATCAGAATGTTAAAACATCAATGTATTATGTAACATCAATCAACCTATTACCAACTTTTGTTTATACAAAAACATAATACCAGGTGAGAGTGTATTTTGATAAAAAATAGTTTAGTAGCTATCATATTTTAGTTTATCTATAATTACAATCATTAGCAATTATTAGTTATAATATCTAAGTTAACGTAATTTATTACAAAATTTGACTTGCGATCCTTCACCTCATTATGTTTGTTTTGTAATAAACGACAGTTAAATATATGTAATACTTACATCAAAATGATCTTCACAGAAAAATAGTCTGGTTTATGTAGACAATGTATTCGCGTATATTCTTACCAGTTTTAGCCAAGTATTTCTTATCTATAAATCAGTTAGTAATTGAATCCATAACTTAGTAATATTGAGAAAAAAAAATTACTCGTACTTGTCCATAACAAATGATTTTTTCTCAGCTATGGGCTGTGTGGAATAGAATAAAGAACAACAAAATAAAACTAATTTGACCACATTGCAGGATTCGGACTGGCGCACTTCAGCATGGAGCACGTTTCTTGGATTCACTTTTACGAGACTATAGTTCAGAGCGGTTTTCTATTTAAGGATCTCGACTGTTTAAGTTGTGTTGGTGCAGATACTCTTAGTAAGGATAAATTCAACCATACTTTAGTATTACATACGATAAGATCCGTACTCTTAGTTATGTGCTCTGCCTCATCGATCCAGTGGTCATAAACGCGACTACTGATTATGAGGTCCCAGGTTCGAATCAGGACCAAAAAAGTTTATTGTGCTATGCTCCGTTGAGACTCGACGTCATCGCTCTGGAGGACAAAATTTAATGTTAGAGACTATTATGTAATGCTAACATGAACTAACCCATAGGCAACATGCGACATGTTTGGCTACAGGAGGTAGGGTATAGAGAGTGCATCTATACTTAAGTAGGACTTACATTGATATACTCGTTAAAAAATAAAACATAAAAGCTTGTCATTAACAATTTAAAAACTATCTTGAAGTTGCGTGTATGATATATTTACATCATTTTTATCTAATGGCCACATTTTACAAAGTTGAGCAATTAAAAATATGATACCATTTAAATACGGGTCATATTCTTGGGACACCAATTAACGTCAGTTTAATTAATTAGTAGAACTGGTGACCCTAAAATGTATTTTATTTACGCGTTCTGGAGGAATGAACACACCATCGTAATTTTAAATGTTGTGTAATGGTGACCTTAAATTATACAATTTTTATTAATGCAGATATAAACTATTAAAAGTAAAGTTACACCGTATATACGTCCCACTGCTGTGCACAGGCCTTTTTTCACTTTTAAGAGAGCTTTAGGGCAAGTAAGTGTCTGCCACGCTGCGTGTTGGCGGACTTCACAGATCCTTCTAATATTTATTTTTTATTTTACGGATTTGCCGGTTTCCTGATGATGCTTTTCTCCACTGCCGAGCACGTGGTTAATCAGCACTTTTTTCTATAGGATAAGGGTGACAAACGAGCACACAAACCACCTGATGGTAAATGCTTGCTGTGGCAAGTGTGTGTGGTGGTGTGTGGTAAATGTTGCACTTTTTTCTATAGGATAAGGGTGACAAACGAGCACACAAACCACTTCATGGTAAATGCTTGCTGTGGCTCACAGACATCTACATCTATCGTCGATTACGAATCAAAATGCAGATGCGTTGTCACCCATAAGGACAAAGATGAAATGCCTTATTTCAAGTAAAAAAGGATCTCTCCGGTTCTGTACGCTCACCATACGAAACACAGCAGCGTTAAGCTGCTATTTTACGCTGGTATTCTGTGAGAGCCATTCGTGCTACAATTACACTACTAATAAATCTCGCTTTACTACATACACTGCAATTAACAATTTCTTTGGTGTCGGCGGGGATCGAACCCGGGTTGCTCGCCTACTGTGAAATTTACAGCAAGCGCTAAGCCCTTGAGCTACCACGGCTACCACCCTACATGTGTTTTATTATCTAGTAGTATTCTAGAAAACTTATTAAGGATGATATGTGGTGACAAAGTAAGGAAATCTATCATTATTTTAAATCATGGGTATTGCCTCAGAAATGCGGAAGAAACAGTGCAGTTCGGTGGACTCAAATCTTTTCCTAATTTGATTGGAATAATTACCCAAATAACCGGATATAATTTGCGCTGTGTTGTATTGAGCTATCCCACCCTGTGAATGTCATAAGTCGTGACGATGAAAATACCCGGAAAATCTAGTGTACTTTGGTAGATACCTACCTTTATAACTTTCGTATTTATACCACATTTAAAATGTCAGCAAAAGAGAACAGCGTCAAACAGCCACACATAGAAGTAGTATAGCTCAGTTTCACGTTCAGACTTGGATAGCTTACGAGTTATTGAGAACGACAAGGGAGAAGTCATTGCTATTTAGCTGCATGGTCACGATGTTTACTGTCAGTCAACGGTCTACTTATTTTGGTGATGGCTTTTTCATAATAGATATTTTGCTATCCGCCGGAGATAATTAAGCTTTAATGGCATTTAAAAATTTTCTAATGGAGTTCTATAACAGCTTCTGTTTAGATAAGATTTTATACGTTATAGAGCCACGCTGCAACTCTATTATGGTTGTAAAATATATTTTTCACATTTGGCTCCGTAGTAACGATGTATCATGAGGATTCAGGAAATGTGTTTACGTAGATGTGCTTACATGGATGTGTTTACATTTGTCTTACGTGGTAGAGTCACGCTGTAGCTATATTATAGTTGTAATACGAATGGGTCAACTCGACCGGGGAAGGACCTCGCTCTCACAGAATATCAACGTAAAATAGCAGATTAATACTGCTATGTTTCGTATGGTGAGTGTAGAGATCCAGAGATCCTTTTTTACTGGAAACGAGGCCATAGTCATCACGGATGACAACTCATCTGCATTTTGATCCCTAATTGAGGATGAATTTAGATGTCTATGGGACATATCATCCACTTACCGACAGGTGGACTGTGTTGTTGTCACCTTAATTCTATAAAAAAAGATAACTCATAATTTATTTTACACCTCAAATTACTAAATTGTATTGTTTGTATATTAACCGTTAACTTATGACTTATACATTACATAATATAGGTATATAAAAGCTCTCTGGTCTTTCGCAAAGAAGCAAAGACAAACTTCTGTTCGCCTATACTACTTCCGCTGTTAAAACCGGATGGCACATTAATGCTTACGGCTACAGTGAAAGTGGACTTGATCGCGTCTCTTTTTGACTGTGATTCACGTCTAAACAGTGCCCAAATAAGGATGGTTTAAAACTTTGCGGGGTCTAGTCGTGAACAAAGCTGGATGGTAACCGGCTATAGTCCTAAAAGCTTGTACATCTGAGTTATCCCCTTTGTTGAAACGCTTGTTCTGCCTCTCTTTAGGATAAGAATAAAGCCAAAATCCTGAAAGCTGGCTTATGTGGAGTATGTACCCAAAAAGGCAGCCGTGCAGACCCCACTGGCTATTGGTCAATTTCAATTACTTCTTGCTATAAGATTAGGGAGTGTACATGAAACGCCTTCCTCATGGTATACCTAGAAATCAATGACATCCAAAGCGACTGGCAGAACATGTGTCGTAGAAATCGGCCAACTCCATTCACAATCTTTGAGCGTATTCGACTCACATACAGAGCGAGGCCCCCAATAACATTGTGAAAGCACTTGCTGTTCCATTTGATTACTCAGAAACCTTTGACAGGGCTTGGCAAGCTAGACTTTTAGGCAAGCTTCTAGCGTACTACTTATCTCGTGGGCTGATGGACTGGGTGAAGGACTTTCCGGGGAAACAGACTCTCCTATTCGTTTACGGAGGCTGCTCTTCCGAGCCTTAGATGATTAATGCGGAGGAAACGGATCCCGGATTTCCTCAGGAGTCCATTCTCTCCGCATTTTCCTACATACTACACATAAATGAACTGCTTATTTCATTCACCAATTAGAACCCACCATAAGTTCACAACTGACCATAGGCCTGTCCCATAGATTTCATCATTGGTGCGAATATTCCATAGATTATTAAGCGGATTGGCAAACAGAGATTTTATTACTTTCAGATATTTAAGAAAGTTGATGCTACCTCTCCTCTATTTCAGTTCGACGTCTGTCGCTACTTACGATACTTAAGAGGTGGTATGGAGTAGTAAATATTCAGCTGACATTACACACGGTACATTCGATCATGTTGAAATATAATTTATTCAATCATATAATGTATTGAATTAAATATTATTGAATACTATCCAACTAGTAAGCGTTATTCCTACAATGTTAAAAAAAGAAAGATAAAAGTTTATTTGTTAAAGTTGGCTTACACCAATATTATATTTTAAATTTAGTATACATAGTTAGTAAAAAGGTACCTAACTCAGAAAAGTCTTGGTACCTACTGCCAGAGCACTTCGGCATTGAGTATTTCTTTTAGTTATTTAAGTGAACCTATTTAACGTTACGGGGCAACTTTTATTTTATAGTATAGGATGACGAACGAGCACACAGTCCACCTGATAATAAGTGGTTGCTGTGCCCATAGACATCTACATCTATCCTATATCACGAATTAAAATGCAGATATATTGTCACACGTGAGGGCTAAGATGGTATGTCTCGTTTCCAGTAAAAAGGGTCTCCGGTTCTCTAGACTCACCATACGAAATACAGCAGCATTAAGCTACTATTTTATGCCGGAATTCTGTGAGAGCGTGGTCCTTCCCCGGTCGAGCCGACCCATTCGTGCTACAACTATACATCTAATATAACTGCAGCATGGCTCTACCAAAAATATTATATTATAGCACATACTACAAGTTGTAAGTGTCTACAGCTGAAATAGACAGAAATATTCTAAAACTTTTTTACGCGCACAGTCTAGCAGTATAGTAAGTGGATTTTGTGACCCTTGTAGGTACATCTCTTTTTGAATAATAAACAAAATTCAGATGCGTTTACTCACCAGTATATAAGCGTAAATATAGCACGTATAAAACGCTTTTCCGTGGTAAAAAGCTGCAGATATGCCATCATCAGCAGCAATGATTAAATTATGGTATACTACTAATATAACTGCAGCACGGCTCTACATTCACACGTTCAATTCCCGCATGGAATAAGTTTTTTTTAATAAGTGTAAGGGTGACACAGGAGCATACAGGGCTGATCGTAACTTCTATTGCTACGGCCGATAGACAAAAACTATATATACTATTCATTCTCATTTATAAATGCAGATATGCGATAGTCGGTTCCGTAGCGCAGTGGCTTAGCAATGTGTTGCAACGTTAAGGGCCGCGGGTTTGAATACCGCACGGAACAAGCATTTGTTTTACCTACAAATAATTGTTTCAGGTCTGGATGTTTGTCATTGTGAAGTTTATGTATGTAAACTGCCTACACAATGCAGGACAAGATCCTAGTGTGGAGGTAACGTTTTAAAAATAAAAAAGAAAAGGATAAGATGCTTTTGTCACCCCAAAAGTGTTACCTGTATTCGTAGTTTACCGTATTACCGTGTAGTGGTGGTGTAAGAATATCCGATACCCTATATTATCCCGTGGGTGTTGTAGGAAGCGATAGAGGGAAACAAATCAGGAGATGGGCAGCAGCGTCTTCCTAATAACGAAGGGTGACGTAAGAGGCAACAGAGGGAAACAAATCAGGAGATGGGCAGCAGCGTCTTCCTAATAACGAAGGGTGACGTAAGAGGCGACAGAGGGAAACAAATCAGGAGATGGGCAGCAGCGTCTTCCTAATAACGAAGGGTGACGTAAGAGGCGACAGAGGGAAACAAATCAGGAGATGGGCAGCAGCGTCTTCCTAATAACGAAGGGTGACGTAAGAGGCGACAGAGGGAAACAAATCAGGAGATGGGCAGCAGCGTCTTCCTAATAACGAAGGGTGACGTAAGAGGCGACAGAGGGAAATAAATCAGGAGATGGGCAGCAGCGTCTTCCTAATAACGAAGGGTGACGTAAGCGGCGACAGAGGGAAACAAATCAGGAGATGGGCAGCAGCGTCTTCCCAATAACGAAGGGTGACGTAAGAGGCGACAGAGGGAAACAAATCAGGAGATGGGCAGCAGCGTCTTCCCAATAACGAAGGGTGACGTAAGAGGCGACAGAGGGAAACAAATCAGGAGATGGGCAGCAGCGTCTTCCTAATAACGAAGGGTGACGTAAGAGGCGACAGAGGGAAACAAATCAGGAGATGGGCAGCAGCGTCTTCCTAATAACGAAGGGTGACGTAAGAGGCGACAGAGGGAAACAAATCAGGAGATGGGCAGCAGCGTCTTCCTAATAACGAAGGGTGACGTAAGAGGCGACAGAGGGAAACAAATCAGGAGATGGGCAGCAGCGTCTTCCTAATAACGAAGGGTGACGTAAGAGGCGACAGAGGGAAACAAATCAGGAGATGGGCAGCAGCGTCTTCCTAATAACGAAGGGTGACGTAAGAGGCGACAGAGGGAAACAAATCAGGAGATGGGCAGCAGCGTCTTCCTAATAACGAAGGGTGACGTAAGAGGCGACAGAGGGAAACAAATCAGGAGATGGGCAGCAGCGTCTTCCTAATAACGAAGGGTGACGTAAGAGGCGACAGAGGGAAACAAATCAGGAGATGGGCAGCAGCGTCTTTCTAATAACGAAGGGTGACGTAAGAGGCGACAGAGGGAAACAAATCAGGAGATGGGCAGCAGCGTCTTCCTAATAACGAAGGGTGACGTAAGAGGCGACAGAGGGAAACAAATCAGGAGATGGGCAGCAGCGTCTTCCTAATAACGAAGGGTGACGTAAGAGGCGACAGAGGGAAACAAATCAGGAGATGGGCAGCAGCGTCTTCCTAATAACGAAGGGTGACGTAAGAGGCGACAGAGGGAAATAAAATCAGGAGATGGGCAGCAGCGTCTTCCTAATAACGAAGGGTGACGTAAGAGGCGACAGAGGGAAACAAATCAGGAGATGGGCAGCAGCGTCTTCCTAATAACGAAGGGTGACGTAAGAGGCGACAGAGGGAAACAAATCAGGAGATGGGCAGCAGCGTCTTCCTAATAACGAAGGGTGACGTAAGAGGCGACAGAGGGAAACAAATCAGGAGATGGGCAGCAGCGTCTTCCTAATAACGAAGGGTGACGTAAGAGGCGACAGAGGGAAACAAATCAGGAGATGGGCAGCAGCGTCTTCCTAATAACGAAGGGTGACGTAAGAGGCGACAGAGGGAAACAAATCAGGAGATGGGCAGCAGCGTCTTCCTAATAACGAAGGGTGACGTAAAAGGCGACAGAGGGAAACAAATAAGGAGATGGGCAGCAGCGTCTTCCTAATAACGAAGGGTGACGTAAGAGGCGACAGAGGGAAACAAATCAGGAGATGGGCAGCAGCGTCTTCCTAATAACGAAGGGTGACGTAAGAGGCGACAGAAGGAAACAAATCAGGAGATGGGCAGCAGCGTCTTCCTAATAACGAAGGGTGACGTAAGAGGCGACAGAGGGAAACAAATCAGGAGATGGGCAGCAGCGTCTTCCTAATAACGAAGGGTGACGTAAGAGGCGACAGAGGGAAACAAATCAGGAGATGGGCAGCAGCGTCTTCCTAATAACGAAGGGTGACGTAAGAGGCGACAGAGGGAAACAAATCAGGAGATGGGCAGCAGCGTCTTCCTAATAACGAAGGGTGACGTAAGAGGCGACAGAGGGAAATAAAATCAGGAGATGGGCAGCAGCGTCTTCCTAATAACGAAGGGTGTCGTAAGAGGCGACAGAGGGAAACAAATCAGGAGATGGGCAGCAGCGTCTTCCTAATAACGAAGGGTGACGTAAGAGGCGACAGAGGGAAACAAATCAGGAGATGGGCAGCAGCGTCTTCCTAATAACAAAGGGTGACGTAAGAGGCGACAGAGGGAAACAAATCAGGAGATGGGCAGCAGCGTCTTCCTAATAACGAAGGGTGACGTAAGAGGCGACAGAGGGAAATAAAATCAGGAGATGGGCAGCAGCGTCTTCCTAATAACGAAGGGTGTCGTAAGAGGCGACATAGGGAAACAAATCAGGAGATGGGCAGCAGCGTCTTCCTAATAACGAAGGGTGTCGTAAGAGGCGACAGAGGGAAACAAATCAGGAGATGGGCAGCAGCGTCTTCCTAATTACGAAGGGTGACGTAAGAGGCGACAGAGGGAAACAAATCAGGAGATGGGCAGCAGCGTCTTCCTAATAACGAAGGGTGACGTAAGAGGCGACAGAGGGAAATAAAATCAGGAGATGGGCAGCAGCGTCTTCCTAATAACGAAGGGTGTCGTAAGAGGCGACAGAGGGAAACAAATCAGGAGATGGGCAGCAGCGTCTTCCTAATAACGAAGGGTGTCGTAAGAGGCGGCAGAGGGAACCAAATCAGGAGATGGGCAGCAGCGTCTTCCTAATAACGAAGGGTGACGTAAGAGGCGGCAGAGGGAACCAAATCAGGAGATGGGCAGCAGCGTCTTCCTAATAACGAAGGGTGACGTAAGAGGTGACAGAGGGAAACAAATCAGGAGATGGGCAGCAGCGTCTTCCTAATAACGAAGGGTGTCGTAAGAGGCGACAGAGGGAAACAAATCAGGAGATGGGCAGCAGCGTCTTCCTAATAACGAAGGGTGTCGTAAGAGGCGGCAGAGGGAACCAAATCAGGAGATGGGCAGCAGCGTCTTCCTAATAACGAAGGGTGACGTAAGAGGCGGCAGAGGGAACCAAATCAGGAGATGGGCAGCAGCGTCTTCCTAATAACGAAGGGTGTCGTAAGAGGCGACAGAGGGAAACAAATCAGGAGATGGGCAGCAGCGTCTTCCTAATAACGAAGGGTGTCGTAAGAGGCGACAGAGGGAAACAAATCAGGAGATGGGCAGCAGCGTCTTCCTAATAACGAAGGGTGTCGTAAGAGGCGACAGAGGGAAACAAATCAGGAGATGGGCAGCAGCGTCTTCCTAATAACGAAGGGTGTCGTAAGAGGCGACAGAGGGAAACAAATCAGGAGATGGGCAGCAGCGTCTTCCTAATAACGACTAAAAATGCAAAAAAAAAACTACGATGCCAACTCCTTTGCCAAGCGTGGCAACTAAGGCCAAATCCAGCCGGAATATCAGGCAGTCTATAAAGGAGACTTATGATCAGCAGTAGATAGGCTGTAATGGATGTGTAACAACCCTTTTTACCGACCTGTTACCATTAACACAATTCTCATGAAATCTCAAAACTGGTTTTAGTCTTCATTTGCACATGAGGCGTATGTAATGTATTGTTTGTAAATAGTAAGAAATAGGTACGATACGATTGTATCGCATGTGTGGTGGTTCAAAACAAACGTTTGTTTCTATGTTTCAATCATTCATCATTGTATTCAAATGTATTTACACCTTTTTTGTCGTTACAGATCAATTCAATGAAATATTTGATGCTATCAGACGGTTTAATACGAGTACATTACGGAAATATGAAATATGTTGTTTGGGTTTCTCATCATACAAGGGAGTTTAAAGAAAAAGAAAGGGAACTCTTACTAACGTGAGACGACTTACAAACGATGAGTGAAGATATCATGTTGTTCCTTAACTATTGAAATGTTTGAAATTATTTCGTTAAATATATCCTCAGAATAATTTGCTTGAAATCATTACGAATGATGCCTTATAAAGAAGAGACTATCGTTTCTTGAGCTGAATCTGAATGACAGAGTGAAAAATTTTGTGATAAGAGAAAAATTTGGTATGAACAGGATTAAGAAATGAATACTTCGGTGGTTTGGTCATGTAGAGAAAGAATGAAATAGGAGAGAGTTATAAAGTAAATTTATATTCCAAAGTGTGAACAGCAAAGTCGGGAAGGGACGCTCTAGATGAAGGTTTATCGACCAAATTGGCGATATTTTGAAAATGTGCCACATTAGGTTAGGTTTCCTTAACCGACGAGCGTGTATGCGTAGATATATGGATGTAAAAGAGGCGAGAAAGGTGTGTCAGGATCGTGCCAAATGGAAGTCCGTAGTCGTCGCCTACCCCGCTGGGTGAAGGCGTGAGTGTTTATGTATGTATATTATGTGTATAATAAATCGTTAAAAATTACGATATTTTATTTTTTTATTTTATTTACTTTGTAAGAATATCCATTAAAGCCCCTAAGGTCATGATCGTAAGAGGCAACTGAAGGAAACCGACCAATAGATGGCTAACAGCGTCTTCATAATAACATCCAGAAAATAAAAAAACTACCTTTGCCAACTCACCTGCCAAGTGTGGCAACTATGGAAAATATCCCCCGGTTTCCTGATGATGATGATATTTTAACTCATTTTTAATTATTTTTACAATCCCGATGTTTTGCGACCATAACTAGGTCATCACGATATTTTTATAAAGTTAAAAGCTTATTTAAAAAACTACCTTTTTGAAACGTTGAAAATTCTATTGGTTTTTCCATTCAATACGGTTTGTTTTTATGTTCAGTTTTATCACAACCCTTTTCTACTGTAACTTTGGACACGTAATTACTTAAGTGCTAATCGTGGTTTTTCTGTGGTCGTTAGCACAGTTTACGTGAAGAAAATATAATGCATTATTTAACTGATTGACTTTCTAGAAATACTTTGTCACATTGTCACATTTAGTGCTTACCGAGCAAATATAACAATGTATTATTTCACATTGTAAATAAATGTGTGCTACCAAAATATTGATAGGGTCCTGTAAATTCCTGTCGGAATGCTAATAGGACATTAAATTATTACCAAAAATTAAAATTATTAAACACATTATTAGTTTTTGGTTAGATGATATTGTAGTATTAGTAAATTGGTTTACTGTTATTAATTTGCATTTAAATGAAACCAAGAGTAAAGGTATGAAATTCATAACTCCTAATGTCAAACATGTAAATACTAATCTAATTTTAGAGGAGAGGAGCTGAGTCTTTTCGATACCACCATTTTTCTCAAAATTACACTAGATGCGAAATTCAATATATCAAAACTAGCAAGCAGACTTAGCTATGCAGCATATTATACTATAAAACATTTACCAGTGTTGAAACAGCTAGACTAGTTTACTTTAGATATTTCCATAGCATAAAGTCGTATAGTATTTTCCTATGGGTACACGAGACCGACACTAAAATTACACACATCAAAAAAAGTTTTTGATCATTAGCAAAAGCCGATATATTTTTAAAATTTAACTTTATTGAGAAAAAGTGTTTACGTTATATCTTTTTTTAAATAGAAATAAATTGTTTGAAATAAAAAATATACAATAAAAATAAAAATATAAATTGCAAATGTCTGTACATTTTATATTTTTGTATCAAAATTAATTTAGAGGAACTAAAGATAAGTAATTGAATATTTCTATCATTTTGAGAATTTTCTGTCTGTCTGTCTGTTTGTTTGTTACCGTATCATGTATGAAGTTCTGATTTATATCAAAATAAGTTTTACTAATACTGATCTAAGTGCTTCCCAGTATTTTTTCCTTGAGAAATCACAACATCTCAATATAGAATCGGTGCGGTTTGCAAAATGGATACATGCCAGAATAATCTAAGTAATGAGATCACTGTGGTCGCAAGTTGCTGGCGTTTATGGAAATCCAAACTGATCTAAGTGCAATAAAGAAATAATAAATTAATTGTGTACAAATAATTTACGTAATTTTTATTTAATATCTATGTTTATATACTTAAAACAAATAATATGTTTTGATATTTTTACAAAACCACTGAATATTTTTAAACTGGCAACACAAACGTAGTCACGTCTACAAAATCAAAATCAATTGACGTTACTTGTCATATTGATTTCGGTTTAGTCGCATGCGCTTGCGATTGTCTTTTGTTTTAATAAATATTTTAATTGAAAGGGTGTTACGTAAACAATGGATAACAAAAACAGAGCTAAAAGAATAGTGAATATGGCATTGCAATCTTCGCTGCCGCCATCTTCATTGACTTCAACAAATTAAGATTTTTCAAGTGATCATTCTTCTTAACATCCACAGCAAAATGTAGAAATTTCCACAGAATTAGAAGACAGTGAAGGTATGTATTGTTGTCGAATATAAAGGGCTGGAGAGATTTTACTTTTATTGTGTGATTTGCAGTTCGATTTCAGAATCATATTTTTTCAAATATTGTTGCTTGACTTACACTTATGTTCATTTAATCAATTAGCACGAAAATACTTATAAGGCTATACTCTAATAAACTACTTCCTTAATATAACCTATTTTTATAAGCAAATACTCGTCTTTTGCGTTTTTGCTCTTCATGTTTGAATCTGGCTTGGGCTTGGGTTACAGATCATCCAGATTCCGATGAACCTGTCAGAGGAAGAAAAAGAGTTCGGAATTTCGACAGATGGGCAAAGAATATAAGGAAGCGAAAAAGAACTGCAGGCCAAGAATATCGCAACGTACGAGGTAGTATTGTCCCAGCTAAAGTATTTACATCAGTTGTATGCAGCTGTAGGTTCAAATGCAGTGAGCAGGTTTCATCTGAAAATCAAGAAGCAGTACACGTAATGTTTTATCAGCTCACCTCATGGGATGCTCAAACAACATGGTTGTGCAGCGCCATTAAGACTTTAGAACCAAAACGCCGTAAGTAAAGACAAAATGCTCAAAATCCTAGCCGCATAAATTATGTACGCCAATTCATGCTGTTGGACAAAAGAGTTTGCAAAAGTTTCTTTTTAAAGGTCATACAAATATCTAACAAAAGATTAGATTATGCATTACGCAATAAAAAATCTGTTTCTGGATAAGCGGAAAGAGATAAGAGGGAACAACATATACCTGCTAACAAGCTGTCTGATGAAAAGTTGAACTGGATTAAAGACCACATTAATAGTTTTCCGAAATTTGTGAGTCACTATGGAGAAAGACGATCAACACGAAAATATTTGCGCCCGGATCTTTCAATGAACAAAATGTATGAACTTTTTAAAGCAAAATGTGAGTCAGAAGAAAAACCAATATTGAAAAAGAGTGCCTACGTCAAAGTATTTACAACCGAGTTTAATTTACACTTCTTCTGAGACATGCCTAGCTATAAGGGTACAAAAAGATCAGCATACTAAGCTTGCAGGCGAAGTAAGAAACATATTAAATGACTGTAAAGATAAAGTCAAAACTGACGAATCGTTATTAGTAGCTACTTTTGATCTGGAACGAACCCTGCCTCTTCCTTATTTGAATACTGGTGAGGTCTATTATTTAAGACAACTGCAAATGCTGAACTTTGGTATTCATGCTTATACTAAGGAAGGAGAAAAAGTTCTCGTGAATACGTGGCCAGAACATTGTGCGGCCAGAGGCTCACAAGAAATTATGTCGTCACTTCACTATTTTTTAGAAGATTCCGTGCCGGACACTGTAAAATCACTGTGTTTTTTTAGCGACTGTTGCTCCGGGCAAAACAGAAACTGGAACGTTTTACACTTTATGATGTTTCTGGTTAATAAATCGCCATATCTAGAAACGATCACCATGCATTATCTCGTCAGTGGCCATACTTACCTGCCTAACGATACCGACGTCTCTTTTAGAAGTCGAGAACTAAAATAGAAGACTAATATCTATACACCAGAAGATTGGATGAAGCTCATCCGAGACTGCAGAAAACAAAAACCTTTTACTGTGTGAGATATGAAAAATAAGTTTCTAGATTATGAAAGCCTCACAACACTATTCAAAGTTATCAGATTGTATTAAGAGAAGGCGCAAAAATTTCTAAGATGCGGAAGATAAAGTTTTGTAAAGGTTCAAGTATAATCAGTTACAATGATGACTACACTGAAACATAAGAAACACTTGATTTAAAACCAAATGATATGGATTCTGAAACTTTTTTTGTAACCTAAAGAATTATACCAGAAAAATATTATACCAGAAAAAGCTCCTGAAACTAGACTAATATCGTATCAAAAAATGCAAGATATTAGAAAAACTCTAAAATTCGTACCTCCTATCCATCATCAGTTTTAGTTGACATTACCACATGTTCCTAGAAGAGGTGGCAATCAGGAAGCACAAGATGATGAAAATTTTTTGCCTGCTGTATTTGGTGATGATTAATGTGATTTTTCTTACGACATCAAATTATAGATTATAGTTTTCATTTCAATTTTTTTATTTAATGGCAATCCCTTATTTGTTGTATGGAAACCAAGTGTTGGCTAGAGAAATTCGGGAGCAAATTGGGGATTACCTTGTTGCGGTCATTTTGTTGTTTATTTACAAAATAAAACATAACCGTACAGTTTGCCCTGTTCGTTTCCTGGTTTGTTTGTGGTTCCGTTAATTTGTCCGTTAATTTTTTTGTCTGATTGACCGACTAACTGAATATTTTTATTCAGATTAATGTCTTTATAAGTCTTCGCAACAGTTTAATTTACAAATAAATCGTCATAACTTAGAATAGCAAAAGTACTGATTCCACGCGAACAAAGTCGCAGGCACAGCTGGTTAAAAATAAAACTTAAAAATGTTTTAATAATAAAACTTAAAATAAAAAATACATTACTCAAGGATTGAATCACCCAATTTTTGTCATTAGAAAGAGTTTTATTTTTTAATTTCAAACAGTGTATTTCTATTTAAAAAAATGTAGGTATAATGTAAATAACGTAAACAATTTTCTTAACAGAAATTTGAGGTAACGAAAAATATTGTTTAACCAAACTTATACCTACGAGAATTTATTAAAAGAAGGTTTTTATTTAATACAATATAATACCTCCTCTGGTTCGCACACATGCGGAGATCCTCCTGGGCACGTTGTCGATCAAGCTATCCAGTAACCTGTCCCATTCTTAAACAGCGGCTTCCCATATCTCTGGAACTTTCTGGGGAGGTGGCTGTTAGTTCCAAATAGCTCGCTTAGGGGCATTTCACGCGTGCATTAATGGGTTTAAGTCAGACGAACCAGCAGGCCGGTCTAACCCTGTGATGTCGTATTCTCGGAGAGCAGCAATGACTCATTGAGCTCGATGTGTGGGTACATTATCATTGACCAATACGAAATGGTGCTCATCATTTACTCGGAATGGTCTGACGATTCCATCAACAGTGACTGTTTTGTACATATCTGCCGTCATGGAGCCTCGATACAAGATCAAAGGCGTTCTAGCTCCAATCACAATTCCACCCCAAAAGGACAAGGTTCCAGTGGCAGTACTTTGCCTCTCAGAGTCTCTAGGTCTTCTGTAGACATGGACACGTCGATATCTGGATGAGTGCTGATTCACGATTACTCAACGAAGAGACAGTTTTTACAATTATTTTACTTCTTCATTTTGCCGGAGCCAAGCCCACTGCAATCTCCATCACTGACGTTGCCATGAATTCAGAGATGCTCGCCAAGACCTCTGTGCTCGTAGTCCAGCCTGGTGTAAGCAATTCCTAATGGTCTGAGTGCTAACTTCAAGTTTTACATTTATTGTAGGTGCGTTGAATGTTGGATCACGGGCTGCCAGTAATCTTATATAGCGCTTCTCAGCAGCAGTCAGAATATTCGGGCAACCACTACGGGGTTGATCAGCTAGATTATCCATACTGTGGTACCTCTGAAATATGATCATGACACAGGATTGGGATACAGCAACTCTGCGTGCTGTTTATCTCGTGGATTATCCTTTTTCCCTCTTGGCATTTTTTCAATTACAAATTTCCTCTTTGACAAAGTCAGATTTCTGAATGAGCGTAAGGTTGTATTGAATTAATTTTTATGAGGAAAACAATAGAATTTGTTTTATTATTTAGTATTCTAATTATATACTTTTAGTAAAGAATCTAAAAAGAAGACGAAACTACCATAGCAAAAAAAGTTTTATTTTCCAAACTGATCGCAAACTTTTCTGAAGTGTATATGTTTGTTTTGTAGAAGAGGGCCATGAGAGCAAGATATGATTTATTTTAAAGAGTCGCTCATACAAAAATTTAAGGAAATTAACAAATTAACTTGAGCCTCTCAATACATTTACGAAAATTTAATGTACATACTCAAAAATAAAAGTTGTTTTGCAAAAATAAGTGATATTAATTCTGTAAAAACAGACACAAGTTACTCGACTCCATCGAGTCAGTAATTCATTGTTGGGGCGATTTATACGCTTTTACAATAAAATCTCAGAATATATACAACATTTGACCCGGTAAAAGTTTAAAAACTTTATTAATCTAAGTTTGTATAAAAGGGGTTATTATAATATTAAGGAATTTATGGGGTTATTCAGGGTTATTTTAACCTTACCATAAGTTGTTTTTATATCATACATGAAATGTAACCTATTATTTTGTTTTAAAATCCCGCTGGGTTTCTTGTTGGTTCTTCTCAGCATAGAGGTTTTTCTGAACCAGTGGTAATTAAACAAAGCAGCAGCAGTGGTAATTAAACAAGAGCAGCTTTCAATAAGTATTATTTGTAATCTATATTGAAAAGAAAAAAAAATTGTCTTTGTATAATTTTCCGTCTTAAACCTACCACAGATTTTACGGCATTTTTATCTTGCTAGATAACGTTGATTAAAGCATTTTTTGATGACTGCCTCGTTGATATTGTGGTCAGCGCGACTACTGATCATGAGAGTTCGAATTCAGATTTGAGCTAAACTCAGTTATTGGTGTTTTGTTACAAGAAATCCTCAATAGCGGCCTGGAGTTAAGAAGTGGCGGTGTTTCAATCTCGTGCCTAGCAGAGGACTTAAATGCAATATTTGCACCTGATCTCTCTTCGATCGTCCCATCGGATTATGAGAGTGAAGGAATAGGGAGTGCACCTGTGCGTGCTCACACACTCGTGCACTTTTATCCTGTCCTGTGCAGACGGCTAGTCTAAATTGGAACTGGCTGCGGTGACTGAATGCAATGTGGAGTTATTGTTAATGGACATATGGGTGGGATGTAGATACTGACGAGTATGTTTACTTAGGACAAATCGTCAGACTAGGAAATTCTATCTTTTTCCGAGAGGTTAATCGACGGCTCCAACTTGACTGGCCAGTTGTCATTTATTCCTCAAAATCTTAAAATAATGGTGTACAACCTGTTATGATCTGAGATATGGTCTCACCAAGCTATGTAGAGGGCTAGCTATACTTGAAGTTTTTCAGCGTGATTGACTTAGAAATGAGGATATTCGCAGTAAACCAGAGTAAACGACATAGCCCAACGGATCTGGTCGTATAGCTCGAAGAACCGACAACCGATGGGGAAGAAAGTTCTCAAATGATAGCTTCGTACTGGTAAGTGTAGGGTGGTCCCCCACTAGCCGGAGTGACAGCGTGGTTAGTGATGCAGGCAATCGATAGATACAGGTAGCTCAGGATCACATTTTGTGGTATTCCTTGGAGAAAGCCTATGTTCAGCAGTGGACTGGTCATCATAGTCTGTAATGATGATGATGATCATCGAATGCCAGCTTTTCGAGCTGTGTGGCCGGCCCATTGTCACTTCACCCTGGCAAGAAGATTTTACTCAGAAATTTTTTTTCAAACGTGCAGCATATATTGTAAAAGTATAGTATTCGTTTGCGGTATAAAAGTTGGAAGAAATGTTTAATCTGATATTATAGCACTTAATTTAGAATTTATTAACATAAAATTAAGAAAATATTATATTTGCATAAGTCCTTTCGAAAGTGACGAAATTTCAAAAACTTGAAGTTCGAAATAAATTAGAGCTCTTTGCCTTTTAAATTTTGCAATCGAATTTGCAAATTCATAGATAAAATCGCCTACTTGGTTACGTCATAACGTATTTTTGGGTTTTGTTATAGGCGTTTCGCTGTCGTATAATTAATTGTTTCTAATGTGCTGTCTACTAAAAGCATTCGAATTTTAGAGGCAATTAATGAGCCAATCAATTCATCTACATACGCGCCGGATATGGCTACGAAAAATCGAAAATTGACCTTGGGGTAATGCGTTTTTTAGGCCAGTACTCTAGATCCTTGTTAGATTTTTAGATAAGGTTAAATATTATAGTTATAGTAGGTTTGAATTAGTGAATAATAGAATGACTGCATTGTTGGTGTGGTGGTGGTAAACACAACTGCTGATCACGAGGTCGAGAAATAATAAGTTATTGGGTTTTTCTGTCAAGATATTCTCAGCAGCTGCCCGGAGTCAGTAAGTTGCTTCGTAAAGCACGTAAAGCCATTGGTCCTGTGCCTGATCTCTCTCCGGTTGTGTCGGTTTACAGTCCCATCGGACGTTGGAATAAGGGAATAGAAATTGCACATATGCTTGCGCATACACTTGGGCACTATAATCCTGTCCTGCGCCGATGGCTAGCCCTGTTGAGGCTGCCGTCGTGACCAAAATTCGGTCTGGAGGTCACATTATTAGTACATAGGTTATAATATTTAATCATCATCATCATCATTACAGCCCTTTGCAAGTCCACTGCTGAACATAGGCCTCCCCCAAGGTATGCCACAAAGCACGGTCCTGAGCCACCTGTATCCATCGACTTCCTGCATGTCTAACCAGGTTGTCACTCCATCTAGTGGGGGGTCGCCCTACACTACGCCCACCGGTACGAGGCTGCCACTCGAGAACCTTTCTTCTCCATCGGTTATCGGTTCTTCGAGCTATATGGCCGGCCCATTGCCACTTCAGCTTACTAACCCGTTGGGCTATGTCGGTCACTCTGGTTTCATTGCGGATATCCTTTCTTTTTTTTCTGAGTCTATCACGCAGAGAAACTCCGAGCATAGCCCGCTCCATAGCTCGCTGAGCGACCTTGAGCGTCCTCATACGGCCAGCAGTGAAGGACCACGTCTCTGATCCGTAAGTCATCACTGGCAATACGCACTGGTTGTATACTTTAGTTTTCAGAGATTGAGGTATACCTGACGAGAAGATGTATCGTAATTTCCCGAACGCTGCCCAGCCAAGTTGAATTCGTCGATTGACCTCTCGGTTGAAGTTGGACTTACCTAGTCGGACTATTTGTCCCAGGTAAACGTACTCGTCAACAACTTCGAGCCGGTAGTTGTTGGGAGCATAGTGCTAGTAGACACCATTGAAGTCATTGAGCATAGTGCTAAATTCCTCCAGCGATTCTGCCATAAGGACTATATCGTCGGCAAATCGAAGGTGAGTGATGTACTCGCCATTGATGTTAATACCGTATCCTTTCCAGTCCAGTAGCTTGAAAAGGTCTTCCAACAGTTGGCGTCTGGTCGTCATAATGAAGTCAATCTTATTCTTTGTCGAACAGTCGGGGCTCGACCAGGTCCACTTCCTGTGTTCCTTCCACTCCTTCTGGAAGAAAGAGTTCATCATAAAGAGTCCCTCTTTCTCCATAAAGTTAACCAGCTGCTGGCCCCTACGGTTCCGTTGCCCTACTCCAAATTTACCTAACTTCAGCTCACCGTTTTCTGTTGTGCCTGTGTGGAAGTCGTGCGGTCTGACAGGCTTGTTGGTCTAGTGGTTAGTGACCCTGACTGCTAAGCCGGAGGTCGTGGGTTCGATTCCCACCCAGGACAAATGATTGTGTGATGAGCACGATCATTTGTTCTGTGTCTGGGTGTAATTTATCTATAATATTTATGTATTTAGAAATATATAAGTATGTTTATCAGTTGTCTAGTACCCATAACACAAGCTCTGCTTAGCTTGGGACTCGATGGCGTTGTGTGATAGTTGTGGGATAATATTATTAATATTATTATAATATTTAATAATGTCAGTTAATAATAATCACAGGACATAAATGTTAACAAATACCATTAACAAAGATTTATTATATCACAGATAGGCCAGATTATGCAAATAACGTTTTCCAGTGCCATGTGGTATGATTGAATTGTTTTTGCGTAACACTTGTGGTAACAGAAAAATTTGAAAGTGTAGGAAGCTGATTGCGTTTAAGGTCACAACTTAACCTGTTCCATGCGATACGATTTAGTTTCACCATTAACCTTATAATTATATTGATAAATGAATGATTTTCACATATGTGCTATTGGTTTGTTGATGCAAGGTTGGAGCAGTCGATATTTCTTAAAAATAAAAAAGTAAACCTTAAAAACCAATGTCAACTGCATGTTTTGAGTCTTACACAATGTGATTTAGTTAATTTGTCACCATAAAGATAAATAAAAATTTCCTTTTCTGGGTTTCACTATCACATAACGAATTATTTTTATTTGGTCTTGCAATATTCATTCAATTGTGACATAGCATCACGATTAGAATTTTTTAACTTTCAGTGAATTCTTTGGACTGTAGTCTTAATTTTAAGATAAAAATAGTATATTACCAATAAAAATTGGCCTGGCCATAAATAATGTTAAAATTTAAAACGTCATTTTTTATGATTTTGAATTTGAATTGAGTTTACTAATAAACTCGAGTTTCTTTCTAATAAGAAACTTCTATTAATTTGTCGCCATTTCATGCATTATTTTACAGCGTGATTATTTAATTACATAATGGACAGGGGAATCAAAGAATACTAATGGGTGTGGAGCCGTCAGTTATTTTAAGACTCTTTAAAAGCTAGTTATCAGTCGGTTGTTTGTGATTCGCACTATCGCCAGGTATAGTAATAATTCTTTTGTCAAATACCATAAAAGATATGGGTGACCTCGTGTTGTTTGGACTTATGTCCGGGTTGTGAACGTACTCTAAGCCAGAGAAAACGAAACTTTATAAGGGAACAGAAAATATCACGTGTCAATGCAACTATCATACGAATGGCGCTTCCTTACAACACATCAAATGTTTATTTACTGTTTTAATGGGTACACCATTGGTAAACAAAGTTGTTAAGTTTAAGTAGCAGGCAATGTCTTGGTATCACAGGATGCCGTGCACGTTCAATGGAGGTGCGTGATGCCCACGGGCAAGACGTATTGCTACAACAAACCCGCTCACCACCGACACTAAGAAGGCCACTTACCACGGTCTCGGTTACAATCGGTATGGCATAGGCCTAAGCGATATTATAAAATTCCTAATCAAGGCCCATATCCTATACTATTAAACGAGCAATTCTTGTATATATATATATATATATATATATATATATATATATATATATATATATATATATATATATATATATATATATATATATATATATATATATATATATATATATATAATCGGGATCTCGGAAACGGCTCCAACGATTTTCATAAAATTTTGTGTCCAGGGAGTTTCGGGGATAATAAATCGATCTAGCTAGGATTTATTTTTAGAAAATGTCTTTTTGTCCGTGTTTTTAGGCAATGAAAAACTGCTACAATATCTTTAGAATAAGAAGGTAAATTTTGACAGATTGTTAGTGATTATAAATAGCTTAATTGGTATAATGGTCGGTCACAGAATCTTAAAACGCCGGTTCGAGCCCAGACCGACCGACCGACTTTTTTTAATATTTTTTCATGTTCCTTTCTTTTTTGAGAAAATCTATTTTTTCGAGCCCTTTTTTTAGTATTTTTTAAAAACACGAAAATTAAAATTAAAATAATTGCACTCATGATTTTTTATTCAAATAACCAGTTCCGTTTTTTCTGTTATGTCGCTAAGATCAAAAAATATTATTTATATTTCATCAGTATGTAATTTGTATCTAAATATAATTTCCAAAACACACGAATTAAAAAAAATCGAGCGAAAAATACCGAGCAAAGCTCGGTCAACCGGGTACTCTATCATTATAAAGCTTTAATATAGTATATTAGTTCTTAGATACTTATGCGTAATGACTTCGATAGTGTTTCCCAATGTATAGGTATTAAGGTGTACATGAACAAAACAAAGGTATGTGTTGTTATCACGCTTTAAATTGTTTACAATCTTAACGTAGGATATTTTTTCTGACTATGTATGCCCAACTTAGACCAAGAGGTCGATCGACGAATCTAACTTAGAAAATCACACCACATCTTCTCGTCACGTCAAAGAGTGAAGGCAAGAGCGTACAATCAGTGTGAGTGTACAATCATTTTTGAATTTACTTTTTATTTAGGCATTTTGAAGAACTCTACCGCATATGCGTTCCGCTCCAAGTCCGAACGCGTACTGCTAGGCAGGCCCGTGTGTAGGGTCTGCCCCGATAAAAGCCTCGATTTCTTTCCACCCTAGGTCGCCACCGATATCGTCTCGTATGTAGCCCGCTTAACTGGTACTAGCTTATGTTTGTTCCTCGTGTTTGATTACCTAACCTGACCTAAATACTATAGCATACATCCTCCATATGAGTTAAGGTTTTATACGTGGTACAAAATAATAAAATATAATTTTATACGTGGTAGAGCCACGCTGCAGTTGTTTTGATTGTAGCATGAATGGGTTGGCTCAACCGGGGAAGGACCACACACACTCTCACAGAATAATAATAATAATAGTATAGCCTCTTTATTTCCATAATGAATGACTTAAAAAGAACCAATAGTATCTTAAGATTACGATTTACATAATTATGCATGCATATAACAAAATATTACAATTCATAATTATCAGAATTAATAATTTACAATCGAATAATTTTTAAATTTTATATAAATTTCAAAATATTAAATAAAATAAATTTTCAGATCAGTTTACGTACAAAATTCATAACATAATTCATTACGGACCCCTCAACGGGTGAAGGCCTCCTCCATTTTTTTCCACGTCTGTCTGTCCTTTGCCTTCGTGATCCAATTTTCACCGGCTTTTCTTATTATCTCGTCAACACATTTTTCTCTCGGTCTACCTCTGTTCCTTTTGTTTGGTGGTCCTTGCCAGTTAGTTACTCTCTGTGTCCATTTTTCTTTGTCCATACGCTCAATATAACCCGCCCATTTCCATTTTTGTTTTTGGGAATGTTCCAAAGCATCTATTATTTTTGTTGTATTTCTTACGTCTGTGTTTCTTTTTCTGTGTTTTCTTTGTATATTTAGTATACTCCTTTCCATTGCTCTTTGACATACTTGTATTTTGTTTTTAGTCTTATTATTTTATATCCATGTTTGGCAGCCATACGTAAGGCAGGGTAGTAGACATGTATCCATTATTTTTTTCTTCAGTTTTATAGGGAGTTTTAATTTTAGGGTTTCTTTATTGCTCCAGAATTTATTCCAGGTTATGTTAACTCGTTTTTTAACCTCATTTTCGTGTCTTGTCTTAGAGAAAGATACTTGTTGTCCCAGGTAAACATAGCTTTGAACGTATTCTAATATATTGTTATTGACCCTTATTGGTATAATATGGTGGTTCGTCATGACTTTAGTCTTGGTAGCATTTAGTTCTAAGCCAATCGTAATGCTTACATCATTTAGTTCATTAATCATTTTCTGTAATTGAGATGCTGTTTCGGAAAAGAGTATGATGTCATCAGCAAATCGAAGATTACTGAGGAGTTTGCTATTTATATTTATTCCTGTCTTTTCCCAGTTCAGAGTTTTCATTATATTTTGTAGCACAGTTATAAAAATTCTAGGTGACAGGGGGTCACCCTGTCTGACGCCCCTACAAATGTTTATTTCAGGGCCATGTCTCTCTAACTTTACACGACTTTTTCTTTTGTAGTAGATGTCTTTTATAAGATCTATAGTCTCCGATGGTACTTCGCACTCATTTAGAGCTTTCCACATGCTCGTATGTGATATAGAGTCGAAGGCTTTTGCGTGTTCGATAAATGCCAGGTAGAGTGGTCTATTGTGCTATATATATTTCTCTATAATCAAATTTAAAGTGTGGATGTGATCCATTGTTGAGAAGTTTTTCCTGAAACCTGCTTGTTCCGGCGGTTGAAATTTTTCTGTGAACTTTGCTAGGCCATCCTCAAGACAGGAAGCAAATAGTTTGTACATATTTGATTGTAAGCTTATTGGTCGGTAGTTTCCAATAACGGCAGGGTCTCCTTTCTTGTAGGGTAAAATTATGTCCAATTGTGCCCATTCTTTCGGTATTGCTCTATCGTTTAGAATCTTGTTAAATAGTGTTGTTATGTATGGTGCTAGTATAATTTTCCCCAATTTTAGTGCTTCATTTGGGATTTCATCCGGCCCGTTGCTTTTGTCCGACTTTAGACTTTCAATTTTCTTTATTACTTCAAGTGTAGAGAATCTAGCTAGAGTTGTAGAGTTCTGGTAGGACGTTTCGACTTCCGGAGTAGTACCTTTTACTGAGTATAAATTTTTATAGAATGTTGTTACCTTTTCAATGATATCAGATCTTGACAATATTTTTTTATCATTTGTATCATCTTTTATATAGAATATCCATCGTTTGGTGGTATTAAGATTTTTAAGACCTTTCTTTAAGCTACCTGTTGATTCGAGGTGCGTTTGAACTTTTATTCTGCGTTCTGCACGTTCCCGTTTCATTAATTTGTAGATGTTTTTGTATAGGTATGTACGTTCGTCTTTTTCTTCTTTTGTTAAGGACTTCTTCTGAACCAGTTTACTTCTTCTTGCAATAAGACATTTTATGTGCACAGGGATGGCCTCCCATTTTGTTGTTGGTTTCTGTCGAATTAAATTTAAACTGGTGATTATTGTTTTTTTTTTAATTTTGGCGTATAAGGACTCTATATTTTCATTTTCTTCTAATTCAATTTTGTTTATGTTTGTACTTAAGGTTTGTATGAATTGTTCGCGTTCTTCTAAAGTATTGAGTTTGGTTGTATAATTTTTGAAATTCGCTCTACTTTTCTTTATCGGTGCAATCTGTAGTGTACTTATCAAGAGTCGATGGTCACTGGGAAACGTTAGGTTTGATATGATTTCTAAGTTTGAGATGTTTTCCTTTCTATTCGTTAGTATATAATCGATTTGACTTTTTCTTTTCTTTGGCGAGAGCCATGTCCACATAGTTTTATTGTTCTTTTTAAATAAACTATTTGTAATGTATAGTTTATTTTCCCAACAAAATTGGAATAAAATTTCACCCCTTTTGTCTCTTTTTCCGTAACAGTATTTGCCCAGTATTCTTTCTTCGCCTGGTACTCGCTGTCCAACACGGGCACTAAAGTCGCCTAATATTATTTTCTGGTTATTATATTGACAGTGTGCAGTCTGTAGTTGGTTGTAGAAGTTATTAATTTCGTGGGTGCTTGCATCAACGGTTGGCGCGTGTGCTTGTAAAATGGTGAGTTTTGTGTTGTCGAAATTGAGATTTAAAATGCAGATGCGTTCAGATACTCCAATGAAGCTCTCGATGTTTAGCTTATATTCCTTTTTTATAAGAAATCCGACTCCATATTGACCTTTTGTTTCCCCGAAATAGCAGAAAATATGTTCGTTTTTTCTATGATATTATATCCCGTTCTTCTTATTTCAGCGAGGCCAATAATATCGTATTTTATTTTTGAAATTGCTCTCTTAAAATCGAGTAATCTTTCATCTGATAGTAGAGATTTTGCATTATAGGTACAGATGTAGAGATTTCGTAGTGTAAATGGAGGGTTGTAGTCATTATCCCCCGCGGTGACCAGCCGTATTGGGAGATGTGGAGGGGCTTCTTTCACACGTTTTTTGGTAATGAGTGTATCTCAGTCGAACTTGACTCCAATCCTTTTTTCGGGTGCGTGTTGTACATGTAGGAGGTAATATTGTTTAACTTGTTTTTCTCCGGTACCTGTCACGGTACTCTCACAGAATACCAGTGTAAAATAGCATCTTAATGCTGCTGTGTTTAGTATGGTGAGTATAGAGAATCGGAGACCCGTTTTACTGGAATCGAGGCATTCCATCTTAGTCCTCAAGGGTGACAACGCATCTGCATTTTAATTCTTAATCGAGGTTAAATGTAAATGTCTACGGGCCACAGCATCCACTTACCATCAGGTGGACTGTGTGCTCGTTTGTCACCCTTACCTTATACAAAAAAGGTGAGCTGTGAAGGGGGCCTATATTCAGCAGCAACTTAAGAAGTTGAGTTTTACTTAAGAATTTGTAGTATTCTTTTCGTAAAATCATTTTCTCTTTAGATAAATGTCAGTTACGTTCTATAACAAGTTCTCTTCGTTAGTCATGTCTGTCCGTCTGTTTGTCTGTCTGTCTGTCTGTTTGTTCCGGCTAATCTCCGATTTTGACGGGACTTTCACTCGTAAATAGCTGATTTTATAACATAAGAGTAAATTAAGCCACCTAAGAAAAAGGAATTAGGGTTCCGCGTAAAAAAATATAACCCGTTAAATCCAAACGTAATAAATTCCACGCCGACGAAGTCGTGGGGATCATTTTTTTATATACACTGACTGACTGACTTGATTTCAGAAGCTATTACGTAGATCTCATGTTATTCCTTTTAGTTCTTTGGAGTTGGTTTTCACTTTTAATTAAATTATTTGATAGTTTATATAAGACTAAAGAACCGCCCTCATCCCTTGTTTCTCCAAGCTTAGGAGTGGAACTTTTCCTCAATTTTATATGGGTACACTCCTTAATTATATCCTAAATAAATACCTATATAAAGCTATTAAAGTGACTTTGATTATCAACACGTTCATTGTCGCGTGACCCACATAATATTATGGGTCATTGGTATTGTTTTACTATTGTGTCTGGAAACCGGACAGTGAAAGTGTTAAATAAATTACGAATATATCACGTAATATACATACAAAAATGTATAGTCAAAATCAGAACCTCCTTCGTTTTTTAAGTCGGTATACGTAGTAGCTAGCATGTAGGTAGACGTTAGAAAAGTAAGACCTAATTATATTACGTTAGAAATAATTTTTTTCAAAATACAACTGCACATCGCAGGCAAAATGATAAAAAAAGAAACATTTTTACATATTAATTACATAAATACTTCAGTCAATGCAATGAATACAATTATGTAGGTAGTTGGCCTCTTTGGGGTGGAGTTTTTCGGCTTTGGAACCGAGCTATTTCAAAAGCTTTTTTTTAATTTTCACTGAGGTAGATAGTGTTCATATTTTTTATTTCAATGTCGTCCAAAAGTATTCGCTCCATTGCAATGCGGCTATCTAAACAGCCCGGGTTTTAATTAATTCGCGTTTTCTTGTATTATTGAAGAATAGTAACATAATTTATACATAAAAACTATAATAAAAACGATTTTCTCACCTAAGTTATAATATAACATAAGTGCAAAAAGCGAAGTAATAAACTCGTTTAAATATGATGGTACCCAATTTTCGCAAAAAGAAAAAAAGGTATATTTTAAATACTAGTTTCGCAACAAAAGCGTATGAAAACATACAAAACTACGTGCAAATATTAAAGAATATATATAATTACTAGCTTGCCAGGCAGACGTTGTTCTGCCCTTTTCGACGACCCTTTGTCATGTCCTATTAAAAATCCTTAAATTAGCAAAAAAATTGTGGGTCACTCATTGGCAAAAAAACTATCCTATCTCTCAAGTTGGACCAAACTGCACACGGTGTGCAAAATTGATTAAAATCGGTTCAGTAGTTTAGGAGTCCATTGCGGACAAACAACGTGACACGTAATTTATATATATTAGGATTCATTTTGTTTATATGTACCTATGTTTTACGTGGTTATTTCGTTCTTTTACAATAGAAGTATCACTACTCTAGATTTATTCGAAAGCAATATAATATTCCTATGCCTTACCACTAGTCTAATATTTTAAAGAATATGAAAAAATACCTTGTATAACTTTTATACCATAATGTTAAAAGTTAAAGTTGTAGCCTACTTCACATGTCTTCGTAATATTTTTTTCTTATTTCTCGTACACGCAGGTTTCCTCGAAATGTTTTTCTTCACCGTCGAGTAAGTGATAAATCAGCACTTAAAATTTCAATTAACAATTTCTTTGGTATCGGCAGGAATTGAACCCGGCTTGCTCGGGAACTGTGAAATTTACATCGAGCGCTAATTATTTGAACTATCATAATGTATTATTACTATTATTAAAAATACTAACAGTTTTCTGTCTTGAGTAAAACAGGAAGGAAAAACTTATTAGCGCTTATAATGTCGAATTATGCAATATGTAGGACATAAGAACATAATATTTAGAAGTTTAAATTATTGTTGATAATAATAAACTTTCCGTCCAAAATCGAGGTGATGCGCATTCATACGAGTATAATAAAAAGTTGCCTGCCGTGTTAAAGACGGGAGTAATTGACAACATAATGTCCTCCAAACCGAATTTCGGTCAGGACGGCCTGGCTCAACGGAGACTCGCCATCGGTGCAGGACAGGATTATAGTGACCAAGTGTATGCGCAAGCACAGACATACTCTTTATTCCTTTACTTTCGTAGTCCGATGGTATGGTAAACCGAGAGAAGATCAGTCGTAGGACCAATGGCTTTACGCGCTTTTCGAGGCACGGCAGCTTCCTGATTCCGGGTGCTACTCAGAATTTCTTGACGGAAAAACTCAATAATTGATTGTTTTCCTGACCCGGGATTCGAACCCAGGACCTCATGATCAGCAGTCGCACTATTACAACCACCAGACCAAGGAGGCAGTCAATTCAAACTACAATGTATTTAAATACTGAAACACAAATGTTATATGTTTTGCTCAACTCTCTGAATAATAACTGCATTCGTATTTATAATTCATGTTTTAACTTAAAGGTGGTGTATAACTGCAGTGGCAGTGTAAGAATATCCACTAGCCCATATCATCGCGAGGATGTCGTAAGAGGCGACAGGGGGAAAATGAAATAAGTTATGGGCAGGAGCATCTTCCCGATACAACTCAAAGTAAAACTGCCATTGTCATAACTATGGCAAAATGAGTAGGCAATTTATGAGGGAGGCCTATTAAACATAGGTGGTAGCAGTGGACTTTTATGGGATGTAATGGAAGAATGGATACATTCATTAACTTACATGTGTTCACAAAACGCTGCATTCCTAAAACAGTTCCTAAGTTAAGTTTTCTACAACCATCGCACCGTGGACGGAGGTCCGCTAGCTCATTTTACACTGGATCCGTCTATTTATAACATCTACTGTTTTTTTTAAATACTTTGTTGGTAGAGCCACGTGTTTCTGTACGTAGTAGAGCCACGCTACATAGCTGTGGTAACATTATAGTTGTATCACGAATGGGTCGCTTCAACCGGAGCAGGACCACGCTCTCACAGAATACCAGCGTAAGTGAAGTGAGTGTAGAGAAGGGAAGAGCCATTTTATTGAAATCGTGGCGTTCCATACTAGTCCTCACGGGTGAGAATGTATTTATATTTCGATTCTTAATTGAGGATAAGTACGGATGTCTATGGGTAACAGCGTCCACTTACCATCAGGTGGACTGTGTGCTCGTTTGTTACCCAAGGCTATAAAATAAAAGTTCTGTGTTCATACTAAAATGTTTATTATTCGAGTGGCTTTATTGTTCGATTTTACTAAATGCACGATCAGTAATTAACCGATTTAGGGGCAGTGTAAGAATATCCACCAACCCAAATAGTCCCGTGGGTATTGTAAGAGACGCGAAAGGAAAACAAACTAGGAGATGGGCAGAATTGTCTTCCTAATAACAACTAAATATTAAAAATCTGCGCTTGCCAAATCACCCGCTAAGCGTGGCAAGTTTTTTTTTATAGAATAGAGGTAACAAACGAGCACACAGTCCACCTGATGATAAGTGGATGCTGTGGCCCATAGACGTCTACATTTATCTTCAATTAGGAATCAAAGTGCAGATGCGTTGCCAGGATTGAGATGGAATGCCTCGTTTCCAGTAAAAAGGGTCTACGGTTCTCTAGACTCACATTACGAAACACAGCAGCATTAAGCTGCTATTTTACGCTGGTATTCTGTGAGAGCGTGGTCCTTCCCAGGTCGAGCCGACCCATTCGTGCTCCAACCACAATATATCTGTAGCATGGCTCTCACCACGTAAGACCACGTATGACAAATATCCCGCAATGATATTAAATGGGGGAGGCCTATGTTCTGCAGTGAACTTTTTATGCCGTCACGGTATGTTTCGTAATGAAACTGCAATATTTTGAACAAATTAATCATTCATTAAGTGCATTACATTAAAATATAAGCAAATATTCTAAATTTTTTTCGAGTTTCATTGATAAGTATAAAGATATTAAGAGTGTTCGATATCAGGGAAGGTTGCTTGAATATATTAAGCTGCGTGTACGAACTTGTAAAACTAGATAGAATTTTATGAATGGATTCATGTTAAGGATTCCACAACTGCGCGGGTCCTGTCGTAAACTAACTGAATTATTTATGTTTTCTATATAAGTACTTCAAATAGGCGAACTAAATACTTCTGTAGTAGCCTTTTATAGCCATTGAATTAATGAACCTGATCCGATAGAAATTATTTTTCAGTGTCCAAAGGGTCCGATAAACGGTGTATGAAAAAACTGGACGAAAATTACGTTATAATTTAGTACAATGTATTTTAGATGAATGTTCAATGCCTTTCCGCTTCTTTGCTACAACCACAATGTTTTTTTTATTAAGGCGCTACCCTGACCAAAACCTGGCAAAAGTACGTTTTTCAGAGACTATTATCTCATTAGTTATGAGAAATAAGCTACATCTAAAAGCACATTATTAATGTTCGATATCCTATCATCACATTCCACGTTCTAATTTGTTTTTATGTGTTATGAATACATTTAAAATCTACTTTTAAAAAATGACTAAAATTATTGATTACATGCATCTGTTGCTAAAGGAAATGCTCTAATCATTTGAGAATTACACTAATGGATAGATAATTTAAAAATCTATATTCTACACGTTTTATTTAATTTTTTAAGTTCGCTTATCTCTTTTAATTGAAATAATTCCAAATATTCGGGCGTATTTTTCCGTGATATATTGTAGCGAGAGCGCGTGGATTGTATGGGACCGAACGCTCAAGGTCTCTCGCTAGGGGAACCGTCTTAATTGCTATTGTCCTATTCTTTTCTTATCATATCCAACGTAAAAGGAGTAACATTGGAGTGTTCGTGATATGAAAACTACTCGTATTTCATTCAATATAATATGTAGATAGTAATAAATTTAAGACTCCTGAGACAAAAGAAGCTTATGTGCAGTTGTAAAATATAATGGATTGATGACAAAAAAATATTATTTGAATTTGGAATAACTGGTTGAAGTGAAAAAAAATTAATTATCAATTGTGTAAAATATTTAGATTAAAATGGTAAAATGTCTGTGTAAAATAAATTATAAATTAAAAGTGGAAAGCAAATTTAAATATTTTTTATTAACTCGCGACAGAGCGCGATATCAACATTATGTTCCGAATAAAGGATTTCTAAAGTATTGCTTTAGGAGTGTAAAAACCAACAAAATTCTACGTGGCAGAACTTCTTTTCCTTCTAGGAGTAGGTCTACATATAATGTACCACCTCCCTTAGTTATTTCGTTCGCCTATGCTTGTATACTGGGTTGCGGTCTGCAGCTTAAGCTTTGGTCTCTCGATCGTAACGCACAACGCTGCGCTATGCGACTCAAACACAGCGTCACGACGCAGCCTTTAACATCTCTGCGGAGAAGTGGTCAGTTTATTTTGCCGCAGCTACCAAGGTAGACGTGTTAACATGAACAATAGTTTGGAAATTTGTGCTTTGTTTGAGGAGGAGGAAGAAAGAAGTTTGTTTTTATTTTTATACAAAGAGAGAGATGACTCCGTGGCCGTGGCGCAGTGGCTTAGCAATGAGTGGCTGCGTTGGGGGTCGCGGGTTTGAATCTCGCACGGAACAAGTATTTGTATGGCCTACAAATAGTTGTTCGGGGTCTGGATGTTTGTCCTTATGCAATTTATGTTTGTAAACTGCCCCCACGATACAGGAGAAAATCTTAGTGTAGTGGTAACGTTTAAAAAAAGAAAAAAGGGATAATTGCGGATTAATTATATTAAATTATCTTCAAACAATTCCATTGTCGACCCTTGACGCACACCGCAGCGTTGCAACGAGAACGACGCCGCGCATTGCGGAGTACCCACTCCCCACTTCACCGCGCTTGCCCTTCGCCGCTGATGCATACTGCGACGGAACAAGAGACCATTCTACACGTTTTTTATACGATTATATGTTCGGCACCGCATGCCGCATACTACAACGTTGTGCGTTAGCAGCAAGAGACCAAAGCTGAGAGAACCAGTTGCAGATGTTGGAGGCAGACAAGACAACTTTATTGTTCCATGCAGATTTTAAAAACTTCAAATATCCATATTTGTCTATGGAATCAATTTTTTTTGGAACACCATACATTGCAAAAAGAAAACGAATTCCATTTGTAACGATGTCGTGTAGAGAAAAGTCAATCTTTGTAAATACTTCTGCGCAATCAATTAAATCATTACGTTTTTCGAATAATTTAAATACTGCTATTTTACCTCTTTTAAAAATTGTTGATGTAGTATCGCAACCAGTTATTGCATGCAAAACTAAAATATGGCCTTGACATTTCAGATATGCAGTCCGATTTTGTAATGAATATATTATTGATTGTACTTGAGCTTTCCCAGGTTTCAAGTTTTAGTTCATATTATGTAAAATATGAATTTTCTAATTATTAAAACCGCGATATCTCATGAATGGTGAAGTCGTAAAAGAAAAAAATGACTGGACCGTTTTTTTAGAGAATTGTATGATCTACAGCTTTTGTCTGACCTATTTTCACGATAAAACTTACCGTATTCGAGAAAATGGAAAAAAAATAATTTTGTACGTTTGACCTTGAATAAATTTTTTGCAGAAGTAGAATCGAAAGGGATTTTTGACATTATATTTATAATGATGTATTTAACATCTCTGCCAATTTTCAGCTCTATCCGAATTTTGGCTAAGTCAAATGTCTATTTTAACTGTACTAGTAACTGCTGCAAGAATAGATTCACTCGATCGGGGAAAGACGCTACACGCTCGCAGAATACTTCTGTATTTGGCACTGATATTTTATAAAAAATAAAAAAAAATTGAAATAAAAAATATATTAATTAAAATCTATCGAAATTCAAATCATATCCTGTGACCCTGCGCAATGACAAGGTCTAAGATGCCTACTAATTTTACATATTGTTTTATTGCCGTTCGTAAAGCAGGGTGGAATTTCGATAGATTTTAAATAATTAATTAATTTAATTCTATAGTTTTGTTTTTATTTTTTGTAAAATATCAGTACCATAGGCTTCTACTCCGTTCACATGTTATTTTTACCGATACTTTGAAAATTTGTCAAAACTGTGTTCGAATACGGGCGTGTTTACAAATAATTTTTGTAAATCGTTTTAGCCACAGAAATGCGTGAACGGCTACAGGTAGTGTATATATAAAAAATATAACAGTTCTAAGTATTAAAAAAAATACCATTTTGATAAACCATGCTGTGAATCGATTGGTCTCCTATAGATTGCAATGAAACTATACCAGAAATGAAATATCTATACCGCCTACCTCGAGCTTCGTCAAAATTGCTAGACATTTGTTAAAGCGGTCATCAATTGTTTGTTGAATGAATGTTTTCTAAGTGGGGTAATTAAAGCAAGTACTCGTGACAATAAAAGAGGCTTATGTGCAGCTGTGAAACATTGGCTGCGTTTGGCAGAAAAAATCGCTAGGAAGCGCTTGTAAGCAAAATGGCGATCGTAAGCGGTAAGCGCTCCCCCCCGAACGGGTTCTCGCCTTGTCGTGGCGGGGGGGCTTAGAAGCCGTGGCTTGGTCACCCACGGCGAAACAAAGAGGAACCCATATGGCTGGTCCGAGGTGGAGGGCCGGCCCGAGGTGGCCACTCCGAGTGGGCTTGGGAAGCCCACTTCGGATGTGTGTTGGTGGACTGCGGTGAGAGGTGTGTCCTCCTTACCTACCGCTGCAGCCGAGGTGGAGTTGCGGAGGAAGAGGAGTGTTGGTATGGCGATGCGCCACTCGCCCTATCCTCCGCGACTCAAACGGTGATGCGGTGGTGGTGGGGCTGCGGGGGGAGAGGATTGTCGGTATTGCGAGGCGCCGCTCTCCCTACCCTCCGCAGCCGAATCTTGGTTGGCGGCGGAGCCATAGACCAGATCCGCCGCTGGGGTCGGGAAGGCTAGTACTTCTAAGTTCTCGTTTTTCCTGGCCCTATGGCCTTTGTGCATCGGACGCGGGGGCGTCTGTTACACAGACGTAATTGGAGGCCGTGGAGGAAGGCGCGCCATGTGTTCTGGTGCGCCTTACCTGTGAAGGAAAACGGGGAGGAATTTTCCTCTCCCGAGGAGGTGCTGCCATAGGGCGGCAGGCGCTAGCAGGGCCGCGGATGTGTGCGAAAGCGTTCCCGTAGCCCTGCCAATATGCGACAAAGGTGGAACACCATGGGGTTTTAGTCGGTGCGAGTCCGACATAACCCGTCCTTGCCCCCGCGAGGCGGGTATGCGTGGGCATTTCCCCATGTACAAAAAAAAAGCGGTAACCGCTGTCAAATCGTAAGTAGGTATTTTCCTCTAGGACACGAAGTTAACTCTCCAATCATGAATCTTTAATAACATGTCGTCATTGTCGTCGCGTCTGTCAGACAGTTAACAGTGTATTTGTGCTCTGTGATCTTAATTTACGATTTCATAATTTAAGTGTTTCTTTGTGGAAGTATTTTGCATTTTTCATACAATATAGACATACAACGTGTTTCCTTAAGTTTTGCTGTGACTTATTCAAGGCAAGTTAAAGCAATATTAGCACAATATTACAACATATATCAACAATATTAAGAAAAGAGCGAGGGTAAAAGTCATCGACCCGGTACGTAGCATCTTCACGGTTACGCGCTATACTTAACCGTGAAAGTCGTGTGCACCATTTTCATAGTATTATCGCTGATAAACGCGCTACTAATACCATAAAATTGTACTATTTTTCGGGGTCTGTAAATTAAAGCAGCATAATGAAGTGCGCTGGTTGCTTGAAGCCTATTAGAGACAATGCCGGTATTAGTAAATGTATCTCTACTGGATGTGAAAAAAATTGTTGCTCAGTGTGTGTAAATGCTCCAATACTCAAAGAACAAAAGATGTTGGTTAAGACGTAGTATCCAGGTAAAATAACTATGATAATTATTTATACATTAAATTTATTACTAAATTAACGGTGAATGGATTTACCAGTAATTTAAAAAAAATAAATCCGCTTTCAGTCCAATTATATATAGGTATGGGTATGCATATGTATATGTTTATAGTTTATTATGAATTTTCGGGCATCTAGAGCGAGCGTGCACTCAGCCGCCCGAGCTGCCTCTGGGTAAGGGCTGGACTGAAAACCAGTGCTATCACTGAGTCCGGTCCGTTTCACAGTTTCACGCTGCAGCACAGGGTATTTTTAAAATATTTTCTTAAATTTATAATAATGTTAAGTTACTTTTAATTTAGTTGTATTTATCTTTTGGCTTACATCTACTTTTTGTTTGTTATGCTGCATGCTTAAACTTGAATAAAATGCATTTCTTTCTTTCTTTCTTTCAATACTCACTGCTGAGCGGAAGATTTGGAAATGTCCCGAATGCAGTGCCGCGCAAAAAAAAAGGTGGGGATAACAGTCTTACTCCAGTTCGAGGTGGTTCTGAAAATGTTACCACACGTAAAAAGCAGGACTCTGTGGGGTCTGAAATGACCCAACTCACTGAACAGCTGCGCCTCCTTACCAGTGAATTGTGCTCCGTTAAAACGAAATTAAATGACCTGACCCAATCAATTTCTTATACAAACGAGCGAATGGACGATATTATGCGTATTCTCGCAACCACTATTGAGAAAATAAAATACTTAGAAAAACGTGATGAAGACGTCCAAAATTTGCAGGTTACAGTGTCACAACTGCAAAATGAACTAAAAATACAAGCTCAACAGAATATGAGAAATGAAGTAGAAATTGTAGGAATTCCTGAAAACTTGGGTGAAAATCTAAATCATACCATACTCGTAGCAGCAACGAAACTGGGAGTTGACCTACAAGATAAAGACTTAGATTGGGTAACTCGTGTGGGCCCACGCCGACCACCGAAAACCGTTGCTCTACCAGAAGATAGCGGCAATATGCCGCGGCCAGTGGTCGTTAAATTTCTGCGTCGATCTAAACGGGATCAAATCCTCAAAGCTGCAAAGTTAAGAAGAAACATAAACAGTTCTGACCTGGAAGTAGCTGGTCTAACCCGGAAAGTTTATTTTAATGAAAGGCTTACCAAAGAAAACAGAGTGTTATTTCGAGACACTAGACAAAGGTCCAAGCAACACGGATACACATTCTGTTGGTAGTAGTTACGTTGTACCAGTTCTGGCGCACTTTTAGAAAGGTTGTACCAGTTCTGGCGCACTGAGTCACAAGTACGACGTTCGTCGACTCACGATCCTAAAAAAAAAAAAAAAAAAAAAAAAAAAAAAAAAAAAAAAAAAAAAAAAAAAAAGGTTTTGGCATGCTCTGATCACGAATCTGCGGTCCATTTTTGCGTAGGATGCACGGTTCCGGAGATGTGCAGATCAATTAACTCTTATCTAATTGATATCCGCTTCGAGCCTCCACCGTCATTAGCGCTCCATTGTTCTTATCTACTTATCTATTGTTCATTCAATACCGTCATTATCTATTCTTCCTCAGCGTGGTGATATTGTTATATACTCCTTTGTTCCTATCTACACATTACCCAATTTTCTTAAAATTTTTATTTATAAAATACAAAATCTTATTACTTATTATCTATAAAATAGGAGCGAAACATCTCATCCACTAAAATATCGTTGTACAATGTGTTCCCTGTAAATATACTCGTAAAACTATGCATTGAACATCCCTGAAACTTATATAGCAAATACATTAAGCAATATTCGCCACAAACTGAAGTCCACTCATTCTGAATCCTATCAACATTCCAGTTCCATCTTTTACAATTTCTTTTAAAAAACTCTAGATGATATCGTACAGGTGCCCGTCCGAATGAATCAAAATATTGACCGACGTCATTCGTATCGATATATAAAGCTACCCAATGTGACCCTGGTTTATCATCTGTATCCAAATTGCATATTATATACGTTGGTACGTGGGTGTACATGGGTAGTTTATTGGCAGCATAAACATTATTTTCTAGAGTGGGATGAATCTTTTTCAGATGTTGTTGTACATCTAGTGTATCCATAATATTACTGCTATTAGTAGATTATTACAGTACCAATCTACTCAATGACTAATATAGGAATGATCAATTATAGTGATATCTAAATATTAAATTACATTCTTTGTGTTATACAAATCGTATTTGAGTCACCAATACATTGAACAAGACACGACAGGAAGGACGTAGGAATGTAGAGATAAGCAACAGAATGTAAGGTAAGCTTGTTGACGCATAAAGATACTATCAATTCTACTGCAGAAATTCTTTAGATTAGAATTATTACTCACTGGTACTATATAAGACCAAGCAACTGCAGTCATGGAGTTAGTGTATGGTCGTTTGGCCGCAGTGGATCTATCAATACTACGTTTGTGTTACTTCAACGCATCAAAGGCCATGGATGTAAGTGTTTATTCTATTGACAAACTTACTTTTCTTTCTGTTATTTTCTTACGTGTGTATGATTTAGTGTTAACAAATTATATTTAAATATTATGTGTGTGTATATGGTTAAGCCGTGGTAGCTCAGATGGTTAGCGCAAAATGTAAAATTCACAGTACGCGACCCGGGTTCGATCCCCGCCGGCACCAATTAAATTGTTAATTACAATTTTAAGTGTTAATTTACCACGTGCTCAGCGGTGAAGGAAAACATCGTGAGGAATGCATGTCTGAGATAATTTCGAAGGCATGTGAAGTTTGCCAACACGCATTGAGGTATCGCAGCGAACATTTCCTAGCCCTAAAACCCTCTCAGAAATGAGAGGAGGCCTATGTTCAGCAGTGGACTTTAATAGGTTGTAACTTTAGCTTTTTTAACTTTTATGATTAAGTGTTACCAAATTGATATTAACATGATAACTGTGTTGTTGCAGAAATCATTGAGCTTCGATGAAAATACATATAAACAGTATTACTACTCGCCACTCTCCCCTCAAGAAGAGAGTGATGATATCGTCATTAATAATAACACATGCGATGGTGGAAAAAGAAAATCGCAATCGATTGATCATTTTTTTGAAGCTGAATCAAAAATAAAAAAGAGGAAGCTGTTATCATCAACCGTAGCACGAGCCGCTAGAGATGGTGTATCATACATTTCTACTAGTTCTGACGATGGAGACCAAGCGACGCATCTCATCAAAATTGAAATGTACGATATGAAGAAGCTATCCAAGATTCCAACTACTGATCATTGGAAACATGCTTCCACGAGGATTAAATATTACGTAAAGACTAATAAGGATAGCATCTACGACAACACAAACGCCCTCGTATACAATATTACAAAGACAATAGCAGAAAGTGAAAAAGTTAAAAAATACTTTTTTAACAATGACAGTCATTAGCTGATCATTAGTGAATGTGATTCTGTTTACTTAAATTACAGGAAGACAAGAGCAGAAGAAAGAGATGAGTGTGGCATACGTGTACAGAACACATCATTGAAGAACAAAACTACAACACTGAGTGGAGATGAAAACGAGAAGAATATGCAGTACTCAAGAGCTGAATATCCATTCTTCAGTTCAAAATCTAGCCGGTTGCTCAGTTTCGAAAACTGGCCTCTCGTTATGCGACAGAAACCTGAAGATCTTGCAGAAGCCGGTTTCTTTTATACTGGCCATGCAGACAGGACCAAGTGTTTCCATTGTGGTGGTGGCTTAAAAGATTGGGAAGATGATGATGATCCTTGGCAGCAGCATGTTCAGCGGTTTAGTCAGTGTGCTTATGTAAAATTTAAACTCGAACAGAGTTTTGTATTAGATTAAATAGAATATTTATAAAGAAATAAAAAATAATATATTGCATACAATTTGTTTTATTTAATTTTATAATGTTTCACATAGTTACATACACACAAAATGCATTACACATAACTCATAAAATCTAACACACAACACATATTATAACCTTAACTACTATAGTCTACAGTAACATTTCTGTTTTTATCTATCTCAATAATATTATCAAACTCAGCATAAACTATACAGTTAATTGTTTGTATTAGTGAGGATTCAAATCGTACTTCTAATCTTACACTACCATGCTTTATGAGATTCCAATGAGCTGATGAGTTGGCTGATAAATCAGGAGTTAAGTCAAATGCTAATAGACAGTAACCTCTGGCATACTGTTCACAAGAGATTCCATTTCCTTCATTAAGAAAGTGAATACCAGTTCCCGAGAATAGAGTATGATATGCTGATGTAAATATGCTATTATTAAAAGATGGTTGCAAAGCTTTTGAAGGTATTTGTTGACCATCAATATATAAGCTGAAAGAATTAATACCATAGTTTTCAAAGTTAAATGGATTTTTAGTAAGGGAACCATTAAATGCAGAATTGTTCACAAATCCAATTATACATCTTTTGGGTACCTGCCCTAAAAATATATTATCAAGAGTTTTTCCTTGAACACCCGATGGAATTGTTAAAACTTTTACTTCAGCTCGAGTAATAGGATATTTAGCAGTGGTAGAAGCTAAAACTTTTTGATGTGCGAGTAATACGCTTGGATTAATTCGTGCTCGTCGAACAATAAGAGTTGCGTCCGTAATGCAAACTTTAAACTTTACATCGTTTGACCCAGCAATTAAATTAAAGCTCTCTCTCGATCGAACCAATTTAACACTCATTTCAACACCATTAATTAAAAATTTATCTTGGTTGAAAATGTCACCGTGAAGATGACCAATCATTTCTATTTCCTTACTTTCACTAATCAATTCCTGTCTTTTAACAAATCCCATGTTTTTACCATCCGTAGAATCCATTTTTCCTGCTGTATCATCATACCAAAGACTACAAGTAAGATGAGATTGTTTAGCAGCAGGAGCATAGTTTAAAAGGGTTTCCATGTATGCTCGATATGCATAGGTATTATTAGGTGGTGATACAAGTTTTTGGTTTAAATAAACATCAAGTTGACTAAAAAGTGAATGCAGCCAATTATTTACAGGTGCTACTATTGTAGTAGATATCAAGTTAGTTGAATCTTGATTTAATACTTTTGCCTTTATGTGGAGTAATGTATGAGACAAATCTATGTAGTCATCGCCTGTCCCAGGAACTTGAAACTCGATAGGTCCATCATCACCAAGAGATGAAATTGGTTTATAATGAATCCACAATCCATTTTCAATGCTAGTTTGTGTAGACGGTAGTGCAAACAAATCCAATTCTGACTTAACGCACTCGCAAGAATGATTATGAAGGAAAGACATATTTAATTTGAAAATATATCTATGTTATTTTTTGGTTTTAGACCAAGTTTTTTCGCAGCTTTCACTTTAGCAGTTAATGGTGGAATGAACGAGGTCAATCGTTTTCTTTTAGTTTTATACCCAGATCCTGTCATGTTAAATTGATCAATTTTCTCATCAGCCTTTCGTTTTAAATTCGTACTAACTTGCTTTAGACGATCTTTTATTGAGGCTTCCATAGGACGCGCTTGAACCATATCCGATAAAAGTCCTACTCCAGCGTTTAATGCCTCCTTACCAATCACTCGAGCACCACTTGAAAGTAAAGGTAAAACTGATCTAAATAACCCCCCTAAGAAGCTCCCAATACCATGACCGCGTTGGTATGGTGCACCCTTATAAATTACTCCAACTCCTGACCCAGCTTGATGTGTATAATAATTTTCATATGGACATTTATGATGATCACGAAGAGAATTCATTATAATAATTTTCGGAAATGTAGTTTAATACACACGGTTCCAAACTGGAATGGTATTTTTTGTCCTGTGCTCGATCTTATAACTATTTCCAGCGTATCGAACTCTCTTCGCATAACAGGTAAGTAATGAGGTTGAGAGAAAACGTGCATGTATTTGCACCATAAATGTATTTTGTAGGATCTAATGAAATGACTCTTAGTAAAGGAGTCATAACATCACCCACAATCTGAGGATCGATTATGTCACAATATAGAAAGAGTTGAGATGGTAACCCTAAGTGTAAATTAGCAGGACACTTTCCAAAATTTCTCTCTAGGAGATTTTTATTTGGTTCATAACCTAGTTGTAAACTTAATTTGGGTGATAATGTTACGGATGTTATATTTTTATCCAAAACAGAAATAGACACAAATTTTGTTATTTCATCATAGCGAAATTTCAAGTTCTCTCCGATACCATTTAACACTCTTAAAATATGCTCAACGTTATCATAGTTGGTAGCTGGAATATGTTTTTTGTAGTACACTGTGGATGGTTTATCTTCATTAGGCATTAACATAGATTTTGTAATGTATATAACATTTTCATGATCTTGAACAGTAAACATGGTACATGGATATTGAAACTCGACAACTCCAACCGACCATTCCGACCTTCTAATTTAATAGCTTTCGGTAATTTCGTTGAAAAATTTGTGGTCTTGTTATCAGGAAAGTATTCCATTGAACTATTGCTGAGCAAAGTTAAATAAAAACTTTCTTTATTCATATTTCTTTTAAACTAGAAGCTAAAATCCAACTGTTAAATTTATCTGGATAACCTTTCCACTTCACTAATACTTCTTTTCTGTTACCTGAGTAACGAGTGTCAATTATTTTATCTATTTTATATTGTGAGGTGGGGTTGTAAGTGATTTTCTCTAATTCTCTTTCATAAAAAGTACCAACTATTGGTTCATTTTGTAAATCTGTTATTGTATAAACAACCCATGGAGATCTATCAATTATTGAAGATATAATAAATATTTCATCACTCCAATTTGATTCATATCCTTTTTGGAAAGCATGTTTATATTTAGTTATTAGAACGTAATCACCCACATTGAAATTTGGTTTAGGATTTTCTAAAGAAAGTTTGTTTGACCGTCTATCATAAAGATTAGTCCAAACTGTCATAATATTGTTGGAATTTACATCACATGGGCACATCTTAATACTAGAGTGAAAGCTGTGATTGTAAGAGTATATTAAATCTTGTAAAACATCTATATATCTATAAGTATTATTATGAGTGAAATAACGCCACATTTTCATTTTTAGTGTTCTTTGAAATCGTTCAACAATACTGGCCTTAATGTCAGGATTGTTAGTGGTATAGTAATTAATCTTTTTGGATTTAAATTATTTTTGTACATCTTTTGAAACAAATTCTGTACCTTTATCAGATTGTATGTGAGTAGGTGTTAAATTACTTTCAGTAAATATACTTTCAAAACATTCTTTAGTTGTTTCTGAGTTTTTCTTTTTCATTGGTCTTGCAAAAGCATATTTACTAAATACATCAATAACACAAAGTATATACTTGAAACCATCATTATATTGAGAATAAGTTCGCATATCACTTAAATCAGCTTGCCACAGTTCATTAATATTTGATAGAATGTACCTATTACGCGGGAATTTTTTTCGAATGGGTTTATGTAATGTGTATGTTTCTTGTGATTTTAACCATTCCTTTACTTGCTTTTTATTCATTTTACCCTTCATGGCTTTTGATAATTTATCAATACTACCAAAACCAGCGGGATTAGATGGATCATAATAAATCCTGTTAATTTCTTCTAGTACGGTGTCCATTTTTCCCACTCAAGCCTTTTACGTATTTTAGTTGTAGACTTTTTATCTCTACTGCTCGGTGTAGAAAACTCTTGAAATTCAATCTCAGAGGGTTTGTTCAGATCTTTTGCTTGAAGTTGGTTAATAAACTCACATCTCTTTGGATTTCCAATATAAGTAAGTGGTACTTTAATATCTTTTAATGCTTCAGCAAATCTATCCCACCCTACTGGATCACTTCTTTTTAAGGGTCTTAGTGAATCATTTATTAAATCAACAATATTACTTCCAGGAATTTTTTCATTATCAATTATGACTGTACCTTCATTATCCCAATGTATTTTACCTTTACTTGTTTCAACTAAGTTTAATAATAACTGTCCTTTTTTATTATAAGTTTTTGGTATTAAACTGAGTATTTGAGCTGGTGTGTAAAGTGGATTTTCAACATTTTCTTTACTTTTGATGGATCGATTCTCCTCCAACAAAGATTCAGCATCAACTGAAGTTTTTAGATCTCTATCTTTATTTTTAAAACCAATTTTAGACTCGTTTGAATCTTCATTAGATGTATCAGAATAAATTGGTAATCTGAGTGGTTGACGATCCTCTTCGGTAAAATGAAGGTATCTTTGCAGTGTTTGTAAATATAACATCCATTTCTTTCGGTCTTCCGTCTTACTATTCATAATATTTTGCATTTCAATATCTAATCGAGATAAACTACTACTCGTATTAACCTTATTTTCTTGTTTTAATTTTTCAATCAATCCAGGTTCGATAAGTATCATTTTCTTTGCATTTTCCATGTTAACTGGCTAGTCCACTCACTAATCCACTCAATATTGCACCTAATATTATTGGTAAGAAAGCCCCTCCTTTTTGTATAATTATATTTTTTCTTAGTTTATGTTTACACTTACGCACTATTTGACGGAGTATATTTTTGTGTTTATTCAATTTTTGTTTATTTTGATCTTTAAGAGGCACTTTTCCTTGTAAAACGTTATGAATACACTCACAAATACAGTTAATTTCTTCTTCATCACACGTTTTAAGTAATGCTCTTTGATATTTTGGTTTAAGCGTATGCAAAGCGTTTAGCAAATGTTTATGCGTTGTGAGTCGACGATGCATCATTTAGCAATGATTTGAAATGTTTGATTCTTGGTGTATTTAAACTATTTTGTGGGAACGTAGACTGTGCAGAAACCATTAAATGGGAAGACATTTGTCTTGATACGACAAAAATCATTGGTATTCTGTTTTAAATCTACCATTAAATATCCATGCGCCTCTAGAGTTGCATCCCTGTAGGCATCTTCAATAAATTTTGGGTTATCTGGTGACACTTGTCGTGCTAAATATCTTATTTGAGTTTTATCTCGAGGGTTTTTAAAATATATTATATAACTTGAGTTTAAGGATATGTCTCTTTGCCCTTTACCCTGATGAAATAAATTTTGTGTTAAATAAAATACACTAAGATTCCTGTGATGACTACCTTTTGTAAATATATCCACAATTCTTCCATCGGACTCTCTCATTAGATCATCAATAATAACAAGATGTGGGTTTTCACCGTCAAACATATTAACATTTGGAATTCCTTGATGGTAGTTAACATTTGGTAAATTATATAAAGGTTGCATTTCATCAAAGCACCATGTGATCTGAATAAAATCACAATTACATATTTCTGTAACTGATTTTATGAAATTTGTTACAAAATTTGACTTCCCACATCCACTTGGCCCCGTCACAATAGCAGTAAACGGATGGATAAAGTGAAACATTACACACGTCTAAAGTACTAAGGGGTGAAATAAAAAATGAAAGTGTTGGTGTTAACAATTAATATATATTGCAAACATTATATAAAACAGAATGATCTGTATACTATTTCTAACACAATTAGTACATCATAATTTTACCATCAACTCAATCTCAAATAAATGCACACACACACACGCAAATATAAACAACAATTAACTTAAATTATTTACAATAAAACAACGATTAAATATGTAATAAACTCTACGTCATATTATACTATTATCATTATTTTACAATCAATACAAATTTTATTTACATGCAGACATAAAATTAAAAACTATCAACACTTAACGCAGTTTATAATGACCCCAAGCTAATGTTTCAATATTATTATCTAAAATATGCCTCTTTGTGTCATTATATGATAAACCAATCTTATTTAATTTTTGTGTAAAAATTGTGTGTTTAATTGATTTAAATCTAAGCATACTATAATATTGCACTTTTTTATTAAATAGAGAAGACTTATAATTATCCATGGTCATCTTTTTAGTGATACATTTATTTACCCCTTTTGCCTTGGCTATAGTCTTATTCTCTAACTTAAAAGCGTACATTTTGGATCGTAAACCCACAAATTCTTTCATGATTTTACCATTATTTTCATCTTTAAAAAAACCTAATTTCTTTTTATTTAATTTTGGATATTCAAAAATATTATTTGCATCATAAGCTGAGGTATCAAAGTATGATGAAAGGTCAGGTTTTATATCAGAGTAAAAATCATCTGTAAATATATGATATATTAAACTATCCGTATCTGTATACAATAATTTGATTTTACTAAACTTTTTAACCATATAGTTATAATGAAAATCATACATTAATGTTTTTGAAATATCTAAAATGCAAAACCCTAAATAAATTGGTTTGTTATATATTAACTTTGTTTTTCGCAACTGAACCGCAACTAGGTTTTCCGAAAATACTGAAAGACTATGAAATTGTGGTTTAGCGATTAGATCTTGAACACCTAAAGCTTTGCCCTGGTTCTCCCAGTGTGTAACTAATTTTATGTTAACCCTTTTTTCAATATTCTCCATAGTCTTTCCGAAGACTGAATTATTCATTAATTTATAAAAATCTTTTTCGAAATCTGATTTTGCTAACGTTCTTAATTTTGTGTTTAGATCTATGTACATTTTCAACCAGCGAGACTGTTTAAATTTTAAAACTCTATGAATTTTAGTTAATTTAACCCCCATTTCTATGCACTGCTTTAAATTTCTGTAATGAATTACATATTTATCTTTATTATTTAAATTTTGGACTAGTTTATTTTCATTAATATTGCCTGCACAAATGTTTTCCGGGCATAAAGGAAAGTCCGAATGTAAATCATGAAGTTCATCTGGATATTCCAAATCAACTTCTAAAATAAAACCGAAGCTCGATGTCTCAGACACATTAAATTCTGTATTCGGATTTACCCATTCGAATCCACCAGTAGGAAGACATTGAGACATAGCCCAACCATATAAATTGTTGGCATCAAAATATGTGATATATGAATTTGGTTTCCCTGCATCATAATCCCCCATATATTTGTTATTAGCTCTAGCATAACGATTACTACATTGAGATACACTACCCCTGATACCTGATCTAATAAATGCAATTTTCTCATAATCTGTTAAAAGTTCTAATTCTATTTTTGTATATTTTAACATTGCATCCCAACTTAAACCGGGTGCTGTGTAATAATGGGCAGGGTCTAAATCATAAGTATTAATACATAACTTTCTAAAGTTTTCAAATACATCGGTTAAAAGTAAAACGTCTGTTTTTAAATACAGGTTTGAATAATCTAGCATATTACAACACCCAAAGTGTTCCCAAACATCTTTAGCATGATTGTAATCATCATTTGAAATATGGGAACCTGTGAGCGAGCTATAAAAAAATTTTTGTTCGGGGAGCGATGTTAGGCTTAAACTATCATAATTAGTCATAAGTTCATATGGATAAACGCCTTTCCGTTTTAAACGAAAGAAATCTTCATCATTAGGATAATTTCTACGTAATTCTTGAAATTGATCATTACTGAGATTTTTGGCCAATTCTTCTAATTTACATGATAAAAACTTAAATGAATCTATGAATCTTAATATAATTTCGTGGTTATTCATTTTTAATTTTTTGGAAAAGGATATATATTTTTCTTTATTTTGAGGGATAACTTCGACTTCACCATCACAAAAGTTTAACGCGTGAACAATAAAATGAGCATCATAGCGACTAAGGTTGTGTAAAAATATTGGTATATAACGAGGTTTTCTGAACTTCGAGCTACATGATCCATGAGCAACACCTATAAAACTACCGGTGTACCAATCAAAATCATAAAAATGTTCTGCTAACTCTGTTTCACAAATATGACAAATGGTTGCATTTGAAATTTGGTTTTTGTCTTCATTTGTTAGCGGAAGTGGAGGATATTTTTGAATTCTATTTATTTCTTTGAGATTGTTAGATAAACTTTCCATAAACACTTGTGCACAGTTGGGTCCGCAATACGTTACATATTTTGATAATTTATCATCATATGAACATTTTATATAATAACCAAAACTATGTACTTCATGTTTCTGAATATTGTGTGTGAAAGGTTTGGAAGGATCGTTAGAACATGATTCTATTGGTTTTAAAAATGCTTCAAAATCAGCATAAACTACGAATGGTATCTTCAACTTTTTTTCATAACTATCAAATTTAATTTTATCATTTGAAATAGGTTGACCAAACCAATTCTTTTTTTTAAAAGTTTCACTGTTTGGTAATTCTGTACAAATGTGGGCACAATCGTATTGTTCATGGTTATTTAAACTTTCCTTAGATGGAAAGTGAAGTAGACATGCTTCGCAAATGTACATGATGTGACCGTCTTTTGAAATTTGTTTACTAACTAACCGCGATAAATTTTTTATGTAACAATAATGATTTTTTGTATCCTTGGATAAAAATAATAAATTGATATGTCTATCTTTACGACACTTTGTTAAAAATAATGGACCTACTATAGAATTACATCGTTTTTCTTTATTATATTCTAACCCAAAAACATAAATACTAATATCATTTAATTTCTCTACTTTTGCTATGTCAGAAATTTTAACTGGAAAGGAAATACCATCAAATTTAAGTTTATTTGCATGTTTAACGTACGATGATACACGATCCGCGTCTTTGTTTACGGGATATAACGCCGAGAGTAACGCCCATTTAAAACAAAAATAATCCTTGCTTTTTACATTTATAACAGCCTTTTTTAATTTTATGTCACGAGGAAGATCTATGTATGAAGTACCGCGTAGGGGGTTAAATTTATTAACATTCATGTCTATAGATTTTATGTTTTTTAGACTCCATCCACTATCTTTTTTTTCAAATGCACTAATTTTAGTAGTAATTGTATCATTTAAAGATGAAAAAAAAATATTTAAGTCATCTCCTTGACAAATAATATAGTTAATCGTTTGAAAATCGAACATATCATGAATATCTTTAGTTTGTTGAACAAAATCAGCATGCAATATGAAGTTTACTTTAAAAATTATGTGTTGATGAATACACTCTTGTATTAAAAATAAAATATCATCTTTAATAGAATTTAAAAATAGTTCAGGAGTTTCAAAATTTACCAATGTCGAACTATCTACTCTACTCTTGATTTTATAAGTTAAAATCCTATTTCCAAAAGCAGATTCAATAACACTAACGTTTGATAAAGAATTATGTGAATTTAAAAGATTATTTTTGTGAACATTACTTTTAAAATGATTAGCTAAATACCGTTTCTTGATAAATATATGACACGTTAGACATTCCACTTGATCATCGTTACTGATACTGTTCCCTGCAGAGGTAGGCGCTTCTGCTTCCGTTGTTGGTTTTTTGATGATCTTGGGTTCTTTGCTGCTCGTTCGCTTCGTTCCTCTTCCAAGTTGTAGTGGTTGACTACTAAAATGTTTAAATTTATTAAAAACTGTACAAGACATTGTGTAAATTATGATCGAAATGAATGTTTATTTTACTTACTTAAACTGTGTTTCAACCATCGCACAGTGATTATACAAATCATCATCATACGATGAATCGAACAGTTGATCCTTCTCCATTTCATCACAAACTTTAGACAACTCCTGATTTAATTCGCTGTTGAATAGTTCCGTATTCTCTTCCATGGTTGTGGAAAAGAAAGCACTGGTGCACACTTCACTGAAGTTTGCCATCCTTATAGTAAAGAAGAAATTAGGTAGCAGAATAAGTAACAGTTCAGTGTTGGTAGACCAACTGATACCCAAATTTCAAATAATGTCCGATATTTAAGTCTAACAAAGGATTAGAAATAGAATATAATGAGTACACGGAAGTAATTTAAGTAAACAGAATCACATTCACTAATGATCAGCTAATGACTGTCATTGTTAAAAAAGTATTTTTTAACTTTTTCACTTTCTGCTATTGTCTTTGTAATATTGTATACGAGGGCGTTTGTGTTGTCGTAGATGCTATCCTTATTAGTCTTTACGTAATATTTAATCCTCGTGGAAGCATGTTTCCAATGATCAGTAGTTGGAATCTTGGATAGCTTCTTCATATCGTACATTTCAATTTTGATGAGATGCGTCGCTTGGTCTCCATCGTCAGAACTAGTAGAAATGTATGATACACCATCTCTAGCGGCTCGTGCTACGGTTGATGATAACAGCTTCCTCTTTTTTATTTTTGATTCAGCTTCAAAAAAATGATCAATCGATTGCGATTTTCTTTTTCCACCATCGCATGTGTTATTATTAATGACGATGTCATCACTCTCTTCTTGAGGGGAGAGTGGCGAGTAGTAATACTGTTTATATGTATTTTCATCGAAGCTCAATGATTTCTGCAACAACACAGTTATCATGTTAATATCAATTTGGTAACACTTAATCATAAAAGTTAAAAAAGCTAAAGTTACAACCTATTAAAGTCCACTGCTGAACATAGGCCTCCTCTCATTTCTGAGAGGGTTTTAGGGCTAGGAAATGTTCGCTGCGATACCTCAATGCGTGTTGGCAAACTTCACATGCCTTCGAAATTATCTCAGACATGCATTCCTCACGATGTTTTCCTTCACCGCTGAGCACGTGGTAAATTAACACTTAAAATTGTAATTAACAATTTAATTGGTGCCGGCGGGGATCGAACCCGGGTCGCGTACTGTGAATTTTACATTTTGCGCTAACCATCTGAGCTACCACGGCTTAACCATATACACACACATAATATTTAAATATAATTTGTTAACACTAAATCATACACACGTAAGAAAATAACAGAAAGAAAAGTAAGTTTGTCAATAGAATAAACACTTACATCCATGGCCTTTGATGCGTTGAAGTAACACAAACGTAGTTTTGATAGATCCACTGCGGCCAAACGACCATACACTAACTCCATGACTGCAGTTGCTTGGTCTTATATAGTACCAGTGAGTAATAATTCTAATCTAAAGAATTTCTGCAGTAGAATTGATAGTATCTTTATGCGTCAACAAGCTTACCTTACATTCTGTTGCTTATCTCTACATTCCTACGTCCTTCCTGTCGTGTCTTGTTCAGTGTATTGGTGACTCAAATACGATTTGTATAACACAAAGAATGTAATTTAATATTTAGATATCACTATAATTGATCATTCCTATATTAGTCATTGAGTAGATTGGTACTGTAATAATCTACTAATAGCAGTAATATTATGGATACACTAGATGTACAACAACATCTGAAAAAGATTCATCCCACTCTAGAAAATAATGTTTATGCTGCCAATAAACTACCCATGTACACCCACGTACCAACGTATATAATATGCAATTTGGATACAGATGATAAACCAGGGTCACATTGGGTAGCTTTATATATCGATACGAATGACGTCGGTCAATATTTTGATTCATTCGGACGGGCACCTGTACGATATCATCTAGAGTTTTTTAAAAGAAATTGTAAAAGATGGAACTGGAATGTTGATAGGATTCAGAATGAGTGGACTTCAGTTTGTGGCGAATATTGCTTAATGTATTTGCTATATAAGTTTCAGGGATGTTCAATGCATAGTTTTACGAGTATATTTACAGGGAACACATTGTACAACGATATTTTAGTGGATGAGATGTTTCGCTCCTATTTTATAGATAATAAGTAATAAGATTTTGTATTTTATAAATAAAAATTTTAACAAAATTGGGTAATGTGTTTTATTAATGAGTCAGATTAGTGTAGATAGGAACAAAGGAGTATATAACAATATCACAACGCTGAGGAAGAATAGATAATGACGGTATTGAATGAACAATAGATAAGTAGATAAGAACAATGGAGCGCTAATGACGGTGGAGGCTCGAAGCGGATATCAATTAGATAAGAGTTAATTGATCTGCACATCTCCGGAACCGTGCATCCTACGCAAAAATGGACCGCAGATTCGTGATCAGAGCATGCCAAAACCTTTTTTTTTTTTTTTTTTTTAGGATCGTGAGTCGACGAACGTCGTACTTGTGACTCAGTGCGCCAGAACTGGTACAACCTTTCTAAAAGTGCGCCAGAACTGGTACAACGTAACTACTGTTGGTGTAATCAAGGCTTTATTTACGTCAGGCAACGTAAACGTAAATCTGCTCAGCTTATTCAATCGCACAAGGATCTTGACCGCCTGCTTCCACCCACTTCCACAGTCTAGAGTACATAATGATAAACGTGATGATCTGCATAATTATGAAAGACCAAGGATTGATGAAGTTTACTTAATGCAAGCTACCTTACATGACTTTGTTTTTGCTAAAAATGTATGTATGTATAACTGTAAACCCTTTTGTTATTTTGATATTATTTTAAATTTCACTTTTTACAAGTCCTTATTTTTGTTTCCTAAAGTAAAGAAACCAAGTTTTTTAAGTGTAAAAATGTTTTGGCTCATATTAGCCAACTTATACCGGTTTTCGGATAAAATTCAACTACGAAAATGATTGTGACTGAAAACCTGGGCCTTGAATTAGACTCAATGCAGGTTAAGTGTGAAATTATAAAAGATTTATGTGATTGTAAACATGTCATCACTCCGGAATTTACCTTTAAGCTATTTTGTCTCAATATCAGAAGCCTAGGAAAGAACTTTGATACTTTAATGGTAGCCTTACAACGTTTAGAAATTTCCATGGATATCATAATTCTGACCGAATGTTGGCTCTACGATGGTATAATAATTCCGCAAATACCTGGATATAACGCTTTTAAAACGCATAGGCACTTAAATCAAAATAGCGGGGTTGTCGTATACCTGAGTGATATATGGCATGCCACAGTTTCGGAACTATTCCTTTATGAAGCCGATTGCCTATTTGTTCAAATACCCGAAAAGTTAAATATTCTTGGAATATATCGTTCACCATCTTTTAAGAATCTGGAAAAATTCCTAGTACCCTTGAAATGCACATTAATAAAATAAATAGTCTTCCCTACATCGTTGCTGGCGACATAAACATAAATATAATGAAAAATATATGTACTCCATAAAGCTTAGAGTATCAGTGCTTTATGGCCGAACACGGATTCACTCCAGCCATAGTACATCCAACTAGGAAGTCAGCTTGCCTTGATCACATATACGTTAGAAACTTGGATAGTTGCCAAGCACTACATGGCATTGTATGTTAATGTGACATTACAGACCACTTTCCAGTTATGCTTGGTTTGAACTCCAAAAAAATTAAGCCTCCTAGACCTACTCGTTTCACATCTAAAAGGGATTTTAATGCCATAAAAGATAACGTTAAAAACATCGACTGGTCTATTCTAAGCAATATATCTGATGTAAATATAGCTAATGACATATTCACAAAACACATTACAGATGTCCTAAACAACATACCAAAGAAGTTGAAATTAGTAGAGCCAAGTATAACATAAAACCTTGGATAACTCCAGGTTTAATTCGTTGTATGCGCGTCCGTGATCGTCTGCATCTACAATCTCGGAGTGATCCGGAAAATAAAACCTTTAAAAAAATATATACCCGTTATCAAAATTTCTTTATAGATTTATTACGCAAGGTTAAAACTGAATATGAAAATAAAATTCTTATTGAAAACAAAAATAACCCGACAAAGATGTGGCAGTCAATCAAAAATATCTGTCACCTTCAACATAATAAAAATGAACCCAAAGAATTGTTAAGACTAGATGGTCAAAATGTGCAAGAATCAATCGACTTCACAAATAATCATTTTTCTTCTGCTGGTAAAAAGCTCGCAGAAAATATTCTCTCTCATATGAGGTTGATCTGGCAAGGTCCGTTCGAACTCCAAATCCACAAATGAATTCGTTTTTCATGTATCCCACCGATCATGAAGAAATCGGAAAACTTATATGTCAGTTGCAAGATAATAAGGCACCGGGTATAGACGGAGTTAGCAACGCGCTTGTAAAATTTATCAAACACGAAATTATGACTCCGCTTGCATACATTTTTAACCTCAGTCTTTCAAGCGGTATTTGGAAAACCGCATCGATTTGCCCAATTTATAAAAAAGGATCTAAAAATTCCGTTAACAACTATAGACCCATCTCGCTTTTAGTTGTATTTTAAAAATTACTTGAAAAACTAGTAAATAAACGCCTTGTGAATTATCTGAAGAAATGCAACTGTATCTCTCCAAAACAATTTGGTTTTCGTAAGGGTAAAAACACCGAAGACGCGGTAAACCTACTAACGACCACTCTGTCTGCGCATCTTGATAGAAAAGGCTTTCGATACCATATCTATTTCTATTCTCTTGAAAAAACTAGAAAACACAGGTATTCGAGGGGTGGCCTTGGAGTGGTTTAAAAGCTACTTAACAAATCGCAAACAGTGCGTAAAAATTGGAAGTTGTATACAGCCTTCTTTTTATTTGCCGCATCACCCTGTCGTACGGAATGATAAAAGTACAACGAAGTTGCGCATCGTTTTAGACGCTAGTGCTAAGTCGGATAACGATATTTCTTTGAATGACATTTTGCACACCGGGCAAAATTTACAAACAGACATTTTTAATATTTTATTAAACGTTAGAGTTTATCGCATCGCTTTCTTTGCAGATGTTAGGCAAATGTACTTGTGTATCGAAGTCCAAAAATCCCATCGCGCTTTTCAACGCATTTTATATCGGTTTTCTACAGAAGAAACTATACGAACATAAGAATTTAATCGCGTCACATTCGGATTACGCTCTTCCCCTTTCCTCGCACTTCGCACTTTACGCCAGTTAGCCGCTGACGAAAGGGAGTCCTATCCCCTTGCTGCTTCTGTAGTGGAAAGGGATATTTATATGGATGACCTCGTTTCCTCCGCGCCTTGCGTCAACAACGCAGTCAATACCGCCACTCAACTTATCCAAATGTTTCGCCGAGGTGGATTTAATTTGGTTAAGTGGACAAGTAACTGCAAGGAGCTTTTACAACATATACCAGCATCACATCGTCAACAAGACTCGGTATCATTTGATGATAATGACATTTTAAAAATTTTAGGCCTTCGTTGGTGTCCCCCTACCGATAAGTTTTCCTTTCTTGTTTCGCCGCCACCGGTCACTTGTACCAAATGCGCTATCCTCTCCGCACCGCTCGCACACTTATATACAGTCCACTATTCTATTTAAATTAATGGCCGCACCGCATAACATTATTTAATACATTTGAACCAGCAGTTTGGTGGTTGAAGGCCAACGCCCAAATCCACCATATATTTTTTGCGGGCAGTTTTAAAGGCAATGGTAAGTCTATCAGTAGCTTACAAAATGTCAGTTTTGGAGTTCCACAGGGTAGCATTTTGGGACCTACATTATTTATCTTATATGTATATTAATGACATCCATGATATAACACTTGAAATGCTGACATTATATGCTATGCCGATGACACCGCGGTCGTTTTTCACGGACCCTCATGGAAATCTGTTTGTCCTATCGCTGAGCGAGGTATGTTGCAAATTTCTCTGTGGCTAAGGAATAATTTACTAACATTAAACTCAAAAAAGACGATGTACGTATGTTTTCATAAAACAAATGCAGCCTGTCCAAAGTTCAATTTGAATATAAAAATTCATAAAGAGTCATGCGACATAAATCCGCGCTGTTTATGTGAGTCTCTTATGCAGGTTAAAGTTATAAAATATCTCGGTGTACTTGTTGACGAAAATTTGGGATTTAAATCGCACATAGAAGTTCTTTCAAACCGAATCAGAAGGATTATCCATATAATGAGAAAGCTATATTATATAATAAATAAGGCAATATTAAAGTCTGTGTATTACGCCCTTTGTCAATCGCTCATAGCTTACTGCATCACATGTTTGGGATGTGCATCCAAAACATATTTAATACAGATTGAGGGAGCACAGCGGGCAGTTTTAAAGGCAATGCTAGGAAAACCGTACAGATATCCCACTGCAAGTGTATAGGAAGATGCCGGAGTACTTACTGTACGTCAACTCTTTGTGCTGAATACTTCTTTAGTAGTACATATATACATACTATCTTCAAATGACCACAAACTACTGACAATCGCAGGGTATATAAACTATCCATACCTTCTGTCAATACAAAATTTGCCCAACGTTTTGGTGACTTTATCAAAAGACAAATTTATAATAAAGTCGTCAAACACTGTAATATTATAAATAAAAAATATGCATCAGCAAAATTAATCATAAAGAAATGGTTGGTCACCTTATCATATGAGGAAACAGAACAATTGATAAAAACTGACTTTTGCTAATTGATGGTATTTGTGAATTTTTTAGGTAAATATTGTTGTTGTTTTAATTTTATTTTCTTTTTCTTTTTAAATGTAAATACATAATATATAGTTAATACATTGCAGTTATATAAAACTTGGCCTGGTAGTTAAAGGTTCCTTTCTTTTTTTTTGTTTTTAGATTTTTAGCATTATGCAGTTCTTTTATTGCTATTTTGTGTAGGTATATTAAGTAGGTATATTATTGTCTGATAATATGTATAAAATAATGCCATGTGAACTTTGGTCTCAGGTTTCCTCGATACAGGCTTGCCTAGTGAGGAAACCAACAGATATTACCTTTACCTTTTGTACATATTTTTCTGTTAATAAAACATTTTTCATTTTCATTTTCATTTTCATTTTCATGTATAATATGTTTATTCACGTCATTATATTACTTAAAACTAATATTGCACAAAACAACTTATAAACTCTACTCCAAAACAAACAAAATAAATAAGCAAAATGGCGGATTGTGTCAGCGCTACTGAAGTTAGCAAACGTGTCCTGGCCGAAAACTGTTAAGTTTCGCCATTTTGCTTACAAGCGCTTCCTAGCGCTTTTTTAAAACGTACCCATAATGAATTGATGATAACAAAAGATTAATTGAATTTGGAATAACTGGTTCGAAGTGAAAAAATTAATTATCAATTGTGTAAAATATTTAGACTATAAACGGTAAAATGTCTGTGATAAATTATAAATTCGAAGTGAAAGGCAAACGTAAATATTTTTTTTATTAACTCGCGACAGAGCGTGATAGCAACACTATATTCTGAATACACAAACGTATGTATGTGAAAGAGCTTTTTTTACGTAACACTAAATTAAATTAACAGATTTTTATGCATGAGAAATAACAAGCCCATGGAAACTGTCCATGCTATCGAAGCTAATTTTTGCAAGACTTGTCGCGGCAGATTTTGACTCAGATTGCACTTTTAATTTTATGGCTGCAAGACAAGACATGAAACTGGTATCTTTGACAGATATGACACTGTATAGGCACCTAAACAGACATGTATAATGTATGCGGCAAGACTTACAGATATATAATATAGCTCGTATTGAAGAAAAGATTAAGCGAAAACAAGGTTCCAAAGTCTTTTTCAGAATTCTGTCTGCTGGTAAGTGTGGAAATATTTTGAATGAGGTTTAGAGGTTTTACGAGATGACGACTAAACATCGAGTCTCATTCGACACTATTCTGGTAATATTTCGGAAATCAGTGTGAGCGAGATCAGAATGGCTGTCTAGTACATAAAAGAAATCAATGCCTTGTTTGAGGATAAATTTAAAGCGTACCTTCTGAAAGCGAGTGGGTAATGACCTATTCCGTTCGCCCTTGTTTAAGTCCCCAACCACGCATTGGTGCAAAGCTGTGCACATGGAGTTTCTTGCCCTAAAAACCTCTTAAAAATGGGAGGAAGCCTGTACCAAGGGAGTGGTAGATACTTATTTAGGCAATAACCAACTTTACTGACATATTTGGGCTGTAGTTTACCAGAAATAGTGATTGTGTGAATCGATTTGATGAATACTTGTTAGTCAGCAGAGTGCACGGCGTGGAGTCGAGTTTGTTATTTGGTGTGTTCAGCAATTATATCTTCCATACAGATCTTTTATACGCTCAGAGATTATCAAAACATTAAGATCTTAATCACCGTCATTAGGATTCTTAAGTTTTAAATTAAACGTACAGTAGGTACTTGAGGGCAATTTGGTCACCTTAACCTTTGCCGTCCTACAAAACCAAAACTAGGAGGAGGACAGAGATAAAAACAAAAAATTGTGTACTATAACCAATATATTAAAAAAATACAAACACGCTTTGGCAATAATTAGGTCCATTTCGAAAAATCTACTTAAAAACAAGTAACTACACAACATCATACTAAAATCGACTAAAATATTTGCTATAATGTCAACTTTTAAAATGGCGTCGATAAAGCAGCGCCCTTTCGTTCCTTTATAATTTGATTGACCGATGAAGATCTATCGTATCATAAAGCCATCTATGCAAACAAGGCTGTACATTTTGGGTTATAAAAAAGTGATAATATTACCCGGATGATCATATTATCCGGATGAACATATTACCCGGATGACCATATTACCATGATGACCATATTACCCTCACGTAATATAGTTTTAACCGAGAAACCTTTATGTCTTTCTTCAGCGATATGTGAATTTTATAATTGCAACCTCAAAAAAACAATTACTTACAAAAAAATGTATAGACTGGTTACTTATTTATTACAATTATTATCATCATTAAAATCAAAATTACTGCTGTATATATGCCTCCACCATATATTGCCACATAGGAGAATCATTTTCATGGTTATCACGCTTGGCAGGTCGCTTGGGTTGGCAATCTCAGTTTTTATTATTTTTTTGAGTGTTGTCATGAAGATGGTGCTGCTACATTTCTCCGGTTTCTCTCTGTAGCTTATTACGAAACTCACGGGATGATATGAGGAAGTGTATTTACGCCGCCACAATTCATATAGCGAATTTATTGAAATATATATGTATGAAAATATATTTAAGTAATTTTTTTTTGTTTAAGTTATCTTTATTTGGGATAAATTGTGGTAATAACTATACAAAAATTTTAGGTTTGTAGCTTTAAATGTCCTACTTTCGGTGACCGAAAAATTTCAATAATTGAGTAACTTTTTTTAACTGAATAGGCCAATTTGACTTAAACTTGTGTTGATAAAAATGAAAGTAGTTTGGTTTTCGGTAGCATTGACATTGGTGATATCAATACCGTATTTTAAAAATTAAAACATTTTTAGGATTGATGAAATAATAAAGGAAAGTAGATTAGAGGTGATAAACGAGTACACAGTCCTCCCGCTGGAGATGCTGTGGTCCATAGACATCTATATATTTCCTCGATTAATCGAGGAAAATAGCAGCAATTTTACCCTCGTATTCCGTGAGAACGTATTCCATCCTCGATAGAGCCAACCCATTTGTGATATAACCATAGAATACTATAATACATAAATAATAGAACAGGGGAGTAGGCGAAGCCCGCGTAGCCACTAAAATGTCACTAACACGTCAATTCACACGTATAAATGTCAACACGAGATGTATTTTGACGTTACAATTGTTTCCAAATTTCGCATGCAAATTATTTAAAAAATGCCAAATTGCACTCTATTTACAATTATATTTAAACCAGAACCCATCAGTGGTTGCATCATTACTTAGCGAAAGGAATAAGTATTGTTTCTATCTAAACACATTATACATAACAGCCCATGTTTGTTAAATAGAAGTTTATATCGTGGCTGAAATTGGCCAACACCATCATTCTAAGAGCCAAGTCTTGAAGAGACTTTTTAAGATATTTGTTTTTACACGAGTCCGCATTTGAACCCAGATCTCTTAGTGTACAAGATGTACCGTACTTTTTTGACGGTGCTTGCCATCACCAGTTTGGATATTTTACATCTGGTATATGCGAGATACAGTATGTGCTTTGTGGCATTCCTTGGGGGAGGCCTGTGTTCAGCAGTGGACTTGTAAAGAGCTGTGATGATGATGATATGTATGTTTGTGATGTCGTTACCTATCGGAATTTTGCAATATATTTTATACGTGACAGACCTACGCTGCAGCGTAACATAAGTGCAACACGAACGACCTCGTTTACACACAATACGAGTGAGAAATAACAGCAACCAGAATCGAAGACTCCTTTTTTTGTAGAATGCTGTGACCCATAAACTTCTTAATTTATCTTCAATTAAGGATTAAAATGCAGAAGTAATTGTTACGCTTGATGACTAGGATGGAATGCTTCATGCTAGTAAAAAGGGTCTACGTTCTTTACACCTACCGCACGAAACCCATCGGCATCGAGCTACTAATTTACGCTGGCATTCTGAGAGGAAGTGACCCTTCCTCAGAAAAGTTAATCCATTCGTGCTACCATAATATTGCTGCTGCTGATGGCATAGCCGCAGCTTTTTACCAAGAGAAAGCGTTTTACACGTGCTATATTTACGCTTATACACTGGGGACACAACGCATCTGAATTTTGTTTATTATTCAAAAAGAGATGTACAAGGGTCACAAAATCCACTTACTATAGCTAGACTGTGTGCTTAAAAAGATTTAGAGTATTTCTGTCTATTACAGCTGTAGACACTTACAAGTTATGTAATACGTATGTGCTATAAAATAATATTTTTGGTAGAGCCATGCTGCAGTTATATTAGATGTATAGTTATAGCACGAATGGTTTGGCTCGACCGGGGAAGGACTACGCTCTCACAGAATACCAGCGTGAAATAGTAGCTTAATGCTGCTTTATTTCGTATGGTGAGTGTAGAGAACCGGAGAACCATTTACTGGAAACGAGGCATTCCATCTCAGTCCTCACGGGTGACAACGCATCTGCATTTTGATTCGTAATCGAGGATAGATGTAGATGTCTATGGGCCACAGCAACCACTTACCATCAGGTGGAGTGTGTGCCCCTTTGTCACCCTATTCTATAAAAAAAAACTAATTTATGATTACGTAAGAAATTGGTTTCATAATAGCCTCAGTCCCTTTCAAGTACATTTTAATTTCCTACAGATAAAAAGTCGGTCGTTTAAGTAATATGCTTTGTGCGAGATTAATGCGTTAAGTTGGCCGAGAATTGTGAAAACTCGAAACATTTTATACCCCGTAGTTATTTATGTATAACTGCAGAAACACTATCACAATGCATCGCAAACTGGTGACATCAGCCCACGTTACGTTGAGACGAAGTGGCAATTTCTAATCAATAGACACACGTGATCGAAATTGAGACATATAGTAATCGAAAGTGCTAACGGATCTAAATATCAAACGCGATCGCCTTACAAATGAAGCTGTATTGCCTACTCCGGCCGTAAAAAATGTGTTGTAAATATTATTATGAGAATAGCTTATGTCGTTTCTTAGAAAAAAAATTTACTGCGAGAACTTAACAATATCTTTGTGTATTAATTTAAATACGTTTCTTTTATTTTTAAACTCATTTAGTGTCTGTTACACAATTTCATAAAATTACAACTTTCTCTTATAGGAGAGAATGCGAAAGAATGCAGATGTCTGCTCTCGTTTTTACTGTCCACTAGTTTGTTCGTGGTGAAATTTTAATTTATCTTTAGATTCATTATCTGTTTTCGTCTTATTTGTCAATCCATAACAGTCCATAGCTGAATATAGGTCTTTTCTATAATAGAAGGGATTTTCTGTAAACACCATGACGTGCAGGTAAAGTGCCGATTGAGTGTTTTCGACGTGTTGGCGATGTTACGAATTTCTATCATTTACCTACGTGACGGTATACTGTAATTCATCAAGACCTCAAGTCTTTCTGGCTTTTTCCATAGTCGCATCTTACGAGACGTATGAAATGGACTTACACTGCCACCACACGTCAGGTATTTAGTAAAGTAGTAAACTGTAGTGCATCTGCTGGTCACTGGGTCCCGGGTTTGATTTTTCTATTAAATAATTTTTACTTGCAGCCCCGGAGTCAGGAAGTTAACGGTGATCCCTCTGCCTCGGAAAGTACATACAGTCGTTGGTACTGCTCCTGATCTCTCTTCGTTCGTGTCAACATCTAATTATGTGAATGATGGTATAGAGAGTTCACCTGTGCTTACACACTCTCGATCACTATAGTTTTGTCCTTCGCTGATAGCTACTCAACGTTGAAACTGGCCGCCGTGCCCGAAATTCGGTCTTCGGTCTGACTAAGATTCAATCTTTTGACGCTAGCTAGCAGTGAGCCAGCCTCGATATATATATATATATATATATATATATATATATATATATATATATATATAGTACATGGTTGACCGAGCTTTGCTCGGTATTTTTTGGTCGATTTTTTTAATTCATGTGTTTTGGAAATTATATTTAGATACAAATTACATACTGATGAAATATAAATAATATTGTTTGATCTTAGCGACATAACAGAAAAAACGGAACTGGTTATTTGAATAAAAAATCATGAGTGCAATTATTTTAATTTAAATTTTCGTGTTTTTAAAAAAATACTAAAAAAAGGGCTCGAAAAAATAGATTTTCTCAAAAAAGAAAAGAACATGAAAAAAAAAAATTAAAAAAGTCGGTCGGTCGGTCTGGGCTCGAACCGGGGTTTTAAGATTCTGTGACCAACCATTATACCAATTAAGCTATTTATAACAATCCGTCAAAATTTACCTTCTTATTCTAACGATATTGTAGCAGTTTTTCATTGCCTAAAAACTCGGACAAAAAGACATTTTCTAAAAATAAATCCTAGCTACATCGATTTATTATCCCCGAAACTCCCTGGACACTAAATTTTATGAAAATCGTTGGAGCCGTTTCCGAGATCCCGAATATATATATATATATATATATATATATATATATATATATATATATATATATATATATATATATATATATATACATATATATATAAACACTCACACCTGTCACCCACAGGGGTAGGCAGATATTTCAGACTTCCATTTGGCGCGATCCTGATATACCTCTCTCGCCTCCTTTACATCCATATATCTACGCACACGCTCGTCGGTAAAAGGTACTTCTAATGTGGCCAATTTTTAAAATATCGCCAATTAGGTCGATGAACCTGGAATTCATATATTTTCTAAATATAATATTAATTTTACAGACCGCAAATTCGTTACAGGTAACAAAATCTGTTATTGTTGCCAGTAGAGGTCCAACCTGGATTCCTTCACTGCTGAACGTAGGCATCCCCCATAGATAGCTCATAGGGGGATTATTTGCCATAGTTGCCACGCTTGGTAAGCGGGTTGGTAACCACAGTTTATTTTTTGGTCGTTATTGGAAAGACGCTGCTGCCTATCTCTTGATTTATATCCCACTGTCGCCTTTCACTACACCTAAATATAAAGGATAGACTTACACCGCCACTTCCATATATTCTCAACAACACTCTGTCTTTCTGTATGTGCTTGAAAACCATCCAAAGAGAGAACAAAATGTATCATTACGTCATAATTTACACCTTAGATGTTTTGTATCATAAGATCCGCATTTGCATTGGAGTGAGCTCTTCAACTTGTATGTAACAGTTTCACGTATATTGATCTTGTTTATTAAGCGTTGCAAAACGGTTGCGGAACTGATTTTAATACATTACCAATGGCGAGCGATATAATTGTAATTCACAATATATTATTTTGTTGTCCATTATTAATTTTTGTAATAGAAAAATACGAACGCAATCGCGTGATTTGACGCAGTCTACAGACAAAATCAATATTTAAATTGCTAATAACAATTTTAGTCATACCTAGGTTATCGTATTACCGTGTAGTGACGTAAAAACATCCACTATCCCATATCATCCCGTGGGTGTCATAAGAGGCGACTGAGGGAAACAAATCAAGAGATGGGCAAGAGCGTCTTCCTAATAACGACTAAAAATAAAAAATTGCTTATGCCAACCCGCTCGCTAAGCGTGGCAGCTGTGACAAATATCCCCCTCTGAGGTAATCTAAGGGGGAGATCTAAGCACAACAGTTGACTTTAATAGGCTGTAACGGTATATACAGATCTATATTCGAAGTAGATCCATGCTGTAACCGTTTATGTCTCCAGCATTAATAGGGCAGCTCGATCAGTGAAGGCCCACTCACGTAAAGAATACTAGGATAGCAGAACAACTAGGTGTTTTGTGTGGTGTGTGACAAGAATCATTCATTCATACCAGCTATATTATGGTTGTAGCACGAATGGGTTGGCTCAACCGGAGAAGGACCACGCTTTTACAGAATACTAGCGTAAAATAGCTGCAGTATTAACTGCTATTTTTCGTATGGTGAGTGTAGAGATCTGGAGACTTTTTTTTCTTGGGAACGAGCTATTCCATCTTAATCATCAAAGATGGCAACGCATCTGCATTTTGATGCTTAATTGAAGATAAATGTTTAAATATTTAAATTTTTACCTTTGTATTTTTTTTTACAATGGAATGCAGCATCGCAGACACTGGTACTGGTAGTGGCGGCAATAGTTAAGGGATGGACCTACCCAGGCGGAGTCCTGAGCGAAAAAGAAATCCTACCACGTATTAAAATACTTCTTCATTTTCGTCATCACCCCGTTAAGATTATAAGCTAGAAATGGACCTCTTTTTAATAAATATCCCTTTTTAATAATAAATAGATTATTTTTTAATAGATGTCAAGCGCGTAATCACTTATATCTTTTGTCGAATATGCAGATGTATTGCCCTATGAACTAATATTGAATGCTTCCTGTTAAATGGGTGTCCGGTTTCAGTCACTTACCGTAAGGAACACAACGTTTTATACTACTATTTCATGTCAAATCCATCCCGAGTTGAGTTTACGCGTTCGTGCAGAAGCCATAATATGGTGAAGTATAGCTCCAACACGTAGGAAACCACTTGTCCCGTTGCAGGTAGGGTTAGCACTAACCTGCATAAAAATTGCGTAGCTAATTCATTTCTCAGTTACCATGGCTGTCCCAATATTTTACTTTTAATTTAATATTGACTAAACTTGATACAACAAACGATCGAATCGCAACTCAGCCTCTGTTACATGATCGAACAATGATTTTAACGTTTTCGTGACTACGATTGTGAAAAATCATGTTTTAAGTAATCATTTATTCCCATTATATTTCACGATATCATTATAAAGCTTGTATTGGCTAAGAGAAAATTGCAAGAGAAGCTGTATCGAAAGATTTAAGAAAATATAATCAAATTATGTTCGACTGTTTTGAAAACAAATTTGCTTCCTTTTTCACTGAGAAGATTCTTTATTCGACGCGTATGTTTGTAATCTTTGTTTATAGATTTATCAAAAATGGCTGAACCGATTTAAATTCATATTTTATTTATTAGGATATTCTTTAGGAGTAAAGTAAAAGAGTAACACACAGCGTATGTGCGACTCAAAACTAAAACAATATAATGATTTCTACATTTCGCAGAGTTGATGGCAGAGTATAAATAGGAGAGTCGATAAATTCGAAGTCGGCTTGTACTTTTTTTATACATAATAACGTAACTTCATGCCTGTTATCCCCGAGCCAAAGTCCAAAGGGCCGTAAACTACTGGACCACATTTAGCCAAAGATATATTAGTCTAGTACATCGCCTACAAAATTACTAACCTAAATATTAACCATTAGCATTTTACGACATGCTAGGTTACGCAGTTAGCACATCCCCTTTTGTAATGAAATCTCATAATAAACATGGAATTTTGACACCTAAAAGTTTAATTATTTTTTTACATTTATCGTACCTTTAGACGTCTCCACCTTTAAAAAGAAATATTGTAAAGTAAAAGGCTACGTTATATTATGTCCTTCTGTTGGCCAAAGGCCTCCTTAATTTTGAAGAGGGCGTTGATGTCTGTCAGGGTGGAACCGATAGCGTTGTCTGACTGCGCTCCTGATGAAGTAAACTTTACTTCATTCGAAATACTTAAAATTTCTTAAGCATGGTTTCCCTCAAGAGCGAAACATAACATAGCTTTTAGTTTTACAAAAAAAAATCAGTTTTTTTTATTTTGCCGTGTGATGATGATAGATCTATATACACCATATATACATAATACCATGACGTCAATCCTGTAAAGACATTACTGAAATAAGTAGTAAGAAAATTACCAAAATAGCGATAGGTGGTAAAGCAGTGGGAATGCTGGCAGTCGGAAGTAGCCCATTTCATCACTCTGTTTCGTGTGTGTCGTGAGTCGGCTTTTAAGGTGATTTCCATTGTTCCATAAATATTCTGTTCACAGAAGAAAATTATGTAAAAAGTTTAAACAATTAAATCATAATGGTATATACTCGTAATAAGCTACTTAATAATCTGGTGATTAGAAAACTTTCAAACGATGAGAGAATTATATTTCAGCGGTGGCTTGTTATGGGGAATGTCGAATGAAGTCGCAGTATTTATGAATGGTCATAAATTTAAACGGAATAACAGTATGATATATTCTTTTACTAATACAAAGTGAAAAATTTTATTCCATATATATATCGAGACCGCCCATTTTAACATTTATTGCATTGTGGGAGCAATGCAATAAATGTTAAAATGGGCGGTATAAAACATTATTTCTATGTTCGATATTTCTCTTAACCGACAAACATCAGTTAAAAGTGATGAGTTGGGGGTTTAAAATGTTCAGGTTGCTGTTTAGATTATTTTACCAGTTATGTAATGTTTTTAAATAGTTGAAAATTCTGCTATAAAATTAATACTACTAGTCACCGCTTAAAAGGGACAGTCCTTGATCTAATTGTGACGGAAAACAATTCGATTGCTTATCGATTGACTATTTATATCGGAGTATAATAAATTATGCGATATTGTTTGGCGGCCCTGTTCCGTGCTTTGTTACCTGGCCCTGTTTATTTGTTACATTATTGTATCATTTGGCATTTGTTCCGGTCCTTGTAACACACCTTTGACATATTGTAGTAACGAAACTCATTTGTTTTACACTATTAAATCATTTCGTATTCATACTTCAACAAGGTGATAAATAATGATTTTTTTCTAACAACGTTTTTAATTGTCTGTTATCTTTATTATTGCTAAGAAGGTCTAATATGGGTGGATGCAAAAGTGAAAGGGAATTTATCAATTTATTATTGTAGGTCATACTTGTTCCGTGCGGGAATCAAACCCGCTGCGCTCAGCACTACAATTCAAGTTAAGCCACTACACGAAGCCGTCGAACGTCGTCGGTTCCAGGTTAACGTAAAATCAGTACAAGGGTATTCATCGTATTTCATCCACTAACATTTTTTTGTGAAACGACAATAGTTGTGTAGGTACTGTTTCAGAAATAAAAATTAGTATAAGTCTGGGGGCACGGCAGGCAGGGGCAAGTCGAGCAAAAAAGCGGCACGGCCGTACCATACTTTTCTCAAAGCAATTCAGGCCATTTTCGACGCCCTATAACTTCATTGCGGATAGAAATAGAAACCTGAATGCACGAAGCAGGCATTGTATAGACACGGTATATTTCAAATTTCATTCAATTAAACCTGTAGCTTAGGAGTTATAATTGGTCAAAGTTTCTTAATTTTGTCACTCACTGACTGACCGATCATCAAAAGTCTAAGGCACTTCTAGCGGACATAGAAGCTTCAAACTTAGAACACCATTAGTGTTTAGTCTATCAATCAAGGAAAAACTAAAATATTTTTCAATTTCGGTCCAGTTTTCTAGATATTTTAACTGCGTAAATAACTGTGTAATCCTATATAAATATATAGGATTACAAAGTAACATTTCCAGTGAACGAATCAGTGTACCTGTATATGTACAATACAATTAAATAAATGGTGTAGATAGGTACTTTGTTGGTACTCAAGAAGTAGAAGATACCGAAGGGAAAAAAGTAGGACTATCTGCAAAAAGAAATGAGACGCTATCAAAAACAAAACTTGTAAAAAGACCAAGTCTCGCAACTCAGTTCTTCTATCGTAAAAAGTTGTGGGCACTAGCCATCGAATTTCATGTAATTTAAATTACTTGTGAGATACATTGTGTTGTCATGCGATGGCCCAAGTCAATCTATTTATTTAAAACATAAAAGATTTTTAATATTGATATAATCACAATAAGATGTTGTTATGTTAGCTAATTACGTATTAACTTAAGACAGAAGGACCCTTAAGTAGGGACTGAATAAATTAACCGACTTGGTATTACATGGATCTCACAACCTTTTACGATAGAAGAACTGAGTTGCGAGACTTGGTTTTTTTACAAGTTTTGTTTTTGATAGCATATTTATTTCCTTATTTGTTTCCAACAGTTCACCTTCTTTTTAATCCAAAGTATTTTTCTAGGCATTAACATCACCATAACACCATTTTCATATCACCCATTAACTACATTACAATTAACCAGACAATTTCACTTTATAACCGAATCTTTTTTTCTATTTAGAAACACGAAACATTATTAATATACGAAATACATAAACACTCACGCCTGTCACGCAGAGGGGTAGGCAGAGACTACAGACTTCCATTTGGTACGATCCTGACACGACTCTCTCGCCTCCTTCACATCCATACACCTACGCATACATGCTCGTCGGTTAAAGGTACTCCTAATTTGGCCCGTTTCCAATAAATCGCCAATTTGGTCGATAAATTTTCGCCTAGGACGTCCCTTTCCGACTCTACCATTCACTTCTGCAACATAAATTTTCTTTGTCACTCTTTCCTCGTTCATTCTTTCCACATGACCAAACCACCGAAGCATTCCTTTCTTAATCCTGGTCACAACATCATCTTGCAAATCACACACATCTTCTCTTATTACATAATTTCTTACCCTGTCATTCAGATTCAGCCCTAACATACTCCTTAACGACCGCATTTATATATATAAATAATATATACGAAATATAGATTAATATTTTGATTACCTTTAGTCTACTGGTCTTAAGCATGACTTGTAATCATGAGACCCGGGGTTGAATCCCAGGTAGGGCCAAAATGTGCCAAGTAATTGTGGTTTTCTATCAAAAAAATCTCAGTCTGGAGTCAGGAAGTTGCCTTACTCCCGTGCCCCGAAAAGCACGCGCCGTAAAGCCGTTGATCCTACGCATGTTCTCTGTTAAGTCGTGTCGGATTACCCACCCATCACACTATGAGAGCGAGGAAATAGAGAGTGCATCTGTGTTTGAGTACATACTCGTGCTCTATCTGAAAGATCTGAGGAGTAAGGAAGAAGAGAAGAATCTGAAGAAAGATCCAGATAACCAAATACTTTATATAACTTATAAACGTTATAGAAACTTCTGTAACGGGTTGCTGAGATGAATAAAACGAACTTGTGAAAAATCAATATTAACATGCAAAAACGAATAAAGAAACGTGGTCCGCTGTTAAATCCATTACGGGCTCTAATAAACAGAAAACCTCTGCACATAATCTGCTAAATTTTTAGGCTAACCCCTATGATGTTCTTGAGGATTTTAATAGATATTTTGCAAATGTTGGAAAACAACTAGCGGAAAACTACTACTAAATATTATTTCAAAATCTAAGTACTTCCCCAGACAGCACAAACGATTATAAAATATCCCGTAATAGATATTCGATGACTCTATTCCCACCAGATGAAAGCAAAATAGAGGCCTTGATCATGAATTAAGTTTTTATCAACTTAAGTCAGCAACACGTCACAGTCCCGATCTTTACCATCATCGTTAAATTGTGTTTTGAGCAACGCGTTTTCCCCAAGGTTTTTAAAAGAGATCTCATTACACCTGACCACAAAAGTAGGGCATGTGATGGAGTAACAAATTATAGACCAATTTATTTGCTACCAGTACCATCTAAAGTGTTAGAAAAAATAACCAACTATTAAAATTATTGGAGCAATATTACATTCTTTCAGACTCCCGATTTGGTTCCAGAGCGAGTTCTGACGGAGCCATGAGTTCTTTGGTAGGTTTGCTAGCTTGTTGCAGAAAGTCTCGATAACAAACAAGAGTGTGTTGGAGTTTTTATTGATCTTGCCAAAGTTTTTGACACTGTCTCGACCCCTATTCTTGTGGACAAGTTAGAAAGATTTGCCGTACGAGGAACGGTGCTTAAAATTGACAAGGATTTTCTGATGGGTGCTGACACAACAAATTGAAATAAACAAATATATCAGCTCCGACGTAGCTGTTAAATATGGGGACCCACAAGGCAGTGTGCTCGCTACCAGCCTGTTTCTTATATACATAAACGATCTGTGTCAAATGTCATTGCATGAAGGCAAAATTTTCACATATCCAGATGACACAGCTTTCGTACTTCGTGGGCAAAGCTAGGTCGAAGTTTGACAAAATGCTGAAATGGGAATACATAGGGCTAACTTAATTAAACATAATCCACTGACCATAAATGTACACAAAACCTCATTCGTACAGTTTATTGATTCTCAAATAAAACAACAGAATGGAACTGAATGGAATGAACGTATTTACACGTGCAACTTTTTTACAAATCATCATTGTACATGTCAACCAATAAGTATGTTTTACCTATTACATGTTTTACTTATTACTATACAATCAAGTATCTTGGAGTACTATTGGATGAGAAATTAACTTGGAAACCACATGTGGGCATTGATTGAGTCACGAGTCGGACAATTAACATGGGTGTTCAACAATTTTAGGCATATTGCCGACCTAGAACGTCTTCGTACTGTATATTATGCACTAGTTTATCATTGGCTATTGCATCGGAGTATGGGGAGGCTCATGTAAAATACACATCATACACCTTGAGAGAGCTCAAAATTCCTTGCCCAAAACAATGACCTTTAAGCCTTATAGATTCATCACCAATACACTTTATAAGATGTGTCAAGTTCTCACAGTAAGGCAGTTATTTATATACCACATCATCACCAAACAACGTGTTGCTAACCCTTATGACCTAAATAAATCACGTAAAAAGTGTACAATTACTAATGTTATTGATCACATAAGATGCCGTACTGCATAAGCAGAACGACAGAGAAGTTTTCTTTCTGGATACATTTATAATAAAGTTAATACACTTCTAAATTTATATCCACTATCAACTTCACGAATGTCAAATTAAAATAAGGAACTGGCTAATTACGTTAGGCTTTTGTCTGATTTTTTGCTTGTTCCGGCTAATCTCTGAAATGGCTGAACCAATTTTGTCAGGACTTTCATTGGCAGATAGCTGATATATACTGAGGACTAACTTAGTCTTATTTTTACTTTAGAAAAATAATTGGGGTCATCAATCGAAATAAATTTCACGCGAACGAAGTCGCGGGGAACAGCTACTCGATAACTAAGGCGAAAAATAATTTAGTTATCGCAATATGTTTACCGATCCACTGCTAGATGCAGTCTTACTCAGCAGACGTAATAGGTAAAAGGATTATACTTACCCAGACGATGAAGGCAGAAAGAAGTTTCTCTATCAGCATAATTATGTATTTTATTACTCTTTGCTTACCGTACTACTTGTGCACCGTATGCGAAATATATAATTAAGTTTAGTCTGCAACCATCGCTTACTGTTAAGTATGCTGTATAAGTACTTCATTATTTACTTAATATATGTAATTTGTGAATTGACTTCGATTATTCATCTCGATGATTGATTGCTAAAGATTAAAAAATCATCCAGGTTAACGTATTAGAGTAATAAAGCAAATCACTTTTAAATATAACGAGAAATTTTAGCCAAACTTATAAAAAATTATAAGGTATTTCAACTTACTTGCACTTTACAAACTTTTTTCTAAATTTTCTTGAAACTTTTCTGTAAAAATGCTAGCCCAAAAGCTTGTTCAAAACCGATAGGAGATAGTTTGGATAATTACGAGTAGCACAGAGATGATATATTACTGAATATCGTTTTGAACATTTGTCTGTTTTCGCAACTTTGGAATTCCTGTTGATTTTATTACTTCAATTATAACCCACTATGGAAGTAAGTGTAACGATAAAAGCTCTCGGACGAGGCCGTTCAAAATTCATTGGTATCTTACACTTTGTGAACCAGTTCGTGTATGAAATTTCTGTGTTATTACATTGCCGGCACTTGTCCGATAATTTCGATAATGCGTATTCATTGAGTGGCACGCAAATTGCATAGCTTTGAATATTGACATAATGACTCGAGAATGGTATGAATTATATGTCCAAGTATTTACTTATATACTTTACGAGGTTAATTAATAAATAATAGGTAATATCTGTTGGTTTCCTCCGACAAGCCTGTATCAAAAAAACTTGAAGCCGAAGTATATTATGTGTTATTATATCCTAGCCAATGAAGTGTCGCTGCCTTTGCGGGAGTGTAATGTATGAAATTTTATCTTCTGAATTAGTAATAAGAAAAGGAGCTTACTCTTTTTAAAAGGCCGGCAACGTATCTGCAATTCCCTTGGTATTGCAGTTGTACATGGGTGGTAGTCACTTACCATCAGATGAAGTGTATGATCGTTTGCTCGCTATCATATTAAAGTAAAAGTAAATCTATTTGTATTGCATCGGGAAAATGTGTTGTAATAATTTAACTATCGCCGAGTAGTGAAGGCGTTAAATAATTCACTACTCCATATCATTTATTTATTTAAGCTTTATTTGCACACATAAAAGAAATGTACAAAACGGCGGACTTAATGCCTAAAGGCATTCTCTACCAGTCTACCTTTGATTTGTGCAGAGAATCTGGTGATGGGTGCGAAACTCATAATTAAAAAAAATTAAAGATTTAAGGAAAAAAATACGAAATTAAAATATAATGATAATAAATACAATACACATACATATACATTTACATTACTCCTTACATGCATACAATATTATTTTATATATATACACAAATACCCACAATAAATACATACACAATAAATAAATAAGATATTTTTATATTATACATACGTGAGAATATAACAGTTTCCGAAGTTTTTTAAATTTTTTATTATTATCCCAAACTACTACTGCTTCGTTAAGTAATATTCCCAGAGTAAACGTTTAAAGATAGGTTTAGTTTTTGCTTCTTTTATATTTCTGGGTAACATGTTCCAGAGTCTTACCGCATTTGAAGTGAAAGAATTGTAAGAGAAGCCCGTGCGACAGAAAGGAACATGAAGAGCTAGATTTTCCGCGGAACGGAGACATCGGTTGTGAGAATCGCCCTGATACTGAAATTTGCTTTTCAGATATGCAGGGACAAACGGATCGTGTAAAATAAAGAATAGCATAGAAAGGATTCTAAAAGATCTACGAAGTGGAAGAGGTAGCCATTTGAGCTGAGAACGGAATGAAGAGACGTGATCAAATTTACGTAAGCCAAAGATAAAGCGAATACAATTATTGAGAAGACGATCCAGTTTGTTAAGAAGTTCTTGAGTGGCATCAGCATAGCATACATCTGCATAATCTAGTATTGGTAATACGAGCGTTTGAACCAACATTACCTTTGTTCTCACTGTAAGAAAATTCTTGAGTCGATACAGACAACGCAAGGTGTTGATAACTTTTTTGCTTACTTCCGTGACTTGCGGCCGCCAACTTAGACTGCTGTCAATGATAAGTCCTAGATTTTTCACAGTAGCTGAATAAGGTATGACAGCATTATTAAAATATATCATCACGTAGATGTGGTAACAGGCGGCAGATGGAAACTAACAGGATATGGACAGCAAGAAACTGTGGTCACCAGCTCGCATGCCAAGCATGGAAAATATGGAAAATCCCCTCAAGGAGGCAATCTATAGTGGAGGTCGTTATATACTTTCGTGGCTATAATGGAATGGAATCCTAATTTATTGGTATGGTGTATGTTGTACGATATTTTGTAGAACCATAGCAGAATCGCTGGAGGACCTAAGCAAGATGCTCAATGACCTCAAGAATGTGTCTCAACGGATAGGTAGTAAGACGAACATGGACAAAGCGAAAATCATGTGTAACGTCAATATCATACCTATGCCGGAAGTTGCTGGGAGCACTAAGCTCGAAGTTCTTGGCGGGTATGTTAACCTGAGACAAATAGTCCGACTGGTTGGAATGGTTCAACTTTGACAAAGAGGTTAATCGATGGATCGAACTCGGCTGGGCAGAGTTCTAGAGATTACGACACATCTTCTCGTCTGGTAATCCTCAAAACTTGAAAACAAGATTGTACAACCACTGTGTGTTTCAGATCCATAAGTGATAACTTATGGATCTGAGACGTGGTACTTCACTACCGGCCGTATGAGGACGTTCAAGGTCGCTCAGTGAGCTATGGAGAAAGCTATTCTCGGGGTTTCTCTGCGTGATAAACTCAAAAATGAGGATATCTGCGGTAGAACCAGACTGACCGACATAGCCCAATGGATAAGTAAACTGAAATGGCAGTGGGCCGGCCATATAGTTCGAAGAATAGACAACTTCTTGAGAGATACCCTCGTACTGTTAGGTGTAGTATGGAGGTCTGCTACTAGATGGAGTGACGACCTGTTAAGGCATGCATCAAAGGATGCAGGTGGCTTAGAATCGTGCTTTGAGGTAATCCCTGAGGGAAGCCTATTAGCAGTGGTTTTGTGAGCAGCTGTAATGATGATGATATTTTACATTTAAACACTCACGCTTATCACCCAGAGGGTTAGGCGGAGACTACGGACTTCCATTTGGCACTACACTGACATACCTCTCTCACATCCTTTACATCCATATATCTACGCATACACACTCGTCGGTTAAGGGTTAAGGGTATACGGTAGATTTCATGCTTTTCATTGCTTTCATTATTTCATTAACACTTATCTCATTGCCCCTTTCCACTTCTTTCGGAATTTCAAGTTCATTTTATTCAGACGAGTCCTAATATGGCCCATTTTCAAAATATCGCCAACTTCGTCGATGAACCTTCTTCTAAGGCATCCTTTCTCGACTATGCCGTTCACATCTGCAAGATAATTTTGTTGTTGTGTTATAATTTGCTTTGTCACCCTTCCCACGAAGGAAAAGCGTACATATACGAGTACCGAAAAACGGCGAAGTCGGTAAACGTGGATCAGATCATGTCTGACAATGACACTTTTGATGCTTGACAGACGGATTCAGTGGTGCAAGTACTAAAATAAAATAACCCAATCCTATAATGTAACGCTAAATGTTTAAGCTGTTGCTGTATTAAATAAATAAATAAAATCCTATCATTTAGTGTATTTTGATTATTTTGATGTATCAATTCATTAATTAAAGGCTTGTTTTATACGTAACATATCATAAATAAAGTATTTTTATGAGTTTAACTATTGTTTTATCTCTACTCTGATCTTTTTAAGTATTATATGGCCACATTAAAGGTGCTATAGAGTTAATTTAAAGAGAAGAAATCACTTTAAATACTTTTAAACTTGATTATTTTTCAACAGTTGCTATGAAATGTTAATGGTTATTCAAAATTCTTTTTTTATTATAATTAAATTAATAGCAATAATACAATAGTCTTATTTTTGTACAGCTTGGGGCACATTGCGGCCATGTCATTTATAGTAGATTTTGTTTGTTAATACTTTTGCATAAAATATTTCCATGCTACTGAGACATAATTAACCAAAACCTGAATGATTTGAAAAACGGAATGGCTGAACCGATTGTAATAAAACTGCTACTTCTTTTACTCTCTTATTTAGACGTCTAAAGTCTGCTTTTTTCTTTCAATCTCATTTTTCATACCACCAGAATGACCAGCTTTGGTTGCTAGTAAATCTAGCCATGCTCTTTTCTTTGCTCTAACTTCCATCCGTACCTCATCATCCCACCATAACGTATTATTTTTCCTTTTATTTGTTCTCTTACTTACACCACATACTTCAGTGGCGGTATCCATCAACCCTTTCTTAACATTATCCCATGCAGTCTTCAAGACTAAATCATTCATAAACAATTCTTTCAAACACCTAGTATTTCCCCTCATTCTACATTTATACTTCTCTTTCACATCTTTATCTTGTAACTTCTCTATTCTTATACGCTGTAATGCAGTGGTAGACACAGATGTCCGATGCCGCCAACGCTTGAGTAGTCTATTAATTACACAAGATAAGACATAAGACATGAGACCAAGTAATGATCCGTCCCTACGTTAGATCCCCGGTAAACCCTTGTATCTACGACTGTGCTCCTCATTATTTATCATCAGCTCTATCCCGTGTATATATGCGAATCTTCTTATTGTAACGCTTCCCACCTCTCATAATAATGAATATATCAAATATATTCCATATAATAAATTTACCGTTTTTCAATAACATTACATATTTGTGACCAAGATAAATAAGATATGTTTTGATCTTCCTAAATGATCTTACAAAAGGTTTATTAATAGGCCGTTTGTAATATTTTGGCGTGATCGTCTTAGTTAGGACCCTTATTTACGTTGTGTTTGTTTAGTAACTTAGTTCTTTTAGGTGTCTTTTGGAAGAATGAATATGAATATTCATTATTTATATTCATTCATTATTTATATTATTATATATGATGTTGATGTTGATATTATTATATGAGATGAATATTCATTATTTATATTATTTTCATAATAAGGGATAAGTCGCTCGCGTCCGTAGGGGGGGATAAGTCGCTCGCGTCCGTAGGCTTTGACCACCTGTTCCTAGGCCCACCCTACACGTGTCCCCCGGGTGGTGCTAAATGAGCGACAAGCCGATAACACAGACTCGGCTCCACGCCGTGGTAGTGGCGTAAAATATACTACCCCATATTTCGAACCATGACTAACCAAATAAAGGAAATGGCCCCGAGTTCCCGGCGCCCCTTTAATTGGGCAGGGGTGCGAAGAATCTCCGGGAGGAAAACCGGTGACGAGGTTCGCCACCCGTCACGTTCTGTCTCCCGGAGAGGCGAAAAGTGGATTGCTGAGGCCCGTCTGGCTACGTTGAATGTATGTGGGGCAATGAATGATAAAATGGATGAAGTATGCGATATGATGTATGATAGAGGAATAGATGTTGGTTGCGCGGAAACCCATTCATATTTATTTTATATTTTGACGGTAGGTGCCAAGTCGTTTATTCCTTTCCAAAACGATATCACTCATACCCTCCTATCGACACATCGGGGTGGTGGGGTGGGAGGGGAAAGAAGATGATTCTAGAATGTCGCGTAATCATCGGAACCGAAGATATATAAGGCACGCGCGACCGACGCGCAGGCCTCTTCCCGCCGCGCTCGTTGTTGGAACCACACCGCTAGTAGAAACCGCTTTAGCCTGGAAGCAATCAAGCTCCAGGAAACCCGCCTCACCTCGTGTGAGATATAGTCGCGCACCGCCTCTCTCCGGAGTGTTCCAGAAGAAGTTCCAGAAGTCGCAGCTATAGTGCTCAACAGAATAGAACAAACCCCGGTGAGTCAATACTCCTAATAATACTGCCTGATATAATTGTTTTAACCCGCTCCAATTTTGTTTTCTCCTAATCAGGCAGGATTCCTTTTCATCGATTTGGCAAAATAATAGTTTTAGTTTTAGGGAAGAGCGAGTGCATTGTACCGCATGCTATAGTAGTCGCTTTTACGTAAGCGTAGAAGCAATCGCATGTACAGTCCACTTAGATTAATATCTCGCGTAATAGGTTTAAGGTTCGACCGGGGAACTAGACTTCGGCAGCCTTAGACACGTGGCTCCACCATTTTATGGTCACTTCGGCGGGATTTGGACTGGGTTTAGTGGTCGTCCAACTATTTCTGGTCGAATTATTAAATTAATTATTTAGATAATGCACTCTAATTTATGGAATAGACTTAAATAATGTTCGTTTAAATTTAAATTTTGATTAGGTACTCGCAAACAGAATTATTCATTTTATATCGCTCGTATTTGGTTAAATTTAAAGCTTATTAAATAATTGAAACAGTGTAATAGGAACCGTTTGATACGCTTACCCGACAATTTTGATAAAAATATTGAGTTTAGCGAACAACGCGTCACCTCGACTCGCTGTACAGGTGTTCGATTTAATTACGTAATACGGCATACCGAGTGTCCATCCTTCATTGTTTGTGCGTTGTGAGATTAATTGTGATTAATATAACTTTATTATAATAATTTAAAATGGCAGTTGGTGGAAATGAAATCAAAATTAAAACGCTTTATGCCAAGAGGGACATACTCTTTTCGCGTATGCAGAATATAAGTGATCATATAAAGAACATTAATATAGAAGCAGTGCGGGAAACCTTTTTAAATGAAATCGAAACGGTAGATCCTTTGCGGACGGATTACAAAAGAATATTAGACCAAATTAATCATTTGGAATTACAAATCGACCCGAAATACATAGTGAACTACCAACCGCTGCTGGCATTCGAAGATATGTTGTGTCGCGTGAAAAGAACTGCGAAATTCCTACGATCTCAAAACGAAGCAAAGCCGGAAATGCAGGTACGTCCACGTGACCCAATTAGGTTGCCGCCAATAGATATTCCGGTATTCAATGGTGATATTAAGACGTGGCCCTTCTTCTTCAGTAGTTTTCGAAACAATATACACAATAACCCATCGTTATCGGACGCTGAAAAATTATATTACTTAATTAGTAAACTTAGTGGCAGGGCACAGTCGATCTGCTCGGGTTTTACACCTACAGCAAACAATTACTTGTTAATATTCGAAACGCTTAAAACTAAATATGAAGATAGGAGAATGTTAGCTTCCGAATATTTGAACCAGATATTCGATCTTAAACCTATATCATCCGCGAACATCAACGGCTTAGAGCAGTTTCTAGATAAGTTTGTGGCATCGGTGGCTGCACTTAAGAATTTGAAATTTAATGACCTTATGGACGTGGTGTTTCTCCATATTGCACTAAAGAAATTAGACCCCGACACCGTGCGTGCGTTTGAAATGGAGCATCGTAGCTCGGAGATGCCTTCCTTTCATTCATTAGCATCGTTCGTGCGAGATCAAATAAAGGTGATGCAGCGCTCTCCGAACGTCAAACAGGAGATTAAAAGGTGCGTCGACCGTAGACAGACTCAACCATCTAAAATAGCAGGGTCGTTAACTTACGTAACCGCTACGTCAACATCACTTCAGCATACTTGTATCGTATGTAAAGATAAACACGGTAATTTATATAATTGTGCGACTTTTCGTAAATATTCACCAAGCGAACGTTATAAATTAGTAAAGACAAACAACCTATGTTTGAACTGCTTAAGCAATAAGCATTTAGTTGCAAAATGCAATTCGAGTCCCGTATGTAGCAAGTGCGCCAGGAAACATCACACGCTATTACATTTTGAAAATAGCAACATAGCGGCGTCAAGTAAAGCGGACAAGGAATTCACCCCTACTAAGGTCAACGATTCTAGCGGTCGACCTGGTGATGTCGCTCTGTGCTCATTGGCGAATATGGGAGCACAACCTCCTTCAACCGTGTTACTGGGTACGGTACGTATTTTGGTTAGGGATTCACGTGGAAACGAACAAAGCGTCCGTGCACTGCTGGACAGCGGAGCCCAAAATAGCTTTATAACGCGACAATGTTGTCAGTGCTTAGGCTTAGTAATAAATAGGTCACTTTCATGTCCTGTAGTTAAAGGCATCGGAGATACTAGTAAAGCTACCAAGGGATATATAAATTTAAAATTTTATTCTCGGATAGATCGTAATGTTAACTTTGATATAAATGCACTAGTAGTAGATAGGGTCACTGAACGGTTGCCAACCGTTTCGGTTGACACCTCGGCATTGATTGAATGTAAAAATTTGACTCTAGCGGACGACACTTACGCCGTTCCTGGAAACATAGACATGCTCATTGGAGCATCGCTTTTCCCTCATCTTTTGTTAAACAATAAGGTCAGGGGCAACTCCTCGCATACCGCGCCTTACGCACTGGAAACCGTATTGGGCTATGTTATCCTTGGCTCCGCCCCCATCATAGATAGCATTTCGGCAACATCCTGTTGTTGCACCGTCGCTGTCGAACCTCCCGAATTATTGACTCGCGATTTTCGGGAAATAGGGGAGGGGAACATCCCGCTTTTACTTAGCTCGGGTAATAAATTATGCGAAGGGTCGAGAAGCAAGACGTTAGAGTCTGTTGTTAGTAAACCTGTTGTAGTTTCGTCGCAGCCGAAGGGAACGCCGAGTAGGGATAGCCCTGGAGCTAGGTTTACCGACACCGCGAACAAGGCCCATATTAGCAAGATTAGATCGCCCCGCAACCCGTCAGGTGACATATTCAGTGCACGCGTTTCGAAACGCGGGACTCGAATCGATCTAGTTAGCGGAAGCGCGCGCGGCGCGGATCGAGGTCACGGTCGCGGCGGATGGAGACACCGAGCCGCTGCGACAGAAAGCGTGCCTCACTGGAGGCTACGGAATAGACCTGCTGAGGCCAATCTTGCTTGGCGGGAGGAAGTGAGACTTCGCGAGCAACAAGCCATATGCAGTGTTGTTCCGAAGCGTTCATCGCATAGTTTTACCGCTTATTAATAATTATAGCTTAGTCGCTTAGAAATTGCATACTTGTGATTGGATAGTTTTATTATTTAAATATTAGTTTGTCGTTGATAGAATTATATATTGGTATTTCCTTAGTGTTTGTTTAGCTTGTTGGTGTTCCGTAAAATTAAAAATAAAATAGTATAGTTTAGCCGCGCCACAGCAATACGCTGTGTTATATTTAAATCATTTTGTCGTTACAGTGTAGCCTTTGTAGTTTAAAAGTCGATAAGTAGTGTTTGTTCGTATATCGTTACGTCCGATTACAGCTATGCCGAGTCGCTAGTAGGGCGTGAACTTCAACGTGCGCATTTCTCTGAAGAAATTACAAGATTACAATCGAATAGAGCTTGTAGTCGCGCCTTTCAGCGCCTTAAGCCATTTTTACAGGATGGGATTGTAAGGGTAGGTGGACGCTTGTCCAACTCGCAGTTGAGTTTCAACCAACGACACCCTATAGTTTTACCGCGTAAAGACCATATCATGAACTTATTAGTCGATTACCATCATAAATTGAACTCGCACGCTGGCCCCGACCTGTTGATGTCGAATTTGCGTCAGAATTATTGGATTCTTTCTGCACGTAGTTTAATACGCAATCGGGTGCACAGATGTATAGCTTACTTTCGGGCACGCCCCAAGCCGTCATTTCCGGAAATAGCGGAACTTAGATCTTGTAGAGTAATACAATCAGTAAAGCCCTTCACTCACACCGGGTCTGATTTCGCTGGTCCGTTTAAGGTCATGCTCACTCGCGGGCGTGGTATAAGATCCACAAAGGCTTACGTCTGCATTTTCGTACGTCTAACTACTCGAGCGGTGCATATAGAACTCGTTGGTGATCTAAGCACAGCAGGCTTTATGGGTGCATTTAAAAGATTTCTTTCCCGCCGTGGCCCTGTAAGTAAATTGTATTCGGATAACGGTACGAACTACGTCGGTGCAAAACGTATTCTATCGGAACTACATGAGCTCTTAGCTAGCAAGTATTATAATTCGGAGTTCGCTCACATTCTAGCCGAGTACCGCATTGAGTGGTCTCTGAACGTCCCAGCCGCGAGTCATTTTGGAGGCAATTGGGAGACTAATATTAAGAGTCTAAAGAGTCACTTATACCGAGTAATAGGAGATCAAATTTTGTCCTTAGAAGAGCTAAGTACGGTGCTCGCTCAAATTGAATGCGTAATGAATAGTCGCCCACTTTGTCGTACGTTGTCTAGTGACCCCTCGGAACCGCTGGCTCTAACTCCAGCACATTTTTTGAATTTAACGCCTTTAAAGTATTTGCCCGCCGCAGATATGGATGAAAACAGACTTAGCATTTCCGCACGCCACAAATTATTAGATCGGTTAATGCAATCGTTTTGGAAACGATGGAGGATGGAATACTTGCATACTTTGCAGTCTCGGCAAAAATGGAACACAGCAACTGAGCCTTTAGCTGTAGGAACTTTAGTTGTGCTCACCAAAGAGAATACGCCGCCTCTCCACTGGCCGTTAGGAATTGTCGAAGAGGTCTTTCCCGGTTCCGACGGTGTAATTAGGATAGCTCGCGTTAAGACCACGGTTGGGTCTTACCTGCGTCATGTTGTCCGTTTGTGCCCCTTTCCTCTTCCATAATTTAAATTAGCTTTCTAGATTAAAATTGTAGTTGAATTTAGGTAATCTTAGCTTTAGCTTAGTTAGTTATTTTGTTAGTTTATCTTAGCTCTAGTTGTTTTAGTTAATTTTGAAGGAAATCCTTCAAGGGCGGGGGAGATGGTTGCGCGGAAACCCATTCGTATTTATTTTATATTTTGACGGTATGTGCCAAGTCGTTTATTCCTTTCCAAAACGATATCACTCATACCCTCCTATCGACACATCGGGTTGGTGGGGTGGGAGGGGAAAGAAGATGATTTTAGAATGTCGCGTAATCATCGGAACCGAAGATATATAAGGCACGCGCGACTGACGCGCAGGCCTCTTCCCGCCGCGCTCGTTGTTGGATCCACACCGCTAGTAGAAACCGCTTTAGCCTGGAAGCAATCAAGCTCCAGGAAACCCGCCTCACCTCGTGTGAGATATAGTCGCGCACCGCCTCTCTCCGGAGTGTTCCAGAAGAAGTTCCAGAAGTCGCAGCTATAGTGCTCAACAGAATAGAACAAACCCCGGTGAGTCAATACTCCTAATAATACTGCCTGATATAATTGTTTTAACCCGCTCCAATTTTGTTTTCTCCTAATCAGGCAGGATTCCTTTTGTGCATTGTACCGCATGCTATAGTAGTCGCTTTTACGTAAGCGTAGAAGCAATCGCATATACAGTCCACTTAGATTAATATCTCGTGTAATAGGTTTAAGGTTCGACCGGGGAACTAGACTTCGGCAGCCTTAGACACGTGGCTCCACCAGATGTGTTATGCGTAAATGAGACGAAAAGGAAGGGGAAGGATGTCAATACACATGGCATGTATACCGCATACTGGTCTGGTGTAGACGAGATCGAGCGGTCATGCCAGGGAGTAGGTATCATCCTTTCAGAAAGAATGGGCCAATGTGTGAAAGAGTATGAATGTGTAAGCCCAAGACTGCTATGGATACGAATGAAAGTGGGCTTAAAGGAGTTGCTCGTGTTAGGGGTCTACGCCCCAGACATGTCTAAGCCCACTTATATCCGAGAGCAGTTTTGGGAAATGGTAAGTATGGTGTTAATGAAGTGTAAGGGAAATGAAAATATTATTATGCTTGGAGATTTTAATGGAAGGGTTGGGGTGAGGAGGCTTGGTTATGAAAGGATATTGGGAACGTTTGGTGATGAAAGTATAAATGAGAATGGTGAAAGTCTCCTCACCGTACGTACGGAAAAAAAATCTTTTTGTGACGAACACTTGCTTTCGCCACAAGAAGAATCATATGTATACTTGGGAAAGAGGTGACGATAGAAGCATGGTAGATTTCATAATTGTGGATGAAAAATTGAGGGGCGCAGTGATGGATACAAGGGTTTACCGGGGTTCTAACGTAGGAACGGATCATTATTTGGTTTTATGCCGAATTAATGGTCTATTGAGGCGTTGGCGCCATCGGTCATCTGTGTCTACCACTGCGTTACAGCGTATTAGAACAGAAAGGTTGCAAGATGAAGGTGAGAGAAACAAGTTCAAATGTAGACTGAAAGAAAATATAAGTGGTTTAGATGAATTACGTATGAAGGAGTTAGACTTGGAGAATGTATGGCAAAATTTAAAGAAAGGTTTAGTGCATGCAGCTACCGAAGTATGTGGTGTTAGTAATAGAAAGAATGAAAGGAAAAATAATACGTTATGGTGGGATGATGAGATACGTATGGAAGTTGAAGCAAAGAAGAGAGCATGGCTAGATTTACTAGCAACAAAGGCTGGTAATTCTAGCGGTACGAATGATGATATTGAAAGAAAAAAGGCAGTCTTTAGTCATCTTAATAAAAGAGTAAAAGAAGTAGTTGAAAGAAAAAAGCAAGAAAGAACGGATAAGAATGATAGAAGAATATCGGATAACTTCCAGGCAAATATTAAAATGTTCTGGAAACTGGTAAGAACTGCCAGGGGACATTCAAAACAGCCTATGATGAATGCTATAAGAGACGAGAATAGCTATATTCTGAATGATGAAGTTTTGAGTTTAAAGAGATGGAAGGAATATTTTGAAAGCGTGTTTATGAGTGAGGAGACAACATGTGTACTAAGTGAAGTAGAAACTCCGAAAGAAGAGGAAAGAGGTAGTGAGATAAGTATAGATGAAATAATGAAAGCAATGAAAAGCATGAAAGCGGGTAAGGCGCCCGGATATGATAGAGTTTCACTCGAAATGCTAAGGGCTGGAGAGGAAGTGGTGGCAGGCCTGCTGCACACCTTGTTTAATTTATGCTGGGAACTGAAACGGGTACTGGTAGACTGGTGCAAAGCCGTGATAGTCCCAGTATATAATAGAAAAGGGTCGCAGCAGGACTGTAAAAACTACCGTGGCATCAGCCTTCTTAGCATTGTGGGAAAACTGTACGCTAAGGTACTGATTGAAAGGGTCATGAAAGAAACTGATGGAAAAATTTGGGATGTACTAGCGGGATTTAGAAAGGGAATGGGATGTACAGATCAAGTCTTATCCATGCGCATGATCGCGGAGAAGTTTCTGGCCAAAAACCAAAAGGTTTTTTGTGCGTTCATGGACTTGGAAAAGGCCTATGACAGAGTGGATAGGGATTTGCTATGGCAAACACTGAACTCATTTGGGTTGAGCGCTGGCTTGATACGGGCATTGGAGTCTCTTTATAGGGACTCTAGTGCTTGTGTTAGGATCAACGGGGTCTACTCGGACTGGTTTGACATCCATAAAGGTATCAGACAGGGCTGTGTGGCTTCCCCGTGGCTGTTCAACCTATTTATGGACAGTTGTTTGCAAAATGTGAAAGTTGAAGAATGCGGATTAAGAATGGGTGAGTTAACCGTCAAATGCCTTTTGTACGCCGATGATCAAGTCATTCTTGCATCGTCGGCGGCCGAGTTGCAAATGATGGTTACATTAATGAACGGATCGTTAAAAGAAAGGGGTATGAAAGTGAACGCAAGTAAGACGAAGGTTATGGTTTTTGAAAGAGAAGAAAGTAAAACGATTTGTGAAATAAGAATAGAAGGGGAGTTGATCGAGCAAGTAGACGGGTTAGTATATTTGGGCTGCGTATTTAGCAGGGATGGGAGATATGATAAGGATATAGAACGACGAGCGAATGCGGGAAATAGAGTAAATGGGGCCTTGCACTCTATTGTGTGCATCTATTGTGAAGAGTCAAAACGGGTCGAAAAAGGCACGTATGGCAATTCACAATGCTGTGTTGGTCCCTACTTTAACGTATGGTAGTGAAAGTTGGGTGTGGCAGAAGAAGCACGAGAGTAGAATAAACGCAGTAGAAATGCGGTCGTTAAGGAGTATGTTAGGACTGAATCTGAATGACAGGGTAAGAAATTGTGTAATGAGAGAAGAGTGTGGTTTGCAAGATGATGTTGTGACCAGGATTAAGAAAGGAATGCTTCGGTGGTTTGGTTATGTGGAAAGAATGAACGAGGAAAGAGTGACAAAGAAAATTTATGTTGCAGAAGTGAATGGCAGAGTCGGAAAGGGACGTCCTAGGCGAAAATTTATCGACCAAATTGGCGATTTATTGGAAACGGGCCAAATTAGGAGTACCCTTAACCGACGAGCATGTATGCGTAGGTGTATGGATGTGAAGGAAGCGAGAGAGGTGTGTCAGGATCGTGCCAAATGGAAGTCTGTAGTCTCTGCCTACCCCTACGTGTGACAGGCGTGAGTGTTTATGATTATTATTTTCAACACTGCTCTGGTGAACCAGAGCAATTGAAAGCTGTTGGTAGTGCCTTATAGGCTAAGTGAACCCCGTTCACGAAGACAGAGCTCGAGAAAGGTTAAGAACATAAAACATCTCTATTCCACTTGTATCAGGTTTACATTATTAATTTATTATTATTTATCCCTTCCCGTTCGGAAAAGGCTCAAAATATATTTATACAAAATACTCGATACAAGGGCTTCGCTCTCCTACGTTTATTTAAAAAAATGTAGGGGAGGCACACGGCTCCACACACTCCGTGCGCGGTGAGCGCCAACCATTTTGAGGCACTCCCCTCAAAGGGAACGTTAATTCGGGAACTGGACCGTAGTCCACAGCAAAATAACTGGCGAACCAGTAAAAGAGGCTTGGCCCCTTGTTAGTGCGTAAGCACAAACATCGACCGAAGTCGCGCATGTCAATGCGTGTAAAAGCCATACAGAATACGAACGAATCCAGCCACAGTGAATGTACGTCACACGGTTTAGGTAAATAGGCACTCTGGCCGTAAACCCTCCGTGAGCGCCACCACCTGCCAGACCGCCGCTCCTGCAGACGTGATGTAAGTGTATGGCATCACCACCAGTTGCATGATCAGCACGGCTAATAGCCGCAGAGCGTGTCATGAGTCTACCGCTCACCTCAAGGGAATGGGGCCCCACGTTGTGCAGCTTTCGGCCGCAGCCTTGAGAGTATCCTCAGATCCTCCCGCCAGCTACCACCCGCATGAGGTCGACACATATGCACCACCAACCACGGCAATGGCAGATGTAACCAAAGGGCAGTTATAAGTTGTTAGTAATAATTTGCCATCAGAAAGGTTTTGCGTCACTGACGTTGAGTAAATGCATTTTCGATCATGTATGTCTCACCCACCAACAAGTTGCCTTCAATCATTCAAAGGTGGGAAAGTTACAGAGGTATATTATTATGTTGTTATATAAAACACCGTGGAGGGCAGACAGTCCATAGCACCGTAATGGAGGGACCCGACTTGGGCAAAGCTACTTAGGTGTGAGTCAAACCAAGACGCAGAGAGCGCCATTGAGAATTGCGTTCCACCAAACAACCATCGCAGAGACGCAATGCTGCAGAACGCAACTAGCATCAATACGACCATCGTCAGGCTTACACCATCCCAAGGTCCCCCATACATCCCAGCAGACATCACCACCCGCATACCTACAACGACCAAAACCACAAGAGAGCGTCGAATCAGGCGCAGCACACCCGCAGATCCATCACAAGATGCAATACCGCAAGTAGCAGTAAGCATCAATGCAACTATCTTACGGATGGCGCCCCCTCACAACACACCCACATGATCCCTATTGACTTTGGTAACAAAGTTTGTATTGTTGTTAACTAAAAAATACCACCAACGTATCATAGTAGCACGCTACTAAGATGCCAGTGAACAAAACTCTACGTATCATAGCGCTAATGCACTAAGACATGAAGTTGAGTATGCTTGTTACACTTAAAAGTGCTACCAAACACACTCATCCCAATCCGAAAGATAGACCACGCATCGCTATGCGCTACGACGTCGCCCACAAACGGTATGGGTGTGCGATGTCCACGGGAAAGCAGTATTGCTACAACAAACCCGCTTACCACCGACACTAAGATTGTTGTTATATAAAACTGCACCAATGTATCATAGTAGTACGCTACTAAGACGCTAGTGGACAAAACTCCACGTATCATAGCGCTAATGCACTAAGACATGAAGTTCAGTATGCTGGTTACACTCAAAAGTGCTACCAAACACACTTATCATCCCAATCCGAAAGATAGACGACGCATCGCTATGCTCTACGACGTCGCCCACAAACGGTATGGGTGTGCGATGTCCACGGGAAAGCCGTATTGCTAGAACAAACCCGCTTACCACCGGCACTAAGATGATATGCCTAGGACACATCGGTTAGCGAGCCCAAGTTTACCTCGGACCAATTGCTCGTGAAGCAGCATACACGCCACCATAATATTCCTTTTCAAGTCCCTAATAAGGACTAGTCATTTTGCTACAGTACTAGGAGCAGTCGGTCACCCAACCACCCCATACAATGCTTATGCATCAAGGAGACCTTCTATAATAATACTTTTGTATCATAGACCTTACTTTCATAAGTCATTCATATGTAGGGCTCGAACCCACGACCCTACTATTGTAATGCAAATTCATTATAGCGACCTTCTATAGTATTGCTTTTGTATCATAGACCCTACTTTCATAAGTCATTAATATATAGGACTTCAACCCATGACCCCACTATTGTAATGCAAATTCATCATGGAGACCTTCTATAGTATTGCTTTTGTATCATTGAGTTTAATATCATAAGTCCCTAATATAGGACTAGTCATTGTGCTACAGTACTTAAAGCAGTCGGGCTCCCAACCACCCCATATATATGTACAACTGCAGGCATGTATCTCCGGCAGCTCCTCCATACAAGACATCTATATATGAACACCTTCCATAACTTAGGAAAATTTTCTTTTATACATGAACTCCTTCCACAACTTAGACAATTTTTAACAAATTTTCTAATTATCTTATAAACGTTATTTATCTTTACTTTTATAATATTTTCAACTTGTATTTCTATTGTTTATCATGTTTTAAATATTTTTACAAGTTTTTATAATAAATTTATTTATTAGGGACGACAATATTTTTGCCTTTAATTTACTATGTTATTGGTCTAATGTCTGAAATGTATTTATATTAACTTTATGCTTATTAATGTAATTTTATTGCTTAATATATATATATATATATATATATATATATATATATATATATATATATATATATATATATATATATATATATATATATTTTAAGACTATTTTTGATGCCCCTTTATATTGAATTTAATTATTAATAATAATATTGGGCCGTCACATTATGACAAATAAAGTGTTCGTCCCAAAAAGATTATTATTCCACACATACATTGAGGAGGTCTTCATCATTCTCATATATACTTTCATCACCAAACGTTCCCAATATCCTTTCATAACCAGACCTCTTCACCCCAACTCTTCCATTAGAGTCTCCTAGCATAATAATATTTTCATTTTCCTTACATTTCATCAAAACCATCCTTCGGCTCCAGCTCTCGGATATAAATAGGCTTAGACATGTCTGGAGCGTATACTCCTAGTACAAAAAGCTTCTTTAAGCCTACTTTCATTCGTATCCATAACAGCTTTAAGCTAACACATTAATACTTTTTCACACATTGACCCATTCTTTTTGAAAGGATGATAGACTCCCTGACATGCCCGCTTGGTCTCGTCTACACCAGACCAATACGCGGTATACATGCCATGTGTTCTTCGCACCCCTGCCCCATTAAAGGGGCGCCGGGACTCGGGGCCACTTCTTTTATTTTGTGCCTCATGGTGCGAAACTAGGGTGAGGAGGGGGTAGATTTTACGCCGCTACCATACGGCGAGGAGTCGAGTCTATTTTTTCGGCTTTGTCGCTCGTTTAGCACCACCCAGGGGACACGCGAGTGGCTTATCCGCCATGATGATATTTTATTATGGCAAATTATAGTGATTTATGAATTCATACTCGAAAACCACTTCATTTTTATATTAATGTAGCAGGGTTACATAAATAATAATGGTAAAAGCGAATGAAAAACCAGATTTATCGTGCATAAGTTAGGATTCGGAAGCTCTTTTTCTATATTGATTTTTAAATTTTAATTGACTATTAACTGAGAACGGAAATGGGAAGTGGACAATTAGCTTTAACCGGTTTACTGTGGCTTTTTAAAGGATTGCGTCTGTCATTAGGACCCGTATGAGGTTTTAAGATTGATTTGTCATACATGTATAAGTCGTTATAATATGTGTCTGAATAAAGACGACAATTTCAAATATAATGTGGATTTATGGTGCGGTAGGAGTGATGAGAAGCCTTCGAGAACAGTCTGTGCAACCACATCCTAAAACTTTGCGAATGTAAACATAGACAATATTTTAAAAATATATATTTATTTCTTTACAAAAAGTTTTATTGTTTTACAGCCAGTTTTAAGTGCAACAAGACGATTCTTTACAAAATATAATATAAGAAGATAGTCTCTTTTTTTTAAAACCCCCACCCACCAAAATTTTATTCCTGTATCGCGGAGGCAATTTACATGCATAAACTGCAAATAGACAAATATCTAGACCAGCAACAACTATTTGTAGACCAAATAAGTACTTTTTGCAACTGTGTCAACTCGACTTTCATAAAACATTAACAGTGTTTTTGTTTCCTTCTTCTTTCTTTCTAAGACAGCAAAGGTGGTCTTTAGTACCTAAGCTTTATTTATAAAATCCTTACAAGACCGAATTAAATTCAAATCTTACGGAAGTACATAATATTGCTCAACAACTTACAAGAAACACTTGTTACGAAACATGTGTGTTTATATAATTTCATCACAACAATTTTAACTCGATCAGTTAATCAGCCTTAACAACAAAGATACAATCATTTCACAACCGTTAATTTGCGATAGTATTAAAAATTAAATATCTATGAGAGAACAGCTTATTTTTTACCGTGTAAATAATATTGTAGTTGAGGCTGCTGTAATTGCTATTTTACCGCCAAACTCCTTTTTTGTCAATATAGTGTAATAAAAAAAACTGCAGCTCATAGACGCACCTTTAATCCAGAAAACAGCAGTGTGGACACTACTATCTGACGTCAAAAAAATGTAAAGGTGATACATACTCAGACGGTCTTCTAGGTCGAGAAACCGTCTGAAATTTAAGATTCCATAATAAGCAAGTTAACTAACTTGGTACAGTCCGTACTTTTATAGGATGGGATTAGAAATGGCGGTACCAATACAGAAAACCTACTAATAAAGGTATGTTAATAGAATTTTTCCTATTAATGGGAAAATGTTTAAAAAGAATTGTATACGCAAGTACGTATATTAATTTTAAAATAACATTTATAACTAGTGATCCGGCTTGGCATGGTTAAGTTCTATTAATTTGGAATAATATATATTTAAGATAATCATTAAATACCATTTGTTTTATTTTATCAATATTTCTATTTTAATAAAGTCTCCAAATATTTCGAATAGAATTTTGTCTAGATCTCTATTTGTTTGTGAAGTTTTATTACAATCAGTTGAGCTATTCCGTTTTTCAATCATTCAGGTTTTGGTTAATCATGTCTCAGTAGCATGGAAATATTTTATGCAAAAGTATTAACTAACAAAATCTACCATAAATTTGAAGAATATTCTCAGAACGCATCGTAACTCACAAATTAGCGAATCCCGACTGTTTAAAAAAATGGCATTTTGTTATCATTGATTCCAATGACAGGTTGGACTGAAGTTGTAGAAAGTGCGATGTATTTTTGCAGTTATAGATAACGACAATATGCGAGCGAGAGGTGAATATAGGCGACGCCATTTTAATCCCATTATTTATCCGTACAGGTAGTACAAAATTTTTAATATTTCTTTTTGCTTCATCATTCTGAAAAAGTCCACAACTAGACCGGGCACTCTACCGTTGTAGGTAGGATTTGCTTCGATCGTCTCGCTTTTTCGTCTAGAATTGGCGATCACAGTACAAGACTTCTCGTACTATTGTCACCACTCCTTAGCGTTAACTAAAGAGAGAGGTTTGAGTCAAAAATATTATCCTTAATCTGTTTCTTAAACGTTTTAAGGATTCAGCACGTTTAATGGACATATGAGTTCTAATGTTTGACTTCATGAATAGAGAACTTTTTGCATGGTGGATAGGACATTGAAGGTAAGTTTCTCCCTGGACCGTAGGAAAAATCATCGTGATGCGGTGGACTTTATATATTAAATAAGACGCAATAGAGAGCTGAAAGATGCGTATTCTGACTTTGGAGCTACATGAAAATAGTGCGGAATTCTAACCAAGGTCATATTTACGAATTACAGTAATAATTATAAAATTGTAAACAGATAATAAAAAATATAATATGAGAAAAAAACAACATGTCATTTTTCTGACACTATACGGCGATATAATATTATATCGTACGTAGACGGAGAAACCTATAGACTAATGAAAAAGCGTGGCCTCAAGTGAGAGAGTACGTTAACGTAGTTTTAGGTTATACAATAATCTTTACGCTTTTTAAACAAATTTAGATAAAATTTTTAACTGTTCTAAGAAATGAACTGAACAAGATTCACCAATACTAAGCTCAAGAAACACTTTTTTCTCACTTAAACCAACTTTTAAACTCCTTAGATTGCTACGAACTGTCAAAGTTGTTTAGCAAAGTGTAGATTGCTAAACAAAAAAACCAGCACGGAGAAAGGGACAAACAATCACACCGCTCTGTCTCATTTCTATGCAAGACGTATGCATGAATCTATCTTTTTCGTGTGCGAATGCGAAAGAAGGCGTCAATTTGTCTATAGGTTTATCTGTCTACGATATCGTATATTCCCGTAAACAGAGAAACCTATAGACTAATGATTAGCGTGGCCTCGAGTGGGAAAGGACGATAACGTAGTTTTAGGTCATACAATAATCTTTACGACTTTTAAACATATTTAGATAAAAATTTAATGGTTCCAAGAACTGAACTGAACAAGATTCACAAATCTTAAGCTCACAAAACACTTTTTTTCACTTAAACCAACTTGTAAACTCCTTAGATCGCTATGAACTGTCAAAGTTGTTTAGCAAAGTGCAGTTTGCTAAACAAAAAAACCGGCACGGAGAAAGGGACAAACAATCACACCGCTCTGTCTCATTTCTATGCAAGACGTATGCATAAATCTATCTTTTTTTTTGTGCGAATGCGAAAGAAGGCATCAATTTGTCTATAGGTTTCTCTGTCTACGTATATTCCTGTGTAGTGTCAGAATAGTGGCAGCTTCACTATATCTTAATAATCTTAATATGTATAAATTACGTGTCACGTTGTTTGTCCGCGATGGACTCCTAAACTAGTTAACCGATTTTAATGAAATTTGCACACCGTGTGCAGTTTGGTCCAAGTTGAGAGATAGGATAGTTTTTTGCCCATGAGTGACCCACAATATTTCTTTTGCGAATTTAAGGATTTTTAATAGGACATGACAGGGTTGTCGCAAGGGGCAGAACAACGTCTGCCTGGCAAGCTAGTTTATAATAAAAATGAAGAAAAATTATATGAAAAAAGAAATATGTATATATCATTTAAAATTTTTTGTTGTACAAATATAGTGAAGTTCACCAAACTGTGCTGAAATGCGGCGGAATATTCCCTGCTCCATTTACTTTCATAAAATTAAAGAAGACTTTTTACTTCAAATAGAGCATTTATAGCCCGATACTTTTATATTAACTAAACAGCAAGATAAGGACATTGAAATGCGGCTTGTCTAATGTCCAAGCACGTTAGATTGTGCAATGGTCGCCGCCGGCCGCGCTTTAGCACAAATCCGTGTTAGGCCACGATCGATAGGGAAGCACGCTTTAATTGTATTGTTTTATTCCGATTGAAATAATATTGCAACAAGGTAGGTTCTGATAGTAGGTTTCGTGACGAATGCTCATTGTTATGTGCGAACATTTCTTGACCTAAACTAGGATCAAGGAAATATGTAAACGAGCAAAAATATTTAATCAGTTATGAATTAAGTCAAAGTAAAACAGTAATTAGTTTTGTGCAGGTAATTATTTAAATATATATTGTATTGTATTAGATTTAAAAAATAAAGTAAATAAAACACTCACCGTTTGGATTTTAGTAAAAATATTGATGAACTTACACTACGTCACTAAATCGTATGAAGAACGCCCATGAAAAATACCTTTAAAAAGCGAAAAAAAAAAACATTTATAACCGAAAATGCTACTGACGTTGTCAATCACGGAAAGCCACACTACGCCAGTAATTCTATGTCTATTTCAACTAAGATTAAAGTAGCCATAAAGTTCTATAAAAAAAATTCTTTAATTTTTTATTGGCAGCAAAATATTTTCTTGTTATATTTTATGTACGGGTAGGACTATTCTTGCAAAAAGGAGTTGTACAAACCACTTATTTAACAGCACAGGCCTCTCCTCATGTCTGAGAGGGTTTTAGCGCAAGGAGGTGTCCGTCACGCTGCCCAAATGCGTGTTAGCGGACTTCACATGTCTTCGATATATTTTTTTTTATTTCACAGAGATGCAGGTTTCCTCACTATGCTTTCCTTCACTGCCAAAAACATGGTAAATCAGCACTTAAAATTGTAATTAATAATTTCATTGGTGCCGGTGGGGATCGAACCCAGGTTCCTCGCGTACTTCGAAATTTACAGCGAGCGCTAAACATCTGAGCTATCACGGCTCTTCTTCACGGCTTTCCTTTAGGCAAGTGCAATCAATTAGACAGAATAATAACTGTTATTTATAAAATAAAAAAAATTGTGAGCTATGCGGGACGCCTGGCAGATATGATACATCGAAATTATTTTGTATAATATGTAAAATTCATAAAAGGATAGTTTACGACAGGAAATAAATATGGAATAATGAAGAATAAAACATTAAGATTTTTTAAGAAAAAGATGTTTTTTTTTAATGAAACATTTACATTCATTAAATAAAAAAATTTAAAATTCAATTATTATTTTTTAAATTGAGACTTCTGTAATAGTTGAATTAGCGTGGCGACAGCGGCCAACTGTCGGTCTGACCTGCCGCTATACATTCAGCCAATAAATTATGGGTAATGGATGATTTTTTATGGTTCCAAATTAATTTTTTTTAATGTTGTTAGGTTGGCACAACCGTTTTCCATTTTGACACGGAGTGTTGAGTTACATCTGTTATTTTGATTAAATACAGTGCAGTTTTTAGTTATGTCATATCTAGTGTGTATTGCGAATTTCACAACGGACAAAAACATCGAACAGAGTTTGTCTTAAATTTAACATTACCAATAAAATTTTGTGTTCGGAGTCACTGAAAATGTTACAGAAGACTTACGGTGAATTGACTTTATCGAAGACACGTGCTTATGAGTGGTTCAAGCGTTCAAAAACGGTCGAGATTTGCCTCACTCTGGTAGGCCATCAACGTCTGAAACTGAAGTGAACATCGCAAAAGTAAAGGAAAAAAGAAGGTGACTGCAAATCCTTATTCCAGTTTAAGAGAGATAACCGCCGATCTTTCTGTGTCTCACGAGTCGATCCGTACCATTTTAAACAATCACTTGGGTATGAAACAAGTTGCAACTCGGCTAGTCCCTGAAAACCTGAATTTACTCCAAAAACTAAAATAAAAAAAGAATTGACTCGTTCCAATATGTCCTCGGACATGCTAGAACGAGTCAATTCCGACCCAACCTTCATGAAACGCATTGTTACAAGTGACGAGACGTGGGTTTACAAGTTTGACATGCAACCTAGTCAACAAGCTTCGGAGTGGCACCTTCCAACTGAACCGAAACCGTAAAAACCACTCCAACGTCGATCAAAAGTCAAAGTCATGTTGATTGTTTTCTTTGACTATCGCGGTGTTGTGCACTCGGGATTCTTGCCGGGTAAATAAAAAATATTATTTGAGCTTAATGCGTTGTTTAAGAGAGCATTAGACGCTAAAGACCAGATTTGTGGAAACAAAATTCTTGGATTTTGCACCGCGATAATGCGTCCTCGCACAAGGCCATCATTGTGAATGAATTTTTGACCAAAAACTCTACGAATACCATCAAGCAACTACCTTATGGCTTCAGCTGACTTCTTTCCTTTTTCCTAAACTCAAAGTACTACTTCGTGGCACCCGTTTCACTGCTACCATCACCTAATTTAATTATAAGTTCGTTTTCTAAAATATTATCCTATGTTCACATATATTTTTAGCATTTTTGTTGTGGTAAATGGGGGTTCTGTATTGTGTCGTGCAGCATATCCCTTAATTTGAACCCACACTTTTTTTACACCTAAAGCAAATAAGGGCAACCCTCCGGTAACGGGGGAGGGAGGCGGTGAACGCTCATAGCATACCACGCAGCCGGCTGCGTGGTTATGTGGAGACTTTTACCCACTAAACACCACATTTTGGGATTGGCTTAATGATCGAGCGAGAGATCTTTAAGCCGTATAGTATGTAGTAGTATAGTGACGGTTTAATCATTCATTCGGTAGAAGACATAAAGGAGAACCCGCAGCGAGAACTGAATTCAAATTCAGATTATTCGTTGGAGAAAGTGTATGGTTTCTGAAAGAGCATACTTTGAAGGTGATATATTAAACATAGATGAATAACCAAAATTTTTTGTACTATTGATCTTTTCCCGGTACTTTCTGGACAGAGTAGATATCGTTTTCCTGTTTCACATCAAAAAGGAAAACGATAACAGGCCCATTGGTAACTGAAGCATGTTTAATGATGTATTCACAAGGAGGACGACTAAATTGATGGTTTATCAGTGTATGGGAAAGCCGAGCAGACTCCCCACAAGCAGCATCTGTTCACGAGTATGTATGACTGCAGCAAGATTGGGTTGGCTTGACCGGGGTAGAACCACGCTCTTACATAATATCAGCGTGGAAAAGCAAACTAATGCTGTGTTTTATATCATGAGTGTAGAGAACCGGAGACCATATTTACTGGTAACGAGGCATTCCGTCTTAGTCATCAGAGGTGACAACGCCTCTGCATTTTAGATGAAAATATGCATAATCAACTACATCTATATTAGATGACTATGGGTAGCAGCATCCACTTACCATCAGAAGGATTTTGTGCTCGCTATCGCCCTTATTCTAAGAAAATAAAATACTTCTAGTGGGGGATTCACCAACACTGGGCTCGACAGTACGAGTAAAACTTTTATTCCCTACCGGTTATTAATACCTATTCCTACATTAAATTGAACGATATAGTAATAAGAATAAGAAAACACTGACATTCGGCTGATCTCCATCCAAATAGTTTGCTGTGTCGTTCATATTACGTAGAGCAATAGATTGGAATAATTTTTAGCATATCTTTCCATCCCATTATAATTCAGGTGTCTTCAAGGCAAGATTGAAGAGGTTTTCGTTAAGATAAGTCATTGCACCTTACCATCTTCGGTTGCCATCACCACATACCATCAAATAGGATAGTATTCAAGCATATTAACTTATAATATATGGCCGCCATACAGTTTTTTGTAATTTCATTACAAACAATTTCCTAAGATACGTGAAGGTAATATGGCCACCTTAACCTTTGTCGCCCTATAAAACCAAAACTCAGGAGTACAGAGACAAAAAAACACAAAGTTGTGTACTATAACTAATGTATTAAGAAAGAAATAGCAAATAAGCTTTGGCAATAATTAGGAATACATCGTAATATGAATTTAAAAAGAATTAACTACACTACAAAGTGCTAAAATCGACTAAAATATTTACTATAATATCTACTGTCAAAATGGCATCAATAAATCAACGCCTTTTGACCCTTTATTATTTAATGTACTGATGAAGAGCCATCGTATCACAAAGTATAGGCTGTTAGTTTTTGAGTTTTAAGAAAGTGACCATATTAACCGAATGACTATATTACCCTAGCGTACTACAGTAAGCTATACAAACGTATTTATAATAAAATATTTATTTTTCGATTTTAACCACATTTTACATAATACGACATCTGAAATCACTAGTATTTTGTTGGTTTTGTAATCGTATAGATTTGTGTGGGCGAAAATTAAATAATGTTGCAGTAATAATCTGGTCATTCAACATTCTCTCCGTATACTGTCACTGCGGTAGTTACACTTAAAGTAAGTGCTTAAATATACATATTATATGTATACTATTCCGCACTATAAACTGTAACCTGCATATCTATATCAGTGCGTGGGAATTTTAATACTACACATAATTTATAATCATTGAGCATGAAATGGTGATATTGGTAACAGTAGCTACAACACAGTTAAATGCCTTATTGACACTGCTACAGTTATACCAAGGCCTGTGACAACACCCGTCTCTGTAATTTATACAGTCACTTTCGGTTAATGAGCGACTAGTGTATGATTACAGTAAACAATTAAACATACTAACCGGCGACGTTTAACAGATAGTTGTGAAATTTACTGAGATAAAAACTTGATTTTGTAACAGTTATACGATTAATATAAAGTTAAAAGAGAAGTTGAAGATACTATAAGTAGTACAAGAAATAAAGAAACCCAACAAAAAAGATAATCGGTGTGTATGACTTTTAACAGCCGACATAATATAGAAACATTTTAATGTTTAATTCATGACGATTGATTGTGACCAATGACATGTGACAGCGATGTAAAGAAATCCATCACAGCATTTCATCACGTCACACCGACGGTGTAGTAAAATGCAACTGTTGAAAACCCCAGGTATAGTAAACTATTTAATGGTCTGATTTGGATTTGCCCACACTGCAGCGGAGAGGGCAAGCGATGTTGTGAATAGCTTCAGTGCTGAGTATTTAAATAACCAAATGAATGAAATTGTGCCACATTTGCCTCTACAGAGTACTTCAGCTTTAACACTTCTTTTTTCGACATACTGAACCTACTGCCGACCCAACTTCGCAAGGTCCGCAATATAGGTTTAACTTCAGCTTCCTCGAGTATAACTGCAATGTTCTTTAAAAGTGGACGGACTGCATTTTTGTTGTTAAAATTGCCACTTAATCTTGCAATCATTGAAACACCAAAGTGAAAATCTGTAAGAGTAGCATTCTCTTGCAGTAGTGAAAGTTGATCGTGTGAGGTGAGTACACGATGTCTTATTGTCTAGTTGCCATAAGCCGCAGTTTGCATGGATTTCGCAGCAACAAGGCTCTGACTGTCGATTTTCTCGCAGGTGACTTTAGACATACATTATCGGTTACTGAGAGAGACACACCTGTGGATGAAATAAACGCATGTCTCAAGCCCTAGCCACTGTGTTCAAGGCAGGAAAAACTACATTTAACGTGCAATATGCGTTCAATTTTATAAACCAATTCGTTAAAAGTGCTTTTTGCTGTCCTAAAATATTTGAAAAAATATTTTCATCCCGTAGTTCATTTATCTATCCATTAATTACAGCCTATAAAAGTTCACTCCTGAAGGCCTTTTCTTTGAAAATTAACCCATAGGAACACTTTTGATCTCGTAGCTGCGAGTACCGAATTACAATATGTTTTTTTAATAAACACGCCAAATGTGTAGGATAGTATGCGGTGTGTAACAGAGATTATTTCATAATTATATTATAGTGTGATAAGAACTGTTGATGGGAGTGAAAATAAAAAGCTGGCATCAGACTCTGAACGGAACATTAGGTGATATAACTTATTTGCTGGTGAAGTTTTATTATACACATTTCTGGCAAAATAACTGTGTTTAATTTAAAAAGGCATGCATAATTTTCCTTTCAGTCTGGCATTACGTTCTTTGCGCTATAATGAAGTTGTTGCGCAAATAAATTGTTCTTGAAAGTTCAGTTTAATCAGCTATAATTATTTTATTAATCTAACAATTCACAGAATTTGCTTAACAAAGATTGAAAGTTAATACTGCTGTTTATTTAATACGCCTAGATGGCTAAAGTATAATAATTTTAAGGCTTTGTCCACGTTAAGATTAAACATTAAAAATTGATAGCGAGGTTTATAGTAAATACGATATTACTCGCTTTGCAATGTTAATTAATTCAATTATAGGAATAACGCTTAATTTAAATATACAAATACTAATAACGTAATACAATACATACGCAATATGAGGACGTAAGACGTGTTTGTCTTGTTAATTGTGATTTCTATATAAGAAATAAAAACATTAAGGTGTTGGGGCTGCTTTTCTGCCCAGGTATCTGTCTGGATTGATATCATGCTCCTAAGAGTACACTTCTGCTTGGCGGCATAAATAGATATTGATACCATGCTCCTAAGAGTACACTTCTGCTTGGCGGTATAAATAGATATTGATACAATGCTCCTAAGTGTACGATTCTGCTTGGCAACATAAATAGATATTGATACCATGCTCCTAAGAGTACACTTCTGCTTGGCGGCGTGTGTAGATATTAATACCATGCTTCTAAAGTACACTTCTACTTGGCGGCTTAAATAGATATTGATACAATGCTCCTTAGTGTACAATTCTGCTTGGCAGCATAAATAGATATTGATACCATGCTCCTAAGTGTACGATTCTGCTTGGCAACATAAATAGATATTGATACCATGCTCCTAAGAGTACACTTCTGCTTGGCGGCGTGTGTAGATATTAATACCATGCTTTTAAAGTACACTTCTACTTGGCGGCTTAAATAGATATTGATACAATGCTCCTTAGTGTACAATTCTGCTTGGCAGCATAAATAGATATTGATACCATGCTCCTAAGTGTACGATTCTGCTTGGCAACATAAATAGATATTGATACCATGCTCCTAAGAGTACACTTCTGCTTGGCGGCGTGTGTAGATATTAATACCATGCTTCTAAAGTACACTTCTACTTGGCGGCTTAAATAGATATTGATACAATGCTCCTTAGTGTACAATTCTGCTTGGCAGCATAAATAGATATTGATACCATGCTCCTAAGAGGACACTTCTGCTTCTAAGCAGAAGTGTGCTCTTGTGTAAATAGTATAATTCCCTCTATACTCTTATTTCACTATTATTATTCGTTGTCTTTTACTTGAAAGCAATAATAAAAGAGATTACTCTAATGCACACATATCCGTATTATTCATAACTTGGCTTGTTTTCGTAGGTGATCTCGTGGTAATGCAATAAATCTGGATATTTTGCAAGCATAATCTAAAACATTTATGTCCCATGAACACTAATCGTAGGAACCAAGACTATTTATTCGCCACTTGTTCATAGCAATGCAACTGTCTAAAGCTCAGGAATGTTTTGAAGTGATATATCACCTATTGTCACATTATGTTTTGTTATGTTTTGTTATGTTTATTATATTAATTTGTTGAAAATAATGTAGATATTTCTCTAAAATAGTTTGTTACTTATTACCAAAAACTTGGTTTGTATCACTATGCGTTAACTTTAAGAAGAAGAAGAATCCGGGGGCACGGCCGTACCATACTTTTCTCGAAGCAATTCAAGCCATTTTCGACCCCCTATAACTTCGTTGTAGATAGAACTAGAAACTTGAATTTTTCCAAGTACAACCAAGCAGGCATTGTATAGACACGATATATTTCAAATTTTGTTCAATTTGGACCAGTAGTTTAGGAATTACAACTAGTCAAAGTTTTTTTAATTTTATCACTCACTGACTGACCGATCATCAAAACTCTAAGGCACTTCTAGTAGGCATAGAAGCTTCAAACTTAGAACACAATTGGGGTTTAGTATTTAAACCAAGAAAAAATTAAATATTTTTCCATTTTGGTCCAGTTTTCTGGATACAATAACTGCATAAATAACTTTGTAATCCCATATAAATATGTAGGATTACAAAGTTACATTTGTAGTGAATGAATGTGTACCTGTATATGTATAATATAATATAATAAAAGGTGTAGAAAGGTACTTTGTTAGTAATCAAGAAGTAGAAGGTATCGGAAGGAAAAAAGTAGGACTATCTGCAAATAGAAATGAGATGCTATCAAAAACAAAACTTGTAAAAAAAAACCAAGTCTCGCAACTCAGGCCGGTTTCAGAGCTCGACCGACCGTCGGTGCGTACGTCGGTCGCGATTGCCTTTTGTATGAAAATTCACAAGTCGTTACAGTGCTCGACGGACCGTACGCACGCGTATGTAGCTACGTACTGCGTACGAGGACCGTCGGTAGAGCGCGTCCGCAATGGTACCGTCGGTCGACCGACGCGCTGTGGAAACATGTCGACGCGTTCAGTACTACATCGACCGTACGGATGCGTGTATCATCATCAAGAAAATCAAACCTAAACTTTAATAATATTGTATGATTTTATAGGTATTAAGTAGTGTTAGTGATTTAAGCAATTTTTATCAAACATGGGATATTTCGACACCGAACGCCTCGCCGGTGTTTTAAGTTGTCTTGTAATTTCACTGAAAATTCGTCAAAACTTTTGATTGACATTCTTAAATAATTAAAAAAAAAATTTTTCATCTTCGCGCAATAATGAATATAAAGCAGTAAATTCCCCTTGAAATTCTCTTTAGGCGACGATTGAGTGAACCTGATATCTACGTCTTCTGTTCCTTATAAGTTAAAGAATATAGTAAGTAGCAATGAAACAATTAACGCGTCCATTTCGTGTACGTGTTTGTGACTGTACCAGTCCGGCCAGTTTCGTTGCTCAGGAGAGCTCTGAACGCTACAAACTGACGATCGGTTATGCGTATCGTCAGGACGGATGGTACGCACTGCCGGTCGGTCGAGCTCTGAAACCGGCCTCAGTTCTTCTATCGTAAAAAGTTGTGAGATGATCCTTGTCGGTTAATTTATTTAGTACATACTTAAGGGTCCTTCTGTCTTAAGTTATTACGTAATTAGCTAACATAACAACATATTATTGTGACCATATCAATATTAAAAAACTTTTATGTTTTAAATAAATAGATTTAGTATAATATCTATTACTTGTGGGATACATTGTGTTTTCATGCGATGTTGAGGATTATGTTGTTGCTCTTCCACTCTACGCACCAGAGATATGATAGAATAACGATCGTACACGAGCACACAAACCACCTGATAACGAGTGGATGATGTGGCTCATAGACAGCCACATCCATACTCAACTGTAGATGCGTCGTCACCCCTGAGGCTAAAATAATGCCTCCTTCACCATACGAAACTCAACAGTATAAAGCTGTAATTTTAAGCTGGTATTATGTAGAAGTGTACTACTATTCCGGTAGAGCCGAGCCATATATGTTGCCATCATAATCTACTCGTAGCTACAGCATGGCTCTACCACGTTAAATGGTCGTCCTGCTCATGATCACGTTAAAGCTGTCCATCTTATGATTTACAAAAAAAATTAAGTAACATTATTTACACATGGAATAATAAATAATAATATATCGAACAACTTATTAGCGAATATCTGATTTTAACATAAGATGAGATTTCATTTTATTATTATAAGAGTTTTAAACACTTAACGTAGTAGATTTATATCTAACGGTATAATAAAATAAAATATTTGTAAACTGTTTTGGAAATCTCATGAAAAATAATTTCAGTATTAAAAATAGTTTTTCATAAAGTTTATAATATTTTAAGTACACAAAAGTAAATACTTTAATTTTACCTGGTATTTTTTACTTTTAATTATATACTATTAAACTGTAGCTATCATATATATGCTGATGATATACAAGTGTATATTTCTTTCAAGCCAAATGAGAGTACTGTAGCCATACAAAAATTACATGAAGACCTAAATCGTATAGTCGACTGGTCTGAAGCAAATACATTAGTACTCAATCCTAATAAAATGAAATATATGCTACTTGGTACCAAAAAACAAATAAATAAAGTTTTGGCAAATCGTCCTTTAATTTCAATTAAAAATGTAAATATTGATCGAGTTACTGAGATTAGAAATTTAGGAATATTGATGGATGAGGCACTACACTTCGAAAAACATATAATAAATAACGTTAAAAATTGTTTTTACAGATTAAAAGTTCTATACCAGATAAGGGATGTATTAAAGACGGAAGTCCGTATCAGATTATGCGAGTCCTTGATACTGTCCAAATTCAATTATGCAGATGCAGTAATAGGTCCTAGACTTCTCAACCGTTCAAAGAAACTGATACAGCGCGTACAAAATGCCTGTGCCCGTTTCTGTTTTAAAATACCTCCCCGTGCACATGTTACACCTTACATTAATAATGCGAAAATACTCAAAATGGATTACCGGTGGCAGTTGCATTTTGCTACGCTGTTGTTTGGTTGTATAAAATACAGGACGCCGTCTTATCTATATGAAAAATTGCGCTGGGCTCGAGACAACGTCTTAACAAATTAATGTAGTGACAAGAGCTTCAGCGTACTTTCAGCGTACTTCTGCCTCAACACGTTTCGAGTGAAAAATCCTGGATATATGCGTACGAACCCGAAACAAAAAACCAGTCACGAGTTTGGGTGTTCGAAAATGAGTTAAAGCCAACAAAAAATGTTCGTTCACGGAGTGTTGCAAAAAAAATTGTGGCCACGTTTGTCTCCAAAACCGGCCATGTTGCAACTATTCCTCTTGAAGGACAAAGAACGGTTAATGCAGAATAGTATGCTAGCATTTGTTTGCCACAGGTCGTTTCTGAACTCCGTAAAGAGAACTGCTACCGCCGCATCATCTTCCATCACGACAATGCGAGTTCTCAGACCGCACACAGAACAAAAGAGTTTTTAGAGCAAGAAAACATAGAATTATTAGACCATCCGCCGTACAGCCCCAACCTAAGCTCTAATGATTTCTATACTTTCCCTTAAATAAAGAATAAATTGCGTGGACAGAGATTTTCATCACCTGAAGAAGCAAAACGGCCATTTTGGAGACCCCAACTTTCGAATGGAATTGTTGCTTCAATGATTGGTTCCATTGTTTGGAAAAAATGTGTCAAATTTCGCGGAGAATACTTCGAAAAGCAATAAATACATTTTTAAATAGTAATGTTGTGTCACTTCCTTGATTCCCGAAATTTTCAGTGCCGCCTTCGTACTTATAAAAATAATTTAAAAAAAAACTAAAAATAATAAATAACATTATTATAGAGTTCACATTCTCGCGGTATAGTACAAAAATATTATGTTAACTTTTATTATGAAATCTAATTTAAAAAAGATACAAAATATAAAACATTAAAAATGAGACATTTATTACCCCGCGGTGCCCTTAAGAGACTCTAACACTCCATCTCATCCCATGATTGTTGTAGGAGGCGACTGAGAAAACACACCGAAGATCTTGTGGCCTCCAGCAGATGGTACTCAACCATTTAGTATTTGTACGATATCTAAACACCGAGACCAATATCGGAAAGCAACGTCAAGATGAGAAACTTTTGCCAGAGACTAAGATCATCAACTCATCATCCCAAATTTCCCAACTAGGAACCAGCAATAAGCCTTCAGTGGATAGTCTATAGTCTGATATGCAGAAGCAATTTTGGTCTGTAAACTGACTTAAAACATATAACTAAACTATTTAATTTAGAACGGTAAAGTCAAATTATGACTGATCGTTATTCATTATTCATCTATTTTTTTTGAAAGCTGGAATTAATTTGTTTTCTTTCTTCTAGTTCCACTGTAATATCATAGAAATAGATATAAATAATTTGGAAAAGTAAGTTATTCGCGGTTCCTTCCATTTCTAAGAGGGTATTGGAATTTAGAAAAGCCCAAATTTAAAAAAGACCTAATGCGCGTTAGCGTACTTCATTTGTCCGCGAAATATTTTTAATTTCTTAGACATCCACGTTTCCTTACGGCAAATTCCAATTGAAATAATAATTTTAGGATTGCTGGCGGTGATGAAATATGGGTTGCTCACAAACAAATAAATTAGGAATGGCGCTCAGTAGCTTACCAACGCTTTTAAATATTAAAAAAAACAATGAATAATAAAAATTAATTAAAGTTGGTTATGTAAGCCAGTTATTTTTCTTAAAGGTGTAATCATTGACTTATATATTACTAGCGTAAGGACCGGGCCGATCGAACAACAAAAACGGACCAGTGCGTTGGCCCTAAAATAACAGTTTAGGGCCAACGCGAATCCGTCGACAGTGGTGCGCGCGCAGGACAGAATTGCCTGTCATAAATATGTCTAGTTGAGTGGTAAAAGTATGCAAAAAATACGATACAAAGATTAAAAAGGAACATGAGATATCGTGCCATCGGCTAATTACTTTTTATTAATTTTGTTACAATTAAATTATTATATAAACGCATTTTTAAAGTTTTATTTACAGTTAGTTTAGTTACGTTACCAAGAATAGCCCAGGGTTGGATTCAGACCCTCAAAAATATTATACATGGAAAATAAAATTACACTTTCTTTTTTTTTAAATATATCACGTTTGACGTTTCATGTTTCTTTTTTCCCATGTCGGGATTTTGGCGTCACGCGTCTAGTTTATCCATACGCTTCGTTTTTTGATGGTTTTATTTTTATTTCTGTTTTATTTTTGTCTAAAGAACTTAGTGTAAGTTTAAATTTTGAATATTGGTTCCCAATATATTTCATATTCAATAAGGGTAAAACGAAAAAAGTACAAAAGAAACCATATTTGCTTAATTGAATCTGAAAATCTTATTCATAAAATATTTTGAAATTCTGTTTTTAAACCGATAGCTTCGGGAGCATTGAGTTTTTATCGTGGTAGCTTCCCATTATAGTTGTATCAAGGATACAATACAAATGCATCGATCAAGTACTAATTGACCAGAAAGGGAGCTAATTCTAATTTTATTAAAAGATGCGGTACTCGTGTACAATACAGAATTTCTCGATATCGTAGGGTTAATATTAAAAAGTGAAAGGACCCAATAATAATACAAGTCGACCTTTAGGTAAAATTATGGTATTTTCGCTTGGTATTATTACGATACTATATACTACAAACTATAAAATAATGATACAATTAGGTTAATTATACTACGAAATTCGACCCTGGTTACGTCGTGTTATGATATGACGTTTGTATTATGACAGATGTGCAACTTTTTCTTGTATGAAAAAGTTATGAGTAAAATATTTAGATGGACCTATCCTTCCTTTTGAAATCATTGGGTGTAATACGCATAAAATCTATATAGGAATAATTCGCTATTTAGAAATTATAATTCATTGCGTTACTGTTACTTGTTAAATTAGTGATTTTCGTCGTCGTTACTTAAAGCTGCGTAACATGTACAACTTATGATTTCCTAACTAAGCGTGATCAGACGGTGTTCCATTTACATGAGTTACTAAATACTAGGCTCAGTTTTCTTCTGATATCTGAGCTATTTTAATTAATATTTATTTAAATTATTCTATGTTACTCGGCTTTGGCCATTTTACTATAATTGATCTCCATTTGGTTGCTTGTCTCGCAATTAAACAACTAGAAGGACACGACTGGTTACAATTGTTGAAACAAATTAGTATACAAATTCATACGAATATATCAATAAAAGTGGTTACGACTTTTTCATTACTTAATCTAGAATCGCATTTGTCATTTACTACGTGCAAAAGATATTAAAACGTAAATAAACCAGCATATTATTTATCAGAATAAGACAATAAACAGTAGACAACTACTACAGCAAACAAATCGATTATAAAACCCCACTGTTGCAAAAACTAGAGAAATACTGTGCCTATCTTTATCATGAGGATCAAATATAAAAAAAAATATCAAAATTTCTGACAAAATAGCTAAACAGCTTTTATCCCTAAATTACCGTCATTATTTCTCACACGCAAGTTGATTGAATATAAAAAAACTATATTTATTTTTTGATTTTTTCTCTAGCTTAGACATCTAACGAAGCATGAAGCATTCATTAAGTTAAATTCTAAATTCTTCTAATTTCATCGGCTACGTTCCAATAAGAAAACCAAAGTTCCTCTAAATGCGGAACAATTAAGAACTAACTTAAGATGGAGAATAAATTTCGAAATATCTTTTTATTACTAACAATAGATGGCTAATATATAGAACATTTTACTGCTAGCAAATGATATAAACTGTTGCAATAGAAAAATTCAGTTTTACGAAGACACTTATTCATATTAAAGTCGTTTCTTGTTGTAAACATAAAATATTAGACTTATAGGTCTTTAAGATTTTATGTTTAATATTCTAACACTACCTAAAATACAATCTATTATATGAAATAAATGCAATCTATAATAAATAAACAAGAAATTAAGAAATATTGTGTAATGTAATACAATAATACTATTATTTAATTAACCATATTTATGTGTAAAAGCAAAAAATTCGGTAGCAATGTGTGTCATATAATATATGAGTTCCGATAAATTAATTAGACTCAATTTGTAATATGAATACATAAATATACAATGTTGGTAGCAAGTCGTGCGTACCTTGCATGTATGTAACAGTCTGTTGACTATGCTCTTATACTTTAATCACATATGTAATTGATACGAAAGTAATTTAGCACCTAGCATCGGTACTGGTGCGTACTACAATATCATATATCTCGCTTAACAAAATCAATTACGTGTGCGCAATCAAATATTTCATGTAAACTTATTTTAACACGTTTTTATTACCTAAGCGTGCATTTATCTATCTATCTACGTAACGGAATCTTTTAATGTAATTTTCACCATTTTGTAGACGGCCGATTGACTTGAAAACTTGTACTCGTATCAAAGACCGATGACAATACCTTAGTTTAGTATCCTGACCATGATCACCAGGATAATTTTCCCTTAAATCAACATAGCTCATGATTACTTTTTTTTAAGTTTTCTTAAATTTTAATATTACTTTCTATTAATTTTAAAATGTATAACATAATTTCCATGATGCCAAATTATATCCGTATTTAACTCCTTAAGTGTGATAATATCATCATCATCGTTTTGTATCTTTATATCGAACTAAACGTCTGGAAAAAATAGGGAATAACATGTGAACGGAGTAGAAGCCTATAGCAATGAAATTTAACAAAAAAAAATTGAATTAAATAAATAAATTAATTAAAATCTATCGAGATTCAAATCATATCCACCCTACTTTGCGAACGGCAATAAAACAATAAATTTAGTAGACATCTTTGGTCTTAACACTTTGCAGGGTCACAGGCTCAAGGGACAAAGGGCAAAGTGATTATTCAAAAAAAATTCTAACGTTTAATTCAACATTTTTGTTTTTATTTTTTGTAAAAGGTCCGTCCCATATGCTTCTACTCCGTTCACATGTTACACCCTATTTTTTCCATGCGGTAAAAAAGGTCATGCAGTATAATAAACTCAAGCTACGGTGACTACTGAGCTTGTAGTGAGTTTTATAGGGTCGTAGTCGTTTGTTATTTTTACTAGCAATTAATTGAAATTTGTATTTCGAATGCTTATTTTTCGTCATCGGCCCGTAAATGCCCATTACCGAGCGTGATTCTATTAAGCAGTTGAGAAGGTATTCAATAATCGCACGTCTTTGCATTTGCGTCACCTAACACGTTAAAACAGTCATCTAGTGGTAAAAGCAACGAGCATTTCTTGCAGCATTTTTCGACACTCACGGTATAAAAAAGGGGTAATGAACTCTGTTACACCGCAACGCACGGCATACTCCATATTTTATTAATTGATTTCCTATCTTTAGTTTATAAAGCCCACCGCTGGATGTAAGCATCCGCTGGATATAAATAGAAAGTTGATGGATGCGTGTGCTCAAGACCGTGCTTTGTAGCATTACTTGGGAATGCCATAAAGCACGGTCTTGAGTAGTGTTGCCAGGTCTAGCAAATAAAATTTCGGGACTGAAGGTAAAAATTATCGGGAATTCGGTTTTCAAATCGGGACAGCTAGAATGGCTACAAAGTATAGGTTTTATTGTAGCCTTTTTGTGCTTTATAATTATTATTCGGGTTTGATCACATGAACAAATAACTTTTCATCCAAACATCGTAAAAATTGCATATTCTTCGTCTATGTTTTTTTTTGTTTTAGGCAAATCAAATCATTTTTGAACTATTCGTTTTTTTTAGCAGTCCCTGAATTTTTCAAATCACTCATTTTAATATAATTCTGTTTAAAACTTTTGTGTTTTTTTTCGACTGGTGAGAAAATGTCGTAGTAAAAATATTTTAATGTAGTAGTAGATAACAGATGTAATCATTTTTGCTGTCAAAATCATAGGTTAAAGTATAGAATAAGAAGGTTGGTGAAAATCGGGACATTTGGCGTCCCGATCAAGGGTGAATCGGGATGTGTCGCCAGACCCTTGAAAATCGGGACGTTCCGCGCAAATCGGGACACCTTTCAACACTAGCTCTTGAGTCACATGCATCCATCAACTTCCTACTTATACTCGTATACCTGTACTCGTTTAAAATTACAATATTAAACTGACCTGTTTAAGATTACCCCTAATCGACGAGCATGTATGCTTAGATATAAAGGAGGTAAGAGATGTGTGTCACCATCGTGAAAAATGAAAATCCATAATTTTTGCCTACACTTCCAGATGACAGGCGTGATTGTTTATGTATATATGTATGTTGAACTGACTTTATGAAGTTTTAATCGTATTTAAAAAAAATACTACTATCATTAAAATTCAAAGGCAAAAGGAACTCGTATTTGGTAGTCGATTCTGGAACATATTTTAGCAAATATTAACTAGAGTTATGCGTCTATTGAATACGCTTTAAACTACTAATTGGCCCGTATACCGCTATTTTGCATTGTTTTTGTCGTGCCCCACTAAATAGCACTTTGGATGTAGGTAATTATTTTAGTTACCTCACTATTAAAACGATAGGGCATTGCGATGCAATCCAACGCTGATATGATCATTTTTATTTAAATATTTTGCTAGCCTTATTCAATGAATCTATTACAGCATATAAAAATACACGGCTGACAAGTCTCTACTATAGGTTAGCTCATCCCTCTGTCACTTCTTACGACACCCATAGGACGACGTTATAGGATAGTAAATGTTCTTACATCGCGACTACAAGGCTACTTAATTAATAGATTATTTTAAAAAAAAGCGATTATAACTATTAACATTGGTTCTGATGTAGTTTAATATGAGACCACGGTGAAAGTTTACTATTTCGGAAAAAGAAATCACTGAAAGTCGTTTAACTAACCTCAATACGTTGTCTTCATTCATTAAAAATTAAAAACACAAAATAGAACATAGCCCCAAACTGCTTCCTGAATGAAATAGCTCAAAGTAACTTTCAGCGTTCGATGAAACGCTCGAAACTTCTAAATGAGATGATCAATAACGATGATATCCGCAAGAAAACAATAGTAACTGACGTAGCCCGCGAGATCAGTAAGCTAAAGAAATAATGGGCCAGCCATATAGCTTGAAAAACTGACAACCTATAGAATAGGATGGCTCTCAAATAGCAGCCTCATTACTGGATAGCGTAAGGTTTGGTGATCCCCTATTAGATGGAGTGACTCCCTGATTAAACCCGCAGGTAATCGATATATACAGGGAGCTCAAGAACGTAGCCTAGGTAAATCACACCAATTTAGCGTAATACGACTATAAGACTATTCACTATTACCTTGAAGAAATCCAGATTATAATCTGACAAAATGACAGGCGCCAGCAAATAATTCCACTCCTTTACTGTACGCATTACGAAAATAAGCAGCAAACTATTTGGTTCGTTTGCTTGGAATTATTTAAGCCAACGCGTAATCTGAAGGTAAGTGGTGATGTAGCCTAAGATGGTGAAGCGCACTGACTTAACACAAGCCTTTTCACTCTTGTCTTGAAGACGTCGTAATCATATGTAAAGACAGATGCTAGTAACTTATTCCACTCCTTTGCAAAAGGAATCTTTGGGTAAAGATCCGCTGAGCGACTGATTGTCCGATGGTGGAAAAGAGAGGAAGGAATTAAGGCAAGTAATCTAATGTGTATTAAAACCTGTTAAATGAATCTGATTACTCACCTATAGGATAGGATTAGTTTGTATGCGAATCAAGGTCATCGATATGCCTCTCGTCGTGTACTGGCGGCTTAAGTGAATTCACTATCATAACACGGATGCTTTAAGAGGTAAACTTAAACTGAAGATGGTAGCAACATTTTTTAATAACAGATCAAAATAATTTAAAAAACTGCGATTGTCAACTCAACTTCTCAGCGTAAAAAATATGACACAACCCCACCTTTGAGCAATTTATGGGGGAAGCCTATATTCAGCAGTGGACATAGATGGTCTGTAACGATGATGTTGATAATAATGATAATTATTAGTAGTATGCAGGCCTTGTTGGACATAAATCTGTAATTTTTTTTCGCAACAAACGGTCATATTCATCATCATTATCATCATTACAGCCTTTCACAAGTCCACTGCTGAACATAGGCCTCCCCCAAGTAATGCCACAAAGCACGGTCCTGAGCCACCTGCATCCATCGACTTCCTGCATGTCTTACCAGGTCGTCACTCCATCTAGTGGGGGGTCGCCCTACACTACGCCTACCGGTACGAGGCTGCCACTCGAGAACCTTTCTTCCCCATCGGTTATCGGTTCTTCGAGCTATATGGCCGGCCCATTGCCACTTCAGCTTACTAATCCGTTGGGCTATGTCGGTCACTCTGGTTTTACTGCGGATATCCTCATTTCTGAGTCTATCACGCAGAGAAACTCCGAGCATAGCCCTCTCCATAGCTCGCTGAGCGACCTTAAGCGTCCTCATACGGCCAGCAGTGAAGGACCACGTCTCAGATCCATAAGTCATCACTGGCAACACGCACTGGTTGTACAATCTAGTTTTTAGAGATTGAGGTATACCTGACGAAAAGATATGTCGTAATTTCCCGAATGCTGCCCAGCCGAGTTGAATCCGTCGATTGACCTCTCGGTCGAAGTTGGACTTACCTAGTCGGACTATTTGTCCCAGGTAAACGTACTCGTCAACAACTTCGAGCATAGTGCTCCCAACAACTACCGGCATAGGTGTGACATGGACATTGAACATGATCTTTGTTTTGTCCATGTTCATCTTAAGACCTATCCGTTGGGAGGCACTATTGAGGTCATTGAGCATAGTGCTTAAGTCCTCCAGCGATTCTGCCATAAGGACTATATCGTCGGCAAATCGAAGGTGAGTGATGTACTCGCCATTGATGTCAATACCGTATCCTTTCCAGTCCAGTAGCTTGAAAACGTCTTCCAATGCAGCGGTGAAGAGTTTCGGGGATATAACGGTCATATTACAAATATATAATTTCCACTTTACATTAACTTGAAATTAATTACAGTTTAATATTGTGGTAATTAATAAGGTGCATCCTAAATTTATTTTTCACCATGCTTGGCAGTCCCTGAACCTGGCACTATGGAGGTTGTTATCCGTTATCATCTGTTGGTAACTATTATGTAGATTTTCTTTGGATTCAATTTGCCGCTTCAATTTAACGTCTCCATAACAATTCATCAACCTATAACTAGCACTCTTGTACATGTTTGTTCAAATATGTGAGATACTCGTATTTGGTATAACTTTGACGATCGATTGTGAAAAATCGACCCAAAAACCTTTAAACCCAAATTTTATAAATTGGAACGTTGCAGTACGGCCAGTGCGAAGGTATCAGCACTTCCCTTGCAACCCGTCTACCCAGCGCCGTGCTAATCTTTTATATACATTAGTGGACTTATGTCCAATGCGAATAAAAAATAATGTTAGTGATATTCGAATTTATTAAATCTAGCCAGATCTGTTACAGAGTGAGTACTATCTTACACCCGTATTCACAAACATTTACTTGGAATAGGAACAACGCTATGATATGTAGAAAGTTTCTCAGTGTATTCGATATTTGCGTTTGTCCTCTCTAGCTCCAGGTGCCACAGGAAAACTGTTCCGAGGCTTATTACGAACGGGGTGTTGAGTTATATATAATGTAAATTGAGAAATGTTTTCATGTGGTCCTTACGCTACTCGCACGCGCTACCCGGGTGAGACCCAATTCCGGATGGCTCAGTCAACCGTGTTCGGTAGCTTGCATTTCATAAGCATTTATTTCATAAACAACACACGGAGGAATATTTGTTGTGCGTACCCGTAGCATCAAATAGGGCGCTGTGATTAGTTAGCTTTGGGTTAAAGCCGGCGCCAAACTTAGCTTCGAATGCAAATTCAAATACGCAAATAGCTACAAAGTCAGAGGTGTGGTAGGGGATTTGCGTATTTACTCATGACTTACCTGTCCCTTCTCACCCTGTAACCGTGAGTGCTGCTAGTTACTCAACGTACCTACGGATGTACTTACCATATGTGATCAAAATGAGATGCCGCTAGATTACTGCTTGATATGCCGCTTTTTAAAGGCAAATAACAATTGGAAGAACCCAATACGAACTGCTGTCTAGCGACTAATAATTAACCTTGCGAGCTAAACATAAATATAAATAACTGGAAAAAGCAGCAAACAAACGGTATCACTCAACACAGGGAAGAAATTAGTTTGTATTATGTTTAATGTATGTGTCAAAACCTGATTGATTATGAAACTGAAGTTACTACTTGTTAATTTAGAGATTAATTAAAGTAAAAACATTATAAGCACTTCGTTTTATTTACCTTTCAATCTAGTGCGGTGACACGTCACCCCTAATACTTTTGTAACTTTTTGCTGTTTGAATACATCGTGTTACCATCTAAAGGTTAAAATTTTGTGAAAGTTTCAACAAACATAAATTAAATTAATAATTTGCGTAACTAAAATTTATAAGACAAACAGCTAACGAAAGTTTCTTCATCGTTGGGCACGTAGTAACTCTGAAATATACAGATACAGCTGTTATACTTCTCACGTGCTAAGCACAGGCTTCCTCTCATACTTGAGAAGGTTTTAGGGAAATCAATGTCTGCCTCCTCCAATGCGCTTGGCAAACTTCACATGTTTTAATTTTTTTTTAGTTCTCAGACACAAACCAGTGTTTTTCTAGCGATGTTTTCCTTTAACGCCGAAACCATGGTAAATTAAAACTTAAAATATTTATTTGTAATTTTATTTTCCAACCCTTAATCTTCGGGATCTAGCCCAGGTTGTTCTCGTACTTAGCCAATGAGTTTCCACAGCTCTTCATCAGAATACTATTTACGTCATAGAGCCACGCTGCAGCTATATTTTGTTTGTAGCACGAACGGGTCGGCTCGACCGGGGTAGGACCACACTTTCTCAAAATACCAGCATAAAATAGCAGCTTTGTGCTGCTGCGTTTCTTTGAGGATAAGTGTAGCTGCCTATGGGCAACAGCATCCACCTACCATCGGGTAGACTGTGTGCTTAATAATAATAAGGATAAATAACTTACCCCTCTATCCGTAGCCAACGAGCAATGGCAGGACCCGGCAGTACAAAGCATTTCCGACCGGGAGGCCGTATGGAAGGAGAAGAAGCTCCACGGGAGGTATTACAGGGTTCTACATGAGCCCTTCGTAGACACAGTCGCCTCCCTCAACTGGCTACGTTTCGGTGACCTTTTTGGGGAAACCGAGGGTTTTGTCTGTGCAATACAGGATCAGGTTATTAAGACCAACAACTATCGGAGATACATCCTAAAGGATGGCACCGTCGACGTCTGTCGAGCTTGTCGCCATCCCGGTGAGTCACTTAGGCATGTCATCTCCGGTTGTTCGGCGCTTTCTAACTCTGAATACTTGCACAGGCACAACCTAGTAGCCAGAGTTCTACACCAGGAGCTCGCTCTGAAATACGGTCTCGCGGACCGGAAATTGCCGTATTACAAATACTTACCGGAAGCCGTGCTCGAAAATGACCGCGCCAGGCTCTACTGGGACCGGGCCATCATCACAGACAGGACTATTCTTGCGAATAATTTATTTATTTATTTATTTAGAAAACCAACAGCTTTAAACTATTAAAATTTACAACAGATCGGATTATCTTAACATAAGCCTTATTACAGGTTTCCCTATATTATCTAAACACAATTTAAAAGAATGAGCGACGATTCCTTATATTTCATTAGATTCGGTATAAAGAATTATCAGCGGTACTACTTATAGTACATTGTATATACAACAACATAATGTGTGTGTGTGTGTGTGTGTGTGTGTGTGTGTGTGTGTGTGTGTGTGTGTGTGTGTGTGTGTGTGTGTGTGTGTGTGTGTGTGTGTGTGTGTGTGTGTGTGTGTGTGTGTGTGTGTGTGTGTGTGTGTGTGTGTGTGTGTGTGTGTGTGTGTGTGTGTGTGTGTGTGTGTGTGTGTGTGTGTGTGTGTGTGTGTGTGTGTGTGTGTGTGTGTGTGTGTGTGTGTGTGTGTGTGTGTGTGTGTGTGTGTGTGTGTGTGTGTGTGTGTGTGTGTGTGTGTGTGTGTGTGTGTGTGTGTGTGTGTGTGTGTGTGTGTGTGTGTGTGTGTGTGTGTGTGTGTGTGTGTGTGTGTGTGTGTGTGTGTGTGTGTGTGTGTGTGTGTGTGTGTGTGTGTGTGTGTGTGTGTGTGTGTGTGTGTGTGTGTGTGTGTGTGTGTGTGTGTGTGTGTGTGTGTGTGTGTGTGTGTGTGTGTGTGTGTGTGTGTGTGTGTGTGTGTGTGTGTGTGTGTGTGTGTGTGTGTGTGTGTGTGTGTGTGTGTGTGTGTGTGTGTGTGTGTGTGTGTGTGTGTGTGTGTGTGTGTGTGTGTGTGTGTGTGTGTGTGTGTGTGTGTGTGTGTGTGTGTGTGTGTGTGTGTGTGTGTGTGTGTGTGTGTGTGTGTGTGTGTGTGTGTGTGTGTGTGTGTGTGTGTGTGTGTGTGTGTGTGTGTGTGTGTGTGTGTGTGTGTGTGTGTGTGTGTGTGTGTGTGTGTGTGTGTGTGTGTGTGTGTGTGTGTGTGTGTGTGTGTGTGTGTGTGTGTGTGTGTGTGTGTGTGTGTGTGTGTGTGTGTGTGTGTGTGTGTGTGTGTGTGTGTGTGTGTGTGTGTGTGTGTGTGTGTGTGTGTGTGTGTGTGTGTGTGTGTGTGTGTGTGTGTGTGTGTGTGTGTGTGTGTGTGTGTGTGTGTGTGTGTGTGTGTGTGTGTGTGTGTGTGTGTGTGTGTGTGTGTGTGTGTGTGTGTGTGTGTGTGTGTGTGTGTGTGTGTGTGTGTGTGTGTGTGTGTGTGTGTGTGTGTGTGTGTGTGTGTGTGTGTGTGTGTGTGTGTGTGTGTGTGTGTGTGTGTGTGTGTGTGTGTGTGTGTGTGTGTGTGTGTGTGTGTGTGTGTGTGTGTGTGTGTGTGTGTGTGTGTGTGTGTGTGTGTGTGTGTGTGTGTGTGTGTGTGTGTGTGTGTGTGTGTGTGTGTGTGTGTGTGTGTGTGTGTGTGTGTGTGTGTGTGTGTGTGTGTGTGTGTGTGTGTGTGTGTGTGTGTGTGTGTGTGTGTGTGTGTGTGTGTGTGTGTGTGTGTGTGTGTGTGTGTGTGTGTGTGTGTGTGTGTGTGTGTGTGTGTGTGTGTGTGTGTGTGTGTGTGTGTGTGTGTGTGTGTGTGTG